>OZ024821.1:16076292-17276292 GCA_964016985.1 Anodontia alba
GGAGGAAAAGCAATTTCGACTAAACCTAATTTGCTCCTAAAGGAGAAGGAGACAAAATTAAATTAAACATAATTTTCTCCCAAGGAGAGGAGTTTTGACAAACCAAATTTACTCTCAAGTGGTGGGGTGGGGGGGTGGGGGGGGGGGGGGGGGGGGGGGGGGAAGGAGGCAAAATCATTTTGACAAACTTAATTTGCTCCTAAAGGGGAAGGAGGCAAAGCAATTTTGACAAAATTAATTTGCTTCCAAGGTAAAAGAGCCCCCCACCCCCACCATGCCCCCCTCCCCACAAAGAAAAAAAAAATAAATACAAAAAAAAAAAAAAAAAAAAAAAAAAAAAAATGACACACTTGATTTGCTTCCAAGGGGGAGGAGGCATGCAATTTTTTTAAATTGTCTCCAAAAAAGAGATCGCAAAGCAATCTTAAATCAATTAATTTGCTCCCAAGGAGAGGAGGCAAGACAATTATGACAAACTTAATTTGCTCCCGAGGAGAGAAGGCAAAACAATTTTAAGAAACTTAATTTGCTCCCAAGGGGGAGGAGGCAAACAATTTTAAACAAACTTAATTTGTTTCAAGGGGGGTGGCGGGGTTGGGGGGGAGCGGTGGGGAAGGCAAAACAATTTAACAAACTTAATTTGCTCCCAAGGGGAGGAGGCAAAACAATTTTAACTTAATTTGCTCCCAAGCAGAAGCAGGCAAAACAATGTTGACAAATTTAATTTGCTCCCAAGGAGGAGGAGGAAAAAACGACTTTACAAACGCAAATATTGCTCCCAAGGAGGGAAGGCAAAACATTTCTGACAAACTTACCTTTCATGCTAGTGTGTCCATTGCCTTTTAATCTAAATATTTCGCTATAGCTCAATACCATGTGCAATATAGCTATAATCTAAAGCTTTAAACTTCGCTTTCCCTAAAAGTTTATTGATTCCCTTTTAAGAATCGTTTTTCTTGTAACTTTGCCTCTCCCGTGAAAGTTTATTACTTCCCTTGTAAGAATCGCTGTAGCTTAAAGCTTTGTCTACCCGTGGAGATTTGTCATTTCCCCTTTAAGAATCATTTTAGCTTAAAGCTACCCCATCCCATCAATTTTCCTTTAGGAATCGTTGTAACTGATAGCTTTGCCTCCCCTTTGAAAGTTTGGCAATTTCCCTTTAAGACTCGTTGCAGCTTAAAGCTTTATCTCCCCTTGAAAGTGTGTCTAATCCCCTTAAGGAATCGTTCAAGAGAGTAAATTTGCCAAATTAGGTGTTATGTTGTAGGATCTATAGATAAGTATCATTACTGCTGTCAAAACATCTGATATATGGTGTTTGTTTCCTTTTTTTATAACCGAACAAGCCGTAGTTTGTGGCATTGCCAGACGTGTCTAATTCTGACAATTCCAATAAATAAATTTCTCTGCTATCCTGGCACTGTCCCATCCATGATGTACTTTGTAAACGGTCACTGGCATTGTTCATCCTTTCATCCCCGAGTTTCTGAAGTGAAATCTTCAGTCTTTGAACTTGTAAACATCCATTATTGCAAACAAGGATGTCAGTCAAAATATAAGAAACATAATGGCAAACAGTGAAGATCCTGATGAGACGGCTCGTTACGAGCCGTCTCATCTGGATCTACACTGTTTGCATAGGTATCTGTTTTGGTCTATCGAGCTGAAAGGTTTAAGAAAATATAAAGTACATTTATCCAAATGAACTGCGGACAGAGAAATGTCATACTGGCTTATGCGAGAAAATCCGCCTCAGCTTGTACACCCATGCTGTGCGTTCTCGAATTTCGTTGGCTGCTTACACAATAGTTTTATATCCTCAGAACGGCCGAGAAGTTTGAAAAATGCAGCACATATCGGATAGGGTTGGATCCAGATCCAAAATAAGCAGCTGATCAAAAGTAGCTTACTTTAAAACGAAAGTAGATATGTTATTCT
The DNA here is from genome assembly GCA_964016985.1 of Anodontia alba. Classification (NCBI taxonomy): domain Eukaryota; kingdom Metazoa; phylum Mollusca; class Bivalvia; order Lucinida; family Lucinidae; genus Anodontia; species Anodontia alba. The sequence goes on from OZ024821.1 coordinate 16,078,231, forward strand.
TTACAATTAAGCTCTGCCAAAATTTTACACTCGCGATAAGTCATGCCGCAGGGGTCACGGCGGGAAAATGTATGCGCATGGAGATGTTTTTTTTTATTTTTTATTTTATTTTATTATTTTTTTTTATCTAATCCCCCATTTCTCCTTTTTCTCTCTCTTTCCTCTCTTGTCTTTTGCCTTTTTCTTGCGCATTTTATATTCTGGGCCATTTGAGCCGCGCTTGATTGGCGTTGACGGGGCTGCATTATGAAGGTACAATGGTAAACCGAACTTTTTTGGTCTGAAACTTTGACCATTTTTTCTTACTTTGAAAGCCTTTCGCACCCTTCCTTTACATGCTAGAGAGCTGTTGTTCATACTATTATTACCTCGCATACTACCGTATTAAATAGTACTAGAACCGGAAAACATTGCCTGTATTAATCTCGCCGCGAGGGTCGTTTAAAAAGTGCTGGACAGCATTTACGCATAAATACGTTAATGCTGTCGAAATAAGATAGCAGGATGGCAACGGAGGGTGGATGCACAAAATGAAATGGGCCTTCGATTTTTACATATGATACAAAGCCCTCCTGTATAGCTCTAGATAAAGGCGGGTATCAACATAATATCTTAATTGCTTCTCCACGAAACGTACGTTGTGGGTACTCAGACTCAGTCTCAGTTGAAGCGCCTCAAATGAATATTCACAACATTTTTTCGATGGTAAAACAAGAAGCATATCAATATTTTCAACTAAAAACAAAACGTCTTTTCTGGATCTGGATCTTTTGTTCTTTTTTTCTAGTGTTTGTTAGTCTATGGTATAATGGTTGTTTTTTTTTTTTGTTTGTTTTTTTTTTTTTGTCGTATTCTGGCTCAAATGTAATCTATACTGCTTAATTTGTTAATCAGTTTCGGATCATGGCTTCCTGTTTGTGTTGCAGATGCAAGTGCACCATAGCTGCTGTGAACGGTCACACTACAGTGAAACCTGTGCATAAAAGCCACCTTTGAGATTGACTTTTTGTGGTTGATGTGGAAGGGTGCCTGAATTATAAAGGTACATGTCATGTAATTTTGCTAGCAAAATTACATGACATGTACCTTTATAAGACAGCCACCTTTTATTGTATTATCCAAATGAACAGCATGAACTGAAGGAAATTGAAAGCCTCATCTGTATACCCAATATCTACATATTTATGCACTCCAAATCTGCTCGCAGTCTTCGCGGTACATGTAAATTCCGTAAAAGGGAAGATACTGTTTAAGGTACGGCATCGTATTTATTCGGACAACCAAAAATTATCAACCCATACATAATCTAAGCTGTGAACAAATCCATTTAACTACTACGATATTGTGATGAATGGCAAACAGTGAGTACCCTGTCCAAAATGCTTCTTTTGTAGAAGTTCAGTCTCGGCTTGCAGTGTTTGTTCGGGCCTTTCTGACTTCAGAGCAGTTTGATCTTGGTCTGCATGGTTTGTTCAGGAGTCAAATACTGTAAATTTGTTTTGATGGTGGTAACCTAGATTCTACCCAACATAAATGGGTCGTTCTCAGCGCATCCAGGATAAATCGAAGGATATTGTTTCATTTAACCTTTTTAAGAATTAATGAGTGATATAGCATAGTATGGGCAAAATTACCATTGCCATCCAAATGGTCTGGGCAGGATGTCTGCTACGTGTATTCACATAATACATGCTGCATATCCGATCTAACTAGACTGCACCAAAAGAAATAGGGCCACATAGTATATGCATGCACGTACAGAAACAAATACACATTAAACAATCATTCACGGATTCTTTACAGGAGTTTGCTTAACCCTTTTTGACAAGTGATTCCGTCTACCTTAACTCTTTGGACCGGCCCATTTCCAGTAAAGGGGTGTCTTGGTTTATTACTACCTTGTTTTATAGAAATTACTGTATTTAATGCAAACAGAGTAGACCCTGATCAGACGCCGCGTTCCGCGGCGTCTGATCTGGGTCTGCACTGTTTGCCAATGTCTATTTTATGTGACGCTAGCCTTACATGGTTAAAGGCAAGCGGATGAAATATTTTGCGTAAATGTGGCAAGAGGAGACACTGTTTTGCAGACAGAAAGTGGCACATTTATATATTATTATTTTGCAGAAACATAACGATGATTGTTACGTTCTTAAAGACTACCAGTACCAAAGGCCGTGTTTTATGCAGTAAACTATACTTCGCTCAACGTATATTTTTCACTAACAACCATCATCAGCTGTCCTGAGCATGATGAATAGGCTTTAAGGCGGCTGGAGACACAGGGTAGATTTTATGCCATTTTTACAAGGGAGACAACATATTCTGACTTCCTGTTTGCTTCCCTACACACCAAATTTCTTCTGAAGAGGGGTTTACCCTAAAAGGAAAGAATTTGCTCCCGTTGGGAGCAAATTCTTTCCTATTAGGGTAGACTCCTTTTTAGAAGGGAGGCAACACAATTTTGACAGAGTTACCGCCAATACAAATGTATCCATTCCCTTTTAATCTAAATATTACGTGATAGCTAAGTAACTTATGCAATATGGCTGTAATCTATAGCTTAGAGCTTTGGCAGATGATTTTAGTCCCATTTTAATGAAATGTGATTTCAATCTAACCGCTGATATTGATGTTTTAGATGAAAGAAGACATCTGGAGAGTTTCAGCAACTATATTAAGGGAGACGACTTTTGTGACTTCCTGATTGAGGTTTTGTAGACTAAATCCTTCTGAAATGAGGTCTACACTAAAAGGATAGAATTTCTTCCAGCATTTATTTCCTTTTACAGCAGACCACTTTTCCGGAGGGAAGCAAATAAATTCACAAAGTAGCCTTTTCTCAAAACCTGTTCGTTCCATTCACGACGAAAGGAAACCATCATCATAATTCTCCAAAAGGAGATCGCCGGACCTTTTCTCAAATGGAACTCCTGTTAAACGCCCCTTACGTTAACAAGTGTATGTAATGTGTACTCCATTTTCCCGTTTACATTACGAAAACACGCCTATTCAAATATATAAAAAATTTTATCTCCAAAAACTGAAAATTTTCAGATAAAAAATTCAGATATTTTTTATATTTCTGCACAAAACATAGATTGTGGGTACTCGTTAGAACCGCCTCGCCGAGGCGGTTCTAACGAGTAGACACAATCTATGTTTTGAGCAGAAATCAGAAAAATAATGTATACCCCTGTAAACCCCAGTTTTACTATATAAAAGTGGGGTTTGAGGGGGTCAAAATTATATAGGTATGTTTTCGTGATGTATAGTTCCAACAGATATACGCAGATCTCTACATTATCAGGCAGAATTTCACAATTTTGCATTTTAAAGCAGTTTTTCAATTTGTGTATCAAATGTTGCTTTTATAGTCCATAAATCAGTCTTAATCTACTTATAAACCAAACCGACTTTATTTGAGCCAGCGCATGACAAAATCAACAAAATGGCATGTACGCCAGCGAAGACTCAGATAAGCCTGGGCATCCGCCCAGTCTGATCAGAGTCTTTGATGTCCGCAAGAAGAAAGCCTGGGTCCATAGCTACCCTTTGAGTGCACAACGAAGACTTTGGTCAGATTGCGCGGATGCCCAGGCTGATATGAGTCTCCGCTGGGCGCACATACCATTTTGTTGGTTTGGTCATGCGCTGACATTTACAAAAGTATAATTATGGTGAAAATGTCATGACGTAAACTGCCCTTGATAAGAGGGACTCCAGATAAACATTTTTCTTATATCCAAACAATAACATATGAACACTCCTTACAAGTGCCTCGCAGAGGCATAAGCCTAATGACAATACCGTATTCGACCTAATTACCGAACATGCCCCTATAAGCGCAGAGTTAACCAATTCTGTAGTTTTCAGATTACAGCCAGTGTACTTTTATCTACTTCTTTATAAAGGCATATTTTGTGGGTACCCATTTGAATTGCATCGACTTGTCAATGCAATTCAAATGAGTACCCATAACATATGCTTTTATAAAGAAAATCAGAAAACACACAAACACAAACATTGCATTAGCATCATTGATTAGTCCTTCGCTGACTTTGTTTCAAAGAGTACCCTAAGTATAGGTAGGTACACATTTAACCACAAGTATTTTTTGAAAAACGTTAGCGCACTGTGCGGTAATTAGGTCAAATACGATATATCAATAGCCCCATTTGAGAATGGATTCAAAACCAAGCAAAAAGCATATCACTTTTTGCTAGAGTGATCACCTCTGGAAAAGGCAGGAAAGAAGCTTCCAACTTAGAGTGCTTTTCATTTGAAGTGCATTCTTTTATCTTAAGAGGTACTGGCCGCTCTCTCCCTCACCCCTTCCCACACACAAAGAAATGGCAACACTATAAAACGGCAAAAGAAACGAAAACTAACACCTTATTATTGTAAAACGGGTCTAGTATGTAAAACATGCAAGTAAATCAACAATATATGGTATATGTGGATTGTTTATTCCCTAATATAAAATATATATGCAAAACAATACGTGTAGAACAGTTGTTATTGTAAAAGAAACACATATTGCCGTACTAAACCTAATTATTGGGACATATAGGTCTTTGCAAACGGTGTAGACCCAGATCAGACGCCGCAAAACAGGGTCTACACTGTTTGCCATATATACAGCAATGTTTTAGATACATCAAGAGGTAAATAAAATTATAGGACAAGTATGGTAAGTATATAAAGTGTCCCAATATTAAGAGTAAATACGGTAGAGTTACTTTTCTTTGCAGTTTAGAAGTGTTGCATTTCTTGTTTTCGGTCAGTATACTATCCGAAACATGAAACATGATATAAAAATGCTACAAGAGAGTATTTTACCTAATTTTCTTGCATCAAGCTCCTCTGGCGGACTTTCCTCGCTCTCTTCAGAACTTTCATAGTATCCGACATCCATACTGCAGGCGTATTCACTTTTCAAATACATTTGTTGACCAAAACCAAATTTGGTTAAAACAGGTTCACTATGTTGTGTCTGATTTCATTTCAAGACCGATAAGTGCGAAGAGCAAAGTTCTAAACTTAGACTTTAGTGTTCAACCTGTACCACAGTATTGGTAAATTCAGCAGACTACAAACATCCCAAACCGATCAGACTTGGTTGTTCAACCTTTAACCTTCAACCTTTAACACTTTAATACATGTACTCTATGAGCTAATTCAGCAGACGACAAATCGATGATAGTTTTCATATTTTTCCCAGAAAATGGCTTTAACATTTCATGCAAATTGTCTCCAGGGGAGACAATTTGCATGGAATGTTAAAGCTTGTTTTCTGAAAAAAAAAAAATAAATAAAAAAAAATAACATAGGTGTTAACATTTCATGCAAATTATCACCAGAGGAAACCATTAGCATGCAAAGTCAAAACCTGTCTTCTGGGAAAAAGTAAGAAACTCATTTAAAATTGTCGTCTGGTGACAATTTCCAAGAAATGTCAAAGGCATTTTTTTTCTGGGAAAATAATGAAAAATATTTTAAATTGTCGTCTGCCGAACCTTTTACCCAGGTAAATACGTTTATAACCTCCGCCATTTACGATGATGCCTATTATCTTATCCATCTTCCGTGCGCCATTTTGTAATCAAGACAAGACAGCGTATTTCCACGAAGGCATGGAAATTGTTTTTTGCTTCTATCCTGAAGCAGCTGAATTCCATTTTAAATACACTCTGGGGAAAACTTGAAATTAACACTTTCAGAAATCTTCCTGAAAAAAAGAAACCTTCTAATTTGAAGTATCACTTGAAATAGAAACACATCTTTACATCTTTCTACACGCTAGACACGTCATTTTGCGCCTGTTGCAATTTCTAATTAGCTCGTGACCTGGCTTTCTAAACTAAGTTTTAAACAGTTTACATCCTAAAATCGATGTACAAGTAAGCGGTAAATTTTTAATTTCGCGGAATATTTGTCTTTAACAAGGTTTATTTAGAGCTGTTCTAAGCTCAAACCTCCTCTTAATGTGACTTATATCAATATCATCACGAGAACATGCCTATATAATTTCGACCCCTTAAACCACACTTTTTTTATTGTAAATCTGCGGTTTACAGGAGTACACATTATTTTTCTTATTTTGGGCGGTTCTAATGAGTATCCACAATCTATGTTTTGAGCAGAAATATGATAAAAAAAATTATTTTATCTGAAAATTTTCGTTTTTGGGTGGTAAAATTTTCAATATATTTGAATAGGCGTGTTTTCGTAATTCCTGCAAATGACACGAAGAGGAAGAGCAAACAAGCCAAGATAGACAGTACACAAGCCACAGACCAAAGAAAAAAAAAACAAAACAAAAAAACAAAACAAAAACAAAACAAAACAAAAAACAAAACAAACCAAAAACAACCAGCTCCCTCTTCCCCAACTAGGTGTTTGATACAACTGAACAGTATTTGCTGCCTCAGTTATAACTGTATCAGTACCAAGAATATCCAAACCTTTTGGGACAAACATGCATGAGCAGTGAAAAGAGTGTTCAGTCCTCGAAATGCCTCATCACGAAAACATATTTATATAATTTTGACACTCCTAAACCCCACTTTTATATAGTAAAACTGGGGTTAACAGGGGTATACATCATTTTTCTCATTGCTGCTAAAAAAAAGATCAATTGTGAGTACTCGTAAGAACCGCGTAAGAACAGCAGAAATATGAAAAATAGATTTTTTATCTGAAAACTTTTTGCTTTTGGTGGTGAAATTTTCAATATATTTGATTAGGCGTGTTTACGTAATAGATCAGAGTCTACATTATTTTCAATTAGTCCACCATTTTTGTGACAGATCAGTTAATAGACAAACCTTTCATAATTTAGAACAAGTAGGGTTTATCTACATATTCAGAAAAACACAGTAAAGTAAAACTGCAATGGCTCGAGCACTGATGGCTCGTTAACTGTGGCTGATTACTCATTTCAGAGGTTCTAGGAATTTTTTTACGATAACTCAAGCAAATTAATATTTAGGGATACATGTAATTTAGGAAAATTTTCTTATTTTATCCTCAGAATGTTTGTTGTGTGTACTCATTACAATCGCCTCAGAGAGGCAATTCTAATAGGTACACTCAACATACCATCATCGAAGAGACATATCTAAAATCACCATTTGCCTCCTGAGCTGGTGCTTGACCCTCAGTGACTCAAACTATCCATGTCCAGAACAAGTTTCCATGGTCCTATGATGTTCGACCCATTTCTGTTCGACTGTAGTTACTTTAAGGAGAATGACATATCTTCAAGGGAAATAAAATTGAAATGGCACTTCTTATTGTGGGCTTCTCTTAAAGGAAGGGCATGAATTGTTGTTCATGGTCAACTATTTGATATTTAGAAATTTAATATTTCCGAATTTATATTTAAAACACTTGTGAAACCAACCTGGGCTTTCCTACTGTACACGTAGTAGCTTAGTTCACATAACTGCAGGGCACTTTATTTCACGTTCGCCAAACCGACCAATTTTGGTGGGTGCAATTATTTCCTAACCCGTTCTCGTTGTGTTCTCGTGTAGACAGATTTTGATAGCTCAATGGTGTGTGTATGGCGACTTTTGTAGATTTAGATTAGATTAATCATATCTTATTGCATATTACAAAGGGATAGGACACAAGATATAACAACAACATTAGATGGCCCTCTCCCTGCAGCATGAAATACATTTGTTAAGAGATCAAAGTTTACAGTTGGAATGTTTTGGATTTTATGTATTGTTTGCAAAAATATTGTTCGTCTTTGGGCGTTGTAAAGGGTGCATTCAGAGAAATAGTGTCCGGCGTTTACCAACTGATATGTGTTCACCTACTCCGGGCGGCTGATGTCTGATAGATGATTGGAATTGTAATAATGTGGGGATATTCCGAGTTTCGGTGTTAAAGTCATTCCATAATTTCAGGAGACGTTTCATACGAACATAACCAACAGAAAGGTAAATCGTAACTGGTATTGTTTCTGAGATCATAATTACTTACATCATTTATCAAGCTTGGAAGCACGTCATTCAAATAACTGGGAGTTTCATTTTTAATTACAGTCGAACCTCGTTATCTAGAGCTCGCTTATTTCGAATTACCGCTTATCTCGAAGTGAAAATCTGGTCCCTGTTTTAACATGAAACTATGACAACAGGTAACAAAATAATGTGGAAAAGAGGAGAAATTGCTCCTAAGGAGCAATTTCTCCTCTTTTCCACATTATTATATATATATATTTCTAACTTCAGGAGTCAAATTACACATTCATTTGTTAATTGTGATTGTTCAATTTATTGTTTTTTCTCACTTTCTCAACTCTGATATGTCGAGGTACGGATATCTCGAAGTATTTCAGTGAGTCCCTTGGAATTCGAGATAACAAGAGTCGACTGTATTTTGTACATACCAATTAACTGTTTTTGTTTTCCTTCTTTCAGCTAGCGTATTCCAACCGGTTTCTAAATATAGTGATCTAAGTGAAGAAAATACCGGGGATCCGGTAACTATACAAGACGCATTCAGCTGCATTTGTTCTAACCTGTTAATATCAGACAGATTACAACCATTCCATACTTAACAAGCATACTCTAATAAGGGGCGTATATATGTACAATACAGCTTCTTAAGGGCACGTTTAGGTAGTTGAAACTACTTTTCGAAGATATGATATTTGCTTCGACGCTGAATTAATTATACATTACGAAAACACGCCTATTCAAATATATAGAAAATTTCACCTGAAAAAAAAAAAAATGATAATTTTCAGATAAAAACTCTGATATTTTTCATATTTCTGCTCAAAACATAGATTCGGTGAGGCGGTTCTAACGAGTACCCACAATCTATGTTTTTGAGCAGAAATAAGAAAAATAATGTATACCCCTGTAAACCCCAGTTTTACTATATAAAAGTGGGGTTTAAGGGGGTTAAATTATATAGGCGTGTTTTCGTGATGAGAATCTATATACGTTGACATTTATTATTTGAGGAAATAGTAACCCCGAGGTGTTTGTGGTTATCGACAATCTTCAGAATATTTTCATCGCACTTTAATTCTATGTCATAATCATTATGAATATTTGAAATTACCGTCACTTCTGTTCTCAGCGGATTGAATGTAACTAACCATTTCTTTGCCCTTTCCTTTAATTTTACTAGATCAGTATTTAGAATATGTTCAATACATGCCAAATTATTGGAAGGAAAGCTTAGAGTTGTGTCACCTGCAAACAGTCTGGCCACACCATGTAAATAATCAGCTAGGTCATTTAGGTCATTTATATAAATCAAAAAGAAAAGAAAAGAGGTCAATGTTGCGTTTCACCTGATAAATGAAATTCTAAGCTTTTGATTACCTGGTCCTGCTGATCCCGGATATGCCTTACTTTTGCAAACCGTGTAGATCCAGATCAGTTGGCTCAAGTTTTGTTCGTGTTGAGGTTTTACGGCCCAGTCAACCCAATGGGGTCATGTCGAGCGCGGCCAGTTTACCTAACCACACGTTTACTGGGCAGGCTTAGTCCTCTAAGCGGTTAACCAGTATTGTGCACATTCTTTCGTCAGAAACTGACAACTGTCCTTCTTGAATCAGCGGAGGGGAGAGAATGACCGTAGAAAATATTTCATGATCAATCTCTACGAAAGAATGTTGCCGACCTCGGCGGGGGGTTGAACCCGCGACCTCCTGGTCTCAGTTGGCTCAAGTAATATGATTGGCAAAAAGTAAATGTGGGCGTGGCATCTTAATTTACTCAGCATGACGAGGGTTAAGACGTATGACTTCCCAGCTTTTGACTATATTCAGTTTGGTATGACGTATCAATAGGACATGACGTAACAGGTTTTCCAGAAGGAATGAGCAAATGCCGCCATTTTTTAAGAAAACGCAAGAGGATAAATAATATAAAGCATTTTTTTTTCTTGTTTTGTTTTTTTTGCATTGTTTGGTCCGAAGTTTAAAACTTTCTTATTTTCCAATCTGTTATCTTTGTATTCTGTGCAGATAGATTTTGATAGGACATTTGTTATCACGTGAGAATACAACATTCCTCAGTGGTGACAAGAAAACGATCAAGTTAAATACACTCAAGGTGAAATGTAGCATGTGCAAAGACCAATGATAGCTCTGCTCAGCCTGCTCGTACACAGTTTAATCTGCAACGTTTAAGAAAAGTGGAAACGCACTCATAGGAGATACTCATGTTTTACTTTCACTATCCATAGGCATATTGGTTGTGTTTACATTATTCGGCAGATGTTTCAGATTTCTGCAAATTTAAAACCAGCTTTTCAATTTGTTTACTCCTTCTTGCAGATTTTACTGCATTAATCAGTCTTAATGCATTTAATGACAATAAAATCTTCCTAACTTCCCATATTATATCGTGTAATTACCATACTTTAAATAGCTCTAGATCAGAGGGAATCTAGATAAGTACGTATGTTTTCTTATTTTTCCTAAAAAACATTTAGGTTCTCATTAGAAGGATATAGGTATTATGTAAATGTGTATGTATTTTTCGTCCGTCCGTCCGTGTATCGGAGCAAGACGGGGAGGAGTGCGGGCTTAACAACCCTGCAAACACACAATATCGTAATAACGTCTTTACAACGTCGCTGCAACGTCACGACGTTGCAGCGATGTTGTAACGACGTTGTTGTTACGTTGTGTGTTTGCTGGGAATAATGCTTTTGAATAACATGATTAAAATCAGTCACGGTATCTATTAAGCGTTCTGTTCTGGGATCTAGGGCAGGACAAGGGTAGGGTGGGGTAAAATCGAAATTACACTTGGTTTGAGAACTTGGTCAAGTAGCATATCAAATCAAATTGTACAAACGGTAGAAAAGGTTTTGCTCAGAGCTTTGCTCTGTGGTGTTATGTATGGGTATAAGCCACGGGATGAGGCGAGTTATTTTGACTTGTGTCGAAATTCAGCTTTTTCATATTAGGATCTTGAAGTATATCAAAGTACATGTTGAAAGGTAAAGCCAGTTCTAATTAATATGTTTTTGGTCGTTTTTAATGAGTACCATAACATGTGCTTTAGTGGACACATAGGAACTATTTAATCCGATATTCTTTGTGGCAAATGCGGACAACGAAGTTCTAGATCAGACTGCGCATGCGCAGTCTGATTGACCGTGGTCTGCTAAAAGAATCATTGGATACTCTTGTGTATATTGATACATAGCAAAGGCTCTAATAAGATTTTACGGCGCCCAAGGCTGATCTGGATCACATGCTGAAATCATTTGCCTTTTTATGGCTTTTCTAACTAACTAGACTGAATTATTTAATATCTAATATAAATTATCAAGTTTATTTCCCCTAACTTTAGGCATGCGCACATACAACTTTGTGTGTGCATGTGTGTTTTATATGTATATGTAAAATGACTAAAAGGCACTGCAAAGTATTTTGTAAGGTCCTCTCTGGATAAGCAATACCTTGTGACCAATACACCAGGCAGAATACATATTTACATATACCATAAGCCTTTGGTGCCATTACCTGCTAACCGAACTTGTCCTAAAGTACATAGAAAAGATATGGAGGTACATGTACCCAGTACCTAAATTGTACAAAAATACATATGATTACTGTAAAGTCACTAGCAACAAGCTGCCGGTGCGCTAATTTTTTACGGGCACCTGTAGGACAACTGCAGGAATTATCTCGTAGAATTGCGTAAGGGTAGACTTCAAATACGGTGCGGTAGTTCATATCCCTACGCCCTACGTTACCTACATGTATCCTGCCCTAATAAGCTCTGTCTTGCAGCACCTTTTCTGAAAATAATCTACGGACACCCTTAAAAATTAATTGTAAATGCGCTGGCAGCCTGTTACCAGTTATTTTACCGTAAAATCTATGTTTTTTTTACAGTTCATTATGAAAACACGCCTATTCAAATATATAGAAAATTTCAACTCCAAAAACTGAAAAACTTCAGATAAAAAACTCTGATATTTTTTCATATTTCTGCTCAAAAAAAAAGATTGTGGGTACTCGTTAGAACCGCCTCGCCGAGGCGGTTCTTACGAGTACCACAATGTATGTTTTTGAGCAAAAATAAGAAATGTATACCCCTGTAAACCCCAGCTTTACTATATAAAAGTGGCGTTCAAGGGGTTCAAAATTATATAGGTATATTTCGTGATGGCAGGAAAGGCTGCAGTCACCAAACACAGCCCGCCCAAGGCACCTGATAAGGGTTAATTACATTACATGACACTACAAAAGCAGTACTTTGTTGAAAACAAAACGATTAACAAGAAAAGAACAAAGAATCCAAGTGCCAACGAATAAATTAAGAAGAAATGCAATAGCAATACCGCTTTGGACAGGTCAACAGTACAACCGAGGGGTCTTAAAATCTTTAAAAGTTACCCTTTAAAACACATAACACATAAATAATGAAAATAAGAGTCTCGGTTTCATTGAGACTCTTCATATGCAACATTGTAATATGCAGAGATATACTAGCACCAGCTAAAGCGGAACTCGAATGAACTAAAATATCTAACCTGAATATTCATTACGAAAATAAGCCTATTCAAATATAATGAAAATTTTACCACCAAAAAATGAAAATTTTCAGATAAAAATTCTGATATTTTTCATATTTCCGCTCAAAACATAGATTGTTGGTACTTGTTAGAACCGCCTCGCAGAGGCCGTTCTAACGAGTACCCACAATCTATATTTTTAAGCAGAAATAAGAAAAATAATGTATACACCTGTAAACCCCAGTATTGATATATAAAAGTGGGGTTTAAGCGGGACATAATTATATAGGCATGTATTCGTGATGTAACCACGCGCACTTAATCCTGGTACAGTTCCTACTACATATAATTGTTTGGACTGCTTGTGGGCGTCATTACCATACCTTAGGTTGTGTCTAAAATTATATAAGAGGACCAAGACGGCCCTGGATCACTCACCTAAGCTCAAGATAGCTTGTGGAAGAACAATATGACAATCATGGCGATCAGCTTGGATGTCTGATCGGAACTATTATAGCTTGTTTTGATCTACAAGTCACCTCGATACTTCCTATATCAAGTTTCGAGTCGATTGGCCTTTCCGTTAAGGAGAAGCTCTTTAAAATGGATTTTCAAGATGGTGGCCAGGGCGGTCATATTGGATTTCCAAATGGAATGATTTTAGCTTATTTTGATCTGAAAGTCATCTCTTTACTTCCTACCAAGTTTCGAGTCAATTGGCCTATCGATGATCAAATCAGGAGAAGAAGCGCAAAAAAGATTTTCAAGATGGCGGCCATCGTCAATCTTGGATTTCCGAGCGGAACGATTTAAGTTATTTTTTATCTACAAGCTACCCCCATACTTCATGCCAAGTTTTGAGCCAATTGGCCTTTCTGTATAGCAGAAGAAGGTCAAAACAGTTTTTGTTTTCAAATTGGCGGCCATGGCGGCCATCTTGGATTTCAGATCGAAACGATTGTAACTGTTCTTAACCTACAAGTGACGGCGATGGTTCCTTCCAAGTTTCGGTACAACTGGCCTTTCGGTTCAAGAGAAGGAACAACAAGTAGATTTTCAAGATTGCGGCCATGGCGGCCATCTTGATTTTCCGATCGGCAAGATTTTACCTTTTTTAATCACCAAGTCACTCCGATGCTTCCTACCAAGTTTCGAGTCATTTGGCCTCTCGGTTTAGGAGAAGAAGCAAAAACCGATTTTCAAAATGGCGGCTATTGCGGCCATATTGGATTTTTAATTGAAACAATTTAAGCTAATTTTTTTATCTACAGGTCACGCCGATGCTTCCTACAAAGTTTCTCGTCAATTATCGTTTCGATTGAGGAGAATAAGCGAAAAAATAATTTTCAAGATGTTCTCCATGGCGGCTATCTTGGATTTCGATCGGAACGATTTTAGCTATTTTTGATCTACAAGTCACCCCGATGCTTCCTACCAAATGTTTAGTCAATTAGCCCATGGAGTATGTGAGGAGTAGCCTTTTGAAGCAAATTGTTAACGCCGCACGACGGACGACGCACGACGGCCATTGACCGACCACAATAGCTCATCTTAAGCACTTTTTGCACAGGTGAGCTAATAAGTGTGACAAACTGTAGATCCTGATCAGATGCCGCGTTCTGCGGCGTCTGATCAGGGTCTAAACCGTTTGCTGATGTATAACTGTCCGAATACTTAGATGAAATATGGTAGAACGTTTACGGAAGCATCCAACTGGGTATGTCCAAAAATAGTTCTTTCTAAGAAAGAAAACCGTTGTGAAAAACACATTAGCGGAATTAGAGAAATGTATTCCAATACACCAGGAAACAACATGAAAGTTGAATTTTACAAACTGTTACCTCAGTTCCTAGTTCATACAGACCCGAATGAATATCCTTACAAAACTTGCTAGAGTTGTTAAAGAATAGTATTCCATTATAATTCTGGGATGACTTTCTCCATTTCTCCATAAAACATATGTTGTGGGTACTCATTAAAAGCGCCTCACCGAGGCGCTTCTAACGAGTACTCAAATCATATGTTTCTATGTAGAGATAAGAAACGTTATCTTAGAATTACCACTAAATAGTCCTACTTAACAAGGCTTCTGTTAAATAAAGTCATGTGATAACGAATCTCCATGTCAACTGAAACTTACTTGCACGTTATTGACATCGTCAGCGCATTCCGAGATAGCGGGTTTCTCCAATAAATATCCAGTAATACACCAAAGACAACAGTTGATCATTTTCCTCTCACAAAAGGATTTCTAATTGAACTATACCATTAGGAAAAGGGACTTTGTGGCAACTTGGAACTGCGAAGCTCCAGCTAAACCTGCAAAATCGCACAATCTGATCGGGATCGTCCCTGGTATCTTATAATATTCGACTATTCTGAAAGTGGACAGCGTAGATCCTGAACAGACTGCACAAACATGCAGTGTAAACTGGACTATCGACGTCCCCGTATGCAGTAAGAGCCACTTTCTTGTAACACGTCTCAATTAAATATTCATAGCTAGCTGGTTTACAAAATGGACTGATTTCGCGAGATATGAGACAGCGCTTTGAAAATACCATATTTACCCTAAGCATTCGCACAAAGAAGCCTGTGAAAGCAGCGTGGACACAGATCAGACGCCACTTGACTCCGCAGGATCATTGACTCAACACTATTTGTCACTCATCCAGCAGTTTTTTTTAAAGGCTCATCAATATACAGTGGCATGATTTTTTTTTCAAAATTTAGGATAGTGTACCAATGCGTTATTGACCGTAATTGGTGTCCTAATATTTTTGGCTAAACGGGATGATGTGTTGTTTTTTTTATTCTAAATTTAAAACGAATCAATTGAGCCATAACGTAAGAAAACGTACCTATGGACATATGCGCTAGCGAAGATTCAGATCAGCCTGCGCATTCGTGCAGTCTGACCAGAATCTTCATTGGGCGTACTTTGGATAGCCACGGATGCAAAGTTTCTTCATGCGTACAATGAAGACTCAAATCAGCCTGCGCGCATGCGCAGGCTGATTTGAGTCATCGTTGTGCGCACATGTCAGAAGGTACGTTTTCTCACGTAGCGATACATTTAATTTTATAGTAGTACAACAGGGCACACATGTCTAATAGAGTTACTGAAATAAACTCATTGCGTGACAACATTTGTTTGTATTTCTAAGAAATAAACACATTCTCTATGTCACATCATCCCACTGACGGTCAAGGACAACCAATTTCGGACCACCTGAGCAAATAGTACAGAACCTGATCAGACGCCGCGATGCGGCGTGCGGCGTCTGACCAGAACGCGGCGTGTGATCAGGTTCTACACTATTTGCCAGTCACCCCAACAGTTTTTAGACGCATCAGTTAGTAAAATGGAGTTGTTCAAATGCTAAGCATGGAAAACACTTAAAGTGTCCGAATCATTAGGGTAAACACAGTAGAAAAATAACACATGGTGTACAAATGACGTCATTGGGGAATTACAAGTAATATGAGAAGTAAACACAAAGGAAATAATGAAAAATTGCAGGTAACAAGGGAAGGTTGTTCTCATAATACTCACGTAAAGATTTATTTAAACATAGTCTTAAAATGTACATATACTGGGCATGGTTCTAACAATCAACGGCATCTTTGGTACGCCGACATGTTACTTTTGTAGCTCATCATTAAAATACATGTGGAGCTACCCTGGCTATGTATTACATTAGCATGAAGCCCTAGTGAGTTACAAAATAAAAATTCAAGCTTTAACACTTTTTGCCGGCCCAATATACATATCACCCTAAACGGCCCCTAAAAATAAAAAACTCTACAACACCATTACTATAACAATCTATCAACAGGCACAGAGAAAACGTTGGAATAACGTCATGTCAATGTGTTGTCATGTGGTCGAAATGTATAAAAGTCATTACTCGAAGAAGGCTGCCACTCCATGAACACTAACAGCAATATTTTAGACCTCTATCCAGTTGGCAAAAACACAAAAATAATATCGTGGCAACGTACTTTCACGCGGTACTTGTCATGTGCTTTCATGTCGTGAGTTCGAGATGAACCTACACCTAGTTCATACTCAACTGGGTTGATTATAAACCCAGTCAGCATTCTACGTAAATCTATATCGGGCCGTCATCGGCCCGTCAGGGTAGCTGACGGGCCGATGACGGCCCGATGTAGATTTACGTTGAATGCTAGCTGGGAAGTGGACATATAAGGTACGTGATGATACAGAGGGGCCACAAGCGTGCCTGAGAGACCATGAAAGAAAAGCTGTACAGCTCTACGTACATACCAGATCTGATGCTGCATTCATGTATCTCGGATGCTTGGTACAATGTATAAACAAGAGGCCCATGGGCCACGGCTCGCTCACCTGAGTGACATAACCACTGCAGATATGCAGATGTTATGCAACATTTTTCCAATCCTATCATCGCAACTAATGAAAAAATCATCATTTGAGCAGTTCTTAGTGTTGAAAAAGAATATATGGGCATGACAGTCAATGGAGCATGATCATTTGAATAAACTATCAATCACATTTCAACAGTAGGATCAATACGAAATTCGGTGGCAATTGGCTAAGTAGTTTCTGAAGAATCATCATTTTATACATGTAAACAGCACAGAGGCAGGGATATATAATAAATATAAACAAGATGACGGCCATCTTAGATTTCCAATCAGAACAATTTTAACTATTGTTGATCTACAAGTCACTCTGATATTTTCAATGTAAATATATATGGCCCATACAAATGCATGGGGAAGCAAATTTCAACATAGAACCATCATTTTAGCAATTTTGGTAGATCTCTTGTCCCTCATAATTTGTGCAAAGATTAGGGCCCAGGACTTATTTGGTTCTGGAGAAAAAAAGATTTTTAAATATACATATATGGACATGGCAGCCATTTTGATCAATGGACCATGCCCATTTTAGCAATCTTTCATTCTCCTGCCCAAGGAGACTCCGCATGAAATTTGAGCAACACTGGCCCAGAGGCTTCAGAGGAAATATCATTTGAAATTATCAACATTTTTTCCATACAAACGTACGGAGCCCATACAAATGCATACAGAAGCAAACTTGACCTCGCCGTAGAAAGGTCAATGTCAATGTATGACAATTATTTTAGCAACTTTGGTAGACCGCCCGTTCCGAATGATATATGCAAAGATTCAGCCATAAGGCATCTTCGGTTTTGGAGACTAAGATTGTTAAATGTTTTTTACCATACAAATGCATAGGGAAGCAAACCTGACCTTGCCGTAAAAAGGTCAAATGTCAATGTACGACCATTATTTTAGCAACTTTGGTAAACCCCCTGTCCCCAATGATTTAAGCAAAGATTCAGAGCCAAGGCATCCTCAGTTCTGGAGGAGAAGATTTTCCAAGTTTTTTACCATATATGGGCATAGCGGCCAGCTTGGTCAAAGAACCGCGACCATTTTAGCAATCTTTCATTCCCCCAACCTAAGGAGGCTCCATATGAAATTTGAGCAAAATTGGCTCAGAGGCTCCAGAGGAGAAGTCGTTTGAAATTCTGACTATTTTTCCCATACAAATGCATAAGGAAGCAAACTTGACCTCACCGTAAAAAGGTCAAATGTCAATGTACGACCATTATTTTAGAAACTTTGGTAGACCGCCTGTTTCCGATGATATATGTAAAGATTCAGTCACAAGGCATCCTCGGATTTGGAGAACAAGATTTTTAAATGTTTTTTCCTATACAAATGCACAAGGAAGCAAACTTGACCCTGCCGTAAAAAGGTCAAATGTTAATATTCGATATTCATTTTAGCAATTTTGGTAGATCTTCCATCTCCGATGACTTATGCAAAGATTCATTCCCAAGGCGTCCTCGGTTCTGGAGAAGAAGATTTTTAAATGTTTTTACCATATATGGGCATGGCGGCCATCTTGTTCAATGAACCGCAACCATTTTAGCAATCTTTCATTCCCCCAACCTAAGGAGGCTCCATATGAAATTTGAGCAAAATTGGCCCAGAGGCTCCAGAGAAGAAGTCGTTTGAAATTCTGAATATTTTCCCATACAAATGCATAAGGAAGCAACATTGACCTTACCGTAAAAAGGTCAAATGTCAATGTACGACCATTATTTTAGCACCTTTGTTAGACCTCCTGTTTCCGATGATATAAGTAAAGGTTCAGCCATAAGGCATCCTCGGTTTTGGAGAAGAGGATTTTTAAATGTTTTTCCCATACAAATGCATAGGGAAGCAAACTTGACCTTGCCGTAAAAAGGTCAAATGTCAATATACGACCTTTATTTTAGCTATTTTGGTAGATCTTTCGTCCCCGATGACTTATGCAAAGATTCAGCCCCAAGGCATCCTCGGTTCTGGAAAAGAGGATTTTTAAACGTTTTTACCATATATGGGCATGGCGGCCATCTTGGTCAATGGACCGCGACCATTTTAGCAATATTTCGTTCCCCCAACCTAAGGAGGCTCATTTAAATTTGAGCAAAATTGGCTCAGGGGCTTCAGAGGAGAAGTCGTTTGAAAATGTTAACGGACGGACGCACGGACGGACGGACGACGGACGAAAAGTGATCACAATAGCTCATCCTGAGCATAGCTCAGGTGAGCTAAAAATCTGCAAAACAGCAAGCTACCAACCAGGCATACAACGTTGAAACAACGTAGATTCGATGCTGATTTAACGTCCTATATTAAATCGACGTTGTTTCAACGTTGAAAGTCGCTGGGTACGTGACGGTATGACTGTTTCATTCTTGCTCTGGACAAGAGGAGGTATCAGGTACAAACAGTCGAATTTCAATTGCTCAAAAATCTTTGGGACATGGAAAGTTGTTCGAGATATAGGTACTTCGAGCCACTGAAGGTTAATCATGGCGCCAGGTCAGGAAGCAAATAGTGATAATTTTTGGAAATCTTATCGATTTTATACACAATAATTGTATATTGAGTGTACACATTAGAATCGCCTCAATGAGACCATTCGAATGAATACAACCATCATACAAAGAAGCTATTTTAATGAGTGCACACAACATACAATTTCATGATAAAATAAGAAAATCCCTAAATATTTGTTTCCTTGAGCTTTCGGAAGAATTTCGTGGGGATTCAAAAACGTGTTCGAATTAGCCATGGTAAACGAGCCATTAGTGTTCGAACTATTGAGGTTCAACTGTACTTTCCTTACTTCGCCTTGAAAACATATGATGTAGGTACTCATTAGAAGAGTCCATAGATTCCAAGTCAAGTACTAGAACTATTTTGCCGACAAGGCCATTTTTCTGCACAATGTTCAGCTTTTACAATCAAAAAAGGGCAATTTTCAGATAAAAAAAATCTGATTTTTTTTTTCATATTCTGCTCAAAACATAAATTGTGGGTACTCATTAGAACCGCCTCGATGAGGCGGTTCTAACGAGTACCACAATTAATATTGTTAGCAAAATAAGAAAATTAATGTATACTCCTATAAACCCCAGTTTTACTATATAAAAGTGGAGTTTAAGGGGATCAAAATTATACATGTACAGGCGTGTGTTCGTGATGCATTAGGCTTTGAACTGTGCAGACCAAACTTATATTTTTTTTTCAAACAGAGTAGATTCATATGAAATCTCACAAGGATCTAGACTGTTTGCCATTCTCCTACTGGTTTTTGACCGACGTCACAACTTTCAAAACATGGACACTGTTGTCGGTATTCAAATATGGAAGAGCCCGTAAAGAAACACATTAAGTTAACAAGTCTGTGTAGTGGTTACCCCATGCTCCCGTAGGAAATGTAATGAAAACGGTAGCATGTAGGGCCTACATTATTAAGCGGATGTGCAGATTTTTTTTTTCTGTTTTTAAGCAGGTTTTCAATTTGATTTACTACGTTGTACTTCTTATCAACATTTTTTACTGCATAAATCTATCCTCCGTATGTCTTATTAACAAAAAAAAAAAAAAAAAAAAAAGAAAAAATCTTCATTCCCCGTTACATCACGAAAACATGCCTATATAATATTGACCGCCTTAAACCCTACTTTTATATAGTAAAACTGGGCTTTACAGGGGTATACATTATTTTTCTTATTTCTGCTCAAAATCATAGATTATGGTATTCATTAGGACCGCCTCGGCGAGGCGGTTCTAACGAGTACCCACAATCTATGTTTTGAGCAGATATATGAAAAAAAAAATCAGAGTTTTTCTTCTGAAAAGTTTCAGTTTTTGGAGGTGGGATTGTCTATATATATTTGAATAGGCATGTTTTCGTAATGCATGGTGAAATTCCATGACTTACTTAGCTCTGTATAAGAGGAATTTCAAGATATTTTTTTCATATTTCTGAATAAATAAATAAATAAAAACAGGCATAAAATAAAGACATATGCTATAGGTACTCATTAGATGTCTCTCGCAGATATCACTATTTTTTTTTTTTTTTTTGTTGTTGTTGAAAATCTGGCTACTCTAGAGCTGCATGTATGACAACGAAGTAAACATTTCACATCTATACGCGAGTTACCGTAATAGTATCGATTTAAGGGTTAAGACTTTTGTGCGATTTAGACGTTTGGAGAAACTCGAAATCAAAGTTCTTATGCCTTTAGTGATATGAAGTTAAATTTCTTGACAGCTGATAATTTGTCTAGACGTTAGTATTTGTGAGTGACAATTATGAAAATATTCCTAATCCCTATAAAATTGCAAATGCCGGAAAACGCTGACTCAGAATACATCATAATGTGAAAAAATATACCCCATGACGTGCAAGTCAAACGAAGAATCAGATCAACATTCACATCCGCGCAGTTTGATCAAACATCACGAAAACACGCCTATATAACTTTGAATCCCTTAAACCCCACTTTTATATAGTAAACCTATATTTTATATAGTAAAACCATTTTGCTATGAAAGCGTAGATTGCGGGCACTCGTTAGAACCGCCTTGCCAAGGCGGTTCTAAAGAGTACCCACAATTTATGTTTTGAGCAGGAATATGAAAAATATCAGATTTATTTATATAGTAAAACTTTTTTAAATGATAAAACTGGGGTTTACAGGGGTATACATTTTTTTTTATTTTGCTCAAAAACATATATTGTGGGTACTCGTTAGAACCGCCTCACCGAGGCGGTTCTAAAGAGTACCCATAATCTATGTTTTGAGCAGAAATATGAAAAATATCAGAATTTTTTATCTAAAAATTTTCCTGTTTTGGTTTTAAAATTTTCAATATATTTGAAGAGGCATGTTTTCGTAATGTCAGTGGCATTTCGTTACTACACCTGTGAGAAATATATACTGCTAAAATATAAGCGAGGATGCCTAAGAAACGCCATAATCACGAAGCACAGCCTTCTAAAGAAAAACTAAAAGAAAAATAATGTGGAATAAATAATGACAGAACGAAGGCCACACGTTAAATCACCGACGAACGAATACAGAGATTTCAATAGACAAAGCAACAGAGGTGCAAAGCCAACACTTTTGAT
The DNA here is from genome assembly GCA_964016985.1 of Anodontia alba. Lineage (NCBI taxonomy): Eukaryota > Metazoa > Mollusca > Bivalvia > Lucinida > Lucinidae > Anodontia > Anodontia alba. The sequence goes on from OZ024821.1 coordinate 16,100,240, forward strand.
AAGACTGTTTGAGCTGGGACCCAGCATTTCCTTCAAGATTGTATGTGCGCCCAGCGAAGGCTCAAATCAGCCTGCGCAGGCTGATCTGAGTCTTCGCTGGGCGCTCATGCGACCTTGTAAGAAATGCTGTACTCCAGCTCATTTGTGAACCTTAACCCTTTCATCACCGAGTTTCTGAAGTGGACTCTTCCATCTTTGAATCTGGTCAGAGCCATTGTTCCAAATAGGGAGTCTCAATCAAAAACCGAATCAGAACGGCTAACTGCTATTTGCAAAAAAAAAAAAAAAAAAAAAAATGTTTTGGTTTACAGCGTCTACACTGTTTGTCACTCATCGAGCAGATTTTAGACACGACCAGAAGTAACAAAATAGACTTAAGTGCCGTATGGTGGCCGTAGAACGTCTCCCCGTACTTCATGTTGTAGTTTATATTTTGTGTTTCTTTGAGATCATTAAGCCCGTTGTGGTATATTTGAAAATGGAATGTTGCTAATGTATACACCAGAGGGCGTGAACAGTGTTGCATACTTTATTAATGCCTATGAAGAGTCTCGATAAAACCGACTCCCATTTTTCTCTTTTTAATGTGTTCTTTGTTTCCAAAGGCAACCTTTTATAGTTTATTGTTCAAAATTTAGGTAAAGTATGGTTAAAACGTATGTCCCAATAATTCGTGTAATTCTGGTAATTCCGTTGAGTATAATTTCCTTCTTGGACCTGACCTGACCTGACCTTTCAGTTGTAATTATATCAGTACGATGTCTGAACATAAAAGGTAAATCGATGCTCCGTTACACTAAAATCTCAGACATATGGCATAATGTTTCATATTAATACAGTACAGACAGCAGCTGCGCCCAGTTTCACAACCATCCCTTAAGGTTTAAGCACTGAGATTTGCAAAGAAAATGTTGCACTTTTGTATAAACACTGATTTCCAATAATGAAACTAATGAATAAAGTTTGATATCGTCTACTGGACAACTACAAATGCAATGTTTAATCTGAGTCTACACAGTTTGCATTAAAACAGGAATTTATATAAAACTTTGTTATAATAATAATAATAATAATAATAATAATAATAATAATAATGATAATAATACATGTAACATAATTAAAAAATTCAACTAACGAGACACCCTGCTATTGCAAATAGACCGGTCCAAAGTGTAGTGGTAGAAGAGTCCACTAGACGTAAATGGGTTAATTGTACGATAGAATGTCAACCCACTCATGGTATAAAACCTTTGTTTGATTCCTTAACTGCGCGAAAGTATGGCTTCTCGAACCAAAATCTGTGTTACAAGGTTGATGCCTGCCAGTGATTAGGTATTATTGCGTTCAGATATTCGGTGCACCGTATTTTCCCTAAATACTGGGATAGCATAATTCATTATCACAGACAGCAGGTTACTTTGGCTTTTTTTGCTTGTGTCATTTGTATTGTTTGCCAGGGACTGTTTGCAATTCCTCTTGACGTCAGTGGTAGGCTATACCCAGATGTTCTGTGTTTGTGATGTCTTCCAGGACATCTATACCATCACGAAAACATGCCTATATAATTTTGACCCCCTCAAACCCCACTTTTATATAGTAAAACTGGGGTTTACAGGGGTATACATTATTTGTCTTATTTCTGCTCAAAAACATTGATTGTGGGTACTCGTTAGAACCGCCTCGACGAGGCGGTTCTTACGAGTACCCACAATCTATGTTTTGAGCAGACCGATGAAAAATATCAAAGCTTTTTATCTGACAATTCTCAATTTTTGGGGGTGAAATTTTCTATATATTTGAATAGGCGTGTTTTCGTAATGTAAAGCTGACTCTCAATAACTCAAACTTTGAGATCTCAAACTACTGGTTAAGTAAAACTAAACAAAGAACAATTTGCTATATATTCTATATATTCTACTCCTTCCATCTGAAACTACTGCTATCTCAAACCACGAGATCTGGTCCATTGAAGTTTGAGATAACGAGAGTCGATTGGACATGCATTTAGCACTCAAATTTACAATGAAAACTGCCAATTTATCGCCCGATGATGTAATTGTAACTGCGCGATGTATAGCAAATAGTGTAAGCTCTGATCAGACGCCGCGTTCTGCGGCGTCTGATCAGAGCTTACACTATTTGCTCAGGCCCGTCTGCCCCAAATTCTTCAGGCAAATATAGTAAGACAGATTGTCTTATGATACAGCGATAGTGCCTATTGAGTTTCAGAAAATGGAGCTTGTTACAGTAATATTGATAGAAAATTGAGTCATTTTGTCAGAAGATATTGTTAAAAGTGTTTCAAAGAATCACGTCATTATTGACAATTGGCATCAGTAAAGTTGCTTTATCTCTGCCGGGTTAGACTAGCTACTGAAATCGCATCTATTGGCTTTTCACGTAAACCTCAGCAAGCTTTGGGCGAAATCTGCAGACGATAAACGCTGATAGTTGTTTTTAATTTTCTTTGACAATAGGATTAGTCATTTCATACAAACTGTTTCCGTACTGTCAATCTGCATTGAATGACACAACCTTCTCACTGGGATAAAAAAAAAAAAAAAAAAAAAAAAACTCTTCCAAATGTCGTCTGCTGACATTTTATCAGTTTGCTAAGCATTACCGTCAATATCCGAAACTGATATAATAATATTACTGTATTTACCCTTATTAGGGGATTGAAATTAATGCGCCTGAACTAACAATGTATTCCAGATTGAACTGCTCCGTCAATCAGTTTTCTGGATGTCATAATATGATAGGAACACTGCCATGACAAACGAGCTTGTAAAATTTAGGATTAATACAGTAAAATATTTTTTCGAAATCTTAAGGGGAATAAAACGCTTTCAGGGGAGGCAAAGGGTCCTAATTCTCTAGGGGAGTTATTTCTTTCCATTTGGAGTGGACACTATTTCAGAAAAGGGTTTGGTGTGTGAGAAACTAAACTGGAAGTCACCACTAAAGTTATCTTCCTTGTTGAAAAGGCCGAAAATCCACCAGAGGTACCAAGTCCCCTTAAAAGAATTATGGCAGGACAACACAAAGAATCGCTGTAGCACATATCACAAAAACATATCCGAAAGTTGCATCCTCACCATGTTGTGCACAAATGATAATTGGACCCTTAAGCCATGTAGGCAGGCTGGTTAGTCATTGCAAGGCATTCTGTGGATAGCCAATAATCTGAATCGTTTTCAGGCGGACAGCGAAGACTCTGATTGGTCAGCGTTGATACGAAGGCTGATAGAGTCTTCGTTGGACGCAAGTGTAGGAAATGTTGTGCACCGGCTCATACGTAAACTAATATACAGTAAAACCTTAAAAACTCGAACACCGAGGACTGGTTTACCGTGGCTAATTCGAATTTGTTTTTGTGTCCCTAAGACATTCTTCCGAAAGCTCCACAAAACAATTATTTAAGTATTTTTTTTCTGATTTTATAAAGAAAACGTATGGTGTGTATACTCTTTAGAATCACCTTGTCGAGGCTTTCAACTCACCAGATAACTACCCTTTTAGCATTATATATAATAAAAGTAAAATCAGGGGATTCGTCTGCTTAAGTAAGATACGAAGGTACTCATTCCTCGCTTAGGAAGAGAGAGCTAATCTTAGTGATTTTCGTACGTTTGTTCGATTTAGGCGTGTTTGGATTTGTCGGTTTCCTCTTCCTCTTGGTGTCTGGGAAGGGCTGCGGTTTGTGATTGTGGCACTCCCTGGACTTTTCTCTTACCTTTTCGTTAATATGTGGCGTTTGTGTTGTCATTGTTTGTTCCTCATCTCTCCTTCTTTTGGTGCCTCGGGAAGGCTGTTCGTCTTGATAGTGGCATTTCCTGGGTATCCTAACTTCTGTTTTTGCCATTCAAGCTGTCTGCATGAAGCCTGTGGCATACTTTACTTTGTCTCCTGCCCGAGAATCATATACGTTATGTTACCAATGGAGCAGGACTGGTTCCAGCTGATTATGTAATCTGTCATTTCATTAACGGCACAATCGATGATTAATTTCAAATATCGATGAGAAATCCTGATAAACTACATGAAAACAGGGCAACTGAATAGCGTGATGCAGTTAAAAGAAGCTGCGACGAACAAAAACGTACCTTATCTAGTCGGCGAAAAGGATAGCCCCTGATCGGCCTGCCCGATCAGGACCACCACTTTTCCCTATGTAAAGTCTGCAGGGCTTAGAGACCAATTTTGCAAAATGTGCAACATTATATCAGACTTAATTAGATGCGAGGAAACATGTTTTGCTTACGTGATAGGGTATGTTTCTAAAGGTCGCCGAAGTTTGAGAAGCGCCCTGAGAAAATGCGTCTTTGTGCATATGTGACCGGATCTTTCAGTGATGCGTCACAATCTCACGAAGGGCTTTGCTGTGCCTGGACATATCAATAACGTATCAATATTCTTGTTTGCGCGCAGAGAAGGCCCTGACCGGACTTTAGGAATGTGACCTCGCTCTCCGCATATCCACCGAAGACACATTTTTGAACGGGAATGTAGGTATATTTTCCGTACCGTTGAGACAGAATTATGAGAAAATAATAATCGCTTCGTGAAAAATCCTTTACCTAAACTGGAATCTGAAGCGTATTGCGGTATACATACAGGGAAATTATGAAATTGCGTGGACGTGTATTTAGTGGTACAAAGACTAGCCAGTTACAGCAGAACTTACGGGAATTGGGTACTTGGTAGATTGTCCGCCATTTTTGTAAACAAGGGAGACAAATGTTTGTAATTTCCCGTTTGCTTTCCTGTACTGCTGGGCCTTTCTGAAAAGGGGTTTACTCTGAGAGAGAGAGAGAGAGAGAGAGAGAGAGAGAGAGAGAGAGAGAGAGAGAGATATGCTCCCCTTAAAAGCAAATACTTTCCTTTTAGAGCAGACCCTTTTCAAAAAGGAGGAAAACAATTTTGACATATGAGCCACCGCATGACAAAAGCAAAAAATGTCATGTATACCCCGCGAAGACTCAGATAAACCTTGGCATCCACCCAATCTTATCAGAGTCTTCGCTGTCCGCACGAAAGAAAGTTTGGATCCTTAGCTATCCACTGAGTGCACAGCGAAGACTCTGATCAGCCTGGGCGGATGCCCAGGCTGATCTGAGCCTTCGCTGGGCGCACATCCATTTTGTTGGTTTGTCATGAGGGGCTCATATTTACATCCACAGAAAGTTTATCAATTATATTTAATGCGCCCAGCTATGTTATAATTGAACGTCAGTAAATAGTTATATTATTGCAATAAAACTGTATTTACTAGACGTACCATATTTAAGTATTTGGCCACCTTAACCAATTCATATTCCGATCCCCAAATTTGAGCAATAATTTCTAAACGGAAACACCTTTAAGAGCAATTAACACGCTCACAAAATCAAAATCTGCTTAAGCTTTCTGAGTCAGACTAGCTAGTTTAAGTCAAATTGCGTCTTGCTACATGTAATGTGTCTGAAAACTGCTGAATCGGTGTCAAATAGTGTAGACCCTGATCAGTATGCGATCTGAGTCTACACTGTTTGATCAGGACTATCTGTCCGCTTACTTAGGAGCATAGTTTTTGAACTATTAGCACATGCTTTGTGAATCCAACAGACAATAGTGTCCAACTTTTCGAGCATACAGGGCGAGGACGCATTCCAACAGTCACAAAACTGAGCCAGTAATTTACGTTTATTTGTTGTGTGCGGTTTGGTTATAAACATCCCTGTAATCAAAATGTATATTTCCTTTTGGATCACTGAGCCATTCTAGTTAATTTTGAAAATCGCCCTCTTAAACCCCACTTTTATATAGTAATCGAAAAATTCTGATATTTTTCATACTTCTGCTCAAAACATAGATTGTAGGTACTCGTTAGAACCGCCTAGGTGAGGCGGTTCTAACGAGTACCACAATCTAAGTTTTGAGTAGAAACAGAGGCGGTTCTAACGAGTATCTACAATCTATGTTTTGAGCAGAAATGATGTATACCCCTGTGAACCCCAGTTTTACTATATAAAATGGGGTTAAAAGGGATCAAAATTATATAGGCATGTTTTCGTGATGAAAAGCAACGTTTTAGATTTTAATTTATTCATTTCTGGGTAACGACAGTAACACATCTTCCCATACTTCATTTTTGTGCATTTTATATTTTCTGAGTTCTATGTTACATTACTGTTCATGTACAAAATATAAGTGATGCTACCCAGAAGTGCCACAATCACGAAGCACAGCCCTATCGAGGCACCCCCATCCCCCACCCCCACCCTCAAAAAAAAAAAAAAAAAAAAAAGAAAAAAAAAAAAAAAAAAAAAAAGGAAAGGAGAGATGTGGAACAAACAAAGACATCACAAAAGCCTACATATGAAATCACAGGCGCACAGAAAAGAAATGCAATGGAGGAACCGTCTTGGAACGGTCAGTAGGAAAAAATCTACCTGAGCGGTGTGTGTGTGTATGTCTGGGGTGGTTATTCGCGCGAAACCTCGCCCTTAACCCTTGTCATGCTGAATAAATAAAGATTCCACGCACACTTCTAATTTCCAGCCAGTCAGATTACTTGATCCGGGTCTTCGATAGAAATTCACATATTTAATGACAAATAGTGCAGATCCAGATCAGTTAGCCAACTGATCTGGATCTACACTGCTTGCTAAGACAGGGCAGATCGTGTTCAGTAAGAGAAGGGTTAAATCCGATGCAGCTATTACAAGTATATGTTCTGTCGTTCTGTGGTTCTCTACCATATCTGTGAAACGTCGCAGTGAAACATACATAATTAAACAAAGCAAAAGGCTCAATGGCGATCTAAAGCCAGAACACAAGAAAGCCACAATCAGGACCACAATGAGCCCGACCACAGGCAGAGATAGTCAGGCGCCAACCATCTGAAACAGATTGAGGAGGGAGCCGCTATTTAATCTGATGACCGACCCACCGTCGTGGAATTAAAGAGGGAAGCATAGCTATCAACTATAATTGGTTTAACAACAATGCATGCAGTTTGCGCAGACTATCCATGTTGTAACCTTTGTTTTTGTAGCGAGTGACAATAAGACTCAGCTCTTCAAAAATATCACTCTTTTCAGAGTATAATTGTCATTTCTTCAGCTGTTGATGGCCTTTATGAAGTGTATTTTGTATTATCTGGTCCCGAGATTATAACATGTTTTTAATGCTCAACTCAGCTGAGGATGAAATTTGCATTACGAAAACGTACCTATATAATTTTGATCCCCTTAAACCCCACTTTTATATAGTAAAACTGGGGTAGACAAAGGTATACATTATTTTTCTTATTTCTGCTCTTAAACGTAGATTGTGGGTACTCGTTAGAACCGCCTCGCCGAGGCGGTTCTATCGAGTACCCACAATCTATGTTTTGAGCAGAAATATGAAAAATATCAGAATCTTTATCTGAAAATGTTTAGTTTTTGGAGGTGAAATTTTCAATAAATTTGAATAGGCGTGCTAATAAATCTAAAATTGGTAACAGTTGTAAATTCTTTCTTGATAAACATAGCTGAGCATGAACATTTCTCTTCTAATAAATATGAAAATGCCAAGTACTTTTGGCATTTGCCTTTTTATCATCAGAGAAAACTTATGCCCAGCTGAGTTGAGCACGAAAATGTTTTACAACCTCGGGGCCCGGTTTATTGGGATCACTAAGCTTATATCTACATTGATTTGAAATTAGAAACTTGCTCAACTATGGGTCAATAGGAGGCATTAGCAGTATTATATGTTACATCGTTATTCATGAACAGAGGCAATAAAACCGAGTCTGATATTTTCGTTTATTTCATGTATCGTTTAACTTCCAAGGGAACACTCTTTTCAGAATTGATTTGATTTTAATGAAAACTACCTCATTAACAATATCGAGCATCTTAGATTAAGTTGACAGTTACACGCCAACGATCAATGGCCTTCTCTGTGTTCCAGAAACAGGAGATACTTAAAATGACATTTCTCGTATTTACATGTACAGTTGAACCTCGATAGCTCGAACACCGATGGCTCGTTTTACCATGACCAATTCGAACTCGTTTTTGAGTCCCAACGAAATTCTTCGGATAGTTCAAGAAAACAAATATTTAGGGAAATTTTCTTATTTTATCATGAAATTGTATGTTGTGTGTACTCATTAGAATCGCCTCATCGAGGCGATTCTAATGAGTATACTCAACAAACAATTATTGTGTAGAAAATCGAAAAAAAAAAAAAATCCCTAAATTATCGCCATTTGCTTCCTGACTTGGCACCATAATTAACTCTCAGTGTCTCGAACCACCCATGTCTCGAACGAATTTCCATGGTCCCAAAGCTGTTCGAGCCATTTAGGTTCGACTGTAGTTACCATAATTAAATTCCTGAATGTGAATTTATCAAAAGCCCAGGCGAGAATTCAGAGTACTGATTCTTAAATGACATGTTTGCAGCAAGAACTTAAAAAAAGAGATCTGATATCCAGGGTAGATTTTCCGTCATTATTTACAAGGCTGGCAAGTTTTGTGACTTCCTGTTTGCTTTCCCGCACACAAATGCCCTTCCAAAATGGGGTCTACCCTTAAAGAAAAGAATTTGCGCCCGGGGAGCAAATTCTTTCCTTTTAGAACAGATCCTTTTTCAGAGGAAGACAAATCTCTCGAACGTTTATCCATTCCTCTTTAACTATTTTCTTTCTCTATGCTAACAAATCAATTTTTAACGGCTCAGAGTCTCAATACAACTGCTAGTTCAGTATTCTACCTAATTACCGCACTGTGCGCTTAGTTTTTTCTTTTTTTTTTTTTTTTTTTTTTTTTTTCTTTTTTTTTTTCAAAATTGAAATATTTGTAGTAAAATGTCCACCAAATAAGGACACGCTTTGGAGAAAGATCAACAGAGGACTTCATTAGGGGCGTATTTAATGATGCTTATGCGATAATTGTTTCAGATTTTCTTAAAAATAATAATAAAAAAATATGTTCCGGGTATTCATTTGAGTTGCCTCGACATACTTTTAAGTACCTGTGTGAAGGCCTAACTCTCCCTCCCACCGCGCGTATGCGGCATGGTGATGATATTAGTACACTTTCCTGCTCTTTGGGACTATTGAGCTCATACATTACGTGTGAAAATAGAGTTCTGCCTGTACACTGCTAGGAGACATGATGGATGCTGTAGGATTTCCATTATTCCATTATTCCTCATGTATTTCTGCTTTTTCCATGTGCATGATATTTTCAGCTACTTTCTCTTTCATTCAGTTCTGTACTAAAAATGAATGCTCTTTCAAAGTATTGTGTTACAGTAATGCCAATATGAAACAAGATCTCCCCGCACATAGAACAAACACACAAAGCTGGGCTGGAAACGGCTTTATTTGTACTTAAGGGGACTGCATACACTTTCAGGGGAGGTAACTGTCAATTGTTTGGTCTCACTTCTGAGAAAGGCTCTACTGTAAAAGGAAAGAATTTGCTCCCGGAGGTTCTTCTTAGTGTTCACGAAAGTAAACCGGAAGTCACCAAAATTGCCTCCTTTTTCTAAACTGGTGTAACTTTTAGCAAGTGCATCCAGTCCCATTAAGGATTGCCCTGAGACCCAAAGCTGTTCAAGCTACACAAAAAATTCGTAGGGTCTTAAACATATCATTGGATCAACACAGAAATCACATAAACCATAGGTCTAGATAAGAGTGGGTACATGTATCAGGTAAATATTTTTCTTATTTCTCGACAAAAACATATGTTGTGGTACTCATTAGAAGCGCCTCAAACTCAAACTATACAAACTGTCATGAAACAAAGACGAGGATCCGGTGGAAGGTTGAAAATCAGATCGAAAGAACACCTCTATTTTAGCTACGAAGACCCCGCCCATTAACCCATTTATGCCGAGTGGACTATTCTACCTGAACTCTTTGGACCAGTCCATTTCCAGTTTAAGGGGTGTCTTTTTATTATTGCCATGTTTTATAGGAATGCCTGTAATTAATGCAAACATTGTAGACCCTGATCAGACGCCGCGTTCTGCGGCGTCTGATCTGAGTCTACACTGTTTGCCAATGTCCCATTTATGGCCTAGGCACAAATGGGTTGTCTGATTTTCGCAAGCTGGCTATACATTTACTTGGAATTTACGTCTCCTTTACAAATAATATGTTATACTGGATATCGAGAAACAGCATATTATGTTGTCAATCCGGCATTAGGTTTTCGATAAGGAGAGAGATGAACTGTTATGTTTAGAATCTCACATATACACTCGTATGCTTTGGCAATGTATGACCTTAACCAATACCATGCAAATTCAGCAGAGAAATTGCTAATGTTGTTTCTTATTTTCCAAGAAAATAGTTTTTGACATTTCAGGCAAATTGTCTCAGACAATTTGCATAAAATGTCAAAACCTATTTTCTCAGAAAAGCTTATTTTCTAGAAAAAAATTCTAAATGTCGTATGCTGAATTTTTACCAAGGAAATTATTGAACAGTATCTGCGTTTGTTTGAAAATCATTGCAATCTTCGGAGACAATTTGCATGAATGTCAAAGCCTGTTTTATGAAAAAAAGAAAATAAGAAAAATAAGTTAAAATGTCTGCTGAAAATTTTGCGTTTATAATTCAAATTATTGAACGGTATCTGCTCTGTTTTACAGTACTAAAACCGTCACAACGGTATGCAAAGATCAATGGTTCAGCCGTTCAGCGGTTTTCGTCTGTTCCTCCAGACATGGGTTTTATTCTTCTAGATGTGCGGTGTCAAACAAAAGAAAGCTCTGGTCATTTTCATGATATAAATGTATCGATGTATCACACTATCACTGTTACAAAATGATAGAAGTACTGATGGTGGAAAAAATGTCTAAAAATCTTAAAATATGCAAGAAATGGCATTGGAAAGATAATAATTACGAAGAACAGTCTTTCTCAAGGCACCGAAAGAAGAGATGTGGTTCAAGTAATGACAAAACAAAACAACTCCTTTGCAACTCAGAACAAACTAACATAAACGGAATATAAAGGAAACCCTTGGAGTCTAGCAAAGAAAAACGCTACTACTGGAGATGGGATAAAGCGAACGGTGGCGGTAGAAAATTGCCGCATTTAATTTGTATGCCGTTTCATAATACAATGAACAAATATGTGTTCGATTCGGGCTCCTCTAATCGTCAAAACAAAAGCTCAGTGAAGCAAACACATATGATCATAACATTGGCTCAACGAAAGTTGAATGCTAACTGATGAGTTGAAGCCAGAGAGAAACCATTAGTAGGACCAAGGAAGGTCCGGTCTGACATCAAATATTAGACCACCTTCTGAAATACAGTCGAACCTCGTTATCTCGAACTCGCTTATTTCGAATAAACGCTTATCTCGAAGTGAAAATCTGGTCTCTGTTTGAACATGAAACTATGACAACAGGTAATAAAATAATGTGGAAAAGAGGAGAAATTGCTCCTAAGGAGTAATTTCTCCCCTTTTCCACAATATTTTCAGTATACCTGTATCTCTATTTTTAGGAGTCAAATTACATATTCATTTGTGAAATGTGTTGTTTAATTTATCTTTTTTCCTCAATTCTGCAAATCTGATATGTCGAGAACGGATATCTCGAAGTATTTCAGAGAGTCCCTTGGACTTCGAGATAACGAGAGTCGACTGTAGATTTACCAGAAGTCGTCATTAAGACTATGGCCAACAGCACACCATCATGAAATCTGAGAGGGAAGTGATCAACCATACTGAGTTAACAATCATTCATGTGCGCTATAGAACGCTTGTTTATATATATATATATATATATATATATATATATATATATATATATATATATATATATATATATATATATATATATATATATATATATGTGTGTGTGTGTGTGTGTGTGTGTGTGTGTGTGTGTGCGCGCGCGCGCTATAGAACATTTGTTTATATATACAGGCTGAAGCGGCACTTAAGCTTGAGCCTGTCTGACAATCCCTTTTCATCGTTCCGAAAATTCATCTGAACATCTTTGTTTTATCTTCTACAGCAGGAAGGTCTAAATCGCGCTGATGGGTACCAGTAATCTTACAGACCTACTGGCGTATTGCTGGTGTAAGGATGAGTGCTTGAAAGGAAGTAATACATTTTTAAAGGAGGGAGGTAGCACTTTCAAAGTTGATTCGGCTCCATTGTTGGAAAGGAGTATACAGTCGAACCTCATTATCTCGAACTCGCTTATTTCGAATAACCGCTTATCTCGAAGTGAAAATCTGGTCCCTGTTTGAACATGAAACTATGACAACAGGTAATAAAATAATGTGGAAAAGAGGAGAAATTGCTCCTAAGGAGCAATTTCTCCCCTTTTCCACAATATTTTTAGTATATCTCTATTTTCAGAAGTCAAATTACATATTCATTTTTGAAATGTGGTTGTTTAATTTATCTTTTTTCCTCAATTCTGCAAACCTGATATGTCGAGATACGGATATCTCGAAGTATTTCAGAGAGTCCCTTGGACTTCGAGATAACGAGAGTCGACTGTAGATTTACACTGTACAATGTAAGAATTTACCACAGGGATTACCTGGATTCCTGATGGGGCTTATGTAACAGGCTCTAGTGTCCGGAATAAAGTTCAACAGGAAAAAAAAATAATTTACTCTCAATAGGAACAAGTTACTTTTTATAGTAGAGCCCTTTTTCAGAAGGGACTTCTTGTTCAGGAAAGGATCTCACAAAGGATGAACTCACAAAAGAGAATTCCCCTGGTAAAATATGGCGGAAGATCTACCAAGTACCAGTCCTTTTAACTTTGAACCGCATGTGTATAAGAGATTCGAATGTAATAACGGTTCGCAGAATGAGAGAAATATACAATTTGATTATGTATCCTGTTACTTGTCTATTTACGATAGGTTTATATTCCATGTACGAGCAGAAACTGAAGAGACGAAATGTAATTCCGCTTGCAGGCACTGAATAGTGATAGTAATGTCATTAACCCAATATGCTTAGCGTCCCATAAAAGGGACATTGGCAAACAGTGTAAACACAGATCAGACGCCGCAGAACGCGGCGTCTGATCAGTGTCTAGACTGTTTGCATTAAGTACAGGAATTTCTGTAATAAAAACTTTATTTTTAAAAAAACAATCAGGCACCCCTTAGATTGGAAATAAACCTATCCAAAGAAAGAGGTAGAAGTCCTCAAGGCATACATGTAAATGGATAAACAACACATTCAGACGCCACAATAAGTTTTACAGCAGTACGGAATTAGCGATCCCAGCGCTATGGCTTGAAACAATCAGATCAGAAATGCCCACTTTTGTTGGCAATGTGGAACACGTAATATACAGTAAGACTTCAATGACCCGTTTACCGTGGCTAATTCGAGCTCGTTTTTGAGTCCTTAGAAAATTTTCTTATTTTGTCGTGAAAGTATATGTTGTGTGTAGTCATTAGAATTGCCTCATCGGGGCGGTTCTAATGTGTTCACTCAACATTCCATACTTTTATAGAAGACCGAAAAAGATATTCCTGAACTGTTCTCCTGGCGCTATGATTTACCCTCAGTGGCTCGAACTACCCAAGAACTACTCAAGAACAAATTCCCATCGTCCCAAAGATGTTTGAGCTATTGAAGTTCGACTGGACTTGCTATTAATACATGTATCTACTTCTAGTTTCCTCTATATTCCCTTTGTACCTAAATCCACAGTTGACTGTACGTACATTGTAATTCAATGCTGACAGCATTAACCCATTTAGCGTAGTGTTCCCTTCTACGTCTTTGTTTGGACAGGTCCATTTCCCTTTTATTGGGTATCAAGTTTGATTTTGGCTTTGTCATTTATTATTGGAATTTCTGTATGGAATGCAAACAGCAACGGCGCCTGATCTGGGTCAGCGGCAGTTCTGCGGCGTCTGAACTGGGTCTTCACAGTTTGCTAATTTACCTTTTTATGTGGCGCTAGGCATAATAGGTTAAAAAGGAAACTTATTCTGAGTGAAACAGAAAATAAAAAAATATGATAATGTAGTTATAAATAGGCAACACATTTTGTAACACATTTTTATGTTCTATTTTGCTTCAAGTTCAGTGACCCTCACAATCTGCTGCCTAGCTGGGTCGAAGGTCACCCAGAAATTTTAAATTGATTGCGCAGTTCAGAATGGCAGACTTTTTCTATTTTGTTTAGAAAATTCGCTGGTATAATTATTTGTGAGGTTTCAGCGATTTTATCAATGTATAGGATCATATATAATTCATAAAATTAAATGCATTGACACTGTTTGATTGTGAATTCTACGATAAACAGCGGTTTTGTGAGCAAGTTATGAAAATAATGACTACATGTTTTCAAGTATGTATTCAATACTCTGTCTATGCATGTATACTGGCTAATCTTCTTTTTTCGGTGGTCGATGTTGTGACAAAGACGTCACACTGACTGGGAACTGGAACTTTTCTGTTCGTACTGCTCTAACTCTAATTAGAAAGTGTATCTGAATACAGTCGACTCTCGTTATCTCGAAGTTCAAGGGACTCTCTGAAATATTTCGAGATATCCGTATCTCGACATATCAGATTTGCAGAATTGAGGAAAAAAAGATAAATTAAACAACCACATTTCACAAATGAATATATAATTTGACTCCTGAAAATAGAGATATACTGAAAATATTGTGGAAAAGGGGAGAAATTGCTCCTTAAGAGCAATTTCTCCTCTTTTCCACATTATTTTATTACCTGTTGTCATAGTTTCATGTTCAAACAGGGGCCAGATTTTCACTTCGAGATAAGCGTTTATTCGAAATAAGCGAGTTCGAGATAACGAGGTTCGACTTCACATGTATTAAATAATAATAATAATAATAATAATAATAATAATAAAATATTCATATTGTAATTCATTCGCCATGGCTAAAACAATACATGTACATACACCATATGGTGAAAGAAGGCTATCCAATGATGGGTATCACTCAGATTATGCCGTGGTTAACCCCTGATACCACAGAGACACATCTCTTCGGTTAATCTCTTGATACCCGTTTACATGTTCCATAAGAAGTCTAGCCTATCCACACTGGTGCTATGAAACAAGCTATAGCTTCCCGAAGAGAAAAGCTTATGATCCGACACGATTCTTGTTGATGCAGCAGCTATGAGTAAAACTCAATGCTACACGATCCAGTAAACACACAACGTGGTTACAACGTCGTAACAACGTCGCTGCAACGTTCTGTGTTTGCTGGGTAACACTGTGATTTTTGTATGCCGTTCAACGGTAAATCCGAAGCAGATGCGCGACACACACCAATAAACGGGTCGTGTAACCAAAATGTGGTGTTGCATAAACGCTTTGCATGTCGGTACTAATGTAGTAATGCAAGTGTTTCTGTGAGTTGTCACAGCAATTTAACAGCGAGCCATGCCAATAAGAAGAGAAGGTGTTGACACGGCGCCCGAAAATATCATATAGAAAGAAAGTCATGGTATTTTTTTTTTTTTTTTTTTTTTTTTTTTTTTTGTTTTTGGTCAAAAAACACATTCTAAGACATTGCAAGAAAATTATTTCTTCTTCCTTGCACAATTATTATGTTCGTGTATCAAACAGCAGAATTTTAGATTGTCTACGGTTTCACAAATTATTTGAACTTTATTGTTATTCTGATGTAAGACCGTAAGGGCAAAATTTATTTGGAGACTAGAGAAGAGGTCGTAAAATATCATTTTTGATCAGGTTAAAGAACATTTTAGTCAGTGAAAAAAAAAAAAAAAAAAAAAAAAAAAAAAAAAAAAGAAAGGACTTTTTGTTTATGATTGAGTTTGGATACCCCACATAAGAAACAAGTGATAATAGTTTCGACGCTCAAATATAGGTAACATCAACAAATTCATATTGTTCTTTAGTCTAAGCTAATATACGCATTTTTATATTTGAAAAAAAAAAATTATTCTACATTATGTTGGATCAGTTCATGGGTCAACAAGACATCGAGAAACATCACGAAAACATGCCTATATAATGTTTACCCCTTTAAACCCCACTTTTATATTGTAAACCTGGGGTTTAAAGTGGTATACATTATTTTTTTTATTTCCGGTCAAAAACATAGATTGAGGGTATTCTTTAGAACCGCCTCGCCGAGGCGGTTCTAACGAATACCAACAATCTATGACTTGAGCAGAAAGAAAAACTAGCTGAATTTTTCACCTGAAAGTTTTCTCTCTTTTGGTGGTAAAATTCTCAGTATATTTGAATAATCGTGTTTTCGTAATGTATGCAATATGTCAACGAACACAAGTGGCGGCATCCTGTACTACTAACACATACGTAAAAATCAATGAATGCTGTAAATGAGGGGCGATAAATAAGACAAGCATTTTACTCCAGTAATGCTCATCTGGCGTGGCGATCTTGGCACTGGGCTTACTTTATGCTATGCTGATCAAACTATGTTGGTACATACAAATTATTTCCAAGAAAGGGTAATAGAAAAGTCCAGGAAGTGCCACAATCACAACCCGCAGCCCTTCCAAGATACCAAGAGGAAGAGGAAACCGACAAATCCAAACAAGCACAAATCAAGCAAACGTACGAAAAGCACTAAGATTAGCTCTCTCTTCCCCAAGCGAGGTAATCGCAAGGACTGTAAAACACAAGAACAAAATGACACAAGGTAAGACATAAAACAAACCAGTCATTGCGTTTACAAGTCTATACGTTGTATATCTCCATATTTGTCAGTTCATTACGAAAACATGCCTATTTAAATATATAGAAATTTTCACCTCCAAAAACTGAACATTTTCAAATAAAAAAAACACTGATATTTTTCATATTTCTTATCAAAACATAGATTGTGGGTACTCGTTAGAACCGCCTCGGCGAGGCGGTTCTAACGAGTACCCACAATCTATGTTTTTGAGCAAAAATAAGAAAAATATGTATACCCCTGTAAACCCCAGTTTTACTATATAAAAGTGGGGTTTAAGGGGGTCAAAATTATATAGGCGTGTTTTCGTTATGTATATAGAAGTTTTACACAGGCTAAAAAGTAGTAAAACGTCCTGTTAGGTAAGCTATATGGTAAAACGTTAAGGTATCCCAAGACTTAGAGTAACTACAAAATGTACATGTATTTAAATACTTCTTCTTTGTGTCATTCTGAAGGCTATATTTGTATAATTACACATTCTATTCATTCAATATGTAACACATTTTCTTTTTTCCAAAGCATCTATTGGCGAATCAGCTGGAGTCAGTTCATAAAATAGTGCGTGTGACGCATATTTATTGTAAAATGTCAATAAACACGACGGATATCTCAGAATGAGTCTTTCACCAAGGGTGTGCAACAGACAAATTAGTCTCTAGAACTGACGACATACGGTGTTGTTCTCACAAGGACACTCAACATTTAAATCTATTGGCTTTGACTGCTTGTGTGATATGTAATCACTAAGGGTTTTGCTTGGCATTTTATTTTTGATGAAAATATTTTGTTTTGATTGACCATATCTTATCAGAAATCCTTTGTCTTTTCTATTTCTGTGTTTTGTTTTGAAATATTTATCCCAAAGTTAAATCTACGGCTAAATATTGGTCTGACCTATGCAATGTCTATAGTTAAGCGATTTGGGGATATTTTATATAAGAAATATATTTTGTTTTATTTTCTTTTCTTTGCTGATGATTTTATTATTGATACTCCAGAAAAAAATACATGTATTGTGAACATTTCAGAGAACTTGAACAAACGGAACTTGTCGAAAACCTATCTCCAGTTTACCTACCCTACCGATTTCTACATAATTTGCAACCATTATACTGTGAGGGAAAAAGTGAAAAAAAAAAAAATCGATTTTTTTAAATGAATGCAATAAAAACGTTTGTGTATCAGTAATTGCAACAAATGGTTTTGCAGTAAAGTTGACAAACGTTAAACGTTTGTCAACTTTACTGCAAAACCATTTGTTGTAATTACAAATTTACCTTCTGTGTAAAGCGCCAAGCAAAACAGGATTTTTTGAAAGATGTTGAAAGCAGAGTACTTTCGTCTGACGCGAGATTAGTGTCTTTTATAGTTTTCATTTAAGTCACTGGTACATGTATGGAACATTGCAGGGCATCGAATGTAT
Source organism: Anodontia alba (assembly GCA_964016985.1). Taxonomy (NCBI): domain Eukaryota; kingdom Metazoa; phylum Mollusca; class Bivalvia; order Lucinida; family Lucinidae; genus Anodontia; species Anodontia alba. The sequence continues at coordinate 16,118,367 of OZ024821.1, forward strand.
ACATTAATAACTACGACGATTGTGACTTCTTTCAGAAAGTCATTTTTGCATGGCACTCAGAAGAAGTAAACATGCAGTCATTTGTCATGATTTGATGCAAAACATTTTATCGAACCAAGCATGCACCAAAGGTTTTAAACGAATGTTTTTATGAATGTTTTTATTTTTCCCGTATATGTAAGCTGCAAATGATTTATAATCGATAGGACAGGTTTTGAACATGTTTTCTTTGTTCAAAAGTTCTAGACAATTACCAATATTGTCACTGACATCAATCATTAAAATCATTGAAGAACAGCAAAATTTATTCTCTGGTAAAATGATAAAAGATCACATTTGTCCTAAATATTTAACAAGTGTATTTGATTACCTGTGGGTGTGTGTAAAACTAGCTAAGTATCACATTTCAAAACCTAAACACCATACCATACTAGTCCTGAATATTTAATATCTGCTGATTTTATCTAAAACTGCTGAGCAACAAGTAGTGCAGACTCAAATAAAGGCGGCGTTCTAAGGGTCTACACTGTTGTTCAGGTTTGTTTGTCCGGAGACGTAGGATTAATACGACAAGACCCGCTGTGTCCCGGCTCAAATAAGATTTCGCCAGACACAAACGAGACATTAATAATTCATACAAGGCAAACTGAATGTTTTTATTTTTCCCGTATATGTAAGCTGCAAATGATTTATAATCGATAGGACAGGTTTTGAACATGTTTTCTTTGTTCAAAAGTTCTAGACAATTACCAATATTGTCACTGACATCAATCATTAAAATCATTGAAGAACAGCAAAATTTATTCTCTGGTAAAATGATAAAAGATCACATTTGTCCTAAATATTTAACAAGTGTATTTGATTACCTGTGGGTGTGTGTAAAACTAGCTAAGTATCACATTTCAAAACCTAAACACCATACCATACTAGTCCTGAATATTTAATATCTGTTGATTTTATCTAAAACTGCTGAGCAACAAGTAGTGCAGACTCAAATAAAGGCGGCGTTCTAAGTGTCTACACTGTTGTTCAGGTTTGTTTGTCCGGAGACGTAGGATTAATACGACAAGACCCGCTGTGTCCCGGCTCAAATAAGATTTCGCCAGACACAAACGAGACATTAATAATTCATACAAGGCAAACTGACAAGGTTTCAAAGAATTTTAACAGACAAGACAGGATATTAACGACAATAAGGCGGACCTTATCACGTTATAGGGGACCCTACTTTTATGTCAATATCGAAAGTCCATACCAGAATGATCATTTCTGTTCACTTACAGAAAGACTCGAAGACCAGGAAATGTACATGTACACCCGGGTGCCGAAAACTGACAAGCCTGATCAGAGATCGCGGAAGAAGTTTCGTACATGCAAAGATCCTGTTTCAGTAAACCGGCTCTAGTAATTCAATTCCACTGTGATACGGATTGTGGATTAAGACATTCTATGCGTGTCGTATGCGAACAAAAAGACAAACAAGCCTGTGCGCTTGCTTATGCAGACCCGTCGCTGTTGTCCATCTGTACATACATATCTATGAATGTACTTCTACTTTAATAGTGCAATGCATGTAGTGCGCAGCGAAGAACATAGCATGCCCATCCCAGTCAGCATTCTACGTAAATCTATATCGGGCCGTCATCGGCCCGTCAGGGTAGCTGAAGGGCCGATGACGGCCCGATGTAGATTTACGTAGAATGCTAGCTGGGATCTTAATGATCGTTCTTCGTTTGGCATGGTATACCATTTATTTTCTGTAAAATGGTATACCATGCCATGTCTTGGTTCATATGATTAAAATGTATGGAGCTGTATAGTTCTTTCCGCTACTTCATTGTGATAGATTGTTTTTAAAGACATCCGTGTATCGTTTACTAATGAAAATAAGGAGAAAGGGATGTATCGTAGTTATTCGAAATATTGGGACTGGCAGCATGAACAAACAGTTTGGACCAAGATCAGACGCCGCAGAAAGCGGTTTCTGATTAGAGTCTACACTGAATACGGCTCATCAAGCAGATTTAAAATATATAACCAAACTGTCAAATGGGCTTATTTAACCCATTTATGCCGAATGGATTCTTCTACCTTCACACTTTGAACCGATCCATTTCCAAAATAAGGCGTTTCTGGATAGTTTTTTATTATTACGATGTTTAATGGAAATTCTTGTATTTTATGCAAACAGTGTAGATCCTGATCAGACGCCGCGTTCTGCGGCGTCTGATCTGGGTCTTCACTGTTTCCGATGTCCCTTTTGATCTAGTTCTTCACTGTTTTCCAATGTTCATTTTATTGGACGCTAGGCATAAATGGGTTAACCATTACGATAGTTATAGTAAAAGGACAGGGTTTCTAATATTTAGATAAATATAGAAGATGGATGAGAATACATGTAACTGCATGCATTCTAGCAAATTGAGCATTGTTCGTCTTTTAATTTGTTGGAGAGTAGCCTAAAATATACAAGTACATATAGACTGTATAGACTGAGTATCTATAGCTGCTCTTAAGTGCCATGCTCCGGCCGTAGAAATTATCAGTGTAATTTATATGTTCTAGTCCTTTGAGATCATTTTCCAGTCCATTTGAAATAAGCATAAAATAGAATGTCGCTGAGTTGCAAATTACAGTACCTTTCAAGACAGACAAAACAAGACCGAGTCTGGTTTGTTATTTTCAATTTCTGTACTGTGTTCGTGCTTTTTTTTTTTTTTTTTTTTTTTTTTTTTTTTTAGATCAACTTTTCCCAGAATTAGAGGTACCAATAGGTTCCTTTTCCGAGCCGTCACAGGACATTTTAGGTTACACTGTACAGTGTTTGCTAAATCATTCCCGTTTATGCATAGTACAAAGGTATTAACAGGTCATAGTCTATTCGAAGCTAGGCATTGCATAAAGCAATTAACAGGCTATATCCTATTTGAAGCTAGGTACTGTATAAAGCAATTAACAGGCCATATCCTATTTGAATCTAGGTACTGTATAAAGCGATTAACAGGCCATATCCTATTCGAAGCCAGGCACTGTATAAAGCAATTAACAGGCCATAACCTATTCGAAGCTAGGCACTGTATAAAGCAATTAACAGGCCATATCCTATTCGAAGCTAGGCACTGTATAAAGCAATTAACAGGCCATATCCTATTCGAAGCTAGGCACTGTATAAAGCAATTAACAGGCCATATCCTATTCGAAGCTAGGCACTGTATAAAGCAATTAACAGGCCATATCCTATTCGAAGCTAGGCACTGTATAAAGCAATTAACAGGCCATATCATATTCGAAGCTAGGCCAGGCGTATCACCTGCGGTACTCAGTGTACAACATAACGTTTTGAAATAATCTCATCGCTTTTTAACCCATTAATGCCAAGTGGACTCTTCTCTCGTAACTCTTTGGACAGGTCCGTTTTCATATATAAAGAGTGTCTGGTTAGTTTTCTTTTATCATGTCTTGTAGAAATTTCTGAACTTTATGCAAACAGTGTAGAACCTGATCAGACGCCGCGTTCTGCGGCGTCTGATCTGGGTCTACACTGTTTTCTAATGTCCCTTTAATGGGACGATTGGCTTAAATGGGTTAATTTAAAGTTTCTTTGAGGTAACGTAGATATGTAAAAGTGTGCGTATTCATTTAAGGTCTCATGTAAACTCCATAAATTATGAAAGATTACATCTTGAAGTCGGTGCTGGAAAAGAGCTACAGGCAAACCTGTTCTAAAGGCACCTGTATTAAGCAATCACCTGCCTTTAAAGGCCACTATTTCAGATCATAGGTGCTTGCTTAACACAGGTTTAACTGTATATTGTGTATATGTACAGGTCTGTAATGTCTGTTACCATGACAAATCTCCTTTCTCTGTACAATGACTTAAAAAAAAAGTTCAGTAAATAGTTTTTCACAAGTTATAATTATAGTAAAACAATTACACGATAACGGAAATGAGGTAGAAACTAAACTATTTTTCAATATTCTACTAATGTCGTGTAAGTTTGGTTATGAAATACAAACAATGTGCGAGTCTGAGGTTCTCACCTGCTAAAAGATTCTGTATGTTAAACACCTGAAAATGTCAGTTCGTCAGTAGGTAATGTTACAATGAACATGACTTCCATTAGTGTAGCAGAGACATTCAGGAAGCTTTAGGCTAAACACGCATGTCTGTAGACCAAATAGGGGACTCTGCACACGCATTTGAAGAACCACAAACCGGGAAACCATAAAGTCCCTTTTTTGTGTGCCGCTTCATTTCATTATATTGTCTAATACAAATTTATACAAATGAAAACATTCTTGAATTAGACAAAACATGTTGTTTTTAATAGGGTTGTTTCAACTCTTAATTGCTATATGCTCAATGTAACCTGCAAAGAGTAATATAAAAATTCAAACGAATCTTTGCTCTGTGCATATGACAATTATTAGAATCTGCTATCGTTTGCTTCATTTGAATTTGTTCATCACAAATATTCTTAATGTCCCATTGGCTCTTTAAGGTAAAATGTTTAATCATCAGTGTGATTGTTTTAATGCTTAAATAGAAATGTCAAACATTTTGCTAGTTTCTTATTCAATGACAACGTACATTTATATGTTTTAATACCCATTAACAGGAGTTCCTTTAAAATGATTAAAATGCACTATTTATTAAAACAATGGTACATACTTGAAAATAATTAGCATTATTCTTGTTTTAAAGTTTACAAGTTTATTTTAATTTCCGTGGAAAACGATTTTGTATGCATGAATTTGCCTACGGGTTCCCCGTCATATAACATAGTGTATGTACATGTAAGTTAGAGCCAAACTGATTTGAAAATGTTGTAATAGTGTGTTTACAGTTTTTTTTTTTTTTTGTTTTTGTTTACCCTAGATATTCGGACAGCTCATTACGAAAACATACCTATATACTTTTTAACCCCTTAAACCTCATTTTCATATAGTAAAACTGGGGTTACAGGGGTATACATTATTTTTCTTATTTCTGCTCAAAACATACATTGTGGGTACTCGTTAGAACTGCCTCGGCGAGGCGGTTCTAACGAGTGTCCGCAATCTATGTTTTGAGCAGAAATATGAAAATATCAGAATTTTTACATGAACACTTCCAGTTTTTGGTGGTGAAATTTTCAATATATTTGAATAGGTGTGTTTTCGAAATGTTAGCTTTTCACGATATTTGACCTACAAATACAACAGCTCCAGTTTATTACTTGATGATATACCTAAAGCCTACTGAATTCTTAGGGTAACATGTACATTTATTACGGTATTACACATTTATGTATAGTGGGTCAAAACGGTTGACAACTAGAATTACCAAACTTTGTTTTCAGAACATGTGTTTTTTAGAAATCCATACATATCACAGCTCAGTCAGTGGGGGAATAATAATATGTGCACATGGGTTGGATCCTAATTTTGTATTATTTGTTTGCATGAAATGCATGCTTGCTTACTTTTGAACTTAGGTAACAACATATTAAGATAATCAAAAGTTAGGTGTCTAAATTCTTGATGTAAATAAGATGTAGGCTGTTACATTATATCTAAAATCTTCCAGTCCATGGTCTATTTTTTGTGATTTAAAAGACAAAAGCATTGCTGGAACAAAATTAACCTCTGAAACTCAGAATCCAGATATGTAATGGGAATAACATCACGAAAACATACCTATATAACCTTGACCCCCTTAAACCCCACTTTTATATAGTAAAACTGGGGTTTACAGGGGTATACATTATTTTTCTTATTTCTACTAAAAACATAGATTGTGGGTACTTGTTAGAACCGCCTCGCCGAGGCGGTTCTAACGAGTACCCACAATCTATGTTTTGAGCAGAAATATGAAAAATATCAGAGTTTTTTTATCTGAAAATTTTCAGTTTTTGGAGGTGAAATTTTCTTTATATTTGAATAGGCATGTTTTCGTAATGAACAGCAAAGGCAAAAGTTTGAAATTCTGTTTCAAACAATTCAGCAAATATTCAACAGAACTCCAGTTTATAAAGCCGGCAAACGCACTATACATGGACTATCGAATGTTTTCCTTCTCGACAGAGCGTAAACGATCACGTAAAATGTCAAAAATATTAAACGAAAACTTTGTGTCGTATCAATATGCAAATAGCAATTTCTATATGCTTTAATGTCGAGTTTCAATAGGAATATTTCCATATTAACTGCCTAATCAGCACGCGGTGGAAACGAGTAATCAAAGCATTACACTATTATGAAAGAGCCTGGAACCGCATTTGCCCTAAGTAAGCGGAGAGACGGGCCTAAGCAAAGTGTAGACCCAAATCAGACGCCGCAGAATGCGGCGTCTGATTTGGGTCTACACCGTTTGCACTAATCCATCAGTTTTTAAAAATGTAAATAGGTACTAAAATGGGCTTGATCAAACTTTAGGGCAAGTATGGTAAAGAGTGAAGGTGTTGGAATTTTTAGGTTGAGTGTGGTATATTAAGTGAAAGCGTGTGCCACATAAGTGCAACATATAACAAAAGTAAAATGGCATATTGCATGTTAACACGACCGAATGAAACGTACATATCAATTCTCCAGGAAACATGCAATGTGGGAAAATGGCATTTATGCCTTTTACGAATTGCATTTTCACTGTAGATCTAAACTCACGCAGTCTGGTTTGTGTTTTCTCTGTTCGTCGTTACAATCTCCAGTATTTAATGGTTATGTAAACATTCGTTTCGTATGATTTTGTAGAAGCTAAACACTATAAAATCATCACGAAAACATACCTATATAATCTTGACCCCCTTAAACCCTACTTTTATAAAGTGAAACTGGGGTTTACAGGGATATACATTAGTTTTCTTATTTGTGCTGAAAAACATATATTGTGGGTACTCGTTAGAACCGCCTCGGCGAGGCGGTTCTAACGGGTACCCACAATCTATGTTTTGAGCAAAAAAATGAAAAAATATCAGAATTTTTATCTGAAAACTTTCAGTTTTTTGGTAGTGAAATTTTCAATATATTTGAATAGGCTTGTTTTCGTAATGTGACAATACAATTTTGTCATAATCAAGATGCTGGTGCCACACAAATAATCGTGCTGAAAAAAAATATGGGTATTGAAAACGTTTCTCCGTACTGACCCTAAGTATTTGGAAAAACAGACCTGAGTAGGAACAAATGGATCCAGACCGGACGCCGCAGAACGCGGCATCGTATCATTACGAGAACACGCCTATTCAAATATACTGAAAATTTTTCCACCTAAAAATGAAAATTTTCAGATAAAAAATCGGCGAGGCGGTTCTAACGAGTACCCACAATCTATGCTTTTGAGCAGAAATAAGAAAAATAATGTATACCCCTGTAAACCCCAGTTTTACTATATAAAAGCGGGGTTTAAGGGGGTCAAAATTGAATAGGCATCTTTTCGCGATGCATGCTCTACAATTTTTGCTCCTCATCAAGCGAGTTTGTATGATTTAAAACAGAGAAAAATGGAGTTGATAAAGTTTAAAGATATATATGGTCAGGACTAAAGGTGTCCGAATACCTAAGAGAAATACGGTGCACTGCATATTTTCAGACCGCATGCGCAGTTCATCCATAGAAACGTCATAAAAACGGTATGGTCCAAGCATACTGTTAAACACAATATGATTAATATACATGTACGTAAGCGGGTGTTTTGGGAAGTGCGGTTAATTCGAGTTTGTAGTTCAACCCTAATTAAAGAATATCACCGCATTTATCCTAAATATTCGGACAGCAAAACTATAGATCATACTAATTTTATCCCTTAAAGGAACTGGATACAGCTTCAGGTTCTCTGCCATTTTTACGAGGGAGAGAACTTTTGAAACCCTAAGTTTGCTTTCATGCACATTATTCGCCTTCCAAAAATAGATCTACCCTAAAAAGAAAGCATTTGCTTTCAAAGGGAGCGAAAGATTTTCTTTTGGAGCGAATGATTTCCTTTTTAGTGTCGACCCCTTTTCAAAATGGAGGGAGAAACCGGATTTACAGATCCACCTCCCCTGAAAGTGTAGCCACTCTCCATTAGTTTCAGAAAGTGATCCCTAGCGGGCACACAACGTTGAAAAAAACAAAAAAAAAAAAAACAAAAACAAAAAAAAAACGACGATTCAAGGTTGTTTCAACGTCTTGACGTTGAATCAACGTTGAATCGACGTTGTTTTAGTATCGGCTTGTCAGATTGGATAATTTCATAGGCACGAAATTGGCGTGGATTTTCCGCCATATTTTGTACGGGGGGACAATGTATGTGACTTCCTGTTTGCCTTCCTGCATACAGTCCCTCTTCTGAAAAGGGGTCTAATTTAAAAGGAAATAATTTGCTCTTAAGGGGAGCAAATTCTCATCTTCTAAAATTTACCTCTGTTCAGAAGGGTGACGAATTATTTTGACAGAATTGCCATGTTTGGTAGTATATCCCATTCCCTTAAGTAATTTTATATAAAAATGCGTATTAATAGAAACGCAAAGCTATAAAAGGGGACAAATAATAAGAAAGTGTTCATTATTTACCTACGTTCCGTCCAGAAAGCTCTTCAAATGGGCTATCTTCTTCACTCTCCTCAGAACTTTCGTAATATCCCACATTCATGTTGTAGTCGTAGGCACATTTTAAATACATTCGGAAACCAGTCTGTATTTTCTACTATTGTTATTATTTTCGTAAACAATATGGACGATTTGCCAATAAGTTGCAGTTGCCGCGATACGCACCTCATGTGCGTCGAAGACATGCGCTTAGTGACTGTGTCAGTTCATTTAACTCTCTACTACATGTATTTTACCTGCTGAAATAATTCCACAATTTAATGTATTTGTCCTAAATATTCGAACACTTATGTCTTTAACATTCGTATTTTACCGTACTTTTCCTAATTATTCGAACAGCTTAACTCATTACCACACTGTTCTAATGTTTAAACAAGTGCAATTTACCAGCTGTTCTTGTGTCTAAGCTATTGCTGGGTGCTTAGCAAACAGTGTAGACCCTGATCAGACGCCGCGTTCAGCGGCGTCTGATCTGGGTCTACACTGTTTCCTCCGGTCTGTCTATCCGAATGGAAAATACGGTATAAACCCGTTAGACTTTTTAATAGTGTATCACAAACATACTGTGTAATGTCAAACAGTGTAGACACTGATCAAACCGCTCCCGGGGTACAGTTAGATCTGAGTCTACAGTGTTCGTTCCGACTTTTTATTCCGAATACTTAGGATAAAAAGATATGTCCACGCTTTTGAAATCCAAGTACCGAACATTCTGTAAAGATGTATTAAGATCCATTAACTACCTCATCATATTTCTGGATTCTAACTTTTAATAAAACCAGGCACATACATACATATTTTCTGAATTCCAATATAAATCAAGACATCTCTACAGTTACACTGTTGTAGCTTTGCTGGTTTTATAAAATACCGACGTAAGTGTCACGAGTGTCTGTCGCTGTTTCGATGCACAGACACAAGTTTAATTTCCCCTGACCTACAGAAGTACAAAATCATTTCTCAAGCCACAGATGAAGACACGTTATACACCGATGAAATATCTTAAATTCGTAGAAACGGGATATGATGATGTTAAACGATTTGAGCATAGATGCTGTATAATGCCATTCCTAAAACAATTAAACGAGGAAAAAATTGGCGAAAAGTGAAGACAACAAGTCATCTGAGATTTCGCATTGATTTATCAGTCGGCTTAGACGTCGTATTTTATTTCATTTGAATCCATGTAAATTTCAAACAATTTGATTTACCAGTTTCATTCTTGTGTGTTTTTACTGTTTGAGTTACTGTTTTTTTTTTTTTCGTGTTTTTTTTTTTTTTTTTTTTTTTTTTTTCGCCGTTTCTTACTAGATAGTCAAGTTTTGCCTGAGGTTTGCCTGAAGCTTGATTTCAAACAGTAAGCGTTAGTACGTTTAACCCATTTATGGACTCTTCTACCTACACTCTTCGGACCGGTCCATTACCAATATCAGGGGTGTATGTTTAGGTTTTATATAACCATGTTTTAAAAGAGTTTTTGAACTTAATGCAAACAGTGTAGACCCTGATCAGACGCCGCGTTCTGCGGCGTCTGATCTGGGTCTAAACTGTTTGCCAACGTCCCTCTAAAGGGACACTAGGCTCATATGGGTTAATCATGAGTTAAACGTCAACTAGATTTATAGAACACTACATGTACCTCTGTATGCAACGCGAATTTTACTGCATTCATTTGATGAAATTAAATAATGATTGTTTCTTTCTTTTTTTCTGTAAAAATGAATAAAAATTATCTGAAGTCCACAATATTGTTATACAGTATTAATAAATAAACGTCATTAGAGGAAAGCAAAAACGCAAATAAACTTTGCAAGCTTTTACATTTTTTACAATAGAAGTTGCAGAAGTCTTGCCAATAGTAGGTCATGTTTAATGGAAAATACAAAGTATAACAATAAACTTATAAACTGAAAAGAAATGCAAATGGATTTTGTTTTCAATTTTAGAACTAATTTTAATTTTGTGGCGTTATCGATTTGTAAACTCGCTCTTTTCACATCACCTATTAGTAAATGAAATTATCATTTCTTGATTATGTTAAGTTTTAGCTTCCCTTGATATTTAAGTCTTTACTATTACATTCAAATGTAAACAATTTCACTACTCGCCTTTATTTGCATTCCATGCAATTTGATTGGTTGAAGGAAACGTTTTACACTTGAATAAAGTCCGCAGCAGGAATGTACTTTCTTCCGCCGTCTGAAAAGATTGAATTGTTGGTAATATTTGTAACATTTTGATGACAAAGTTGGAATTATAAGAGATGCGTTATTATTTTTTCGTGGAATTTATCGATGTGTAAACTCCGATGAATAACTCACAGACTGAGTACAGCTTTCAACTTACTATGTACCTTAAAGCGGCAATTGCAACTGCGACAGATGACACTTTGCAATATTATAATTTTGTTTTCAGAGAAAACAAGGCTTTGCATTTCATGTGAATTATTTGCAAAGCAATGTCAAGCCTGATGTTGTCTGAAAAGTAATAGAACAAATTGTCATCTGGTACAGTTCTGCTTCGCACTTTAAGAGCTATGCAAACTCCTTGCAGATAACACACATAAGTTCCTAACTCTAAACAGAGGAACTGTACGAGGCCATTGTGAGCTTTTTTCCTGAGAAATCAAATCACCAGTCACAAAACGACTTCTATGGACCCCAGGTTAGCAATAATTGCAATTAGGCCATATTTTATAGGCATTCTTTAGCTCAAGCAAATGCTACAGTAATCACAATCTCCCCGGTCGAGTATATCTATTACATCTATATATCATTACGAAAACATGCCTATATAATTTTGACCCCCTTAAACCCCACTTTTATATAGTAAAACTGGGGTTTACAGGGGTATGCATTATTTTTCTTATTTCTGATCAAAAACATAGATTATGGGTACTCGTTAGAACCGCCTCGCCGAGGCGGTTCTAACGAGTACCCACAATCTATGTTTTGAGCAGAAATATGAAAAATATCAGATTTTTTTTGTCTGAAAAAATTATGTTTTTGGAGGTAAAATTTTCTATATACTTGAATAGGCGTGTTTTCGTAATGATGAGCCAGCGCATGACAAACAAGACGGCGTGTGCGCCCAGCGAAGACTTAGACCAGCCTGATTAGAGTTCACTGTGCGCTAAATGGGTAGCTAAGGACCCAAGCTTTCTTCATGCGGACAGCAAAGACTCTGATCAGACTGGGCAGATGCCAGACTGATCTGAGTCTTCGTTGGGTGCACATGCCATTTTGTAGATTTTGTCATGCGCTAGCTCAGAGTCTGCGCACGACAAAACCTACAATAAGACCTGTGTAATCAGCAAAGACTCGGATCAGCCTGTACATCCATACAGTATGGCAAGGGTGCTCGTTTATCCTTTTTGGGATAGCCCGAAGGCTGTACAAGGCTCTCGCGATCAGTGAAGACTCTGATCAGTCTGCTCGAATGCATGTCTTATTGAAGGTTTTGTCGTGCGCCGACTGAATTATATCATTCTGCTCTATACTTTGACTCGGTAACCACGTTTCGCCGCGTTTAGTCATTGTTGATTTGGAGTTAAACGGCCCAGTCAGCACTATTAAGGCTCGTCCAGCCGGCCGGTTTAAATAATCAAACCCTTTTCCTGAGCAGGCTTAGTCCTCTAAGCGGTAAACCAGTACTTGTGCACATTCTTTTGCCAGAAACTTACAACTGCCTTCTTGAATCAGCAAAAGCGATAGAATGACCGTAGAAAATATTTCATGACCTATCTCCGCGAAAGAATGTTGCCCGACCCGGCGGGGATCGAACGCGCGACCTCCTGATCACCAGTCGGACGCGCATCCGAGGCCGGCCACCGAGACCGGTCGCGTTTATTCACTTCGAATATATCCAGCTTTTATAATACAGAATATTTATGGCCCATATAATTCTTGCTTTTGAATTCCCAACTAGCATTTCTTAGCACACCAAAAAGGATGCTAACACACAACTTAATGGGCACAACTGGTAGATTTTCAGCCGACTTACACAAGGGCACCTTTTGACTGTTTTTAGCGCGTGCAAAGCAATCGTTTTAGAGTTTACCTATTTTCAAAAGTACGGCAAAACAATTTGGATAATTTGTAGATCACACTATCTTTGTGTGTAGTTATTGGGCATCATTATTTATAAATGAAAATCGTTTCGTAGAGATAATACAGAGCTGAACTTGCATGAAAATCATGTCGTTTACAGCCAAGAATCCACCAGGGATCCCGTGTAGGAGGAGTGAGAGAGTTGGTACGGTATAATGGCAATGTAACGCTGTTTTAGTAAATTGTACTTATTGTACTGCAAGAAAAAAATGCATTATGAAAACACGCCTATTCAAATATATAGAAAAAATTCACCTACAAAAACTGAAAATTTTCAAATAAAAAACTCTGATATTTTTCATATTTCTGCGAGGCGGTTCTAACGAGTAGCCACAATCTATGTTTTGAGCAGAAATAAGAAAATTAATGTATACCCCTGTAAATCCAAGTTTTACTATATAAAAGTGGTGTTTATTGGGGTCAAAATTATATAGGTATGTTTTCGTAATGGTATGGTATAATGGCCAAATAACGCTGTCCTAGAAAATTAAACTTATTGTACGGCAAGAAAAAATGGATTGATTATTCTAACTGTTCACAAGTACAAAATGGGTTATCTTTTTCATTCATAATTTCTTTTCGGCTTATCCAATTTATATGTTTCATTTAATACGACAGTTTCGGTTCTTATCAAGAACCATCAGACTACGACCTTGACCTCTGTATGCAATGGGACTTCGACTGCTTACCACTAGACTGGTTGCTGGTGGTAAACAAAGGCCTATAGATGTTGCTTAGGTTGTATGCCCCGTGGTCCCCATCACGAAAATATGCCTATATAATTTTGATCCCCTTAAACCCCACTTTGATATAGTAAAACTGGGGTTTTACAGGGGTATACATTGATTTTCTTATTTTGCTAAAAAACATAGGTTGAGGGTACTCAATAGAACCGCCTCACCGAGGCGGTTGTAACGAGTACCCACAATCTAACGAGTACCCACAATCTATGTTTTGAGCAGGAATATGAAAAATATCAGAATTTTTTATCTGAAAATTTGACTTTTTTTGTTGTAAAAAATTTCAATATATTTGAATAGGCGTGTTTTCGAAATGCGGTTCACCGACGTGTGGAGACTGACTAATCCTTTGTCTTGTCTGAGTATTTGATTATTCTCAATGTCAACTATTTTCACCCCCTCCCAATCCATATATACCTGTGAGTAGTTATACTACATTTACTCCTGTGGTACATTTTTGGCATCTTCCTGATTATATAGTAAAACTAGGGTTTACATTGGCAATTATTATTTTTCTTATTTCTGCTCAAAACATAGATTGTGGGTACTCATTAGGACCGCCTCGGCGGGGCGGTTCTAAAGAGTACCGTCAATCTATGTTTTGAGCAGAAATATGAAAAATATCAGAATTTTTATCTGAAAACTTTTTAGTTTTTGGTGGTGAATTTGTCAATATATTTTAATAGGCGTTTTTTCGTAATGGTCCACTTAGTCTTGTGTTGAATGGTCTGCCCGTTTCACCTATGTATTTTAATTCATAATTGTGGCATGGGATCACGACACCATAGGTATTTATTTTCTTTTTTCACTGTCTTTGGGATGGATTGACTAAGGCTTTTCTCAGCATGTAATGTGGTCGCAATATGGTCGTACGTGAAAATTCTTATTTTGATAAGCCGAAAAGTAATTATGGATTAATATGATATTCTAGCTTGATAAGCCTATTAAGTGAAATATGGGTCATCAATAAGATTGTTAGATAAATGGTGGTTGAGGGAGCTACAATCAAATCTGAAAGTTTGAAAAAAATTATATATGCAGGTTGCTTGCATATAACGTTTAATTTATATGTATAACGAATTTTTAGCGCTAAAATGTAAAGACATTGCAAGTCGCGGTTTCCTTCATAATATACGTTCGACGGATCGAGTAATCTGATTGGCTGAAAATTAGAAATTGGCGTGGCAACTTAATTTATTCAGCAGGACAAGGGTAAATATAGAGCCCTTCAGGCTTTGTTCAGTTTATGGTGGTCTGGTTGGCCTAGTGGTTAGCGCACTCGACTTTCAAGCTGGATATCTTGGGTTCGAATCCCGCTCAGGTCGAGACAATTTTCAGATCATTATTACGCCTAGCTCATACTCGACGTGCCCTGGGTTGAGTATAAAGTGGACAGGGCGGCGCTTGGTGACAGACAGCGGCCCCAAGTGTGCATGGGTGATCCATGAAAGCAAGGCTGTACAAATACATATACATCATAACAATCGCCGCTGCCTTTATGTGCCTCGGGTGCCTGGTAGAGTTTAAAATCCGCACAACAACAACAACGTTCAGTTTATGAGCGATTCGCCGGAGTTTACACATCCATAAAACCACAAAAATAAAATTCATTCCTTTATTAAAGAAAGTCTCACTGACATTCTGACAAGATAACAAATGATAAAAAATAAATATACAATAGAATTTAAACGTTGGAACTTTAATAATTTGTTTATGATCCACCGTTTTAATTTTAGTGTATATTTATTTTCGTTTCAGATGCAATTTCGTTTTAAAGTTGTTTTACGACTTCGGTTTTCAGTGTATTGATTGTTAACCATGCTACATGTACACGTTTAATTTTATTGACAATAGCAGTCTAGACACAAATGCTCACTGTTATTATATAAGTAATTGTTTTCAGTTTATGTTGAAACAAAAGCAATTGTTCTAACTTCGATCAAAATTAACCTTCCGTCTCAATTCAAAGTTAAGAAAACAAATCCATATTCTCACTTATTTTGTCGTTTGAGCTTGAATAAACGTGCATGTTATAAACAGTTTCTTGTATTATCAGAACACCCTTAGTTATCTAAGATATACACAACCCATCATTCATTATCCAACGGCATGCATTACGAAAACATGCCTATTTAAATATATTAAAATTTTCACCACGAAACACTGAAAATTTCAGATAAAAACTCGCCGAGGCGGTTCTAACGAATACCCACAATCTTTGTTTTAAGCAGAAATAAGAAAAATAATGTATATCCCCGTAAACCCCAGTTTTACTATATAAAAAAGGAAGGTTTAAGAGGTTCAAAATTATATAGGTATGTTTTCGTGATGCTGAGTAAAACTTTCAGCAAAAAAAAAGTTTTTGTGTTATTTTTTTTATTTATTTATTTTATTTATTTATTTATTTTTTTTCTTTTCAGGAAAGATGACTTTTTTGGGCATTGCATGCAAATGCCAAAGTTGAGTTGCATGTACCACGTCTTTATGATTTTGGTTAGAGCCGGGGCACAGCGTTTCCTACAAGATTGTATGCGGAGAGCAGGGAGTCTGCTTAGAACCTATGGATGCACAGGCTCTTCCAAGTCTTTACTGGGCGAACATGCAATCTTGTAGGAAATACTCTGCTTCGGCTTTTTTGATTTGTCTTGAGAGATCCGAAACTTGATCTCCAATTACGAAGTCCACGCAAACGTGAAAACCGATTCTAAAATACGAACATTCATGCAATCGAAGTTATTCTACAAAATCGTGCTGACATAACTGCAAAGCTAATCAAATATTAGACACAAAAATGGGTGAATTTAGACTCATTTTATTTTGTACATTGATGTTCAGAGATTCTTTGTGTCTTCGGATTGATCAATCATACGGTTACATGCCTCGGATTTTCTGCTACGAGATCGCAGCAACTTCAATGACTCGAACACCGATGGCTCATTTAACATGCCTATTGAAATATACTGAAAATTTTATCACCAAAAATGGAAAATTTTCAAATAAAATATTCTGATAATTTCAACTTTCTGCTCAAAACATAGATTGTGGGTACTCGTTAGAACCGCCTCGAGGATGCGGTTCTACATTTGTAACTAGTACCCACAATCTATGTGTTTCTATGTTTTGAGCAGAAAAGTAATGTATACCCCTGTAAGCCCCAGTTTTTCTATATAAAAGTGAGGTTAAAGGGGGTCAAACTTATATAGGCATATTTTCTTGATGGGATGTTTTCATCATGCCTAGGAAATTCTACTATTAGCTCAAGAAAACGAATGGTTAGGATTAATTAAGGGATGTGTTCTTCATAATTTCCATGAAAAATGTATGTTGTGTATACTCATTAACCGGGCCCATTCTAATGAGTACACACAATATACCATTATTTCATAGAAGATCGAAAATGTATCACTAAATCATCCCCGTTTGCCTTCTCATTACGAAAACACGCCTATTCAAATACACTGAAAATTTTACTGCCAAAAAATGGCAATTTTTCAGATAAAAAATTCTGATATTTTTTATATTTCTGCTCAAAACATGGATTGTGGGTACTCGTTAGAACCACCTCGTCGAGGCGGTTCTAACGAGTACCCACAATCTATGTTTTTGAGGAGAAATAAGAAAAATAATGTATACCCCTGTAAACCCCAGTTTTACTATATAAAAGTGGGGTTTGAGGGGGTCAAAATTATTATATTCATGTTTTCGTGATGTGACCCGGCGCTATCATCAATCCCCAGAGGCTCGAACTACCCATGTTTGGAACACATTTCCATGGTCCTAAACATGTTCGAGACATTGAATTTCGACTGTAGGTCTGAACGCTAAGCATGCTTGGTATAAGTTTCAGCTATCAACATTTTAAAATATTTTGTTTCTAGTTTTATTCATAATACAGGTTTGACATTCCATGGACACTGTGTCCTTAGGGGATACTTTGCAGGAAAAATCAAACCCTATTTCCTGATACAAAAAGCAAATTGTCATCTATTTGTCGTCTGTTGAATTTGCCTCGAGGGTACTAAAGCTAATTAATGCATACGGAAACCGTGAATGCTAAGATCAGCGTGCGTACATGTATCAGCGCCTTCTGACTGACCAGTGACTTCGGCTGGAGAAAAATATGATTGCTATTGCATCAATTGTCTTAAAGCAAAGATCGATCAAACAGATTTAGTGGCCGGCCTGGTTCTTCGCTGGCCACAAATGCATTCAACCCCCAATTTGGTGTAAAGGGTCTAAATTCTTACTGGATACTACCGTACAAACAACTGGTTTACAGCTGTGTAAATAAATTGTTCTCATATTTGTATTGCATAGACCAATGTCCCCCTCCCCCCACCCCCCCACCCTCCCCCCACCACACATATCTTTTTCTTGGTTGTCCATGTATCTCCTTTATCAATATTCCTTATCTTGTAACTGACTGAACCATTCCTAATTCCTTAGGACACGGAATAGGTTTTGGTCATTTTTATAATTAAACTTATTTTGACATTTGATAGATCCATGCTAGCCACTGCATCCAAAAGTGGCGCACAGAGTGTAACAATTAGACAATACGTACATATAAGATTTTATACATTCTCTCGCCATTGTTACAAATTGTTAGGTTTTATATATTTAGTTAAGAATAAGCCTAATTTAAAATACAGCCTATAAAAGAGACATTATTTCAAAATGTTGTCTGCAGCATCTATGAGCAGTCTAGTCAGGTCTGCTAACAGAAGCATTTGATACTACAGAATGTAAGAATGGAGAGCAAAGGCTCTGTTGATACTTTGTGCATGCGCAGGATGATCTGAATCTGCACATTTTGCGCATGTTCAAATGCTCATTTTCACTTAACGCAGCCTATATAATGTGAGCAATCAGAGAGGGTGTTAATAAAGGATTCCTAGAAATCACCAAATTCAATAACGGCATCTTTACAAGACACAGTTTCAATATACCAGTTGACTCATGGTAACGTATTTATACTTAGTTTTGCGACAGTTACATACATGCGTATGCGTAAGCAAGCAGTGTAGACCCAGATCAGACGCCGCGTTCTGCGGCGTCTGATCTAGGCTTACACTGTTTGATCAGGCTTGTCAGTCCGAAAACCTGAGTGTATACGGTATATTTTGAACAATCTTGCTTTGCGTGTATTATGAATAAATATCTCCAGCAGACGACCATATAGCCATTAACAGCTCTCAGACTTCTTGAATTAATAACATATGGGTACAACGAACCCTTCAGCCTGCCTTATGATAGATAGCAGCGGCAGTTCTATGCAACAGCCCATTTCTGCCTTGTGGACTTTTCTTCAGCTCTCTTAGGACTGTTTCATTTCAAGTTTAACTCTTTCACTGCCACAGGCGATGGTAATATGCTTTTGCAAACAACATAGATCCAGATGAGACGGCTCAATGAGCCGTCTCATCTGGATCTATGCTGTTTGATATTCAGTCTTTAAACTTTACATATAAACGTCTTTCCAAACAATAGTTTGTTAAAATAAAAGAAAGCAGACGATAAATGTCGTCAGATTTGGCGCCGGAAGAGTTAAGGGTATCTGATTTGTGTTTCAACATTATCGTTTATTATAGCAATTCCTTTGCTTTATGCAAACAGTATAGAGACTGATCAGACGCCGCATTCTGTGGCGTCTGTTCTGGGTCTACGCAGTTTTGCCAGTGCCCCTTTAATGATGCGCTGGCCATATTATAGGTTAGACATTCGTGTTTTGTCATGGCGTTCGCTTTATTGCGTACATGTACATCATGTTGAGCTCTGATGTGTCTGAAAACAAACTGTCGATGTGCAGGCTGGTCTGAATTGTCACAGTTCGTATATTGTATAATTGAGCCACAACGTCAGAAAACGTACCTTCTGACATGTGCGCCGAACGAAGACTCAAATCAGCCTGCGATCAGAGCCTCCGTTGTCCGCAAGAAGACACTTTATATCCTTGGCTATCCAAGATGCACCCAGTGAGGAATCTGAACAGACTGCACTAGTGCGCAGGCTTATATGAATCTTCGCTGGGCGCACATATTCGAAGGTTCGTTTTCTGACGTTGCGGATAATTTCTCTCTGTCAAAGCTCGTGAGATTGATCAGTCACCGAAATCTATTGCGATGTCTGCATCGATATGATTTGGGCTTTGTCAAGCGAAAAAGTGCCTTCTAACATGCGCAAAATGCGCACTTTTCAGATCATACTGCGCACGCGCAAAATATCATCCTTTGTGCTCCATTCATATAGTCCGTAGAATCCAATGACTCTGTTAGCGGACGGGGAAGGCCCTGATCAGCCTGCGCAGATGCGCAGGCTGATCTGGGCCTTCGCCGTCCGCACATGCTCCGAAGTCCCATTTTCGCTTGGTCGGACACATTTAATTTTCTAGGAAGAGCTTTGCTATTTTTGCAGCAGGATTAACCTTTAATAAACGACATTGTGAATCATTAACCTGCTGAATTTAAGGGAAAGAATATTCTCAAACAGTTCTGCCTTGGTATACTCTAAGAGGAAAGAATTTGCACTCAAGGAAATGGGATCTAGTCTGACATGAAAACAAAACTAGACATGTGTCCAAAGTACACAAATGACCCCGCCCTTTGCTCTTTGCCCATACGGCAATAACTATTTTCAAAATGCTCAATATAACCTGATATACATTCTGACCCTAGCTGTTACCTAGCGCAAGACCCCGGGGCAAGTCTAGCACAAAGTTAAAGGTTTCAGGTCTGGGTATGTAGCATACAAAATTTTAATTTGCTAGCATAAAAGATACCCAAGCTATGACCTCCAAAAGAAACGCGGGCGTAAATGTCAATGTAAAATCTGACCACC
Source organism: Anodontia alba (assembly GCA_964016985.1). Taxonomy (NCBI): domain Eukaryota; kingdom Metazoa; phylum Mollusca; class Bivalvia; order Lucinida; family Lucinidae; genus Anodontia; species Anodontia alba. Next base: position 16,138,621 of record OZ024821.1, read on the forward strand.
TTGGGTCATACTGACTCATAATCTGTAGGTTTGTTTGTTTGTGTTGAGGTTTTACGGCTCAGTCAACCCAATGGGGTCATGTCGAGCGCGGTCAGTTTACCTAACCACACGTTTACTGGGCAGGCTTAGTCCTCGAAATGGTTAACAAGTATTGAGCACATTCTTTCGCCAGCAACTGAAAACTGCTCTTTTTGAATCAGCGGAAGGGAGAGAATGACCGTAGAAAATATTTCATGATCAATCTCCACGAAAGAATGTTGCCGACCTCGGCGGGGGTTGAACCCGCGACCTCCTGGTCCCCAGTCGGACGGCGCATCCAACTGAGCCACCGAGGCCGGTCATAATCTATAGGTATGATATTTATACATCAAATACTCTTCAAGATATTAGGCGAAATTATCGGACCGTAAAATGCAGGTCACTGTTGCTTATATTTATTTCAGGTCCAACTTTGGGTCATACTGACTCATAATCCAAATATTGAAGTTTATACATCAAACGAGCTTCAAGATATAATGCAAAAGCCTGGACCATGAAATATAGGTCACGGTGACCTACATTTATTTTGAGGTTAAAATACAGGTCATACTGACTCATAATCCATATGTATGATGGTTATACATCAAATACTCTTCATGATATATAGCAAAATTACTGGACTGAAATGTAGGTCTCTGTGACTTACATTTATTTTGAGGTCAAACTTCAGGTCATACTGACACATAATCCATAAGTACAATGTTTGTACATCAAATTCTCTTCAAGATACAAGGCATGACTGTGAAATATAGGCCGCAGGCACACAACGTTAAAACAATGTCGTCTTAACGTTGATTCAACGTAAAGACGTTGAATCAATGTTGAATCGACGTTGTTTTAACGTTGTGGGCACAGAACGTTGAAACAATGTCGTTTCAACGTTGATTCAACGTTAAGAACATTGAAACAATGTCGATTTAACATTGATTCAAGACGTGAATCAATGTTGAATCGACGTGCACATAACGTTGGAACAATGTCGTTTCAACGTTGATTCAGACGTTGAATCAATTTTTAATCGACATTGTCGTGTGCCTGCTGGGATAATTGTTGAAAACTAAAGACATTCGCGTATTACCCAACCTAGATTATAATCAATATTAATGTGTTGATCAGTTTATCAATTTATTTTAACAATATGAAGCAAAACCGCAATTCTGACGTCAATCAAGAGCCATAACTCCATTGAACAAAAACGATATTGGTCCATTTTCTATCTCACCCTAGTTCTAGTTAATATCAAATGGTACATAAATTTTATCAAAAGCTTAATACAATTTTATGTGCATTTTTCTCAGGATATTAAGCAAAAACTCAATGATCGAAATTGGCAGATTTTCATTCTTGTCCAGGGTCTAGTCAAACTCAACGTGTATATACACATTTATTGTTTCTCAAAATACTGAACAGAAACGAAATTGTAGCGTTAACTATAAGAGCAAAATCTCTGCTGAGAATTAAAGGGATTTCACCATTTATAATCTTAATCGACTCATCTCCAATAGCAATGCATTTTAAAAATGAACTACTCCAGTTTGAGATCGGAAACGAAGGGTTGACGGACGGACACTCGCACGAATTAACATAATTTCCCGTCATTATCATGTTGCGGGGTGCAGTAAGAAAGAAAGAAAGAATGAAAGAAATAAAAGAAAGAAAGAAAGAAATACGACTTTTCCATCACACTCTTCTTAGCTATAGCAAGATGTTTAACATTATTTGGAGGGTCGACGGATAATTATTCGTTTAATAAGAGTTTTACGCTAAATCTAAACATGGTTGACAGTAACTGTAATGGGCTTTGCTTTAGAAGCTCCAGTGACATAATCACGAAGAGTCGCCTGGCAACAACAGACACAACATAGGCTTCTGAGAAAGGTAATTTATATAGACATACTCGTATGTGCAATGACCTTTAGAAGATTTTGACAGAAAGGTACGACGAACTCATACACATATGCATAGCCAGGACCAAATTGTTTTACGCACACCCAGGAAACATCTTGAAAAATTCCCCTAGTATCGCTTCCTAAATAGGGGCTACTCTTCAATGAAAGAATTTGCTTTCTTTTAAGAGTAACCCTTATTTTGGAAGCAATATATGTTTTTTTCTTTAAGAGCAGCCCTGTGGTAAAAGAGCAAACTATTTTATATTATTTGATTTCTTTTTGTTGCTAATAATATTATGTTTCTTCATGTAATGTCACACATGTTACGCACATACATTATACGTGTAAAGAGCGCCATTCCTATGATACATGAGACAATGACAAGCAGATCATTTCAAATCTGTTTCAGTAAAATGTAGAATGCAATACTAATACAGTATCTTCCTCCATTTTTTTATCCTGAAAGATGTTGATGCCAGTATGAAGATTATGAAGAGTGGGGACAATTTTTGAATACAAAGAATCTTTCAAAAATGGGGCTACTTATCAAAAGAAATAACTGGATCTCAGATTGAGCAACCCTCTCCTTTAAGGGCAACTACATGTAATTCCATATCAGAGTTATTTCCCAGGTACATATATATTCATTTACTTTATGCAGAAGACTTGTTAAGTAGGAGTATTTACCGTATTCAACGTGATTACCGCACATACCCCTATAAGCGCACATCAAGATATTTCGTAGTTTCAGATTACAGACCATATATTTTATCTGTTTATTTATAAAAAAAAAAAACAAAACAAAAAACACACACAAAAAAAAAAACAGATGCTGTTTGTACTGATTTGAATTGCCTCGACAAGTCGAGGCAATTCAAATGAGTACCAACATCATGATTATATAGACCGTACATTGTATCAAGGCAATTCAAATGAATACCCAAACATATGCTTTTATAGACTTATCGATGCAATTTACATGAGTGCCCACACCATACGTTTTTATAAAAAAAAAATCAGAAAAAAAAAGTCACTTATCAAAGCATCATTAAATAATCCTATCATGAAGTCAACTGTTGATCTTTTTCTTAGGGTATGTCCTTATTATTTTTTTATTTTTTATTTATTTATTTATTTATTTTTTTTTTTGAAAAACCTAACCGCACAGTGCGGTAATTAGGTTAAATACGGTACATTGAGGATACTCATTAGAAGCGCGTTGCCTGTACGCTTCTATTGAGCACCCACAACATATGTTTTATGGAAAACTGGTTAAGAAGTTTCCTAGAATTATCATGAAATCCGATGCTTTATATAAATTTTGCACGTGCACAATTATGTAAGACGTTTTAGGCCGGTTAGCTTCATTACCGTATTTACCCTAAGTATTCGGACACATTAACTCTTCACCGTATTTCCTAAAACTATCAAGTTCATTTTACTACCTGTAATGGTGTCTGATTACTTGCAGGATTTAGGGCAAACAGTGTAGGCCCTGATCAGTCGCTACGTTTTGTAGCGTCTGATTAGGGTCTACACTGTTTACTAAGGCCTGTCAATCTGTCTTTTATGGGACGTTTCGTGTGGATCTTTTCTATTTGCATATGTGGCTCTTTCAATCTGCAAGATTGAAAGGGTTTAACTATTGAAAGTGGTTTCGCCTCTGAGGGTCAAACTGACCAGTTGCGAAGAACTGATTCATTCCCTATCGTGATTGTCTGTCGCTATGTAATTGGTTAAATTTTGTGCTACCCGATGAAGCGTCTAAAACCGCTGGAAAAGTGGTAGATAAAGGCTTGTCTGCTCGTTTACTTAGGACGATTGCCTATGCTTGTCTACTCGTATTCTTGGGATGTTTGCCTAGGCTTGTCTACTCGTATATGTAGGATGGTTGCCTAAGCTTTGTCTGCTCGTATACTTAGGGTGGTTGCATATGCTTGTCTGCTCGTATACTTAGGATGTTTGCCTATGTTTGTCTGCTCGTATACGTATGATGGATGTCTATGCTTGTTTACTCGTATACTAGGAATGTTTGCCTAAGCTTGTATGCTCGTATTCTTAGGATGCGTGCCTAAGCTTGTCTGCTCGTACGCTTAGGATGGCTGCCAATGCCTGTCTGCTCGTATACTAAGGATATTTGCATATGCGTGTCAGCTCGTACATAAGATATACTTAGGATGTTTGCCTAAGCTTATCTGCTCGTATTCTTTGGATGGTTGCCTAAGTTTTATCTGCTCGTATACTTAGAATGTTTGCCTATGCCTGTCTGCTCGTATACTCAGGATGGTTGCCTATGCTTGTCTGCTCGTATATTTTGGATACACACGGTAATAATCCACAAGTAAAATAGTATCAGACATGACAAATGGTAATTTGTTATCAGAAGCTGTCCATCTTTGTAATGGAAAGTCAATAATTACAATATTAATTTAATCAATTGTGTTAATTGATATATTTTCATACCAGAGCTTGTGTTCAATGGTCCTTACATCAAAGACCGCAATGCGTTTAATCCATTTACGCCAAACGTATTCTTCTACCATAACTCTTTGGACTGGTCCATTTCCAATAGAAAGGATGTCGAGCCAATTTCTATCATCACCATGTTTTATAGAAATTCCTGTATTAAACTCAAACAGTGCAGACCCTTATCAGACGCCGCGTCTTATCTGGGGCTGCACTGCTTGCCAGTGTCCCTTTTATGGGACGTTAGGCATAAGTGGGCCACAACTGCTATCGAAATGAGCCACTACGTACGAAAACGTACCTTCTGACTTGTGCGCCTAAAGAAGACTCAAACCAGCCTACACATTCGAAGCACAGACATGTGCACCTTGGCTATCCAAAATGCACCCAGTGAATATTCTGCTTACACTAAGGTCTGCGAGGCTTATATACATAGCCAATATCCAGCGGAATCTGCGCATCCGCCAATCATATAATTCCATTAATATACAATTGTAGGGTCATTCATATTGTAGAATACATCAAATGAATAAATACAAATATTTTGTTGGCAACAAAAACATTCTAGCATGCTTTTGGCCTTATGCATTAACAAGAAATCAAAGCACTGACAGCACTGGTGGGTCGATTGTCTCTGAGTGTAGGCTGGGAAAATGGTCCTGAACGGGGACTTAAGACTGTTTCATTTAACCCTTAACTTCCTGTAATTTAAGCAAACAGTGCAGAGCCTGATCAGACGCCGCGTTCTGCGGCGTCTGATCCAGGTCTGTACTGTTTGCCAATGTCCCAGTCCAGGTTTTACAAATAACCCTCTTTACACGACACTTCGAGAATAGCGCGGCTATAAATAACCGTTACCTGGACGCTCGGTTTGATTTAATTGGTCAATGATAATCACGTGGACAACAACATTAAGGAAAATTAGGTGTATATTATGGATCGATTGTAAACAATCGATCCCAAAAATGTAATAATTAACAAATGGGTAGCTTTACCTATTTATACATCTTGAATATCCGTCACATGTGGATTGTACGTTTTTGTTTGAGTGTTACTTTAGACTAGTGGCTAACACAGGTTGTACGTTTTGGTTTGTATGTTATTTTAGACAGGTAGATTACACAGATTGTACGTTTGTGTTTGAATGTTGTTTAAGACAGGTGGATAGCTTAGAGTGTACATCTCTTCTATTTGAATAAGACCTATCCAAACAGTTGATATAGAAGATTCCGCTCGACATAAATGGATTAATACTTGGAGCAATTAAGGTACCAAGAAAGGAAGGGAACTTTTAAATGTGTTGCGAACTATAAAAGCCAGACGCACTTAGTTTTATTGTCTTTTAAACGAAGTCATAAAAAGCAGAATAATGGAAATTCTAGAGAGATGACGGAACAATTCCCGAAAATGCTAAAAGGCAGAGCCAATATGGTTTTCTTCAAATAAGCCAGCACAATAGAAAAGGGTACTTATCACGTAGGCAACCAGCAAAGGCTCAGGCGAGACTGCGCATAAGCACAGTCTCGCCAGAGCCTTTGCTGTTCGCAGACATTTAGTAGGGACCTAGAGGAAGCTTCAGGCAAAACACGCATGTTTGTAGCCCAAATAGGGGACTGTGCACACGCATTTGAAGAACCACAAACCGGAAAATAATAAGATCCATATTTTCGTGTGCCGGCTCAAGTGAGCTCAATTTCAAAAGAGACGTCTACATGACCTTAAAACTCAGCGATTTAGAAAAAGCAAATTAAAACAAGTATTGGCTTTCACAAAAATTTTGGGCTACGCTTACCACACATCTTCAAGCTTGTTTGTGGAAACTAATACTTGATTATAATAACGTTTAGCAGTCCATGGAAAATAGCACTAAACCAGTCTATAATATATCAGTGCTTCCGGAGCAATGACGAACGCTACGATTGTCTACGCCCATGGACGTAGACAAAAGTGGCGGAAGAGACCTTCACTATTATAAGAAAGCAAAATCTACAAATACAGATAATTTATGATGTCATTATAATCCCGTTTTGCATAGTATCTGCTTTCACAGGGGTAAACATTATTTTTCTTAGTTCTGCTCAAAAATATAGATTGTGGGTACTCGTTAGAACCGCCTCGTCGAGGCGGTTCTAACGAGTACCCACAATCTATGTTTTGAGCAGAAATAAGAAAAATAATGTATACCCCTGTAAAGCCCAGTTTTACTATATAAAAGTGGGGTTTAAGGGGGTCAAAATTATATTATAACAATTATAAATTATAACAGCATTGTTAGATTACCGTACATTGGCGATATTTGGTACTTAGCCGATATCGTTCCATTTCCGTCTGTCAAAATAATTAATGACCATAATTATTATAAACGTATAGGCTAGCTACATATCTATGGTGATATCTAAAAAAATATGTCAAGTAACAACAACCTTCCCCACCCCCAACCCCCCTCCCTCACCCAAAAGCCGACATAACTCGGCGTCTGATCAGGGTATACACTTTTTGCTTACATTATAGGAAGTTAAGGGTTAAATGAAACAGTCTTAAATCTCCGTTCAAGACCGTTTCCCATGCTTACTTTCAGCGACAATCGACCCACCAATGCTGTTAGTGCTGTCAGTGCTTTGATTTTATGTGGGAGGCAATTAATGTGACTTCCTGTTTGCTTTACTGCACACCAATCGCCTTCTGAAAAGCTGTCTACTCTCAAAGGAGAGAATTTGCTTCCAATGGGAAAATTCTTTCCTTTTAGAGAAGACTCCCGCGAAAACCATTTTGATAGAGTCGCCACCCTTGTAAAGGTATTAATTCCCTCCAACTGATCCTGGAAGTTCAAATTTGCTTTATACTGTTTGCTCGGGCATGCAAGTCCAAATATTTAGGATAAAATGCGATATTTGGTAATGTGTTAAACCCTTTCCGCCCGGCAGACCAAAACAGATACCTGTGCAAACAGTAGATCCAGATGAGAAGGCTCGTAATGAGCCGTTTCATCCGGATCAACACTGCCATTCCGTTTTTGATTTCAGACTGAGACCTCTTTTTCCATAAGTGGACATGTCCAAATTTAAGGATGGGAGAGTCTACTTCAGAAACTCAGGGATAAAAAGGTTAGGTAATGACCATATGCAAACGAAGCACAGTCACTTAACAAGCACTGTCACTAAACAAATTGCATCTGGTTCGCAGCGTTTGCAAAAGTATGTCTGTGCGAATATTGAACTCTTTTACTGCCACAGGTGATCTTAATAACTTTTTGCAAACAGCGTAGAATCAGATGAGACGGCTCATAATGAGCCGTCTGATCAGGATCTACGCTGTTTTAACGTTCAAGCTTTAAACTTTATATAAACTTATTTCCAATTAATAGTTTATTAAAAAAAACAAAAAAGACGACAAATGTCTTCTGAAATTTGGCATCGAAAGAGTTAAGATTTAAAAAGTAATTTGCCACCAATTATTCCCGAAAAGAGATCACTTGTGAGGACAGAACTTTGTTTCTTCGGTTTGATGTACAGTGAAGCAAACCGGAAGTCACACTAGTTGTGTCCCTTGTAAAATGCGGATAATCTAGTAAAGATGTAACCAGTCCCCTTAAATCAATCGCACAGTCCTTCAATCTGTTTTTATTGGGTCAATTTTTTACAATCGAGCCGAAGTATTCAAACACCAAAATTTCCTTAAGGTTGTTATCCACGTGATTATCATTGACCAATGAATTCATAGAACGGTTATTGATAACCGCGCTATTCTTGTCGCAGTAACATAAGAGTGCTGTGTAAAGAAGGCTACTTGTAAAACCTGGACTTGGCTTAGTACTGGGACACTGGCAAACAGTACAGACCTAGATCAGACACCATAGAACGCGGCGTCTAACCAGTGTCTGTACGGTTTGCTTAAATTACAGGAAGTTAAGGGTTAAATGAAACAATCTTAAGTCCCCGTTCAAGACCATTTTCCCAGCCCATCACGAAAACGCGCCTATATAATTTTGACCCCCTTAAACCCCACTTTTATATAGTAAAACTGGGGTTTACAGGGGTATACATTATTTTTCTTATTTCTGCTCAAAAATATAAATTGTGGGTACTTGTTCGAACCGCCTCGTCGAGGCGGTTCTAACGAGTACCCACAATCTATGTTTTGAGCAGAAATAAGAAAAATATCAGAATTTTTTATCCGATTTTTTTTCATTTTTAGGTGGCAAAATTTTCAGCATATTTGAATAGGCATGTTTTCGTAATGCTACACTCAGAGACAATCGACCCAGCAGTGCTGTCAGTACTCTGATTTACATCTACTCTAACACACATATGTATTAATGAAGATATTATGTCTTGTATCATGTTTTAAGGCAGCAAACTTACAATTTAATTATCAGCCGCACTCAAGAAACCTAATGTATTGGCTAGATGGCTTCAATCGATATCAAGAGTTTCATAAAAATAGTTAAGGTCAAATGTTACAATCTGGCTAGCAAACGAATACATCTATCGGCAAAGCCAGCTTGTCACAGATATTTTTTTCTATGCAAAACTAGGGTTCAAAAATTTATCTTTTTTGTCAATGCATTGTTTCAATACATATTTTTATGGCTAACGCACATATTTTAAAGGGAAATAACTTACTAATATGAAAAAAATAATCCTTTATGACTTAGGTTGGAGCACTCTTAAAGAAACGGAATTGCTTCTTGTAGAACGACATAGCCTGGAGTTTGAATGGACTGAATTGCTCCTTCTGAAAAGGGAGGCAAAAACAATCTGGCAGTTACCTCCCCTGAAAGTGTATCAATTCCCCTTTACAATAGACAGGCATGAATGTTTCAATTTTACGTATAGTCAATTCAATGAACTTAAAGGCATAACTGTGATTGGCTCTTCCAAGACTACTAACTTTTAAGGTATATTTTGTGAGGTCTGTGTGCAGGATTTAGACCTTTGACATAAATGACATATTCTATTATTATTGTTATTATTATTATTACTATTATTATCATTTTTATTATTATTATTATTATTAATATTATTATCTTTTCCTTTTCAATTAATATTTATACAAGAATTATAGCATACAGTTATATTAGTAATGAAATTCAAATGTATATACTGGTTTACCCATCAATTTATGTATGTTTCTCTATAAAATAATGTATGTTTTTTGTAGTGGTTAATGATAGAAGATCTGTACCACACATCACGAAAACATGCCTATATAATTTTTACCACCTTGAACCCCACTTTTTATATAGTAAAACTGGGGTTTACAGGGGTATACATTATTCTTCTTATTTCTGCTCGAAACATAGATTGTGAGTACACGTTAGAACCGCCTCGTCGAGGCGGTTCTAACAAGTACCCACAATCTATGTTTCGAGCATGAAATATGAAAAAATATCAGAATTTTTCATCTGAAAATTTTCATTTTTTGGTGGTAAAATTTTCATTACATTTAAATAGGCTTGTTTTCGTAATGAACTTTTTATAATGCTATTTGTGGGATCCAAAGCGAAAACCGTGTTAGATAAACAAAGTGGTGGTGCATGTAGGCATGAGATATATATCATACTGTCGCGGTGTGGCTCCAATAGTACATGTTTATACTGACGAAATGCAAAAGCCCAATACGCGCAGGCTACTCGACGTTTTCCCTGCTTGCATTTGCGCTAAGGTAATTTGCTGTGTCACGCAGCAAAAATACATTTAACTGTGTTTAGGAATGGCATAGTTGGATTCATTAGTGACGGACCCGTTACCTAGTTGTTTTGTTTCTTCTGTCTCCACCACTCAATTATGTTTGTGTCAGCATTGCATCATGTCAACTTCCCTTCATTAATCAAACTTTGAACTTATTTCCAAGGAAAGCAACTGATTCCTTTAGGTACAGGAACACACAATTAAATTCTCCAACCTAGCAGACCGAAACATTTTTTTTCAAACAGTGTAGATCTTGATGAGAAGGCTCATAATGAGCCATCTCATCAGGATCTACACGGGTTGCCATTCTGTTTTTGATTTTTGACTGAAACCCCTGTTATCAACAATGGATGTGTCCATATTCAGAGACGGAAGAGTGCGTGTCAGAAACTCGAGGTTGAAATTGTTTAAACTATAACTGACACGGTGTAATACTAGTACATTTCTGAAGTTTTCGGAGTCCATCAAAACTGTTGAGCACGGCACTTTTCAGTTTGCGCAAAACATTGAAACATTTTGAATAGTCCAGAATTTTCCATGAATAATAATTTAACCTTTACCACTCACTGGGCAAATCCAGCAGACGACATATTGATGGTATTTATCTTATTTTTTTCTAGAAAGCAGGATTTGATATTTCATGCATTAGAGGCAATTTGCATTATCATTTCCTGTTTCCTGGGAAAAATAAGAAAAATAGCATGAATTTGTCGTCTGCTGAATTTGACCATAGAGTCGTAAAGGTTAAACTCCGTAACTGTATACAACTTAGTAATAAGAATTCTTACGTTTTGGGAGTCCATCAAAACTGTAAAGCATCGTATTTTTGAGTTTGTGCAAAATCTTGGAACATTTTGAATAATCCGGAATTTTCCACGAATAATAATTTAAATCCGTAACTGTATATAACTAACTCACGTCACTACTGGTGATAATTGATCGTTAATCCTGTGAAAGCAAACGCCTGTTTCTCTCGTGTGTTCGTTTGAAGAATCCAATACCGTTTGTGTCAATCGAACAGTCAACACTGTTAGTTTTCCTTACTCTAATTGAATATTATGCATATGCTAAATTAAGAAACAGTCACATTCTGGTTTAATATATATATTAGTTAAATGGTAGGGCTATTTAAATTTGGCACGTATCTCATTACGTAAACTCGTTTATAAAAAATGTATTCCTATGCATATAGCTCAAGATAAGCCCATCTTTTTTTGACATTACGAAAACACGCCTATTCAAGAATATAGAAAATTTCACCACCAAAAAAAGAGTTTGAAATTTTTCATATTTCTGCTTAAAACATATATTGTGGGTACTGGTTAAAACAGCCTCGGCGAGGTGGTTCTAAGGAGTACCCACAATGTATATTTTGAACAGCGATAAGAAAAATAACGTATACCCCTGTCATTACGAAAACTTGCCTATTCAAATATATTGAAAATTTTACCACCAAAAAATGAAAATTCTCAGATAAAAAAAAGTTCTGATAATTTTCATGTTTCTGCTCGAAACATAGATTGTAGGTACTCGTTAGAACCGCCTCGGCGAGGCGGTTCTAACGTGTACCCACAATCTATGTTTTGAGCAGAAATAAGAAAAATAATGTTTACCCCTGTAAACCCCAGTTTTACTATATAAAAGTGGAGTTTAAGGGGGTCAAAATTATATAGGCATGTTTTCGTGATGTAACCCCAGTTTTACTATATAAAAAGTGGGTTTTAAGGGAGTCGAAATTATATAGGCATGTTTTCGTGATGACAAAACATGACATTTCTTAATTTCTAAATAAAAAATAAGTTGTGAGTACTCATTAGAAGCACCTCACAGAGTATAATGAGTACCTACAACATATGTTTTTGTGACAAATAAGTAAACAGATATATAAAGCCCCACAGAGGTCCGTCTGAGTACCTACAATATATATTTTTTATGAAACATATCAAAATATGTTTTGATACCCTTCTTATGTCAACCCATGTAAGCCAAGGCATTTTCGCCATATAATGTGGTATATGTATTTGCAAATATTATAGAAGAATTTGATTGTTCAGCGCATTAAAACAGATATATGCAGTGGAAAGGTTGCTGCTAGAAGTAACACATAAATTGAAAAATTCTGAAAATCTACCCAAAAATGTCAATACCGATAGTTTCCTGAGTCCAATTAAGAACTATTTAAAAAAAATAATAATAAAATAAAACAAAAACAACAACAACAACAAAAAAAAAAAAAAAAAAAAAAAAAAAAAAAAACGAAGGTCGCCATGCATGCGTGTTGCGCATTCATGCATGCATAATAGCATCCTTCGATTTTTTTTTTTTTTTCAAATGTGGCTCGATGAAACGAAAAAAGAAAAAAAAAAAAAAAAAAAAAAAAACAAGAAAGAAAATCAATATTTATAATAAATTTTCTGTTTGAATTTTTCATAAATTCGCTTTCAAAAATGACAAAAGGATCGTGTTTCTACATTTATAGTTGCAAGCCGGTGCGCGCAAGAATATTTAATTCGGCTGTTACCTGAGCTGAGCGCCATGACAGAGACAGACGCTATAACGCGTCCTTGACGACGATTGAAATTTGCAAAGACTGACAGGAAATTAAAATAAAAGTAGGAGGATTAAGAGAGAGAGAAAAAAAAAACGTTCAAGATAAATATGTTATTTTCATATTTGATACAAAGAAAAGCCTAATCAAGCCAAATTATAAACATTTTCTTTGTTTCATTCTTTCGATTGTGAGAGCGACTTGTCATAACTCTGCCGTTGGGTTTCATCACGAAAACATGCCTATATAATTTTGACCTCCTTAAACCTTACTTTTATATCGTAAAACTGGGGTTTACAGGGGTATACATTATTTTTCTTTCTTCTGCTCAAAAACATAGATTGTGGGTACTCTAACGAGTACCACAATCTATGTTTTGAGCAGAAATATGAAGAATATCAGAATTTTTTATCTGAAAATTTTCCGTTTTTGCTTGTAAAATTTTCAGTGTATTTGAATAGGTGTGTTTTCGTAATGTACCGCTAGCAGTGCGCATCAGATGCTTTTTATTTCATGGAGAAATGATAGAATGTTCTTCCAACCCCAGGAAGCAGGAAAACGCATGAATGTAAATATAAAGAATATTTTTTAAATATGGTTCTCAATATATGCTAAATTAAGAAACAATCATTTACAAATTTATTGTATTATTTAAATGTGTAAGGGCAATAGGACTTCGACACGTATCTCATTACATAAACTCGCCTATGTAAATTGTATACTTTTAAATCATAGCTCTAGCCAAGTCAATGTTATTTATTTTATTTTATTTATTATTTTTTTTTTTTTTCAGTTTTTTTTTTAACAACACATGATGTGTTTTCACTTCTTTACAAAACATGAAATGTCGAAGCCTATTTTCTAGGAAAACTATGAAAAATATTACCAGTTTGTCGTATATTGAATTAGCCCAGAGATGTCACTGGAGTATATTTGTTCCCGTCGCATTGTTCAATACTTCTCTCATTAAGAACCATAAAATAATTGCTAGAAATAATCAGCAGCTACGGATACTGCACGAGAAATCTTAGTGGGAAATGCCATATTAGTAACAGCTTAAAGAGGAATGATGGCACCTTAATTCACACGGAAACATATTTGTCGTTTAATTGTTTGGAGCTGTCATACCTTGGTATAACGTTTAGCAGTCCAGATTTGGAAAACCCCAATGAATAGAAGCATGAATAGACGATAAACTGATTGCTAAATGTCTTGCGTTTGTTTTTATCTCTGCTTATTTGATGACAAGTAACGTTTCAGTCGGATCAATGAAAAAGAAAAAAATGATTCTGCTATGTAACTGTTTTAAAGGGAAACACCCATAAAAATAAAGTATGTCTGATGTTCAAGATATTTACAAACTGAATATTTTGGTACAAATTTTATCAAAATCCATCAAGAAAGGGGGAAATTATTGGAGTTTTTAGCTTTTGTAATGGTCAACATGGGCGCCGCGCTTTTGAATATTTAATGAGGGACTGAAACATTCTAAAATGACAATAAAGCTTTCTGTTAGTCAGAAAACAATGCAATTTTAGGGAAAATAGGTTGCTATTATACCAAAGACGACATATACAGAACGATAGCATTTGATGTTTTTGCATATGTGAGTTATTCCGTTTAGATGCATATTTAATTAGGATCAAATTACGCACAAACTCATAACAATGGCGGCGCCCATGACAGCCTTGTTGAAATCTTCAAATACCCATACTTTTCTTAATTTTCAACCGATTTTGATAAAATTTGCATCAATTTGCTCAGCTAATGTAGGTTTTTAACTTTAAACGATTATTAAATTTTGTGAGTGTTTTCCTTTAACACACATTGCATTAAGCGTACAACCGATCTAATATACCATCCTTTGTCATAGATATACAAGGGATTTTCGAAAACATTTTACAAATGACACGGTTTCTCCGAGTTGATTTTGTTATTTTTTTAAATATTTCCCTTTAGCCAGAACACATCGTTTCAATCTTTTAATCCATTTTTTAAACAAGTTTCATACTTATCTTTGGGATCACCCATAAGAAAGTGGTGACTTTTTTTCCAAATTCGGAAAGAGGAAAAATCGCACCGGGTCAGGTCTGGGCTATATTGAGGGTGCGACAATATATTGACCTTTTCAGACTTCAAACACTGTGCTACAGTTGAGGATTTGTGGGCTTGATATTGTAATGTACGCTCGTAACAAATGGAAATGCTGGAGGCCGGTGTTTTAACGTACTTTTCTCATTTTTGTTCGCATTCTTTTCAGAACCATATTCTTATAGCAGCCACCAGAACCAACCCTATCTTTTGGAATAGCAATTTGTATTAACGACAGTTAGACTACAGTTTAGTTAATTATCTCTTATTTGACTTTTTACTACATTGTGCGTCATATATATATATATATATATATATATATATATATATATATATATATATATATATATATATATATATATATATATATATATATATATATATAGTGTGTGTATGTGTGTGTGTGTGTGTTTGTGTGTGTATGTGTGTGTAGTTCGGATTGAGTAAGTATTGTGGTGCGACATGTATTTACTATGTGTTTGCGTGTAGTTCGGATGGAGTATGTATAGTGATGTGACATGTGTTTCCGATAAGTAAAGTCTATATCTTGTTCAAGTCTGTTATTTTGTACTTAGCGATCCCAATACACTGCAAGCTGTCACGCCTTACGCAAATCCTAGATATGATCAACAACGTCAGAAAACGTACTTTCAGAAATGTGCGCCCAGCGAAGATTCAGATCAGACTGCGCATTTGCGCAGTCTGATCAGAATCTTCGCTGGGCGCAATTTGGAAAGCAAAGGATGCAAGGTTTCTTCATGCGGACAACGAAGTATCTGATCAAACAGCACAGATGTGCAGGCTGGTTTGTGTCTTCGTTGGGCGCACATGTCAGAAGGTACGTTTTCTCCAATTGCGGCTCACATATTGATATGAGGTGCACTATGGGAAATATAACATAATCGCATAATTTATATGAAAAAAAAAAAAAAAAAAAAATGAAGAAAATAGATTGTCAGATCTGTCATAAACACATTCACGGCATAAAATGGGTCACGTTACAAAGTGTTTTTTCTAGACCGTATTCAGATCATCTTGCGTAACCACACAGTCACACTCAGCAGTCCCATCAGCTCATCGTCTCTCCATTTGTACATGTACATTCTATACATCTCCTTGATTCAGTCAGCGTACAAAGAATGACGGATGGGCAGGCTGATCTGGGCTACAATGTCCACATACGCTGGGAGACACTGTTTTTTATTGGACACGGCCAAATCTGCCAGATTTTGTTATTCCATTTACAGGCGAACAAAAATTGCAGCCCACATCACGAAAACATGCCTATATAATTTTGACCCCCTTAAACCCCACTTTTATATAGTAAAACTGGGGTTTACAGGGGTATACATTATTTTTTTTATTTCTGCTCAAAAACATAGATTGTGGGTACTCGATAGAACCGCCTCGCCGAGGCGGTTCTAACGAGTACCCAGAATCTATGTTTTGAGCAGAATTATGAAAAATATCAGTTTTTTATCTGAAAATTTTCAGTTTTTTGGAATTGAAATTTTCCATATATTTGAATAGGCGTGTTTTCGTAATGAATTTGCGTGTAATATCACGGTGAACATGTATCGCAAACGATAAAACTTTCTATTTGATGGGTACTTCTATGTTTCTCCATGCTATAGAGTGAAACAAGTTTATGTAGGGTCCACATTGTTGGGAGGATTTTCAGAACTTTTGCAGTATTTAGAACAGATTTTAAACATGTTTGCTCTTACTTCTTGCAACAGTTTTGCTTTTTTATTGCACAAATCTGACTTAATATGCTTAGTGACCAACGTTTTCTCATTTTCCCATATTGTACAGTGATAATGTTATGACTTACATATCTATAAATAGGAAGGGTATCAAAATAAATAATCTTATTTTTTTCACAAAACATACACGTTGTGGGGTTGCATTAGAAGAGCGTATGCAAGGTGCTTCTAATGAGTACCAACAACATATGCCTTTGTGTTCAAATGAATACATAGACTCATAGAATCTCCTCTTTGTAATTGTAGATTTGGTGATACAGAAAATGCAGATCACTTTCTTTTTAGATGTCATTAATATCGAAATCATAGACAGGAATTAATGGACACTCTATCACAACATGGCGATATCACCCTAAACATAAACCTAAATGACGATCTTAATTTATCTAATGAAACTAATGTAGTCATTTTTGAAGCAGTACAGAAGTATGACCAAAGAACGAAAAGATTTTAAGCGAAAGCTAATCGGTTACACACGTCTCTATTGTTATTTGTACCAGACTAAATGGACTTTCAAAGGGTGACAGTGATTCGGAGCATACATCGATGATATCAGTAGGACCTCTCATTACGAAAACACGCCTATTCAAATATATAGAAAATTTCACTTCCAAAAACTGAAAATTTTCAGATAAAAACTCTGATTTTTTTCACATTTCTGCTCAAAACATATATTGTGGGTACTCATTAGAACCGCCTCGGCGAGGCGGTTCTAACGAGTACCCACAATCTATGTTTTTGGGTAGAAAGAAGAAAAATAAAGTATACCCCTGTAAACCCCAGTTTTACTACATAAAAGTGGGGTTTAAGGGGGTCAAAATTATATAGGCATGTTTTCGTGATGTCAAACACCGCTCACAATCCCCAGTAACTTGTTACTTTATTCATAGTCTTCGTATAGCTCTGCTCCATAGTTCTTCATTTCTTTCTCCCTCTCTGTTTTTCTTTGTTTCATTTTGTGTAATTTGTTTCTCTCTTTTCTCGTCTTATTCTCAATTTATGCTTGCTCAGCTCTTCGCGTCAAACTTCACAATTATTATTTACAAAAAAATTGTTATTACTTGAAAAGGGCCATTGCAAATTAATCATTCTTGACCCAGCTAGCATTCTACGTAAATCTACATCGGGCCGTCATCGGCCCGTCAGCTACCCTGACGGGCCGATGACGGCCCGATATAGATTTACGTAGAATGCTGACTGGGGATTGGCTCGTATACTCATATTTCTGACAATGATCAGATCTTAGGAAAGGAACTAAATCAGCTCTTAAGCTTTCGTTCTAATCCTAATGTTGTATTTTTGTATGTGTTGTATACGTAAAAATTTTGGAATAAATATGTTAAAACTAAATGAGTACCCGCAACGTATGCTTTTCAGGTAAAATGCGAAAAAAAATAAAAAAAAAAAAAAAAAAAAAATGTTATCCAGAGCTATGGCTATGACGTATGCAGTTCACATAGGTCTGTTAACATAATGCAGGATAACACTTTAATAAATAGAACATAGAACTCCCATGGCTGATTCAAACTCGTTTTTAAGTCCCCGGGATTTTTTTTTCGGCTAGCTCAAGAAAACACATATTTAGGGAAATGCTCGGGAAACGTTAATGAAATTTTCTTATTTCATCATGAAAACGTATGTTGTTTGTACTCATAAGAATCGCATCAAAGCAACTCTAATTGGTACGCTCAATATACCATTATTGTAAAGAAATCGAAACGACGCCTATTTGTTATTCCCTTTTAATTCTTGACCTGGCGTTATGAATAACCCTCAGTGCTTCGAAGTAGTCATGTCTAGAACAAATTTTCATGGTCCTAAAGATGTTCGAGCCATCGAAGTTCGACTGAATGTTACGTTGCAAGTGTGTCCTCATTAGAATCCATGTATTGTACAAGAGTGACATGTAGAAACAATCAATAACATAAAAGGATAATTAGTCAGCATGCTTCTAGCTGAAATCATTAAAAGCGACACAGACTGTGAATAAGAATATTTATCAGTAGTCAAGGTAACAGATAAATCATAACACCAATAATAATAGAAATTCCTTGTACCATACATACCTTAAATATTGGGACTACTCATCACGAAAACAAGCCTATATAATTTTGACCCCCTTAAACCCCACTTTTATATAGTAAAACTGGGGTTTACAGGGGTATACGCTATTTTTCTTATTTTTGCTCAAAAACATAGATTGTGGATACTCGTTAGAACCGCCTCGCAGAGGCGGTTCTAACGAGTACCCACAATCTATGTTTTGAGAAGAAATATGAAATATATCAGAGTTTTTTATCTAAAAATTTTCAGTTTTTTGGAAGTGACATTTTCTATATATTTGAATAGGCGTGTTTACGAAATGTAGGCCCTTAAATTTCTTGCAACGTATATGCATCTTGTATTTGGACTCCTGAGTTCCTAAAATTTCTTGTACCGTAAATATCTTAAATATTGGGAGCCCTTAGATCTTTAAATTCCTTGTTCCGTACATCTACTGTACATACATTAAATATAGGGATTCCTTTGGTCCTTAAATTCCTTCTGTCGTACATGCCTTAAACATTGAGACTCATTTGGTCTTTAAATTCGTTTTACTGTACATTCCTTAAATACTGCGACTCCTTAGGTCCTTGTACCTACGTACCTTAAGTACTGGGACTCCTTAGGTCCTTTTCCTTGTGCTGTATAAACCTTTAATATTGGGGCCCATTAGGTCCTTCAATTCCTTGTACCGAACATAGCTTAAATATTAGGACTCTAATGGTCCTTAATTTCCTTCTACCGTACATACATTAAATATTGGGATTCCTTAGGTCCTTCAGTTTCATCTGTCATACATGCCTTAAGTATTGGGATATGAAGTCTTTATATTCGTTTTACGGTACATACCTTAAATACTGGGACTCCTTAGGTCCTTAAATTCCTTGTACCGCAAATACCTTAAATAATAAAAACTTTACGTTCTTTTCCTTGTAACGTATATACCTTTAATATTGGGACCCCTTAGGTCCGTCTCTCCTTGTACCGTATATAGATCAAATATAAGGACTCTTAAGGTCCTTAATTTCCTTCTACCGTACATTCATTAAATATTCGGATTTCTTAGGTCATTAAATTCCTTCTGTCGTATACGCCTTAAACATTGTGATCCATAGGTCCTTAACTTCCTTCATATTCCTTTAATATTGGGACTTCTTATGTCCTTGAATTCCTTGAACCGTACGTACTTTTAATATTGGGACTCCTTAGGTCCTAAAATTCACTATACCGTACATGCCAAAAATACTGGGAAACTATAGGTCTTTAAATTCCTTGTACCATATATACCATAAATATTGGGACACCTTAGGTCCTTAATTTTCTTGTACCGTACATACCTTATATATATTGGTACTCCATAGGCTCTTAAATTTCTTGTACAGTACATGCCTTAAACATGGGACTCTATAGATCCGTAAATTCCTTGTACCGTACATGCCTTAAATGCTAGTACTCCTTACGTCCTTAAATTTCTTGTACCGTACATGCTCTTTATATTGGAACTCCTTAGATCCTTTGATTCCGTGTACTTTTTAAACCTTTGATATTGGGGTACCTAAGGTGTTTAAATTCATTGTACCATACATACCTTAAATACTAAGACTCCTAAGGGTTTTAAATTTCTTGTACCGTATATACTTCCTTAAGTTTTACCATACAAAATATGTTCTGAAATGAATTATTCTTTGGAAAGAAGAAATACATCAAATAAACGAAAATAAAGTATATTTATCTACTTGTTGATATGTCGAAACCTGATGGCTGAATGGTGAACAGTGCAGACCCTGATCAGATGTCGCGTTCTGAGGCGGCTGATCTCGGCCTACGCTGTTTGCTAAAGCATGTCTGTCCCAATATTCAGGGTAAATATTGTATTTTGTACACATGCTATCTCCAACTCCAAGGGGGTTAAAATAACAGTTGCAGATTTTCCGCTATTTTGTACATGGGAGAAAACTTCTGTGGCTTTCTGTATGTTTTTCCCCCATACCAAGCACCATCTAAAAGGAAGTCCACTCTAAAGGGATAAAGGGAAAGAAGCACCTTTAGAGAGCAAATTCTTTCCTTTTATAGTAGCAACCTTTTTGGAAGTGAGCCAAAAATGTCATTCATTCCCTTTAACCCATTTATGCCTAGCGTCCCTTACAAGGCAAACCGTGTAGACCCAGATCAGACGCATACGGATAAACTTTTAATATTGGGACTCATTATGTCCTAAAAGTCCTTGTATTGTAAACTCCTTAAATATGGTAAGTTAAAGTTCCTCATTTCATATGTTCCCAGAGAAGAGTTATATTTAAAGTAAAACTTCAATGAATCCATTACGAAAACACGCCTATTCAAATATATTGAGAATTTTGCCGACCAAAAACTAAAATTCAGATGAAAAAATCTGATAGTTTTCATATTTCTACTCAAAATATAAATTGTGGGTGCTTGTTAGAACCGCCTCGGCGAGGCGGTTCTAACGAGTACCCACAAATTATGTTTTTCAGCAGAAATACGAAAATTAATGTATACTCCTGTAAACCCCCGTTTTACTATATAAAAGTGGGTTTAAGGGGGTCAAAACTATATAGGCGTGTTTTCGTGATGCCAACCACTATGTCTGATTCGAGCGCTTTTTTAAGTCCTTAGGAAATTCTTCTGATAGCTCAAGAAAACAGATGTTCAAAGATATTTAAGGGAAATTTTCTTGTTTTATTACGAAGATGTATGTTGTGTGAATTCATTAAAATCGCCGTATCATTCAACATATATTTTTTTATTGACGATCGAAAGGCATCCCTAAATTGTCACTATTTGCCTCCTGAAAAGGTGCTATTATTAATCTTCAGTGACTCGGATCTACCCACCTCGAGAACAAATTTACGTAGTTCCAAAGATGTTCGAGTCACTGAAATTCGACTGTATGTAGAAAAAAACTGGGGTTTACATGGGTATACATTAGTTTTCTTATCTTTGCTCAAAACCACAGATTGTGGGTACTCGTTAGAACCGCCTCGCTAAGGCGGTTCTAACGAGTACCCACAGTGTTTGTTTTGAACAAAACTTCAGAAAGATATCAGAGATTTTTATCTGAAAATTTTCAGTTTTGGAGGTGAAGTTTCCTATATATTTGAATAAGCGTGTTTTCGTAATGGCATGCAACAATAACTGCCCTTTCTCAACGCTGCAAGCCATTTGTTATAATTACATGAGATAATCATATTCTAGAAATTTCATACAGAATGCGAGAGAAATGTAAAAGGAAATTTTAAAATCATGCATTAGAAACCATGCCCTGTTTCACCACAAAGCTACATGTATGAGTCAGTGGAAAAGAAGAAGAAGAAGAAGAAGAAGAAGAAGAAGAAGAAGAAGAAAAAACAAAAAAAAACTTCGCTTTGTTGCGTTTTAATTTTGGGCGAAATCAAGTAAACTGGAAAAGAATATAAATGTAGTTAGTATTTTTGTGACGATTTTGATGCTTTCAAGGTAATACACTTGGTGGATTTCCGCGATTTACGCAATTTTGTGCAAGCGAGACCTCTTTTTAGACTTCTTGTTAGCTTTCCTGCACCAAAATCCTCTTCTGTAAAGGGGCCGTCTCCCCAACTGAGCAACTTCTTTCATTTTGTAGTAGATCCCTTTTCAGGCGACAAAAATAGTTTCGACGTAGTTGTCTCTCCTGAGTTTGCACCCTTTTCCCCTAAACAAGGCAGTGCATATTATTTAAAATGAATGCTTATGATACATGTAAGACGCCAAACGCAAGTGCCATCACGAAAACATACCTATATAATTTTGACCCCCTTAAATCCCCCTTTTATATAATAAAAGCTGGGGTTCACAGGGATATACATTTTTTTTTCTTATTTCTGCTCAAAAACATAGATTGTGGGTACCCAAAGTAAACTGGCTAACGAGTACCCAAAATCTATGTTTTGAGCAGAAATATGAAAATTATCAGATTTTGTATCTGAAAACTTTCAGTTTTTGGTGGTGAAATTTTCAATATATTTGAATAGGCGTGTTTTCGTAATGCAGACTCCTTAGGGCCAAGGATCATCAAACTTGCTGCTAAATCATTATCGCCATTGATTGCGATGCTTATCAATAAAAGCATTGCGACCGGCCAGTTTCCTTCTCAAATGAAATTGGCAAAGGTACTTCCAATTTACAAAGGTGGTGAAAAGTCCGACCCCTCAAACTATAGGCCAATTTCTATCCTGTCCACTGTATCTAAAATTTTCGAAAAGCACGTGAACAAACATCTTATGGCATATTTGAACAAATATAAACTTCTACATGACAATCAATCCGGGTTTAGGCCAAAACATAGTTGCCAAACAGCTTTAGTCAAACTCATTAATGACTGGATGAAATGTATTGATAAGGGTGACATTGTTGGAGCCCTTTTTATCGATTTTCGGAAGGCTTTTGATCTAGTTGATCACTCCATCTTGCTGAATAAACTTGCATTATACAAACTTAACCCTTCTGCCATTCAGTGGTTCAAATCATATTTATGTTCTCGACAACAAGTAATCGAGAGTGATAAAGGGTTGACGGATTTCACCACCGTACAATCTGGTGTGCCTCAGGGCTCAATATTAGGCCCGACCTTATTTCTCATTTTTATCAACGATCTTCCGCTTCATATCAAAAAGTGCTCCTCTGATTTGTATGCAGATGACACGACGATTCACACGCATGGTAATGACATAGATGCTATTGAAGAAGATCTGCAAGGAGAATTCGGTAACACAAAAACATGGGGAAAGATAAACAAAATGAGTGTTCACATGACCAAAACAACTTGTATGCTAGTTGGCGCTAGAAAACGCTTGAACGACTCTCGACCTCTAAATATTATTGCTGACGATGTCAATATTCAATCCGTTAGTAAACAGAAACTCCTTGGTGTTTATATCGATGAACACCTTTCTTGGTCTGCCCATATAGACCATTTATGCTCCCTTATCTCATCTAAAATATCTCTATTACGCCAGTTAGCAACGTATGTACCGACACATATTCAAAAAGTGTACTATCAGGGGTATATTCTTCCTTATATTGATTATGGCTCTGTTACCTGGGGGTCAGCCTCTGTAACTAATATTGAATCATATCCAAGCTGCAAAAACGCGCTGCTCGAATCATCCTGTGAGCAAATTACGATACCCCATCAGTAGATATGTTCAGTCAGCTGGGATGGCTGTCAATTCCGGACAGACTTAAATATAATAAGGCTGTCTTGACATACCGAGCAATAAATAATTTATCCCCTGAATATATAACACAACTTCTAAAACCAGTATCCGAGGTACACACTCTTAACCTCAGGTCATCAGAAAATGGCTCACTTTATGTGCCGAAAGCACGGACAGCACTTTTTGATGGCTCTTTTTCGTGTTCCGCACCAAGACTATGGAATGCTCTACCTCAAACAGTAAAAACATCGGGGTCACTCTCTACCTTTAAGCAGTCTCTTAAAGCAACATTTTAACCCTTATAAAATGTCTTTAACTATGATTTTAAATGATATACCATGTGTAAAATTATCGCTGAAACCGTTATTGTAACTGAATTGAGAGCTTTTATGACCTAGCATAATTGTTTTAGATATTGGTTTTATGCGCTCGTCAAATCTTAAAGCACTTACAAAAACTGTGATAACATACAGATTTGTCTTTGATATAATTCAGTGCCATGTTTGGTTTTAAATCACTTGCACATACCTGTTAGCACTTTTATTTGATAAAAACTTTATACAAGCATTCACTTCGCTACAAGCTACTTTTATCCCATGAATTTCTTAGCTGTTAGTTAAGTCTTGTTGTATATATGTATATAAATTTTAGTTAGAGGACCACAAGGTAGAATAGTTATTTATAGCTAATTGTGTCATCCTCTTTAAACATTGTTTAAATAAAAATAAATAAAATGGCATACGTGTACATTGTATACGCGGCGCAGAAAAGATTCAGATCAGTGTGCGCTTTTCGCACAGTCTAGTCAGAGTTTTGTCTATAATTCAGTATTGTTAATGCATACTTCATACACATGAATTATTGCATACTTCATACACATGAATTATTGCATACTTCATACACAATGTAGCCACAGCTCTAGATAGCTCATTAAAAAATGTTACTTTTTTACAGTTTTCCATCCAGTGATAACGTAAGCCGTGTTCAGACAGCGCGATTACGCAGGTTGGTCTGGACCTCTTTTTTGAGCATGCAACAATAAGCCCAGCAAGCGCACAAAGTTGAAACGTTGCGTTCATTCTGGGAAGTGCCTTTTTCACACGTTGCGAACCATTTGTGTTCATTACGCGAAATAATCATATTCCAGAAATTTCATCAGAATGCGAGAGAAAGAAAGATTTCAAATTCGTGCCGTTGAAGCAATGTTCTGTTTCTTCGCACATGTATGAGGCAGAGGAATAATAAGAAAATCAATGTTTGTTTGTTTTATTGTGTTATAATCGTGGGCAAAATCAAGTAAATAGGGGAGGAATACTACATTTTGGTTTCGATGGTTTTTCGAGGAGACTGGATACCCATGGTAAATTTCACACCCCTATTACTGTAATGTGGTAGATAGCTTTAAAACGTCCTGTTTGCTTTCCTGCTGAAAAGGGTCTACTTTAAAAGGAAAGAATTTGCTCCCAAATTCTTTCCTTTTAGAGTAAACCCTTTTTAGTGGGGCGGCAAACAAGTTTAACAAAGTTGTCTCCCCGTAAAATGTATCCGTTCCTCTTAATCGTGGACAAAATCAGGTAATACAAATGTAGGAATCATAGAAGTTAACATTTGCTAATGTATTGTACTACATAACAATATATTTCTTGGTGTCTGTATACTAGACGGCTATTATACGCAACGTATGAAAAGGGTCATTATGCCATATTAGGGAGACGATTGCCCAGATATTAGCCCAGATCTGGTTGTGCATTCGCGCAGATCGTAGTGCCTTCATTGCCCTTTGTAAGAATCCAAGACTATTACAGAACATAACAGCAGATTAGGACGATTTGATAGCATAGGTGTCATGGTCAGACTGTATCCCTATGCCATAGGGACATTCTGTCAAGTTGCGCTTCATATAAGAACCGCAACGTGAGAAAACGTTCCTTCTCACATGTGCGTCCAACAAAGAGACTCAAATCAGAGTGTTCGTTGTTAGCGTGAAAAAACTTTGCACCACTTGGCTATCCAAAATGCGCACTATCAAAGCTTAGATCAGACTGTGCGAATGCGCAGGCTAATCTGAATCTTCGCTGGGCGCACATGTACGATGGTACGTTTTCGGACGCTTCGACTCATGCATTACAAGACATTGTCCCCAAGAGGGCAATGTTAGAGACTTCTATAAGAAAGCAAAATGGTGTTATATCATATTGCGCTATTCTTTCCTTTTAGAGTCAATTAAGTGTACTTGATAATAATATTCCAGCTCCGGTCGAGTCATGCAAAAATGTGCATTCGGGGAATTTGAGGACAGTATTACCAAAGCATGCGCCAAAGCCTCATTACGAAACCAAGCCTATTCAAATATATTGAGGATTTCACCACTAAAAACTGAACTTTTTCAGATAAAAAATTCTGATATTTTTCACATTTCTGCTCAAAACATAGATTGTGGGTACTCGTTAGAACCGCCTCGCCGAGGCGGTTCTAACGCGTACCCACAATCTATGTTTTTGAGCAGAAATAAGAAAAATAAAGTATACCCCTGTAAACCCCAGTTTTACTATATAAAAGTGGGGTTTAAGGGTAAAAAAATTACATAGGTGTGTTTTCGTGATGTTCACTGCACGCTAACTGCATTGTTGGCTTTTGTAGAATACCATTTTGTCAATACATCTATGTAATGTGTACCCCGATGAAAACGGGTGCGCCAAAGCACGCACCAAAGCCTTCACTGCACGCTTACTGCATTGTTGGCTTTTGTAGAATACCATTTTGTCAATACATCTATGTAATGTGTACCCCGATGAAAACGGGTGCGCAAGGGTCTGCATTATCGGACGGATTTTCAAAAGTTTGGCGTTTTTAAACCAGCTTTCAAATTTGCATGTTACTTCTTTCACATCTGTCTTAATGTGCTTGATGATAAAAATCTTTCTAATTTCTCATATTATATGGTAAAATTAAGATGGTTTACTTAACTGTAGATAAGAATTGTAGGGGTATCAAGATAGAAACTGCTGATTGCGTCACGAAAATACATATTGTCCAATAAAACTCAAGCTGTGGGTACTCGTTAGAAGCGCCTCTCTGAGTCGCTTCTAAGGGTATCACAGAAGTGTTTTTTAGTGAAGAAATGAGGAATACCAAGTATTTTTATTAAAGAACAATGGCTTCTCTGGGGCAATGGCCAAGAAGAATACATAATATCTGGATTTGTAGCTGATAGCAAGAAAGCAGCCGGAGTTGTGCGATGTCTTATCTTCACAGACTAAAGATATGATTTAAAGCACAAAAAGTGAGTATTAATTGGAGTGTTGACAGCACATTTGTTCCAAGAGGTGCTTGTTTGGAGAGTAATGGGAAATCAGCTGTTTCGGATGCCGTCGTAATGGTTCAGCCCACTCCTACATATTGTTTTAATGTCATTGTAATTTGTCTTGATTTTTTATTTTCTGAACTATTCGTTTATCATAGCTACGTGCTGAATTTCTGGCAGAAAATATGTTCCCTATTTACAGTCCAGCTTAAATGCATGCATCACGAAAACATGCCTATATAGTTTTGAACCCCGTAAACCCCACTTTTATATAGTAAAACTGGGGTTTACAGGGGTATACATTATTTTTCTTTTTTCTGCTCAAAAACATATATTGTGGTACTCGTTAGAACCGCCTCGACGAGGCGATTCTAACGAGTACCCACAATATATGTTTTGAGCAGAAATATGAAAAATATCCGCATATTTTTATCTGAAAATTTTCATTTTTTGGTGGTAAAATTTTCAGTATATTTGAATAGGCATGTTTTCATAATGATCACCTTTTCCGACAATGGGAATTTGTTCTACAAATAGGTAGTTCGAAACACTGATGGTTTATCACAGCACCTGGTCAGGAGGCATGTGGTAATGGGAGAAAGCAGTCAGTTAACTCCCTTGAGGATTCTCTGTAAACAACCAAGTCCAATTAATTGGATTCCTCTGCTTTTATCATTAGTGTTTCAATTAAGTATCACTTCCCTTTCCATGGCAAATCTAATTTTAACAAGGTCATATGCCAACACAGCTTCCAAAATATCAAAAAGAAACATTTTCTGTGCAAGGAAATACAAAATGTTAATAAATCTTTCATTTGGATATGGAGAAATTTAAAGTTAAAAATCTGTTAAATTCCACTGATGACCTATGATAAAAGCAGAGGATTCCAATTAGAAGGACCTGGTTAGTATTTGATCTACCTTGGACTTTACCTGTCAAGGGAGATAACAGAAATACTACTGCTATCTCTAATTCTATATGAATGTCTTTTCGATCTTTATTACAATGGTATATTGAATGTACTGAATCTTGTCTATACGCACACATCCAGACTGGCTCAAGTCTCTAGTGACTAAATATTTATTCTTTTAATCATGTTTTAATATTCCACTAAAATAAAACCAAAATAATAGCATGACTATAAAGGCTAGTCACTAGTGACCAGCCTTTATAGTCATGATATTATTTTGTTTTATTTTAGTGAATTATCAAATAGGATTATAAGAATGAATATTTAGTCACTGGAGACTGGAACCAGTCAAGGTAAATCATAGCACCAGGTCAAAAGGCAAGTGGAAATTATCATCACGAAAACATGCCTATATAATTTTGACCCCCTTAAACCCCACTTCTAAATAGTAAAACTAGGGTTTACAGGGGTATACATTATTTTCCTTATTTCTGCTCAAAAACATAGATTGTGGGTACTCGTTAGAACCGCCTCGGCGAGGCGGTTCTAACGAGTACCACAATCTATGTTTGGAGCAGAAATATGAAAAAATATTAGAATTTTTATCTGAAAATTTTCATTTTTTGGTGGTAAAATTTTCAGTATATTTGAATAGGCATGTTTTCATAATGATCACCTTTTCCGACAATGGGAATTTGTTCTACAAATAGGTAGTTCGAAACACTGATGGTTTATCACAGCACCTGGTCAGGAGGCATGTGGTAATGGGAGAAAGCAGTCAGTTAACTCCCTTGAGGATTCTCTGTAAACAACCAGGTCCAATTAATTGGATTCCTCTGCTTTTATCATTAGTGTTTCAATTAAGTATCACTTTCTTTTTCCATGGCAAATCTAATTTTAACAAGGTCATATGCCAACACAGCTTCCAAAATATCAAAAAGAAACATTTTCTGTGCAAGGAAATACAAAATGTTAATAAATCTTTCATTTGGATATGGAGAAATTTAAAGTTAAAAATCTGTTAAATTCCACTGATGACCTATGATAAAAGCAGAGGATTCCAATTAGAAGGACCTGGTTAGTATTTGATCTACCTTGGACTTTACCTGTCAAGGGAGATAACAGAAATACTACTGCTATCTCTAATTCTATATGGATGTCTTTTCGATCTTTATTACAATGGTATATTGAATGTACTGAATCTTGTCTATACGCACACATCCAGACTGGCTCAAGTCTCTAGTGACTTAATATTTATTCTTTTAATCATGTTTGATATTCCACTAAAATAAAACCAAAATAATAGCATGACTATAAAGGCTGGTCACTAGTGACCAGCCTTTATAGTCATGATATTATTTTGTTTTTATGTTAATACATTATTAAACAGGATTATAAGAATAAGTAGTTAGGCACTGGAGACTGGAGCCAGTTTAGAATAAAGTCAGATATTACAAGAACAAATGAACACGTTCTGAATAAAGTCAGATATTACAAGAACAAATGAACACGTTCTATGTCTTTAGTACAACGCAGGTAATAATGCTCTGTATCACTGGTTCTTTTTGGGAAAATCTAGATTGAAGGTTATGTAATAATAATAATAATAATAATAATAATAATAATAATAATAATAATAATGATAATTTTAATAGTAATAATAATGATAATAATAACAATTTACCTTGATATCGGTTTTCCTCAACTCTTTTCTTAATTCCATTTCGCTGACACTTAACAGTATCTCATTCAACATTTATTTATATTCTGCAATATTTGTAAACATTAAATTTGAGCCACACCGTGACAAAACGTCAAAACGTACCGTCTGACATGTACACTAAACGAAGACTCAAATCAGTCTGCGCATTCGCGTTCGCATGAAGAAACTTTGCATCCTAGGCTTTCCAAAATGCGCCTAGTGAATATTCTGATCAGAGCACAAATGCACAGGCTGATCGGAGTCTTCCTAGTCGCACATGTTCGAAGGTACATTTTCTGACGTTGCGTCTATTTTTTTTTATTTACTTACATTGTTTATGGTATGCAAGTTAAACAAATTACCGATATTATTTATCGTTTGTAAACATCTTCTACGTGTCCTCTAAGTACTGAAGTTGAACAATGTGTATCGACTTTGAACAAAAGAAAATCCATGTGTTACCTTTCATACAGTATAATGATCGGTACAGTATACTGAACAAGAATAATCGGCGTTTACAAGTAATATACTCAGCATCTTACTCACATAAGTACACAGTCCTTTAAAGAGTATCGTTTGACGCATTTTCGAATTTTCGAACACAAAACTATACAGTTGACTCTCGCTATCTCGAACTCGCTTATCTCGAAAAACCGCTTATCTCGAAGTGAAAATCTTGTCCCTGCTTAAACACGAAAATCTAACAATAGGTAAAAAAATATTGTGGAAAAGAGGAGAAATTGCTCCTAAGGAGCAATTTCTCCTCTTTTCCACAATATTTTCAATAAGTCTCTAACATCAAGAGTCCAATTACACATATATTTGTTAAATGTGGTTAATCGAATTAGTTTTTCCCCCAATTCTGCAAATCTGATATGTCGAAGTACGGATATCTCGAAGTATTTCAGAGAGTCCCTTGGAATTCGAGATAACGAGAGTCGACTGTACTTATTTATGTCCACGTATCGAAGATGTTATTTATAGGCTATGTGATTTTGGCTTTTCCTGAGTAAAATGGTTTAAGCCGCCGCCACCCCCACCCCCCGCCCCCCACACCCCCAAACACGCATCCACCCACGCCCTAAGTATTTTTCCTACTCACCGTTCCAAGGCGGTTCCTCTGATGCGGTTAATCATTGTTTAGTCGTCGGCAGCTTCATATGTGGCATTGCTTTGTTATTGTTTGTTCCTCATCCATCACGAAAACATGACTATATAATTTTGATTCCCCTTAAACCCGACTTTATATAGTAAAACTGGTGTTTACAGGGGTATACATTATTTTTCTTATTTCTGCTCAAACATAGATTGTGGGTGTTTTGAGCAGAACTATGAAATATATCAGAATTTTTTATCTGAAAATTTAAAATTTTTGGTGGTAAAATTTTCAGTATATTTGAATAGGCATGTTTTCATAATGTCATGATTGTGGCATTTCATTCCTTGGTATCTTTTTTACTTATGTGTTCTGACTGTTGTAGTTTGGGTACTCTTCATCTTGGTTTGGTAGGTCATGCTCTCTGATTGTAACTCTTCCTGGGCATCTTTATATGGATCAAACATAATTTTTCATGCATTAACATTCGCCAGGTCCCTTGGGAGGTGTTGAAAACCGAGGCCGAAGGCCGCGGTTTTCAACACCTCCCAAGGGACCTGGCGAATGTTAATGCATTGAAAAACCATGTTCGATCGCTATTATTGCATAAAAACTGAAAACATTTGCTAGATTTCGCGTTATTTCTTGCACTATTTTGTTGTGCTTTTTCACCGATGTCGCGCGAACGCTATTTCCACGGACTATGCTCGTTCTGGGGCAAGGCAGTACACATCTCGTGGCGGCAGCAATTCTGTGGCCCCGGTATGAGCATATTGTATATTGCGTAGCCGTGCATTAACAGCGCGTGAATTGACTTGTTAATACATGGCTTTTCGCCGGTTAACGCACGACTGTTAATAACGTGCGACAATGCTTTTTTATGCAATAATATTGATTCCTATACAGAGTCAAAGAGGTCCCCGTATTGAACAGCTCTACGGTACAAAGAGCCAGCTTTTGCATTTGAATATTAAGACCTTTACTTTTCTCAGGTATGCTAAAGCCATTGTTTTTCCAAGACAGGGTGTTAATTACCCTGTTTATATCATTACCGGTGCAATATTGGCATGACTGTGCATGCGACTTCTGATTTGAAAGCTTTGTTATAACAAATAATAATTAAAAACGATTTTCTTAAAATATACTTTAAGCTTCAAGGAAGGCAACAGTAACGAAGCACAACCTTCCCTTTAGAAGTTGCAATAACCGACATACAGGCAAAGAAGAGCTATAAAATTGGAACCGCTTGGAACTGCCAGCAGGAAAAAATACTCTGTGGGATTTAAACTAATTGTACTCCATCGAAACCTCGCCCTTAATTCTGATGCATTTCCAAATTACAAAAAGTAATATATGTGCCTAGTCCTAGTATTGTCCTCTATCTCATCAATGAATCATCACAGACGACAGCACAAAAAAAAAAAAGAAAAATGAAAAGAAAAAAAAAAAAACAAAACAAAAAAAAAAAAAAAAAAAAAAAACAACAAAAAACGCGCACGCGCGCAAGAAAACTTATGTAAACAAACAGAATAGTATGTAACCATATTAACTATATGTGACAGACCCAGTAAGCATTCTATACAAATCTATCGCTGGCCGTGACCGGCCCGTCACGGTAGCTGACGGGCCGATAACGGCCCGCTATAGATTTATAAAGAATGCTAGCTGGGGAGACAGTGTATGGTAATATAACGAAATCAAGTTTAGAGTCAAAGTAAAGATCATTTATATTCTCTAAGAAATGCATGAAAAACGGATCAAACGGGAGAACAAATCATCCTAATTAAAAGCTTAATCATTATATGAAACCGAATTATCTTCCATGTAAACATAGTAAAATAATCTACATAGAAACCAAAAGTTCAGCTATTTTGATTTCTTTTAACTTTGTGTTCTTCATTTTTCTTACCTCCAGCCAACAGATAGTATACAATATATAATTATAACATTAACTCCTAAATGTACAATCAAATACTTCTTTTACAAGCAGACCGCAAAGGCGGACTGCAGCACGGTGAAACTATTTATACATTGTAGCTTATAGGTGCTCACACTGTATGATGCTTTGTGTTGAGATTAAATCTGAGCACACTCTTCAAAAGCAAGACCATATTTCTGACAGTGAACATACATGACCTGCCTGCTGCCCAATCAGAACTAGCCACAGATGATCCACGAACAAGGAAATACTTTTGCGCCTGGTTACAAATTATATCATTAAGATATTTCTTATTTTCCTTACTGCAGGCTTAATATGTTAAAATAATATGGTATCATATCACCAGTGACATAAATAGATAGAAAACTGTATTTCCTGCTGTAAATGATAGTTAAAGGAATTGTGTATCTACTCTAATTAGTCTACAGAATATAAGACTACAGAATTTCTCTGTCACAATTATACCAAACATTAGTTTTGTTAACATCACGAAAACGTGCCTATATAAGTTTGACCCCCTTAAACCCCACTTTTATATAGTAAAACTGGGATTTGCAGGGGTATAAGTTATTTTTCTTATTATTGCTCATAACATGGATTGTGAGTACTCGTTAGAACCGCCTCGCCGAGGCGGTTCTAACGAATACCTACAATCTATGTATTGAGCAGAATCATGAAAAATATCACAGTTTTTTATCTGAAAATTTTATATTTTTGGAGGAGAAATTTTCTATATATTTGAATAGGCCTGTTATCGTAATGTCCTTATGTATTGATATGTTTGTTATTCCTCCACGAATATATATGTTCTAGGTACTCATTAGAAGCGCCTCTACGAGGCAAATACAGTGATTACCCATAACATACGTATTCAAGGAGAAATAACAATATTATTTATCCAGTGTTGTTAGCGATAATATTTCCATTACGTAACAAGAAGGAGAGGAGGGAAATTTGTTTACAAGAACATTTAGATATATTTATGCAGTATAAATGTTGACCGAAATAACAGAACAAAGTTATTTCAGATGAAAAACCTGAGAAAAAAAAAAAAAAAAAAAAAAAAAAAAAAAATCAGAAAATTTGCTTAACACTTTGAATGCTTGGTAAAAATTTCAGCAGAAGGCATTCTGAAACATTTTTCCTATGTTTCCTATAAAATAGGATCTGACACTTCATGCAAATTGTCTCCTTTGGAGACAATTTGCATGAAGTGCCAGATCCTATTTTATAGGAATATTAAGTAAGAGTATCACTAATTTGTAGTCTGCTGAATTTGCCCATAGTGTGGTAGGTATTAACCCATTGTAGTCAGGAGACCCGTAAAAGGGTAATTGGCAAACAGTGCAGTCCCAGACCAGACGCCGCAGAACGCGGCGTCTGATCACGGTCTCCACTTTTTTGCAAATAGTTTAGCCATATTTCTCTAGGAAAATGTAAATACCATAACCAGACGTACCTAAAATTGAAATTGGACTATTCAGTCTACAATGGGTTAATAATGTATACCCCTGTTTTTAACAAATACAATATATGAGCTACAACGTGTGAAAACGTACCCTCTGACATGTGCGTCCGACGAAGACTCAAATCAGCCTGCGCATGCGTATCGTGTTTTGTCCTGTCAAATGTCTTTTTATTGTGTCCTCTCTGGCATTGTGATCACCCCTTGAGAGAAGAGGGAGCTAGATGTTTTGTAACGTGTGTGTCATTGCGAAAACACGCCTTTTCAAATATATTGAAAATTTCACCACCAAAAAGTGAAAGTTTTCAGATAAAAAATCTGATATTTTTTCATATTTCTGCTTAAAACATAGATTGTGGGTACTCGTTAGAACCGCCTCGCCGAGGCGATTCTAACGAGTATCCACAATCTATGTTTTTGAGCAGAAATAAGAGAAATAATGTATACGCCTGTAAACCCCAGTTTTACTGTATAAAAGTGGGGTTTAAGGGGGTCAAAACTATATGGGCATGTTTTCGTGATAGGGACATTTGTACTAATTTCTATACAGAGTCAACGAGGTCCCCGTATTGAACAGCCCTACGGCACAAGTGTGTGTGCTGTCCATCGTCATTTGTCTTGTCTTTCACTTCATATCATTAGTAGGTTATGTTCTGTGATTGTAGACACCTTCTTTACTATTTTGTGTTCATGCAACAAAGGCACTGATCTGACTGAATGGGTTCGACTGAATGTGCAGGCTGTCCCGGATCATAATTACCCGTATGTGGCATAATAAGCAATGATCTTGCGTCACATACGGTAAATATCCTAAACATTTAAACTCGTTTTTCAATACCTGTTGGCCTAAATTTTGCTTTTAGAGAGTTGTTTCTTAAAAGTCTCAGTGGAATGGCAAACATAGTAGACTATGAATGGACTACTCAGGAGAAGTCTGATCTGGATCCACAATGTTTGCCTATGCCATTTTGTTGGGAACTTTAATTGGTGTACGAAAATTTAGGACATTTACCTAAGTAAAACTCTATAACAATAATTTTAATGCTGTAAGTCACTATTTATAACGAATGGAATTATAGGAAGTTTTAAACGGTTTGCAGCCACAGCGACACATGAAGCAATATTCAGTTTGAAGCTTCATACAAAATCTATTCAGTGTCAAGTTCACTGAAAATGATTACATGTTATTGCCTCACGTTTCTCAATATTAATACTGCACAGTGAGTCGAAATGAATAAAGTAAATCAAATTGCAAATAATTATTTTCCGTTTTATTCCAATTTAATACATGTTCAAAGGCAGATTACAAGCATAATTTAATACTTGACATTAGCCATGAGACGATGCCTCACATACAGAATGGGTTGTATCTTCAATTGCAACAAACATATAATGAAGCATCTTGCTTGAGCAAATCAAACAGTTTCCAGCTACTACTAAAATACAATAATAATAATAATAATAATAATAATAATAATAATGGAACAGATAGCAGTTTATTTTGCACTCATTAAGTTATGAAGAAATTTGATAGGGTGCATTCTGCAGCTGATGCTTAGATCGGTTCCGACATTATAAGTTGCAAGCTTTTGACATATAGCACATGAGCAAGGGCAAATGACCCCCAGGGGTCCTAACTTAAACATTTTACTACTTTAATCATAGATTATAAGTTTCAGCCATTAGTCTTAAATACATGTTGACTGTTCCCTCCGTACAAATCTAAAGAGACGCAATTTGACCTAGCCGTAAAAAATCAAAGCTCAACCTATGATCATCATATCGTAGAGCTTGAGGAGTCCTCGATGATATATACCAATACTCAGCCCCAAAGCTTTCTTGGTTCTGGAGAAGAAGAGTTTCAAGAATTTTTACCATATATGGACATAGCGGCCATCTTGTTCAGTTGCGCAGAACCATTTAAACAAAATGGCAATACCCTTTCGACAGAAGGCCCATGTGAAATCTAATGAAATTGCACAAGCAGTTTCAAAGAAGAAGACATTTATAAATTACACAATTTTATACATGTATACAGCCCAGTGGCAAGGACAGATAACCCTCAAAGGACAAAAGTTTGATTAGAACTAAAATGTTTACTACTTTAATCGCACATCGTAAGTTTCAACCATTAGTCTTTAATACATTCTCAGAAATTGACTTTTCAACATTTTTCCCATACAAATGCAAGGGGACGCAAAAAAGGTCAAAGGTTCACTTACAGTCATTATTTAAATAAATTTGGTAGACCTTGAGTCATCGATGATATATACCAAGAGCCAGCCCCAAAGCTTTCTTGGTTCTGGAGAAGAAGATTTTTAAGTGTTTCTTCCATATATGAACATGGCGGCCATCTTGTTCATTTCTGCGGAACCATTTGAACAAATTGGTAATACCCTTTTGACAGAAGGTCCCAAGCGAAATCTGGTAAAAACTGCTGTTTCAGAGAAGAAGACATTTAAAAATTACACAATTTTACACATGTATGTAGCACAGGGGCAAAGGCAGATAACCTTCTGGGAGACGAAATTTTGATTTTAACTAAAATGTTTTACTACTTAAATCATACATTGTAAGTTTCAGCCTTAAGTCTTTAATACAATTTGAGAAAATGACTTTTCAACATTTTCCCTATATAAATATATAGGGACGCAATTTTACCTTGCCGTAAAGAGGTAAATGTAGGTCAACCTAGGGTCATCATTTGAATAAACGTTTTGTAGATCTTGAGTCCTCAATGCTATATACCAAAATTCAGCTCCCAAAGCTTTCTTGGTTATGGGGACGAAGATGTTCAAGTGTTTTTACCATATATGGACATGGCGGCCATCGTGTTTGATGACGCGGAACCGATTTGAACAAATTGGCAATACCCTTTTGACAGAAGGCCCAATGAGAAATCTGATGAAAATTGTTCGAGCGGTTTAAGAGAAGAAGACATTTAAAAATTACACAATTTTATACTTGTATATGTTTTACTACTTTTATCACTCACTGTAAGTTTCAGCCATTAGTATATAATACATTTTGAGAAAATGATTTTTCAACATTTTTTCCATACAAATGCATGGTGACGTAAATTTGACCCTGCCGTAAAAAGGTCAAAGGTCAACCTAGGGTCATCATTTGACTAAATCTGGCAGAACTTTAGTGCATAATGCTGTATACTAAGATTCAGCCTTGAAGCGTTCTTGGTTCTGAAGAAAAGGATTTTTAAGTGTTTTTACCACATATGGGCATGGCGGCCATCATGATTAATGAACCGTGACAATTTCATCAAATTTTCAATTCCTATTTAGCACAAGGCTCCACATGAAGTTTTAAGAAAATTGACCCAGGGGTTAAAGAGAAGTATAAAATCTTGAAATTTGGTGACAACAAGAAAAAAAAAAAAAAAAAAAAATAATAATAATAATAATAATAAAAAGTAAAATAAAATAAAATCTTCAAATTTGGTGACAAAAAACAAAAACAAAACAAAAAACAAAAAAAACAAAACAAAAAAACAAAAAAAAAAAACAATAAAAAACAAAAAACAAAAAAAAAACAAAAACAAACAAAAAACATAACCCCCCCCTCCCCCCCCCCCCCCCAAAAAAAAAAAAAAAAAAAAAAAAAAAATATATAGAGCCCGTAATACAGAACATTTATTATTTTTTTTTCACCACCTGCTGACATATCAAAACTTTTCCTGTATAGAAAACATAAAATATGCTGGAGCCTGGGCTGATATATTTTGAAAGCATCGAATAAAAGACGAAATTTGCCATTTTAGTCAAAATCAGCTGGGTAGAGAGGTAGTGTCAAGGTAAAAAACACAATTTATTTGTGAATGGCCGGGTTATTTCTATGATATTTGATTCATTTGTGTTAAATCTTTGCAATATGCATAATTTTGCTATTACAATAGAATGTTTACAAAACGGATTTTCTGGGGGCCAAATATATGGGTGATCATACTAGGCTCTTTCTGTTTACTTGTCCTGGGACAACGACCTCATAGCTCTAGTTAAGCAGAAGATTCAGATTATGAAATACAGCAAAACCCCGATGCCTCGAACACCGATGGCTCGTTTACCTGGGATGATTCGAACTCGTTTTTGAGTCCCTATGAAATTCTAACGATAGTTCAAGAAAACAAAATTTAGGGATTTTTCCTTATTTTATCATAAAAATGTATGTTGTATGTACTTCTAATGAGTACACTCAACATACAATTATTGTAGAGAAGATTAAAAAGACTTCCCTAAATTATCATCATTTGCTTTCTGACCTGGCGTCATGATACTTAGTTCAGTGGCTCGAACTAAGCATGTCTCGAATGAATTTCCATGGTCCCAATGGTGTTCGAGCCATTGTGGTTTGTCTGTACATATTTTTCTTTAACGAAGAAATTATATTTTGTGGGTACTTAGTTGAAGCTCCTCACCGAAGAAAATATGTTGTGGGTACTCATTAGAAGCATCTCGGCGAGGCGCTTCTAATAAGTACCCACAACACATGTTTTCTTCAAGAAATAAGACAAATGCCAATTTTCGGCAAAGAAAAGCTTGGTTGGACGATTGGAGTTTCACCTGTGATTTGTCCGTGGACAAGTAATACAAGTTGATAATTCCACGACCCTTCCCAAGTAATGACATATTAGAATGCAAATTTTGTAAAATAAATGGTACAAGAAAGGTCCCAACATGTACACTGGCTAGTCAATGTCGCAAAAACGTCAATATATCTTTGATATAGCAGTCAACGTATTGTATGGTTTCAGCAGCATATGTACCAAATAACGAAAGCGATGTGACTGGCAATGGGACCTGCAAATTGCAATAGTCTCTCTGTATGGAAGAAATTCAGCTTATAGAATTTAACTATAGTTAAGCCATTTACTAGGCTAGCAGATTCATTGATTTCGGGGCTTTAATGGATTTGTTGTATGCAAATTGCCATGTTTTATTCCGAAATTGCACATTCAAATAATCATTTTATTTTTTTTTTCATAATTAATGCATGATTCATTAACAAACTGAATCTTTTCATCCATGAGTTTCTGGAATGGACTCTTCCATATTTGAATCTGGTCAGTACCATTGTTCCAATAAGGGGTCTCAATCCAAAATCAAATCAGAGTGGCAAACAGCGTAGACCCTGATGAGACGGGCTCATTACATATTCTACCCTTCTGTTTCATTTTTTTTTGTTCTACTTGTAGAATGTTTTGTGATTAGTATTGAAAATTGTTTTCATTAAGATAATTTTAAGCAGAATTACATAGACCACCTTTATCGGCTTCAGTTATTGTAGTGTCGCTGTCTACAGATAATGTTTTTATAAGGCAATGCCCAGGAATCGATACAATTACCTATCGCCTTCCGTTCCAAGACACAAAAGGGAAAGAAGGACGCACTTAAAGTAACGGCACCACAATAACAACACCACAAAACTAATCCTAGATTTACGAGCGCCCAGTCCTCACCCTTATCTTCTGAAGTAGCCGCTAACATGAGCGCAAAATACAAAAATGAATCATCAAAAGCACTGAGTATAAGAAAAACAAAAACTGAAAAAAAATAAAAAAATAAAAAAATAAAATAAAATAAAATAAAATAAATAAAGAAAAGCAAAAAGGGGATTAATTGAAGGTGCAGAGACTACAATGATGGTACATGAAGCCGTAGCAGTAAACAAAGTTCGCAGTCTCACAGAGGGTGTTTGCACTGCTAGAACTACATAAGAGTGGTTCTGCATCAGAACTGGTACCTGTGAAATAGATTTAACACCCACTCCGGTAGTGTATTACTGCTGACGGTGGTTCAGGTGTGGGTTGGTCTCTGTGTGGCCTTCTGGCTGCTCGCTGCGAAACTTTTGTCATGTTTTTGTCCTGTTCGCTATCTTATTGTTGTATTAGGTAGATATCGTGTATCATTGTGATCTCCTTGTTGGAGATGAACATTACGAAAACATGCCTATTCAAACATACAAAAAATTTTACCAGCAAAAACTGAAAATTTCAGATAAAAAATTCCGATATTTTTTCATATTTCTGATCAAAACATTGATTGTGGGTACTCGTTAGAACCGCCTCATCGAGGCTGTTCTAACCAGTACCCACAATCTATGTTTTTGAGCAGGAATAAGAAAAATAACGTATACCCCTGTAAACCCCGGTTTTACTATATAAAAGTGGGGTTTAAGGGGGTCAAAATTATATAGGCGTGTTTTCGTGATTGGGAGCTGGTTGTTTTGCCTTTATTTGGTCAGTGGCTTGTGTACTATCTGTCATGATATGTTTGCTCTTCCTCTTGGTGTCATTAGTTGGGTATAATCTGTAACTGTAGTTATTCCTTGGCATCTTCTATACTATTTGTCCGCCTTGGAACGGTCAGGAGTGTACAGTTGTAGACTACTGGAATGAGGGAGGCATCACGAAAACATGCATATATAATTTTGACCCCCTTAAACCCCACTTTTATATAGTAAAACTGGATTTTACAGGGATATACAATATTTTTTCTTATTTCTCTCAAAACATAGATTGTGGGTATTTGTTAGAACCGCCTCGTCGAGGCGGTTCTAACGCGTACCCAGAATATATATTTTAAGCAGAAACATGAAAGATAATAGATTTTTTTTATCTAAAAAACTTCCATTTTTTTGGTGGTAAAATTTTTAGTATATTTGAAAGGCATGTTTTCGTAATGTGACTGGATTTGGTCTGGTTTTAGCAACGCTTAACCCTCGCCCTTAAGGCTGCTGAATACACTTAGTAGATTTTCCACCATTCTATAAGAGAGAAAACGTTTTGACATCTTGTCTGCCTACTGTACAGTGAGATCCTCTACAAAGGGGTCTATATTCTAAATGGAAAGAATTGGGAAAAAAATCTTTCCTTTAAGAGTTGAACCGTTTTCAGAAGGAATGTAAAATATTTTGACAGAGTTGTCTCTCTTGAAAATATATTAATTCTCCTTAATTCTGACTAAGGTTCTGACACTGATAAGGTCCGGATCAGAGTGCGCGAATGCATGTAGTCAGCCGAGGCTTTGCTCTGCGATAATGCGACAAGGCCGCTTATGCCTTGTTGCTGCCCAGATGTTCGCTTCTTTTCAAGCGACGCGATTAACTTCTCGACAGATATTGCATTACCATGGAAACATCTAGGTAATATTTCCTGGAGCAGAAATACAAGGATCATGGTGATATTATATTTCTACCCTGTTTTTATTAAATAAACAGTTCTGAAGTAGAGAACTGACGCTGAGGTTAAATGGATAAGATAACAGAACACATAAAGACCATTGCTAAATATTTTAACCATTTCATCCCTGAGTTTCTAAAATGGGTTCATCCATTTCTGAATTTGACACATACACTGTACATTGTTGCTAGTGGGAGGTTTAGTCAAACATCAATAAAGAATTGAAAATAGTGTAGATCCTGATGAGACGGCTCGTGACGAGCCGTCTCATCTGGATCTGCACTGTTGCAAAAGTATCTGCGTTGATCTGCAGTGATGAAATGGTTAACCAACTTTGCAAAGCATTGGTTCAAGACAATTCATCCAAAGCAAAGTACTCTCTCTTGCAAGCACAATAATGTAATACAACAATAATGTAAGCATTATTGTTGTTATAATGTAAGCATTATTGTTGTTATTGCCCGTGGCTGTTGTCGCCATATACGAGTACATATGGTAGCATTTAAAACGAAGTGCGCATCATTTCACCGTCATAAAATTTAAGGGGACTTGATCCATTTGATAGATTTCCGGCCATTATTTTTAAAAAAAGGAGGCTTGTGACTTCCTGTATGCTTTCTGCACACCAATACCTTTCTGCATTACAAAAACACACCTATTCAAATATATAGAAAATTTCACCTACAAAAACTGAAAATTTTCGATTAAGAAAACTCTAATATTGTTCAAATTTCTGCTCAAACATAACATAGAGGCGGTTCTAACGAGTACCCACAATCTATTTTTTTTTCGAGCAGAAATAAGAAAAAATAATGTATACCCCTCTAAACCCCAGATTTATTATATAATAGA
The DNA here is from genome assembly GCA_964016985.1 of Anodontia alba. Classification (NCBI taxonomy): domain Eukaryota; kingdom Metazoa; phylum Mollusca; class Bivalvia; order Lucinida; family Lucinidae; genus Anodontia; species Anodontia alba. The sequence goes on from OZ024821.1 coordinate 16,180,808, forward strand.
TGAGTTTAAGGCGTTCAAAATCATATAGGCATGTTTTCGTGATGAAAGGGGCCTACTACAATTGGAGCAAATTCTTGCCTTTACTAGCCTTTTTTTTTCAGAAGGAAGGCAAACTAATTTTGACAGTTGTCTCATTTAAATGTGTGGTTTTTTTGGGTTTTTTTTGGTGTTTTTTTTTTTTTTTTGTTTTGTTTTTTTGCCTCTTTATTGCCTTGGAAATAAATTTCAATATTAACCTTGCCCCGGCTTTAAACTTTGTTAGCGCCATCTTTATTTCGTAAAAAAAGAGGTAGTGCACAAAAAATAGGGACATAGACATGTAAAGTAAAGACTGTTTTACAGGTTACAAGGTCAATATACGCATGCAATATAGGCGACCTCCGGAAGTTATGATCCAGCAAACACACAATGTCAGGTGCTGTGGTGTCAAAACGATATTGTTATGATATTGTTATGACGTTTACTTAAAGGTTATGGCGCGTATTCGTAGTTCGCATATGCCCCTAAGATAGTAGGCATTGTTGTACATCTGTAGCAGCAGATTTAATGTTGACATTGTATACGACGTTGTTTTCAACGTCATATAGCTGGCAGACCGGGTGACAAGTAGGTTTCTAGAGTAGAATAATTGTTCATTTAACACAGGGTTTGTTTATGGGCTGGAACAACTCGAATCAATTACATTCATTACGAAAACACGCCTATTCAAATATACTGAGAATTTAAAAACCCAAAACTAAAAATTTTCAGATAAAAAATTCTGATAATTTTAATATTTCAGCTCAAAACATACATTGTGGGTACTCGTTAGAACCGCCTCGGCGAGGCGGTTCTAACGAGTACCCACAATCTATATTTTTCAGCAGAAATAAGAAAAATAATGTATACCTCTATAAACCCCAGTTTTTCTATATAAAAGTGGGGTTTAAGGGGGTCAACATTATATAGGCATGTTTTCGTGATGAAAATTCAGTATTGTATAAGATAAGAATAACTGAAAACCACGATAACTGAAAAGGAAATAGCGCCTTGGAACCCTAAAATGCATAACTGGTGTTTCAGAGGAACTGATACACGTTCAGGGGAGATAACTACTGCCAAATTGTTTTGTCTCCTGAAAAGAGCTGCACTCTGAAAAGACAGAATTTGCTCCCACACAAATTATTTCCTTTCAGAGTAGACCCTTTTCAGAAGGGGCTTCGTGTGCTGGAAACAAACCGGAAGATGCACAAGGTGCCTCCCTTGTAAAAATTGACCGCAAATCTACCACGCATCACGAAAACACGCCTATTCCGATATATTGAAAATTTCAAAACCAAAAACCGATAATTTTCAGATAAAAATTTGATATTTTACATATTTCTGCTCAAAACATAGATTGTGGGTACTCGTTAGAACCGCCTCGGTGAGGCGGTTCTAACGAGTACCCACAATCTATGTTTTTAAGCAAAATTAGAAAAATAATGTATATCCCTGTAAACCCCTGTTTTACTATATACAAGTGGGGTTTAAAGGGGTCAAAATTATATAGGCATGTTTTCGTGATGTGTATCCAGTCATCTGAACTCATTCCTCGAAGTTGGTCCTGATATAGCTCCAGTTACACATTGCTCGGTTCGCGAAGGGGGTCCCTGACGCAATGACATCACAGAGAAAACATACAAGTATACTTTTCAATACTGTGATGAAGCAAAGAAGACTTCAAACGCGAGCAAATTCCTGGAAACAAAATGTCAGAGTAAAAGCAAATTACTACCAGAAGAATAATCTGTCTCTATACAATCTTTTCTATCATTTAGGTATTCAGTCTGTTACATGTACAGCTTAGACATCACGAAAACACGCCTATATAATTTTGACCCCTTAAACCCCACTTTTATATAGTAAAACTGGGGTTTACAGGGGTATACATTATTTTTCTTATTTCTGCTCAAAAACATAGATTGTCGAGGCGGTTCTAACGAGTATCACAATCTTTAGAACCGCCTAGTCGAGGCGGTTCTAACGAGTACCCACAATCTATGTTTTGAGCAGGCATATGAAAAAAATAAAAAAAAATTACCCGAAAATTTTATTTTTTTGGTTGTAAAATTTTCAATATATTTGAATAGGCGTGTTTTCGTAATGATAATCTAGCTAGTTACGTCTCTTAGTGGAAAATATAGGTTTTCTATATCAAATCTGGGATTAAAAAGAGAGAATAAATAATGTTATGACTAAATTAATGAGCCTCTATGCGCGCCAAACAATCATTTTATATTACGTCTTCTGTACTATCATTTAATTGTCCGAACACGGATAAGGTTCATTTTGCGTGCCTCGAATCATGTGAATATCCTCTGTCAGTAATAAATGATATTCCATGCAATATTGCAGCTCGTTGCTGTTTTGTCTAGCCTCTACAAAACGCCAATCATTTATCACAAATAATTGCTAAGATGTCTTTCTATGTTGCACATTTCATGTTACGATCACTTTATATGTCTGACTATTACAGATATTAAATGTTGTCGATTTGCATTTGGTAATACAATGAATGTTGTCACATCATTGCATTTGCTCTTCTCTTATCTCTTAACCCACTGTAGTCTGGAGACACCTAAAAGGGTAATTGGCAAACAGTGCAGACTCAGATCAGACGCCGCAGAATGCGGCGTCTGATCAGGGTCTCCACTGTTTGCAAATAGTTAAGCCATTTTTCTCTAGGAACATCTAAATCTCATGGCCGGACGTACCTAAAATTGAAATTTGACTCTTCCAATATATAGTGTAGGGGAATCTATTCAGTCTAAAATGGGTTAAATACAATTTCCACGTATAAACATGAATGGTAAAACAAATCAGCCGCAACGTAAGAAAACGTACCGTCTAACTTGTGCGCCCATTTGAAAGACTCAAATCAGCCTGCACATCCGCGGAGTCTGTTCACAGTCTTCGTTGTCTTTATAGAAATACAACTTTTGCAGTTTTGGCTATCCAAATTCTGCCCCGTGAAGATTCATAACAGACTGATTGAATGCGCAGGCTGATCTGAATCTTCGCTTGGCGCTAACGTCCGAAGCTACGCTTTCGGACGATCCGACTCAAATAAATTTAACAGATCTGAATGATAATTTGTAATTATTAAATAAGGCCCTTGTTGTCTCATACCGCTTTGTAAACATTACATGAGTTTGTAAAAAGTGGCAAGAGTAAAGCAGATATAATCGAATGGGTTCTCTTTTGATATGTTGTGATATCAAGGTAATACGATAATACCAGAGAACTATAATTCTAGTAAAATTATAAGTCTCTGATAATACTTGTTGAATATTTAAATAAACAATAAATATCAAACGATGCTTTTTTCATTAAAACAAAAACGGGACGCGCATTTACATGCTATTCTTGTTACCCATCAGAATATACAGTGCAACTTCAATGGCTCGAACATCTAAGGGACCATGAAAATTTGTTCTAAACATGAGTAGTTCGAGCTACTGAAGGTTAATCATAGCACCAGGTCATGAGGCAAATGAAGATAATTTAGGGATGTCTTTTCTATCTTCTATAAAATAATGGTATGTTGAATGTACTTATTAGAATCGCTTCGATGGGACGATTCTAATGAGTACACACCACATACATTTACATGTCAGAATAAGAAAATTTCCCTAAAATAACAATTAGTATATATACTTTTTCTTGAGCTATCGGAAGAATTTCCTAGGGACTCTAAACGGATTAGAATAAACTATGGTAAACGAGCCGCCGGTGTTCAAGTCACTCATTTCGAAAACACGCCTATTCAAATATATTGAAAACTTCACCAACAAAAACTGAAAATTTTCACATAAAAATTCTGATATTTTTCGTATTTCTGCTCAAAACATAGATTGTGGGTACTCGTTAGAACCGCCTCACCTTTCCCGAAGAACAGAGAACCTCAACTACTCTTCTGTCTTTCAAAGCCCAGATAAATCAACATAGCACTAGCATACCGAAGTATTATTACTCCGGAGATCGCAAGTCACAACTATTACATACTCGCCTTCGTACTAAATGCAGTTGTCTCAACTATGACATCTATCTTAGAAATCTTATAGATTCACCACTTTGCTCATGTGGCGATATCGAAATATCTGAGCATTACCTTCTGCAGTGCCGCAGGTATCACCTACAACGACACTAGATGTTAAGTAACATCTCGCAATTATGCCACGTATCTATAGAGGTGCTGTGTTTGGTGACATTTTCCTACATTGTATCAAACGATGTAAACAGCAGAATATTCTCACACGTGCAAAAGTTTATAAGACTCTAAAAGATTCAAATGAGTATGTGCTTAATATTGTCCTACTACTGTCACTACAGTACAATGTCTAATTTTTTTCCTTAACACCATGACTGCTAGGTGCTGACAAGAAACCCTATACACTATACTTATTGCGCTAATGATACAACTATAAGGTAATTATTTCATGATTTGACATGATTTGAAATCTTAAGCATTATCAACGCACATTCAATACAATTAGTTAATCTCTCGGGGAGAGGAAATGTGGTAGAATTGTGTGCCACCCCCTCCCAGTCCCCCGTACATGTATGCTCCTGATGGATACTGCAGCTGCTATATCTGTTATGTTTTTTTTTTTTTTTTTTTTCTTTTCTTTTCATGTGCCATTATATTATATTACATGTAGCATATTGTTCGAAATTCCTTTGATTTTTCGCTGTTCGCATAAAAACTGTTTTCATTCCTTATTTTTTTACATTTTATTTTTGTCTAGCTAACTATATTGTTGTTTTTATTGTGAAAAGATGTTAACTGACTCTTTACTGACGCTTATTAACATCAGTACGAAACAATGTTTCATGGGTATATCGGCATATATCTAGTTACCACATGACCTGCCAATATTGTACATTCTTTACTTCGATAGCGAGAAAGGGATTCAATAAGCATGTTGCTTCCATTCCAATCCCATAAATGTGCCATTGTATCTAAATATCATATACATGTCAATTGATTGATTTGAAATAAATCTGTTTAATCAAAACAACACATTCAATATTTGAATTGCAAATTAAAACTAAAATAGAAATTTTGCAAGTCGTCTAAAACTATAATTATACAATTCTGTTGTTATGTGTATATAATTATAAAATTGTATAAAACTACATGACTTACTTAATTGTCAAACGCACGTGATACGATAATCCAGCGAACAGGCACATTGACTGTCAAAACGATTATGACATACATTCTACTGCTGTCTAAGTAGCTCGTCTTTAGGTTTCTTGATATACTTTGTTGATTTTCGGATGTTTTGTACAAGAGAAGCAACCTCAGCGCATCACGTTAACATGCCTATATAATTTTGACCCCCTTAAACCCCACTTTTATATTTGTAAAACTGGGGTTTACATGGGTATTCATTATTTTTCTTATTTCTGCTCAAAAACATAGATTGTGGGTACTCGTTAGAACCGCCTCGTCGAGGCGGTTCTAACGGGTACCCACAATATATGTTTTGAGCAGAAATATGAAAAAAAATCAGAAATTTTTATCTGACAATTTTCATTTTTTGGTGGTAAAATTTTCAGTATATTTGAATAGGCGTGTTTTCGTAATGGACTTCTTGTTTTCCTTCCTTAACACTAGCCTTCTTCTGAAAAAGAGGTCTACCCTAAAAGGGGAGAGTTAGCTCCCTCTGGGAGCAAATTCTTTCTTTTTAGAGTAGACCCTTTTTTATAAAGGCACAAAATGATTTGGACAAAGTTACCTCCCCGAAAAGTGTATCCATAACCCTTAATGCTAAACTGCTTATTTATGTTTTCCTCTTACAAAATTAATGCGGTTTTGAAACCCAATGATATATATATATCTATATAAAAGAAAAAGAAAGAAAAAACATAATTAAAAGTCACACATTTCAAAATTGAAGCCGTCAGATAAATATTATGTTTTTTTTTTTTCGTGTTTGACGCCATATCCATTACAGCATGATATTAGATTGAAATTGAAATCAGATTTAAGGGGACTGGATTAAATTCACAGCTAGTCTGCCATTTTTACAAAAGAGTCATCTTTTGTGACTTCTTGTTTGCCCTCCTGCACATCGAGGCCTTTCTGATAAAGGGGTCTATCCTTGAGAGCAAATTCTTTTGTTTTGAGTGGACATCTTTTCAGACGAGACTACGTCTCGGGGAAGCGAATCAGAAAGTCACAAATTTAAAGTTGTCTCACTTGTAAATGATGCTGGAGAAACTACCAAGTGTATCAAGTCCCTCCAACCAATTTTTGCCGAATGGACTCTTCTACCTTCATACTTTGGACCGAGGCATTTCAAATATAAGTGGTGTCTGGTAAGTTTAAAACCATTTCGTAGAAATTGCTGTATTTATTAAATAAATAAAAAAATAATAATAAAAAAAAATAAAATAACAGTGTAGACCCTGATCAGACGCCGCGTTCTGCGGCGTCTGATCTGGGTCTTACCTGTTTGCCAGTGTTCCTTTTTTTGAGTCGTTAGACATGAATGGGTTAAATACATATTTAGACTGTGCTGTTGATGTGTAGTCTGGAATCTCGTTGCTTGCATATACATTAAGTACGCATTTTGCACGTTTTTTTTTTTTTTTTAAATCCGTCCTTTAAAATAGCGCTGTCCGGGCGGGCGGGCGGGCGGACGGTCGGGCGTCGGGCGTTGGGCGTCGTCCGAGGTTAACCTTATGATTAACCTTTTTTAAAAAACCGTCCAAAATGCCGTTAAGCGTTTTTCTTGTTTTCTTGTTTGATACGGCTCAGTTAATAAAAAATGGAGTTCCTGAGATTCCGCCTTTTTAGGAAAATTGTGAAACAACGCCAATTAAATCTCGGCAACAGGGGCGCCAAGTAGTGCTTAATTAACAGAAACAAGTCACGCAGATTCGCTGATAAGACGTGTTATTAAGAAATTCATATTTGTTCTTGCACGATACGTTATTAACATTATTTTACCTTCAGCTGAAGCTTAATATATAACTCAAAACTCAATATACACACACAGGTTTCTGATAGAGGGGTTTACTCTCTCTCTCTCTCTCTCTCTCTCTCTCTCTCTCTCTCTCTCTCTCTCTCTCCTCTCTCTCTCTCCTTATCCGAACTCAAAACTCAGGATACTTCGTTCAGCCCTGTGGGCTAGGAGATCTTTTGTTGGTATTAAGATCTCTATATATATTTACCAACTGCTTCAGAATCCGCTTCCATTACGTTAACATGGCGCTGTGATGACGTTGCATCGACGTTAATGTGACGTTGTATGTCATGTGCCTGTTTGCATGCACACGACAGTGCATAGTAATTACTTTAACCCATTTATGCCGAATGGACTCTTCTAGCCTCACACTCCAGACAGGTCCACTTCCAGTATAAAGTGTGTTTGGTTTTCATTATCACCATGTTAATAAAAAAAATCTGTATTTAATGCAAACAGTGTAGACCCTGATTAGACGCCGCGTTCTGGATTTTCACTGTTTGCCAATGTCCCTTTTATGGGACACTCGGCATAAATGGATTAATGCGACATTGCATAAACGTCATGTCCCCGATAGGATGTTTTTTCTTGTATTTTGCTTTAGACAGAGTGCTTTTTTTAATTAAACACAAGGCTGTTTTAGTTATTTTCCATGAAAACATGTATTGTAGGTAACCATAACCCATCTAATAGGCAGCCGCAACACATGTTTTACTCATAGATTGTGGGTACTCTAACGAGTACCCACAATCTATGTTTTAGCAGAAATATAAAATAAATATCAGAATTTTTATCTGAAAACTTTCAGATTTTGGTGTTGAAATTTTCGATATATTTGAATAGGCGTGTTTTCGTAATGGAAGTACTTTTCTGTCGTTGCGGCTCATTTATCGGTTCTGCTTTTCTGCTTGTTCTCAAATATTTGCCCTTAAATTAAATGTTTGGCTCAAAATTGGTATGCTAATGCAATTTCTGTATTCTGACTTTTTGAACAATTTGCTGATAGTTAGTTATTGCTGATAGTTAGTTATTGTCTGTTAAATTAAATGTTTGGCTCAAAATTGGTATGCTTATTCAATTTCTGTATTCTGACTGTTTGGAACAATTTGCTGATAGTTAGTTATTGTCTCATAATGGCATTATGAATATGTGGCCTTTTTGAAAACCTGCCTCCAACGAACTATGCAGCCATTTTGTACTTTGTAGAAAAGCAAAGCAATTGATTTTAAACCCACTAATTTATAAATAAAACTGTAGGTGGATGGGTAGACACGACAAATTGTTTAGCACTTCTTTATGACAAAAGAGTGCGAATTTAATTCGTCTGAGTAAAGCGCAGACAAAGTAACTTTCTAAAAGACGTTAAAAGAAGAGTTAATAAATGTTACCGGTGTGCATTTATTAGTATATTTGGGATTAATGTATGACACGACAAATTGTTTAGCACTTCTTTATGACAAAAGAGTGCGAATTTAATTCGTCTGAGTAGCGCGCAGACAAAGTAACTTTCTAAAAGACGTCAAAAGAAGAGTTAATAAATGTTACCGGTGTGCATTTATTAGTATATTTGGGATTAATGTATGTAGGCGGTCGACATAGAAACGCCAATGTAAATACAGGGTTATTAAATATAAATAAGTTGAAGCGCGTGGGTAATGAAACGCGAGCGTGCGCACACGCACATTGTATACTTGATCATGAAAATGCAATATTAATAATTATTTCTAACATCAAGTTGGTCATGCACCAGTGAATATGGAAATATTCCAGATATAGTCGAACACTAATGGCTCATGGACCATAGTTCGAATCACTGAATGTTAGTAATAGCGCCAGGTCAGGAACCAAATGGACTTTATCTAGGGATGTCTTTTCGATCTTCTATGAAGTAATGGTATGTTGAGTTACACTAATTAGAATCGCCTCAATGAGGCCATTCTAATAGATACAAAAACATACATTTTTACAAGAAAAGTCCCCGTACATACCCTAAATATTTGTTTTCTGAAGCTATCGGAAGCCTTTACAGATTCAAAAACGAGTTCGATTCAGTCACGGTAAACGCGCTAAACGTGTAAACACGGTAAACGTGTTCGAGTCAATGAAGTTTCTCTGTACAATTATTATACCCCCGACATACGAAGTATGTGGGGGTATATAGATTTTTCGCTTTTCCGTTCGTTCGTTCGTCCGCTCGTTCGCACGTACGTTCGTTCGTTCGTTCGTACATGTACGTTCGTTCGTTCGTTCGTCTTTCCGTCACAGGGTCAAAGTTTTTGCGTTAAAGTTTATGACCTCATATTTTGAAGACCCTTCGATGGATTTCGTTCACATTTGGCATGATGGTAGATATAGGTCTAAAGTTTTTATCAGCGCCATCCCCACCCCGGTGGTGATCTTGGGGTCAAGGTCACGGACTTAGAATTTTCGTAAAAAAGTCACAGGCTCAAAGTTTTTGTGTTAAAGTTTATAAGACCTCATATTTTAAAGACCCTTTGATGGATTTCGTTCATATATGGCATGATGGTAGATACATGTATAGGTCCAAAGTTTTTATCAGCACCATTCCCACCCCGGAGGTGACCTTAGGGTTAAGGTCACGGACTTTGAATTTTCGTAAAAAAGTCAAAGTTTTTTGTGTTTAAGTTTATATAGCTGTATCATCAAGACCCTTGAGGAATTTCATTTATATTTGACATGTTGGTAGATATAGGCCTAGCGTCTTACTCGGCATGATCCCCACCCTGGATGTAACCGAGGTCAAGGTCACGAACTTAGAATTTTCTTATAAAAGTAATTTTTTTTGCGTTTAAGTTTATGTAGTACAGCCATACCATCAACACCTTTTATAAAATTTCATTACCCCCTAACTGAAAGGTTGAGCTGATATAGCTATCAGCAAGGAATCTATTCATCTGTCTGTCAGTTCGTTGAAGTATTACATTCACGTATTCGTTCATACCTTATTTTTGTCTTAGGGTCAAAGTTTTTGCGTTAGAGTTTATAAGACCTCATATTTTGAAGATCCTTTGATGAATTTCATTTATATTTGGCATGATGGTAGATGTAGGTCTTAAGTTTTTATCAGCACTATCCCCATCCCGGGGGTGACCTTGGGGTCAAGGTCACGGACTTAGAATTTTCATAAAAAAGTGAAAGTTTTTTTGTGTTTATATAGCCATATCATCAAGACCCTTGAGGAATTTCATTTATATTTGACATGTTGGTAGATATCGGCCTAGCGTCTTACTCCGCATGATTCCCACACGGGTGTGACCGAGGTCAAGGTCACGAACTTAGAATTTTCATATAAAAGTTAAAATTTTTGCGTTTAAGTTTAGATAGCCATATCATCAAGACCTTTTATTAAATTTCATTATCCCCTAACCGAACAGTTGAGCAGATATAGCTATCAGCAAGAAATCTGTTCGTCTGTCCGTCCTTTGAAGCATTATTTGTTAATATTTTATTTTTGTCTTTTGGGTCAAAGTTTTTGCGTTAAAGTTTATAAGATCTCATATTTTAAAGACCCTTTGATGGATTTCATTCATATTTGGCATGATGGTTGATATAGGTCTAAAGTTTTTATCAGCACCATCCCCACCCCAGGGGTGACCTTCGTGTCAAGGTCACAGACTTAGAATTTTTATAAAAAAGTCGAAGTTTTTTGTGTTTAAGTTTATATAGCTATACCATCAAGACCATTTGAGGAATTTCATCTATATTTAACATGTTGGTAGATATAGGTCTAGAGTTTTACTCAGCATCATCCCCATCCCGGGGTATGACCTTGCGGTCAAGGTCACAGACTTAGAAATTTCATATAAAAGTAAAAAACAATGCATCTAAGTTTATATAGCTATACCATCAAGACCTTTTGTTGAATTTCGTTATCCTCCTACGAGAGGTTCAGGGGATATAGCTATCAGCATGGAATTCATCCATTCATCCATCCATCCATCTGTCTGTCCATAAATGCATTATTGTGCACCTCATAACTCCTTACTACCCTTTGAGCTATTTTCAGGAAACTGTCAGGTTGTAGAGGGCATTTGGTAAGGTGTCAGGTACAAGAAAGACAACTCTAACTGACTTGGTCCATGAGATATCTCCCCTTGTCTCCAGAATTGTAAAAATTTGTGCAAACCATAACTTTAAAACATGTTAAGATATTTTCATGATACTTCACCAGTATGTATAGGACATTGAGTCGGCATATCGCATTCAAGAATGACTTTCTGACTCCATTCCTTGGTTATTTAAATCTTGTGCGGGCAATAACTCTAAAAATTCTTTAAGATATTTTTGTGATACTTTACCGATATGTAGAGGGCATTGAATAGGCAGACGACCTTAAAATTTTCATTAAAATTTATATAACTATATTATAAAGACCCTTTTGTTGGTTTCATTAATATCAAGCATGATGGTATATGTAGGTCTAAAGTTTTTCTCGGCACCATCCCCAAGCTGGGGCATGGCTTTTAAGTCAAGGTCACAGACTTTTCATACAAATGTCATTTTTGCTTATATTATAAAGACTGATTGATTTCACTAGTATATGGTGATAATTATAGGGCTAAAGTTTTATTAAGCTCAATCCCTGCACCTGTGCCTGATCTTTGAGGTCAAGGGCTTCATATTATGTGTGATTGAAGTTTTTCAATGTTATAACATAAAGCATATAACTGCCATCTCCAGAGTCAAAGCTACATACTTTGTGCTTTTTAAAAACTGGCGGTAGCGCTGGTCGGGGGTATACGTGCCCCACTGGGCACTTTGTCTAGTATTAATAAATACAGGGTAGTCCTTGATCGTCTGATCTGAGTCTGAACAGTTTGCCAGTCCCTTATAAGCAGCGTTAAGGAGCACAGAGACACTTCAAGCGGAGGCAACTCTCTGTTCCTTCTGTAAAGGGGTCTACTTTAAGAAATGGAAAGTACTTATTCTCCCCTGAAAAAAAAAAAAAAAAAAAAAAAAAAAAAAAAAAAAATTATAAAGATATACAGCCTCAAAGAAGGGAGCTGGTATGCAGGAACGCAAGTTGGAAGATACAACATTTGTCTCTCTCGCGCAAATAAAACGCTGAAAACCTACCAATTGCATCCTGTCCCTTTTAAGGTATTTCGCGTCCTAGATTTTTGTTACACCTTACCGTGTAGTCTGGTAAAAGTCTTCACTGACCGTTTGAAGATGCACGAGCTCTTTTGCTATCCAATATGTGTTCAGCAAAGACGCTGCTCAATGTACATGTAATCAGATCAGATGATCAGATGCGCAGGCTGATTTTCGACTTTGCTAGTCGCACACTGATTTATAAGGATCGTTTTCTCGCTTCGATGCTCAATTATTGCCGTAGTGTTAGCTTTTACCACTCTCTTGGCTAATTCAACAGACGACAAACTGTTGTTGTTGTTTTATTCTTATTTTTCCCAGAAAACAGGATTAGGCATTTCATGCAAATTGTCTTCAGGAGACAAGTTGCATGAAATTTCAAAACCTGTTTTCTAGGGAAAATAAGAAGAAAAAAAAAACGTTACAAAAACATGCCTATTCAAATATACTGAATTTTTTTACCACAAAAAAATGAAAAAATCAGATAAAAAAACTCATATTTTTCATATTTCTGATCAAAACATAGATTGTGGGTACTCGTTAGAACCGCCTCGACGAGGCGGTTCTAACGAGTATCCACAATCTATGTTTTCGAGCAGAAATAAGAAAAATAATGAATACCCCTGTAAACCCCAATTTCACTATAGAGGAGTGGGGTTTAAGGGGGTCAGAATTATATAGGTGAGTTTTCGTGTTGATCATCAATTTGTCGTCTACTGAAATTTGTACCCAGATTGCTAAGCGACAAGTCACCAAAACATACTGTCAGGCTTAGCAATGTATAATGAGCACAAACCAAAAGTGCATGTATTTACAATCAATCAATATTTGTTGTCAATAAACGCTACCTCAGACTGCTAATAATTAGCACACTTTATAACCATTCAGCACATCAAAGTTCAAACCTTCAATTCATCATGGTTATTAATACACGTACCACTTGAAAGCATTGACACTTCACCGATATCACCCGACAGCAAACGAATTTCATATGCATTATCGCCAAGAAAATGCTTTCAGCGAATTCTCATGAGACGGCATTAATTAAATAAATCTGATCTGTGATTTGGTCAATAGTCTCCTGGCAGTTGTTTCCTAAAAATCATCTGGCAACAGAAAAATAAGCTGTCTGATCGTTACGACAATGTCTCCGATAAAGAAAGTCCCCAAGTGTGCATCTTAATAGCGAATCCCTGCAATTTTAGTAGAATGCCTGAACAAACACGACCACACAGCCTGCGAAAAATAATCCATACTATGCTATAGTAATAATAGCACCATATTTACCCATTACCAAATTCTCAACAGGTGATGTGCTTCTTGCCCATTACGAAAACACGCCTATTCAAATATACTGAAAATTTCACCTCCAAAAACTGAAAATTTTGAGATAAAAACTAACATTTTTCATATTGTTGCTCAAAACGTAGATTGTTGGTACCCGTTAGAACCGCCTCGACGAGGCGGTTCTAACGAGTACCCACAATCTATGTTTTCGAGCAAAATGAGAAAAATAATGTATACCCCTGTAAACCCGACTTTTACTATATAAAAGTGGGGTTTAAGGGGGTCAAAATATAAAGGCATGTTTTCGTGATGCAATACCCATTAATGTCCAGTGTTTTTTTTTTCTTTTTTCTTTTTTTTTTGTTTTGTTTTGTGTGTGTGTGTGTGTGTGTGTTTTTTTTTTTTTTCCAAAATCCATGCATAGGTCCTTTTAAAGATGTAAACTCTGCCATTTTGGTCGTTTTTCTTAATTTAAGGGAGTTTGGTTTAGTTTATTTACATTTACTTATTCAACAGAAATTCTTATGTCTAATGCAAACTGTGCAGAAACTGATCAGACGCAGTGTAACGGCACCTGATCAGGATCTATATGTTTGTCTAAGTCCCAACTAGTGAGCTAACTCTATATAAAGTACTAATGTTCAGACACAATCTCTTATTACTGTGCGCCTCCTAAAATTAGAAAAAAAGTACATTTGATTTCCTACTGGTAAGTCCGAACGTGCTTACTGAATTGCCAACAGAGCAGATTCCGAATAAATTCTTCTTCGATCTGTGTCAGTGAGTGTCTACTCCAGCAAGTCAAAAATATCGGACCCACATGGGCCCTAAATGGGTATAAATATGGGTCCTATATGGGCAACTCATGAGCGATTTACAACACAGTTCCATGTTAGATCCACATGGACAAAAGCCATATGGGAACTATATGGGTCCAGTATGGGAAAAAAATCAACCCACATTTATCTTCCAGACATAAAAAAAACAACAACAACAACAACAAAAACAAAACAAAAAAAAAAAAACAAAAAAAAAAAACAAACTTTTACACAATTTCATATAAATGATAATAAGTTCCCAGTCCCAGCCCATTTGATGGACTGGTAAGGTCCCAACAAAGAGATCTACGTACATGTGCAAGTTATTGCACTTGCACAGATTCAAGAAGCCTTAAAGATATAGGCGTCCTTTTCAGTAGATGGAAATATATACCTCAATTTTAAAAGTAATAGGGACATACGAGTTAAAATAAAAATATGACCATGAATTCGACGTCCACGTCGGGAAAATAGTCAAGATACTTTCACTTTGTAATAAACAAACTATTATTTTAATTTATTAAATTCATTATTATTTGCAATTATGACAGCAAATTTACGATGTTTTGATATTATGTTTAAATAGTGGTACATTTGCTCCCCTTAATACCCATACTGGATCCATGTGGGTCCCATATAGTAAGAGATGGTCAACACTGGAACCATAGAGGTCCATGGGAGCCATTTGGGCCCAAATTACGTATCTTGAAATTATCACGTTTATACGATTATTTCAATTTTATATCGGGGTCCCACATATTAGAATTTATTTTTATAGTTATCGAATATTACCAATATGGGACATGTATGGGTCTGATATGGGCAAAAATGCCTATAGGGGGACTCATTTAGGACCCTAATGGGATAAACGCCCGGAATCTGCTTGTATGGTTCCCATATATACATGTTTCTTGGCCGAATTGTACCAATATGGACCTATATGGGTCTTATACGGGCTAAAAAAACCTGTATGGGGCCCATGTAGGACCCGAATGGGTTAAAAGCCCAGATTCTGCGCATATGGGTTCCATACATACATGTTTCCTGCGATACAGCTGCTCGGTCATGTCTGTTCAAATATTGAAAGCGAATATAATATTCAGACAGATATATCTGAGTAAAAAGTTCAAACCTTACCAATTTAGACTGTCCTTGATCAGGGACTACTCTGTTTGATACCCAATTAGACACATGACAAAGTAGTTAAAGTAAATTGGCTTCTTTAATGTTTAGGATACGATCAGCAAGTAATTGTATAAAAAATTCTCGGATGAAAATTGCCAGCATCAATAACGTCAGAAAATGTTCAAAAATGGCAAGAATTATTTTTTCTTTTTTTTTTATTTTTATTTATTTATTTATTTTCGAGTTGGAGATTAAATTCTCGAGTTTTCCGTTAACTAGTGGATACGTCTAATTTCGAATAAAAATCGCCGAGTTTCGGTTAAAAATCTTCGCGCCTTGGGATTCAAACTTCGAGTTTCCAGAAATAACATCTTGAGTTTCGAGTTAAACATATCGAATTACAAGTTAAAATCTTTGAGTATGTTTAAAACAATCCTGCTTTGAATTAAGAAACGAGACGCAAAAAGGTTGGCTGTGGGAGATTTGATTTTTCACGCCTCTTTCAACTGTATTTCAGTTATATCTATACACGATATAAAGAAGTCCGTAGTTATAGGCTGAGTTCTACCTTCAGTTGTATTCGAACTCAGGACATTGTGATCCGAAGTCAGGAACGCTGTTCGCTTGGACACCCGAACACTTCTCACAACAATGTGAATCATTTGTATTGATATATAATATACCCAGGAAATGTCACACTCATGAATAGCCTTCTCAAAAAAGGGTAAGAGAAAAGTCCAGGGAGTGCCATAATCACAAACCGCAGCCCTTCCCTAAAACCAAGAGGAAGAGAAAACAGACAAAACCAAACAAGCGTAAATCGAACAAACGTACAAAAAGCACCAAGTCTAGCTCTCTCTTCCCCAAGCGAGGTAATCGCAATGCTAAAAGTAGTTGCGGTCATGGTACCTAAGCAATAATAAAGGACTGAAAAACACAAGAACAAAATAACATAAGGCAAGATATAAACCGAATCGCCTCGTAGAATAAACCACAAAGCAATTAAGAGCAACAAGACACCAAAAGAGGAAGCGAGGAACAAATAACGACAAGACAAATGCTTACATATGAAATCACCGACACACAAACAAAGAAGAATTGCAGCAGAGAAACCGCATTGGATTGGCTAGCAGGAAAATTACTGTTGCAGTTCGTCTGTGGTTTCATAAGTGAACTTTGTCGCTGTTTATTCTTTATTTCCACTTCTTGTCGATTTCTCCGGAAGGCTGTGCTTCGTCAGTGTGCCATTTTCTGGGTATCTTTACTTATATTTGCACGTGTATGCTTTCTATGGGTTCTTGGTGGAGCATCCTCAAAACGGTATACCGATGTACATGAATATTTTTAAAATCATACAAATGAAGTTATCTGGGAAAAATCACTATCGCAAAGCACACAGCCTTCTCAAAAAATGGTAAGAGAAAAGTCCTGGGAGTGCCATAATCAAAACCCGCAGCCCTTCCCAGACCCAAAGAGGAAGAGGAAACCGACAAATCCAAACAAGCACAAATCGAACAAACGTACGAAAATCACTAAGATTAGCTCTCTCTTCCCCAAGCGAGGTAATCGCAATACTAAAATGACTGAAAAACACAAAAACAAAATGACACATGGAAAGACATACAACAAATCGCCTCGTAGAATAAACCACAAAGCAACAAAAAGTAAGACTAACACCGGGACCACCGCCTTAGAAAGGTCAGTAGAGTAAACCACCGGGATTTTTAAAGCACTTTTACAGCTAGCCAACTTCACCTTGGGCCCGATGCCACTCTTAATCACAAGTAGAAAAACAGAAAGCAAAATGGTGACCAAAATGCTATCATCATAACTTATCGCCAGGTCCTGTACGTGTGCTATAAACCTACTGGTATTGTGTCTCCACACATACTGTTAAAATCCGTTTGCCGTTCCACAGGTACACCAGCCCAGTCTGATTACTGTGCGCTCAATGGGTAGTACAGGACCCAAGCTTACTTCAGCCCATGCTGATCTCAGTCTTCGCTTGGCGCACATGCCATTTTGTAGGTTGTGTCATGCGCTGGCTAAATTATGTAAAGTAAAGATACCCAGAAAATGCTACACACACGAAACACGGCCTTACCGAGGCACCAAAAGAAGAAGACATGAGGAGTATACAAAGACAAAACGCAATATATAAAAGGCGCATTGCATTGGTTCCTATAATAGGAACTGAACTATTATGTCCTGTATCAGAAACCACAGGTAGATATATGGGAACGTATCGCTACATAAACAAGGGACTAAAATGTCTACATCAATATAGACTTTCCATGGACACTGAGTGCCACCGGCACTAACAATTGAGAAATTAAATTCCTTAATGTTAAGTAATCCAGACAAAGCCTTCGTATCATTATTATATGTTTCAGACATTGAGGTGATTATTGGTATCAATATATTAAACTTTTGCTTTGAACACACAAAGAAATGTACAGACATACCTTTCGATCAATTAAAGAGGGTTTATTGATAACTGGACGAATTTGAGAAACACATGTTAGATCTTCTGTTTGCTCCTCAAAAGAGGAAGCGAGTACAGAGCTGGCATTCTACTCAATTCTATATTGGACCATTATCGCCCCGACAAGGATCCTGTTGGGCTGATAACGGTTCGATATAAATTTTAGTAGAATGCTAGCTGGGTAGCTAAACGTCTAATTATTGTTTTTGGAATTGCCGACCCGTGTGACATCTCGCAACCCACAACTTGATTAGTCACTCCTATTTACACCTCTTTAATTGATTAGTACCGTTTCTTTAAGTTGTGACAGATAGTTACTCCATCAGCATCGAATGATTTTCACAATCTAAACCGCTATAATCTGTAACCTCTCGCCTGCTCCGCCATTCCCTGCTCCTATCCCGCAAAAAGAAGTATACTGAATGTATTCGATGGAGATTGCGGATTACAAGAGTTTTACTTTTTTCTGTACTAAAGTCTTCATCCTGCTTTCAGCTGATTCGTTTTTAAGCATTTGCAAACGTTCATCAACTTCCTACAGTTTTAGGTTTTAATTTTGTTATAGTTCGTCTTTGAATGTGTGTGTCGCTTACATCTTTTTTGTTTTGGATAGCCATTTGGCCAGTTTGTGGGAAAGTAACTGCCCGTTTTGCTTTCTGCTAGTGATGATTCCATTAGGGTCTAGTTATTTCGTGTTTGTGTTTCTTTCCTTTTGATGTCTCTGATGGGAGGTGTGGGATAATTGTATCGGTTCCTGATCATTGCCTTCTCTTCTATTTTGTCCATATAACCACAGCGTACTGCTCTTGACAGGGTTTGTTACAATCGAGAATTGATAAGTATTATTTGATAGTAACCATAGATGGATCAAAATTTCACTAATACTAGCATTGCCATAAAAGCCATCTGTGATCCTCCAGAGCCACTAAAATCAACTCGGGATAGTCTGTAAACGGGATGTATTTGGGTGTTGGCATTATTTATGCTATCTGCTGGAAATTGGAGAATATTGACATCGACAAAATGCACCATCTTCTCCTGGGATTTCACAACATGATTCGCCTCTTTTTCAGTGCTTGATGTTTAGGCTTTAACCTTGTTTTTCCCTGTATGATGCAACTGCCAGCAAATCATCCTATTCTCCATTCGTTTATACTTTATATTGAGGATTTTCTCTTTATTTATTTATATTATTCCAGAGACTATCCGCTTTGCCCCTTAAACTTCTTGACACCAATTTGGATATGCTATTGTTGTAAACATAATTGTCAAATAAACACTAATTTTGAATGTAAATTGTGACACAAGAAACAAAAAAAAATATTATATCAACATTGTGTTGAGTGAACTAGGCATTCCCGATTCTCACACCACAGATGTATCTACAACCCACTGTTAAAGTTACATTTTACTTTAAAAAATATATCTATAAAACAAATGAAACGAATATGAATCAGCACTTGCATCTAAGTGGTTTGGTGGTTTCTCTTCAAGTATTCAGTACCTATCACACAGGTACATGTACAATAAAAGTTATTTACAAATCATCTACAAAATATGTCACGCGTTCTCTCATCAAATATCCTATTATTAAAAGTTTGGATGAACGCCATTTCGTTTTGAAGAGGACAGCAAACAAATTTTCCACACTCGTTCTTGGAGTACCTAAATTTCAATAAGTATGATTTAAACCTTGGGGCTCTCACAATTACAGTTTCATTCACATCTGATACAGTCGTTTATGCATGGAATTATTTTAATAGTAAGAAGACGTGAAAAAAAAAAGGAATTCGGATTCCTATGACATTAGACAATTCCATCATGTTATAGAGGAAGGCTGTAGAAAGACAAATCTAAAACAGGGAAGTCTTGAACAAAAGAAATAAACCTTTGTATCTGAAACTGTAAGTGTCACATATAATCAATGATGTTATATTGTACGTCTTAAAACGTTCAACCAAAATTTCATTATTTAGTTTTCCTGCCAAGCCACAAGTGCCAGGCCATACATTGACAATTTTATTTCAATACTCTCCAACTTCTTTTTCTAAGATTAGAACTTTGCAAAGAAACTCAACACTATATCCAAACTGATACTTTCTTGTCTAAAAACAATGTAGTTTACTTTTTAACGGTTCATTGAATTGCAGAGAATTATCCTTATATTTTTGAAGTTTATTGGTAATACTCATTGAAATAACTACTGAAACGGAAAAGTATAATCTGATATACCATACCTTAGTCTTGAGCATCAGCTTGCAAATAATGATGGCTTGACTTACTTGACGTGTGCACTTACCTGCAAAGGTAAAATTACAAAGTATAGTCACAATAAAACAAAAAACAAATGAAAACAACAACAACAACAACAACAACAAAAAAAAACATTATTGTAACAACTATCTACATGTAAATAAGGCACACGTAAAAGTAAAAGTCCCCCTCGTTCAGGACCATTTCTGAAATAAATTTATGGTTAGTAAGTTTGTGTATATAACATATAATTAAAATGTTTATACTATATTTTTCAACAAAATACACTACACAAAGGAAAAAAAATCTTGAGAAAGGAGCCTTTTGAACACTAAATAATAATGCGATATTAGTTTTATGTCTTATCTTGTGTCATTTTGTTCTTGTGTTTTTCAGTCCTTTTAGCATTGCGATTACCTCATTTGGGGAAGAGAGAGCTAATCTTAGTGTTTTTCGTACGTTTGTTCGATTTGTGCTTGTTTGGACTTGTCGGTTTCCTCTTCCTCTTGGTGACTGGGAAGGGCTGCGGTTTGTGACTGTGGCACTCCCTGGACTTACTTATCTCTTACCTTGTTTTTATACATATCAACTGATAAATGTTCAACACAAAAACTGGCAGACAAAATCATTCAAATATTCTATAACAGCAACAAAAACTTGTCCTCTTCACTTTTTTTGCATATTACACCAAAAAAGCAAAACTATTTAAAATATCTTTGTTCACGTCACTGTACATGCCATGTTCACATCAACATTGATATTGATGCGATCTGCATTTATTTCCAGGAAACAAGAAAAGAAAGATTGAAAGAAAAAAATACAATATTTGCAGATCTGGTTAATGAACTTATGAAGCGCAAATTTCTTGTCAACATCAATGTTAAAGAAATGTAAAGTTTCAAATACACTTTTTGTCCCAGTTAGATTTATAACATAAGCATACTATACGTTCAAAGATACCATGTACAAGCCTGAATATGTTATATATAGAACACGTCAATAAATGAAAACAATAAATGCTTACACAATATTGTAACATTAGAGTATTTATGCCATCCTGCAGGCATAAACGTGCACAGTTACAAGTAATAGAGCCTATTTCAATTTATTATTATAACAGCATTTGTAGATAAGCATGTTGAACAGATCGACTTGGCGAAGTTATTAATAAGAGCACCTTATAGATCAGAATACCATATTGGGCTCCATTATCGCCGACCTAGCATATCGAGCATATGAAGAATAATGATGACTGAGTTCTGGTATTTTATTTATAGACTATGAGTCGTATGTACAAAGCTACACCTAAAACTTTAAAGCAAAACTTCAAGCAGCACAAGACAAATACGGAAGAATTTGACATTGACCGATAGCTACAGCAGAGTGGAAAAGCAAACTAGATACTGATCGCTTTCATGAGAACATGAGATTGGTATGTGATTATATAGTGCAATATGCTCTGTAAAAAAAGATCTGGGCCTAGTGGTTCAAAGCTAACGATGTCGTTAGTTAACGATTCGTTAAAATTTTAATCGAGTGATACGCAAACATGCTGAAATTTTTTGCTGAAAAAATGTGAGTAGCTTTTGCAGTGCAAAAGCTACTCACATTTTTTTAGCAAAAAATATCAGAATATTGTGTATTGAATCCGCTAGAACATTTAACGAAATGACGTTAAGCTAACGACGCTTTGAACAACCGGGCCCTGGAAACAAAGAACACACCGATAAAGTTAAAACGCCAGTCTGAGTTTTGTTGAGCCCGTTTATGCCCGATATTAGGTCACGCGACGCTACATAAGGCACTTAAGTTACTGCTTTTCGCTTCTCTATAGCTGTTAACTGAATCTGTGTAGCAATATCTAGGGTAGATGGAACTCTCAGGCCCTGGTCGGCAATCCATCTAGGAGTTCGCAACTCCAAACAAAAAGCTGCATATCTGGATATGCCTGTTATGTAAAATCTGCTTTGGCAGCTGGTGCTTGAACTATGATTCAACTGTCCAACGGCGATTGTGGAGCATGGAGAGCATGACAAGGCACAACAGAAGTCATAGTCATCCACTGCATCCGGGCTTAGCTCCAGATGTCCTGACACTGTTTTGCCTCTGGATCCAGCTAGGTCAGGACGAGAGGGTGACGTTGACTCTGCGCGCCCCTCCCTCACTATAATCTAAGTCACAGCGCATGTTATCTTAATCAGCAACACACAGAAAGCAATCATATGCAAGTCATACAAAAGCCCTTTGGCGATGGGCGCGCGGCGAAGCAGCATGTGAGGAAACACTGGAAGCTAAAGTTGCGGACCTGCATATAGGCGGCGTGGTTCTATATGGTCGCTTTCCTTAAGAATGAAGCAGTACAAGGAATTCGGCAACCGAACTGAGCGACTGAGCAGAACTTTTTAGGATCGCACTGCTCACACTCTTAGCATGGGTAAGGGGCTAGAAAAGGTGCCCTAAACAATTGCCTGTCTCAAAACTCCTTGCCGGTTAACCGCGATCAGCAGGGATCCAAACTAGCGGTCAAACAAGAAAAACGAAGATAAAGGTGATACCTTTAAACCTCGGCGCATGGATATGCGCACTCTAATGGACAGTGCTGGTTCTAACAGACCTCAGCGAAAAACAACTCTAGTTGGTGGAAAACTTGACCGATACAAAGTCGAGATTGCAGCTCTGAGTGAGACTCGCCTTGCAGAGGAAGGGTTGTTCAAAGAAGTCTGTGCTGGTTACACTATCTTTTGGAGTGGACGCAATAAGGAAGAGCGGGGTGAAGCGGGAGTAGGATTTGCCATCAAGTCAGACCTCCTCAGCAAGCTCTCAGGACTTCCAAAAGGCATAAATGACCGCCTGATGACGCTGAGACTTCCCTTATCTGGCAAGAGGAATGCAACAATTGTAAGTGCCTATGCACCCACAATGACCAACCCAGATGAGGTATAAGACAAGTTCTATGATGATCTGGATTCTGTGATTTCTGCAGTACCTCACATAGCCAAATTCATCCTCCTTGGGGACTTCAATGCCAGAATTGGTACAAACCACCAAACCTGGGAAGAAGTGATTGGAACTGAAGGAGTAGGGACGTTCAACAGCAATGGCCTCCTCCTTTTAAGGAAGTGTGCAGAGCCTGAACTACTGATCACTAACACAGTCTTCCGTCTACCAACTCGCAGAAAGAGATCATGGCCCAAACACTGGCATCTCATTGACTGTACCATAGTGCGAAAGAAGGACAGACAGTATGTCAGAGTGACAAAGACTATGTGTGGTGCAGACTGTCGGACAGATAACAGGCTTGTTTTCAGCAAACACACTGTGCATTTAGCCTGTACGACAACCACAAGTCAAAAAAGTGCCAGAGAGATTGGATGTCTCCAAGCTGAAATAAGACAGCAAGAAGCAAGCATTCGTCACTGATATCTGTAGCCGTTTAGATGCACTTGAACACATTTCAGAAAATGTAGATGAGAACTGGACAGTCTTCAGAGACTCCATTCACTCTTCAGCAATGGACTCGCAAGTATCTGTATTTCGCAAACACCAAGATTCGTTTGATGAGAACGACAAAGAAATCCTTGATGAGAAACACCAAAAACACAAGGCACACCTCAGTAATACCAACTCAGTATCTAGTTAAGACACTGCCTATTCAAACATATGTAAGACACTCCAGACCTGGCTCAGAGACATGCAAGACTCCTGGCAGAGCAAAAAGGCTGATGGAATCCAGCAGACAAAACGGATATGAAGAAGTTCTTTGATGCACTTAAGACAGTATATGGTCCCCAGAGCTCAGGAACCACCCCACTTCTAAGTGCAAATGGAACTAGTTTTCTGAATGACAAGGAAGCTATTTTGAAAAAGATAGGCTGAACACTTTGATGGTGTACGTAATCGGCCATCCTCTATTAATGATGAAGCTATCAACAGTTGTCACAGGTGTAATGTAAAACGCTGCTTGATGAGTTCCCAACCGCCTCTGAAACAGTGAAAGCTATAAAACCCCTGTCATCTGGCAAGGCTCCAGAATCAGATGCAATACCTGCAGAGATCTACAAAGCAGGAGGTCCTCCAGTTGCAGAAAAAGTTATCTCACATTATGTGGAGAAAAGAAGCCATCCCTCAAAAATTCAAGGATGCAACAATTATCCACCTATTCAAAAGGAAAGGAAATCCTCATGTCTGTGACAATCATCGAGTCATCTCTTTATTGTCAATTGCTAGAAAGATTCTTGCTAGAGTCCTACTGAATCGATTGAATGATCACCTTGAACAGTCAGTGCTTCTACCAGATGGCCAGTGTGTATTCAGGAAAGACGGATGAACAATAGACATGATCTTCACAGCAAGACAGTTTCAAGAGAAATGCCAGGAACAGAATGTGGACCTCTACATGACCTTTGTCGACCTTACCAAAGCATTTGCCACAGTAAGTGGTGAGAGAGTTTGGATGTTCTGCCAAATTCATAGCAATGGTGTGCCAGTTCCACGATGGTGTGCTTGCAAGGGTCCAAAATGATAGCGACTTTTCTGATCCATTCCCTGTGACAAATGGAGTTAAGCAAGGCTGGGTACTAGCTTCAACAGTGTTCAGCATGATGTTTTCTGCCATGCTTACAGATGCTTTCCAGGATGGTGACAACGGTATACCTAGTAGATAGCTTTTTTGATGGGAAACTTTTCAACCTAAGAAGGTTGCAAACCAGATCCAAAGTGCAGACAGAGGCTCTAGATGAGTCCTTCTTTGCTGATGACATGGCAAAGGTTGCTACAATAGAAGAGAAAATGCAAAAAGGTGTGGATCAAATATCCGATTCATGTGACAGCTATGAACTCATAATCAGCATCAAAAAGACTGAGGTGATATATCAGCCAGGACCTGGAAAGCCTTACAAGGAGCCTACCACCACAGTGAAAGATCAACGATGGCAAGTGGTAGACAAGTTCATCTGCCTTGGAAGCACATTGTTTAGAGTTGTACACATTGATGATGAAGTCAATGCCAGGATTGCCAAAGCTAGTGCAGTATTTGGCCAACTACGTGGAAGTATTTGGGATCGAAGTGGAATCAGACTTGACACAAAGCTGTAAGTATACAGATCCGTGGTGCCAACACTATTATACGCATGCGAAACTTAGACAGTTTACCAACGGCATGCCAAAAGACTGAACCATTCCCATACAAGCTGTCTTAGAAAACTTCTAAAGATCAAGTGGCAAGACAGGATTTCAGACACAGAAGTCGAGAAAAGGGTTTTGATGCAGAGTGTACATACTCTTTTGAAATTGGCACAGTTAAGATGGACAGGACATGTTACCAGAATGCCTGATGAACGTTTGCCAAAGAAAATCCTCTACGGAGAACTACAAATAAGACAAATACGTTATGTAGAAAGAGTCCATTTGAAATGAAGAACATGTCTATGTAGATAAAGGCAAACGCAAACTTATCGTCGGTGCTAAAGTGAACAGTAAAGATCCATACGAACTTATTCATCTGCAGATTAAGGGCTTTTGATATGCATGTTTGCCGAAAGGGTCTACGGTAGTTAGTGGCAGAGAAGGCTCTGAGGTTCTGAGCTGCGCCTGCGCTGCCCTTATATACTCTACTCACACCCTTAAGGGGAATTGTTACATTGTGTCATAACTGTTTTGTCCCATTCTGAAATCGGGCTTACTCAAGGAAAAAAAACAAAACTACTTTGCTTCCATAGGCAGCATTTCTTTCCTTAACGAGTAGACCCTCATTGCAGAAGGACTAAGTATGCGGGAAAGCGAACAGGAATTCACAAATGTGTCTAAAACGAAAACTCTACCAAATGTCTCAAATCCCCTTAATTTCGCGTTGCGAGGTGCTATCGATTTGGCAGCTGTATACGGCATCTCATCTATTTCAAAGTAACTAATCATTAACAATGATAAATCAAGGTGTACTAACAATCAGTGTAATTTAGCTTAAAATGATAGACGTCATTTGTAAAAACACAGAACAAAAGAGTAAGCCATAAACTGTGATTGATTCTTTGTACAGTTTTGTCTTGAAATCACGATTACACAGACAGCTACAAGGCAATCGGTGGAATCTTGTCTTGCAGGAAAACGTGAGCGAAATGAATTTCGATGTAAAATGTTCAGCTCGTGTCGGTAGTGTGTGCTGGACTTGAAGCAAATATATCTTATGAGAGACGAAAGAAACAAAAAAAAAAAAAAAAAAAAAAAAAGAAAGAAAACAAACAAACTACTAAATAAATAAATAAACCGTAGAAGAAAAAAGGTAACATGTCAAATATATATAAGTAACAGTCAGGGTCCAGTTCTTCAAAGTTAACGACGTCGTTAGTTAAAGATTCGTTAAAATTTACATCGAGCGATATGCAAATATGCTGAAATTTTTTGCTAAAAAACTGTGAGTAGCTTTTGCAGTGCAAAAGCTACTCACATTTTTTCAGCAACAATATCAGAATATTGTGTATTGAATCCGCTAAAACAGTTAACGAAATGACCCTTAACGAGCTCGTTAAGCTAACGACGCTTTGAAAACTGGGCCCTGATCTTAAGAGCCACAGCGTGAGACAACGTACCATCTGGCACTGACGTGCGTCAAGCAAAGACCCTTAACAGCCTGCGCATCCCCGCAGACCAATCAGTTTCTTTGTTCTCCGCATGAAGAAACATTGCTTCCTTAGCTATCCAAAATGCACCCAGTCCTTACGAAAACACGCCCATTGAAATATATTGAAAATATTACATCGAAAAAAGGAAACTTTTCAGATACAAAATTTTGATGTTTTTCATATTTTTGCTCACAACATAGATTGTGGGTACGCGTTAAAACCGCCTCGGCGAGGCGGTTCTAACGAGTACCCACACTGTGTTTTAAGCAGAAACAAGAAAAATAATGAATACCCCTGTAAACCCCAGTTTTACTATATAAAACTGGAGTTTAAAGGGGGTCAAAATTATAAAGGTACATTGTTTTTGGTTGGCCTGAAACTTTAAGAGAGTTCAATCTCCCCCAGCATTCCTTCCTGTATATAGTTCTATTTATGCATGTAGGCTATCAATGTTCTCTTCAATAATCTCACCCTAGGTTATTTGCGTATCGAACTACATCATTAACCCATTTTAGTCTGGAGACCCCAAAATAGTAATTGGCAAATTGTGCAGACACGGAGTGCGTCATCTGATCAGAGTCTTCAATGTTTGCAAGTGGTTTAGCCATTTTTCTCTAGGAATATCTCAGTCACATAGCCTGACATACCTAAAATTGAAATTCGACTCTTCCAATATATAGAGTGAGATAGTCTATTCAGTGTAAAGAGTAAAGCCCCCGTAGCCTAGTGGATAGGAGAGTTAACGCATAATCCATGGTTCGAGCCTCGCTTGGGTCACATGTGGGAAAGCCAAGTTCTACTTACGGATGGTCAGGTGATTTTTCCCCGGGATCTCCAGTTTTCGCCAACCTTTGATGAACGATTGGCTCGATATAAGTGAAATATTCTTGAAAGGGCCGTAACCCCAACACCCCCCCCCCCACCAACCCGCCAAAAAAAAAAAAAAAGGTGTAAAATGGGTTATTTGTGCTTAATAAACTTATAAACTTTATCATTAACGTCGTTTCTTGCTACAACCGGCGATGGGGTTTGGTTCCGAAATTTCCGGATTTTATGGAAAACGAAAGTATGTTCCGAGAGTATGTTCTACATGTAGCTTGCGCAGCCGCACTGCCTGATCATGATCTAAGAGATAACTGCAATATACATTCAACAAAGTGTCAGCATATGATGCGCAACGCACGAAAAGGGCCAATATGCATTTTGCGGACAACGCTGGTCCAGATCACCGTGCGCATCTGTGCAGTGTAATCTGGGCATTTTCTGTTCGTCCACATATACTACTGTATCCACTGATTCTGTGAGCGGACAACGGGGGCACAGATCAGCCTGCGCTTATATCCGCAAATTACATAAGGGCCCATTTAGTGCGTTGCGCAATATATAATACTCAGTGAAAGTGAGAGAAGGAACAGAAGAGCTAGCTGATGAGAGGAAATAGAGAAGGAAGAGAGGAAAAGCGAATAACAGTGCTGAAATAGAAATACTAACACGCCCCTTTTCTCACCTGCTACAGACCCTTACTATAATCATATCGCCTATCCCTTATGCGATAGGACACGATCAGCTTGCACATATCACATTACGAAAACATGCCTATTCAAATATATTGAAAATTTTACAACCAAAAACGGAAAATGTTCAGATAAAAAATTCTGACATTTTCCACATTCCTGCTCAAATATAGATTGTGGATACTCGTTAGAACCGCCTCGGCGAGGCGGTTCTAACGAGTACCCACAATCTATGTTTTTTTAGCAAAATAAGAAAAATAATGTATACCCCTGTAAACCCCAGTTTTACTATATAAAAGTGGGGTTTAAGAGGTCAAAATTATATAGGCGTGTTTTCGTGATGAACTATGGACATAGACAGAAGGCCTTGATTACATCAGCTCCTCATTGTTTGCACAATGCTTATGGGGCCTTTTCTCATGTATCGCATTAGCGCGTATTTTGATTCCGACAAGATTCGATTGATTCACATGCAATTCTGAGTCTTTATTGAACTCACATGGAAAAAAAAAAAGATTTATTTTCAATGCAGCTGGCTTCATTTTATGGGAGACACCTCACAGACTGAAATATAACACATGAAACATACATTTTAAACATGTGAAAAGGCCTCTATGGGGAATAAATACACTTTTAAGGTAGACAACTCTGTGAAAATGGCTGTGTCTTCATTCTGAAGAGGATCTTCTCAAAGCAGGAATTCACAAAAGTTGTCTCCCTTTACATAAGTGGCAGATAATCGACCTAGTGTGCACAGTCACCTTATGCAATATGCCTGCAAAGAAAAAAAAAAAAAAAAAAAAAAAAAAAAAAAAAAACACGCTCACAACCACACTGTCTGTTCCAGGACTACTATGTTCGTCAATATTTTCTACAGAATATAGTCGAATTTCGATGGCTCGAACATCTTTGGGACCATAGAAAATTGTTCGAGACATGGGTGGTTCGAGCCACTGAGGGTTAATTATGGTGCCAAGTCAGGAGGCGAATGGCGATAGTTTAGGGATTTTTTTTTTCGATTTTCTACAGAATAATTGTATGTTGACGAGGCGATTCTAATGAGTACCAACAACATACAATTTCACGATAAAATAAGAAAATTTCCCTAAATATTTTTCTTCAGCTATCGGAAGATCTTCGTAGGGTCTCAAAAACGAGTTCGAATTAGCCACGGTAAGCGAGCCATCGGTGTTCGAGCTATCGAGGTTCTACTGTATATGGATTCTACAAGCGGACTGTGATTAAACTGCTGAGAGCATGAGCAGAGACATCTGGGCCTTATTTGCCCGCAATAGTGATAGGGGCTTTTGATCATGTTAGGTGTGTGGCAATATAACTCGCTCGGAGGCTATAAGAACATTATGATGTATAGCGCATGAAAAGGGCCCTTATGCAATTTGCAGACAACGTAGGTCCAGATCAGCATGCGCATCTGTGCAGTGGGCATTTTCTGTTCGTCGACATATACTATGATTCTTTAAACGGACAACGAAGGCTCATATCAGCCTGCGCTGATGAGCAGGCTATTTGGGGCCTGCGTTGTCCACAAAATTACATAAGGACCCTTTTCGAGCATTGCGCACCTTATGGCCGTGCGCAATGCCAGGGAAGGGCAATTATGGTATATACATACAAACAGGGGCAAGGTCAGACTGCTCAGTCGCGCAGGCTGTTTAGGGACTTTGTTGCTCGCTTACATAATTAATCAATATTGTCGAAATTCCGGATCTGAGAGCTATGGCTGATCTGACAGTCGCTGTTCGGAAAAGTGATGAGAGTCGTTTCGCATTTTGAGCATCATGTAGACCAAGGTCACCCTGGGTATAACTCAGCTGATCTGCGTCTAGGATATTCATTGATAGAACCAACTCATATGTTGGAGAGCAACACAGACCCCGATTAAACTGCGCTGAACAGAGACTAGTCTAAATCTACTTGGGTCGAGATGGTCTATACGAGATATACAGATCGCTACATAAGAAGATGTACCGCCAGATGAATGTGTACACTTTCAGGGGTAGCGAATCTGTTAAAACATCCTTGGCTCCATTCTGAAAAAGGTCTACTCTAAAAGAACAGAAACTCTTTCGTTTTAGAGTAGACCGAGCTTGATGTGTAGGAACTCAAGCAGGTAGTCAACAAAGTTCTCTTCATTGTACAAAATGGCAGAAAAAACTATAAGGTCATTTACCTTAAGATGCGGTCGCGGTATCGTCCTGGGCCCAGTTGTTCAAAGCTAACGATGTCGTTAGTTAACGATTTGTTAAAATTTACATCGAGTGATACGCGAATATGCTGAATGTTTTTGCTGAAAGAATGTGAGTAGCTTTTGCAATGCAAAAGCTACTCACATTTTTCAGCAAAACATATCAGAATATTGTGTATTAAATCTGCTAAAACAGATAACGAAATGACCCTTAACGAGCTCGTTAAGCTAACGACGCTTTGAACAACTGGGCCCTTGTGTACATATGATCAGGTACATTTTATGCTATTATGGCTCATACCATTTGGTCCGCGAAACATTACGAAAACACGCCTATTCAAATACATGTGTATTGAAAATTTTACAACCATAAAAGAAAATTTTCAGATTAAAAAAAAATCCGATATTTTTCATATTCCTGCTCAAAACATAAATTGTGGGAACCCGTTAGAACCGCCTCGGCGAGGCGGTTCTAACGAGAACACACAGTTTATGTTATTTAGCAAAATAAGATAAATAATGCACACCCTTGTAAACCCCTTTTTTATTATATAAAAGTAGGGTTTAAGGGGGTCAAAAGTATATAGGCGTGTTTTTGTGATAATATATCACCCTGCGCATGCGCAAGTATCATCCGGGTATTTGCTCTCTATGCAGGCTGATCTCCGCCTTCGCTCTTCGCACATGCCCAAAGACACGTATTCGCGTGGCAATGCCCATTTATTTCTATATAGAAATGACTTACTATATGTACCCACGGTTATGTTTCCTTGGTAACAGTTATGTTATTCTCCGCATATGCCTAAAGCCACGTTTTCGCGTGTCCATACCCATTTATTCCTGTACAGAAAGGATTTACAACATGAACCCACGGTTATGTTCCCTTGGTAACAGTTATGTTATTTATAAGGATAAAAGAGGTTTTAGTTGTATCAATTACAAAACTTTCCCTGTACTAATTCTCAAAACGACAGAGAACACTCCAGAGCAAATATGGTATCAAATTTATCGTACTGTTCGGACATAATTGTCTGAGCTGAGAAAAGTCATTTAGACCTCGATAAGAGCATTCTGGTTAACCCATTTATGCCGACTGGACTCTGCTACCTCAACTCTTAGGCCAGATCTTTCCAATAGAAGGGGTGTCTGGTTGTATTTCTTATTACCATGTTTTTAAGAAACGCCTGTATTAAATGCAAACATTGTAGACCCTAATCAGACGCCGCGTTCTGCAGCGTCTGATCTGGGTCTACAATGTTAGCCAATGTTCCTTTTATGGGACGCTAGGCATAAATGAGTTAATCCAAACAGTTTATTTGCACAGATTAAGGCATAATGGTTAATCCAAACAGTCAACCTACAGATGGCGTGAAGCATCGGGTGCACGTTTTGCACAGGAAAATTTATTGTTTTTACATATAGCATATAGCTTTGAAGAGTCAAGATGATTTCAAATGTACAGATTGTACCCAAACTGCGAGAATGTAAGGGTATGCAAAGTAAGTCTATAATTTTTTTGTTTTTGCTTTACAATGCTGGAGAATTAAAGAAAATGTTAAAAAAAAAAAAAAAAAAAAAAAAAAAAAAAAAACTCACAGTGTCATGAGGAGCCCGTTAAACCGTTTAGCCCACATGATCTATCACTACTCCTTGGGAAGACCCATCTCAAATAGAAAGGGTGTCTGGTTAGTGTAAGTATTACGCTTTCTAGAAATTCCTGTATTTAATGCAAACAACGTAGACTCTGATCAGATACCACATTATGTAGTGTCTGATCTGTCTACACTGTTTGCCAATGTCGCGGTTTTGGGGACGTTAGGCATAAACGGTTTGAAAATGTCCAGGCATTGATGAGGTAAATCATAAAATGTTTTGTTCACAAAATACATGATCAAGAGTTTATTTCGTAAATGCGAATAGATATACGCGTAAGTATTTTCGCCATTTGTTACAAGGGAGACAGCTTCTGTGACTTCCTGTTTCCTTTCCCTTCTGAAAAGAGGTCTGTTCCGAAAGGAAATAATTTACTCCTCTTTAGGGATCTGCTCTGAAAGGAAAGAATTTGCTCCTAAAGGGAGCAAATTCTTTTCTTTCAGAGCAGACCCCTTTTTTGAAGGAATGCAACAACAATTTTGAAAGAGTTATCTCCTCGAAAGTGTATCACTTTCCCTAAAATGAATGCAGGGATATAAAGACAGACATACACACTCACTGTTTACGCTGCATGAGAGTCGCTTAGGCACACTGTTTCTAAAGCATATGTGAACATTAAAGTTTAAGATTAGCAAGTTAATCCACATAAACTGTTCTGGGTCTTTGCCCTAGAACCAAATGCTTGGACCTTGAGCAAAGCTACTTTACCCACATTGCTAAGTATTGTTTTCTACCCAGAAAGACAATCCCAATAGTCCCCTTCACGAAATTTGGGGCAGTATCAACAGACAGATAGAATATATGCGAGAGGGCAGCAATGACGCTGGTTACACGGCGGGATACGCAGACTGGCATTACAAAAACACGCCTAATCAAATATATTGAAAATTTCACTTCCAAAAACTGAAAATTTTCAGAAAAAAACTCTGATATTTTTTCACATTTCTGCTCAAAAACATAGAGGCAAGGCGGTTCTAATGAGTACCCACTATCTATGTTTTTCAGCACAAATAAGAAAAATAATGTATACCCCTGTAAACCCCAGTTTTACTTTATAAAAGTGGGGTTTAAGGGGGTCAAAATTATATAGGTATGTTTTCGTGATGTCTGAGCTTTTATTGTCCACATATGCATAGGAGACAGCCTACTGCTGCCTTTACCGTTTTTTCCTAAGCGTGTTCTGTTGCACGGGGCGTGCTTCTGCAATCCTAGATAATCTTATTGATTTCATTAATCATGTCTTTGTTGCGAAATCATTGCGCAGCTGTAGACAAGTTGGAAATAAAAAATAAATAAATATTTTTTTTTATTATTGATAATAATAATAAGCTAACTGAGGTGCAAACAAAGCACTGATGGCCTGTTATCATTATTTATACTTAAATACTCATATGGCAAATGAGTAAGAGCATATGCAATGATTGCCAAGTTCATGTTGTACAGCCGCGCAATCTGTGTTTTTTTTTTTTTTTTTTTTGTTTTTTTTTAATAAAGTCTGCATATCTTATATCTAAGCTGACATGAACAAATCGATTGGATTAGTAATACATGTACGTGTACATTACGAAGACACGCCTATTCAAATACACTGAAAATTTTACTACTAAAAAAATGAAAATTTTCAGATAAAAACATTCAGATATTTTTCATAATTCTGCTCAAAACATAGATTGTGGGTACGCGTTAGAACCGCCTCGGCGAGGCGGTTCTAACGAGTACCCACAATCTATGCTTTTCAGCATAAATAAGAAAAATAATTTATACCCCATGTAAACCCAAGTTTTACTTATAAAAGTGGAGTTTAAGAGGGTCAAAATTATATAGGTATGTTTTCGTGATGTGATGTGTCCGAATAGTTTTGGCTGGGTCTCAAACAATGCAGACTCGGACCAAATGTTAGGAGCAGTTTTATCTTTTTCAGTCGTTCGCTCCAGCATACTTGCCAAATTTGTAAGTTTAAAGTGATTCAGCTGTTTTACGGGGACTTGACACACTTGGTAGATTTTCCAGATTTCTTTACAAATGAGACAAGCTTTGTGACGTCCTGTTGGTTTTCGTGCATATTATCCCTTTTTGAAAAGGAGTCTGCTCTCCATCACGAAAACACGCTTATATAATTTTGACCCCCTTAAACCCAACTTTTATATGCTAAAACGGGGTTTACAGGTGTATACTTTCTTTCTTATTTTGCTAAAAAAATAGATTGTGGTTACACGTTAGAGCCGCCTCGCCAAGACGATTCTAACGAGTAACCACACTCTATGTTTTGAGCAGAAAAATGAAAAATATCAGTTTTTTTTTTTCTGAACGTTTTCCTTTTTTTGTTGTAAAACATTCAATATATTTGAATAGGTGTTTTCGTATTGCAAACGAAGGAACTGATCTCAAGGAGAGCAAATTATTCCCTTTTAAGAGTAGACGCGGTTCAAGTAATTGTCAGTTACAGCTTATGCGCTTGATTTTCCAATATCGTTATGTTCCGATCCAAGAGACTGAACAACGGCGATACTTACGATCTCTACAAGAATTTGTGTCCCTTAGTAATGTGCAAATACCGGACGCGCAAGAAAGCATCCACATCCGCGTTTTCTCAGTCAGACCGGCACTTTTTTGGCTACAATTTCATGGGAAAATATGTTTAACATATTTTTGCCTCCTTCTAAAAAGGTGTCTGTTCTCAAAGGAAAGAATTTGCTCCTCCTTCTAAAATGTGTCTGCTCTCAAAAGAAAGAATTTACTCCCTTTGTCTGCTCTTAAAGGAAAGAATTTGCTCCCCTTGAGAGCAAATTCTTTCCTTTTAGAGCAGACACCTTTTTGCTCCCCCCCCCCTCCCCCCTCCTTGTTTTTGCTCCCCTTGCTTTTTGCTCTTTGCTTTTAAAGAAGACCCCTTTCCAGATGGAGATCAGTGTACAGGAAGGTATACAGGGCGTCTAAAGAAATTTCTCCCTTGTACAAAGTGGCAGAAAAATCTACAAAAAAATGAAGTGTTCAAGGGGAATGAATGCAGTTTCAGGAGAGGCCAGTCTGTGTAGGTTTGCATCAAAATAGTAAGAACCGAGTTGTTCTATCATCGTTAACTTAATGAAGTCAACATTTTGGTGTTATAATGTATGGTTTGTATTGGTATTTTGTTTAAATCATGAATATAGGGTGCAAATTTTGTTGGTACCTTGGAACTGGCCAATAGCTTGTCACAGGTGCTCGGCACGGATTCTGGTTGCACATAAAATACCTTCACATCACGAAAACATACCTATATAATTTTAACCCCCTTAAAACCCATTTTTATATAGTAAAACTGGGGTTTACAGGGGTATACATTATTATTCTTATTTCTGCTCAAAAATATAGGTTGTGGGTACTCGTTAGAACCGCCTCGGCGAGGCGGTTCTAACGAGTACCCACAATCTATGTTTTGTGTAGAAATATGAAAAATATCAGAGTTTTTTTATCTGAAAATTTTCAGTTTTTAGAGGTGAAATTTTCTATATATTCGAATAGGCGTGTTTTCGTAATGAGTTTGGTACTTTTACATTTCCATGGGAAGAACATGTGTTTTTGAGCATTCAAGGTAATCATTATAACATTCTTAGCGTATGTTCCATTTGTAAGACTATTGACCTGAAAAAGTGAAGCAACTCGTCTAGAGCTCTGATTGTGTAAATAGAAGCTTGCCTGGGAGTTTAGACTGTTCCATTTTTGTGAGTGATGGTTAAAATGATTTTGATAGAAACTCGGAATCGGTTAAAGCATACAGATCGAATAATGCATCAGACCATTAAATGCCAACTTACCTAAAAAAGAGAGATGAAATTGAATTTTAAGCACCCCACTGCTTTGGCACTTTTCTTTCTCTCTCTATCTCTCTCTCTCTCTCTCTCTCGCTCGCTCTCTCTCTCTCTCTGTGAATCCCCCTGCTTTGGCACTCTCTCTCTCTCTCTCTCTCTCTCTCTCTCTCTCTCTCTCTCTCTCTGTTAGTGTGGTGTGGTGTAGTGTGGTGGTGTGTGTGCGCGCACGAGTGTGTGTGTACCGCGCGCGCGTGTTTGTGTCTGTTTAAAATAAATAAATAAATAAGTAAATAATAATAGAAAATAATAGAAAAAATGAGCTAAATAAATACAGGAACCAGGCTATGTGAAAGAGGTATTCAACACATAGGCAAAATGGTTTATACTGTTTCCATGTACGCATGGTCTTACTGGAACCTTCGCTGTTCGCAGACTAGGAAAACAGGCTCAGCGAAAGCCTCGGACAAAGATTCTTATTTCTAGCCTGTTGACAGGCTGGTTATGCAGGTGTTTATTGTATAGTAGTGTAGTGCCTCTTTACTTATGAGCATGTTTATAAATATCCATGTTTCAGTATTTTGGCGTAAATAAGATATAGTCTGAGAAGAATTATCAGAAGAAGTGTTCTGAATGTTCAGGACAGTCCGAATATTCATGAATGCACCACGAAAACATACATATATAATTTTGACCCCTTAAACCCCATTTTTATATATCAAAACTGGGGTTCACAGGGATATACATAACTGTTTTCTTATTTCTGCTCAAAAACATGGATTGTTGTACTCGTTAGAACCGCCTCGCCAAGGCGGTTCTAATGAGTACCCACAATCTATGTTTTGAGTAGAAATATGAAAAATATTAGAATTGGTTTCTGAAAATTTTCAGTTTTTTGTGGTGAAATTTTCTATATATTTGAATAGGCATGTTTTCGTATTGGCGTGTTGAAGCGAGTTGTCTGGTAAAATCTCTGTAGTGGGATTCGGAAAGATACTGACGGACGTGGTTTAAAAACCATAGCCCTGTTCACAGGTTGTACTGATACTAGTTAATTAATGAGGAAGACCTTTTTTCTTTGACCAGGTACACACATATTTCAGTATTTTTGGCATAAATAAAAATACAGTCTGGGCCCAGCTGTCAGCAGAAATGTTCAGAATGTTCAGGGCAGTCTGAATATTTATGGATGTCTGTTGAAGACGGTCGTCATGCAAATTGTAACAGTGGAGTCATGAAAGATACTGAGGAATGTGGTTGAATAATAATTGTTTAAATAAATAAATAGATAAATAATAGGTTCTTTATACAATGAACCGTCGTTACAACGACAGCATTTGTTCTCAAAGATGTTACCAATAAAGTGAATTTGCTGTTGTAAAGAATCCTTAATGGACAGAATGATATGTAAGAAAGGCCTTGTTTTATTCTTATTTCCTCATATACCATTATGTTTTGGATATTTGTTAGAATCGCCTCATTGAGGCGATTCTAACAAATATCTAAAACATATTTTGCTGATGCGATTCTAACAAATATCCAAAACATACATTGTATTGTGCTTGAAGTTTTAATGCAATATTCTTGCATAATTTCTCATTAACTGTCATCTCCTGAGCGAAGGTTTCGTGACATTCAAATTGTCATTATAACGAATTTTGTCATTGTATCGAGTGTCGGTATAAAGACGGTTGACTATGACAGAAAGAAAGCTGTCAAGTTCCACTGACTGCAGTGTGCTCAAGGAACACAATAAGCTTGTAATTTAGTTGATAACATGTATAGAGGTTTGCAGGTGCTTACAGGATAGAGTCGATTGAGCACGCCAAAAAGGATTATTCATACCCTGCATAAAGTGATAAATAAGAGATGACGCCATTCAGAGTAACTATTATAGAAATATAGCAAGATTGTTCAGAGCCTGCAAAAAGTGATAAATAAAAAATGACGCCTTTCTGAGTATCTGTTATAGAACATACGAGTATCACATGCAGTATGTTAAATAATGAAATAATAATTTATGGGAAAATGAACACTAAATGCAATATGTGCCTTGAAATATTTAACTCCGGGAATCAAGCAGTTCGGCACAAACTTTATCCAAATTAGATGAGAAATTAGGGAGATATGAAGGTTTTAAACTTTTATGACTGTGTGCATATGCGCCGCCATTTTCAACATTTGATTAGGTATTAAATTGTAATACACAAATAAAAGGTATCTGCTGACATGAATATCATTACGAAAACACGCCTATTCAAATATATAGAAAATTTCACTTAAAAAAAACTGAAACTTTTCAGATAAAAAAACAACAAAAAAACTAATATTTCTGCTCAAAACAAAGATTGTGCGTACTCGTTAGAACCGCCTCGGCGAGGCGATTTTAACGAGAACCCACAATCTATGTTTTTTTAGAAAAATAAGAAAAATAATGTATACCCCTGTAAACCCCAGTTTTACTATATAAAATTGAGATTTAAGGGGTTCAAAATTATATAGGCGTGTTTTCGTGATGTGCTGCTTATTTGTGTTAGCTGATAGTATATATGTAAATGTAAACATTTACTAGTGAGACATATAATAAAACATTGTTGATATGATGTATTTATTGTTTTGGCATATTAAATGAAATGGTTATGACATTACTTACAAAGATGGCGGTTTATATGAAAGAGTTTTTTTTTCTGGAAAAATCATAAATATGTTGAAGGGTATGTATTCGTCAAGGTCTGGCTGTGCTCTTATTACTCAACTGATCTTTACAAAAATCTCACCCGAGTATTTGGCTTAATTGGATCTTTATTTTCAAGTATATTGATTCTTTATGTATGCTTTCTCTTTAATATTATGCTGAAAGGTCAATCTATCCTACTTGCAAATACAGACCTTTATATGTATAATTAAATCGATAATCTCTAGGAGCTTGTTTTTTGTAGAAAATAGAGAAGAAAGCTTTCCTTATTTCAATGTTATACTTGGGTTAATGTATAATGTATAACCGCGACTGCAGTTGATGAAATTGTACTACTGCAACTACATTTCATAAATTTGTCTCAGAATACCGGTAGCTTTATTTATATTTTTTCTTTTTGGACAGTAAATAAATGCTTTTAACTGCTGCAATACTTTGCTGTTGTAATTTACATAGCCAAACAAGTATAGCTGCAATAGTACTTCATTTGTCTGATACAGCTGTAATTGTAATGACATTATGTTCCATGGTAAAAAAAAAGTAAAAGACAAGTCCAGGGAGTGCCACAATCACAAACCGCAGCCCTTCCCAGACACCAAGAGGAAGAGGAAACCGACAAATCCAAACAAGCACAAATCGAACAAACGTACGAAAAGCACTAAGATTAGCTCTCTCTGCCCCAAGTGAGGTAATCACAATGCTAAAAGGATTGAAAAACACACAAGAAAATGAGACAAGGTAAGGCATAAAACAAATCGCCTCGTAGAATAAACCACAAAGCAACAAAGAGTAAGACTAACACCGGGACCACCGCCTTAGAACGGTCAGTAGAGTAAACCACCCGGGGGTTTAAAGCTCTTTTACAGCCAGTCAACTTCATCCTGGGTCCCGATGCTACTTTTAATACAGAAATACATAAAAAATCGGTAAATCATAAATATGTTGAAGGGTATGTATTCGCAAGCAGAAAGTTGGCATCAGTATATAGATATGCTTAAGACAGATTAGGATTTTCTTTTGCACGTGTATACCTGTAGTTTGATGTATGTATACGATACCTCCAACTGCATTATTTTATATTTGTTTATTTTGAGATAGATTTTGCGCTGTGCTGTTGAGCTGCTTACATGTAGAAACAAACTTACTGAAGATCACAGAAACTGGATTCAGGATTTCTTTGTATTTGTTTTCAGTTTACTCGAGAAGTTCCTTCACCCCAAATTCAGAGTCGGGAAAGTTGATGTTAGAATCCCACGGTACAGATCAGCGCTAAATGCCAGGAGACGGTCTCCAAAACTACAATTTTTAGGTCGTCGGCAAACAACGTCCCTCCTGAACCTTTAAAGCCAGTAGAAGAAGAAACATTCATAATGGCGTCAGGTGATAGAATTGAGAAGTTCTACGGTAAGCAACTGTTGATATTGAGGACTTTTTGAAAATGTGTGACCGTTACTTATATCGTATTTCCAGTGTCAAAAAAAAAATAAAATAAAAAAATAAATAAATAAAATAAAATAAATAAATACAGTAGACTCTCATTATCTCGAACTCTCTTATTTCGAATAACCGCTTATCTCGAAGTGAAAATCTGGTCCCTGTTTTAATACAGAGAAGTACCAACAGGCAACAAAATACTGTGGAAAAGAGCAATTTCTCCTCTTTTCCACAATAATTTCAATATATCTCTCTTAAGAGTCAAATTACATATTCATTCTGTTAAAGGTGGTTGTTCGATTAATTGTTTTCCTCAGTTCCGCAAATCTGATATGTCGAAGTACGGATATCTCGAAGTGTGTCATAGAATCCCTTGGAGTTCTAGATAACGAGAGTCTTCTGTAAATAGACTTACTATGTTTGCATCTAGAGGGGAGAGCAATGTGGTTTGCGGAAAACCTCAACCCTCCTCCTGCTGATTTGCAGTATTAAAAGCTGCGTTGATAAATAAATTTAAAGACGGGAAGAGATAAAATTAGATACTTTGAAAATAAAAAGACTAGATTTTGAATCTAATAATGATTTTATATACAGAGTTGAAAAAGAGAAAAATGAATTACATTTTCATTTTATCTTAAAGTCCAGAGATAGCAGTCGACGGTTTAGAACTATCTGTCAGGTCTGCCATCAGTTTAAATGGACTTTAGAGTACATGCAAACAGAGTGCAAAACCTTCTGTTGGAATTGCGACAGTAGCTGCTTCACAACAGGATGGCGCTATATAGCAGATTCTGGACCTGGACCTGTTACGGAAACTGGTCCTGGACAAGCCCGGCAGAGGACCATCACAGGCAAGACAAGAGCCCAGATAGATGCTACCATTCCGTCAACCCTAGACCGATTCGAGGGAGAAGTGAAATTGTTTGAATTGGTATTGGTCGGGAGGAGGCATAGGTGATGCCACAGAAAAAAAAAAAAAAAAAAAAAGAAAACGAAAAAGTCTGCTATTATTGGTCCGCGTAAAGTTTAAGGTTAATGCATATTGCGCGTGTTGAAAGTCGCAAGATATACTGACGCATTACATATTATGAGAAACTAGCCCTAACTACATGTAACTTGCCTTAATTATACGAATGGTGACGCAACAGACAGGTATTTTATTACAGTACTATGACCAGAGAATCCTCATTTCACTCACAAAATAATTGAATCTTCTATTAATCAGGCAATACACAGTAAAAACCCGATCAGACAGAACAGATGCGCAGACTGATCGCGATTCTATGCAGTTTGCGCACGTGACGTGATTGGATTTCCCGAAGCACGTTTCAGTTTCGCGCTGTGAGGTTAGCGATTAATCAATGCTTCGTTGACAGATCTTGAAGAGAACTCTGTGGAACCTTGCAAAGTTATGTGACAACTGTCTCCATCACAAGCAGATTGTAGCATCGATTTACAAAAACCGTATTTACCTTATTGTATATGCTTTGCATATTGGGTAAACAAATACAGCAGATGACATTCTATAATAGTTTTCTTATTTGTCCCAGAAAATAGACTTTGATATTTAATCCAATTTGCATTTGCATGAAACGTCAAGGTATATTTTCTGGAAAAAATAAGGTTAAAATCGAGCTATCGTTTGCTGAATCTGCCCAGGGTGTGGAAATGGTTAGAATCTTATCACTTATCCTAAAGATTGGGTAACTTTATCTGACTACCTGGTGAAATTACGAAAAGATATCGTCATTTTGTCGTCTGTTGAATTTCCCTCGAGAATAGTGATGGTTCATTCCTTATCAACCTGTCCCAATGACTAGATAACCCAGCAGGCACACAACGTTGTCACAACTTAACGATTCAACGTCTCGTCGTTGTTTCGACGTTGTGTACCCACTGGATATATCCATCTGATTATCTGGTTATTATTTCAAAACTGCTAGATGTGTGGTGGTATTCCTGACCTTGCGTTCTATAGCGCCTGATTGGTGAAATTACTGACCTTGCGTTCTATAGCGCCTGATCTTAGTCTACATTGTATTCTTGTCAGTTATGATAATTACTGTAGATACGGTATTGTCTCTACATCCCAGCAGGCACACATCGTTAAAACAACGTCGATCCAACTTTAAATCGACGTCGTTTTAACGTTTTATTCCTTTCATCAACGTAGTCGGGTCTAAAGGTCCTTCTAACAGAGCGTGACGGGCGAGTCTAGTCGACTAGATTGTTAATGCTCATCTAGAGAAAAAAATCAATCTATAGAATGCAGATTGCAAACACTTAAGATTTATACCAGAATACGATGATGCAACTGAACGCGTTGCATACTAGGTAAATATTTCAGCAGACGACATTTGAAATATGTTTTTCTTAGTTTTCTAAAAAAGAAAAAAAATAGACTTTGACATTTCATAGAAATTCTCCTTTTTGAAATATTTTTTTTCTCTAGAAAATAGGCCTTAACATATCAAGCAAATTGTCTCTTAAAGCTAGTTAGGATTTTGCATCCACGGTTTGAATTTCGGCCCGGACTACCTCAATGCCTGTCAAGTGTTTTTTTTTTTGCGCAGTGCCTTTCACGTATACTATCACAGATCCAAGCAAAATGTTTTCAAGAGTAAATTAACCCATTTATTTCTAGCGTCCCACAAAAAGGACATTAACAGTGTAGACCCAGATCAGACGCCACAGACGCGGCGTCTGACCAGGGTCTACACTGTGTGCATTGAATACAGGAATTTCTTTAAAACATGGTCAAAACCAAAAATAACCAGACACCCCTTATGTCGGAAACGTACCTGTCCGAAGAATGAACGTAGAAGAGACTATTCGTCATAAATGGGTCAATTATAAATTGTAACTCCTAATACCAGAGAAAAATATTGTTCAAAGTAACAAATTAGTATTCATGCAGATTTATGCATATTGCTATGACGCAACCAAAGGAAAAAGAGGCGACTCAAATAAATAAATTAATAAATAATAACAATAAATAAATAAATAAATAAATAAAAGATGCCGGTTACAAACAAAAGTCCTAATGAATCAAGCGTAAACGAATGCCCAAATCAGCCAGCTCATTTGTGTAA
This sequence comes from Anodontia alba, assembly GCA_964016985.1. Classification (NCBI taxonomy): domain Eukaryota; kingdom Metazoa; phylum Mollusca; class Bivalvia; order Lucinida; family Lucinidae; genus Anodontia; species Anodontia alba. The sequence goes on from OZ024821.1 coordinate 16,223,885, forward strand.
TCTGATCGTCGTTGATGACAGTTTATAGACTACATGTATATTGATATCCATATCAAGTAACGCCACGTGTCAAAACGCAGAGCTAAATAGGGTGAACATGTCCTTCGATGTTCGCATAGTATATCACGGCACTCGTTGCAATTCCGGTACAAAAAGGCTAATAACTGGCGAATTATTGCACAAATAAGAAATATAACCGAGTTTTACATGATGTTTTGAATAATTGAACAGCTGCAGAAAATTGCGAATTGCTCACTCAAATACCAGCCTGAACAGATATGCACTTTAATTTTGGCATACGCTTTTTTGTACCAATTCTGCTTAAAACGTTATAGTATACATGTACAAACCGTGGTATCATCACGAAAACATGCCTATATAATTTTGACCCCCTAAAACCCCACTTTTATGTAGTAAAACCGGGGTTTACAGGGGTATACATTATTTTTCCTATTTCTGATCAAAACATAGATTGTGGGTAATCGTTAGAACCGCCTCGACGAGGCGATTCTAACGAATACCCACAATCTATGTTTTGAGCAGAAATAAGAAAAATATTAGGATTTTTTAACTGAAATTTTTCATTTTTTGGTGGTAAAATTTTCAGTATATTTGAATAGGCATGTTTTCGTAATGATTAGTCCGGTTTCGGCATTGCAGATAACAGATATCCAGCAGACACACAATGTTTAAGAAACGTCGTTTCAACGTTTATTCAGCTTTAACATTGAATCCACTTTTAAACGACGTTGTTTCAACCTTGTGTGCCTATTGGATAAGCAGGAAGACAGATTTTCATATGATGCGGCTCAGACACTGTCTGAAGAAGAGCAAAACATCAGGAATGTAGACTATAAGAAAACGGAAAAAGAAAGAGAGGCAATTTTATTACTCCTGTAAAGGAAGAATGTTAGACAATCACAGTCGCCTTTGTCACCGGTGTAATCATTATAGGCAGAATGAAGAGAACAGCAATCAACCCAAAATAACTTGATGTGCAATACAAAGCAACAATAAACACACACACACACACACACACACACACACACAAACACAAAGAAAAAAAAAAGAAAACAGAGACATGTGTGTTTGTTGAAAAAAAAAAAGACAAAAAAAGAAAACACAAACGTGTGTTTGTTAAACACTTTGTCCCCGCCTATATGCATATCCCAACAAAACAAAATGTCAAACACTTTGTCCCCGCCTATATGCATATCCCAACAAAACTAAATGTCAAACACGAAATAAATGCGATTTTTTAAAAAGTTAGTCGGGTGATCTACTCTTTATCTCCAATAAGTCTGCCGTACTTTCCGAGATTCCACAAGGCTAATTGTGACAAATAATTGATGATATTTTTCTTGTTTTTTTTTTTTTTTTTTTTGTTTTTTTTTTCTCTCAGACAATAACATTTCACCTTCGGAGACAATTCGCATGAAATGTCAATCTATTTTCTGAAAAAAAAATAAGATCAATATTTCAAAATGTTATCTGCTGATTTTTTTTTATCCAGCATGCTCAGCGTTAAGATTAAATGGTTTGGTATTACTTACTTCGTTTCAAAATACAGTTCTATCATCCACAGTGTCTTGAAATATAAATGCTATCATCCATATAGAATAAAGGTACATGTACACGTACTGTACACATTAGCGTTAGGATTTACCATTCCATACTTTGAATTTCGAAATAAACTTGTCCAAGCGAACACACATTGGGACGTAACGTTAAACTTTATTTTACTTAGCTGCTCTCTTGTTGCCTTATTGGTTGCGTGTCTGGTGGGTTTTATACCCACCCATAAAAGAAATGAGCCGTACATAATACAATGTACCTTCGGAGATATGCGCCCAGCGAAGATTCAGCTCAGCCTGCGCATTCGCGCAGTCTGAACAGAATCTTCACTGGGCGCAGTTTGGATAACCAAGCATGCAAAGTTTCTTCATACAGACAAAGAAGACTCTGGTCTGACTGTAAAGATGTGCAGGCTGATCTGAGTCTGTGTTAGCCGCACGTGTACGTTTTCTCATGTTGCGGCTATTATGATTTTCATTGAATTGCTTATTTTAACGACGTGTTGCATGTTTACAGCCATGACTTCATCAATACAAATATTGGTCATATTGAAGAGGGGAAGCGAGAAGTCACGACAGCAGTTTTACAACGTAAAAGTAACAACAACGCAAAATATGATAATTATTTCATTTTGCGTCCACAACATTATTACATTTTCTGTTGATTCTGACTGCAGTCGCAACGCAAAATGTATTACAATTATTGCATTACTGTCTTAATTTGGAAACACTTTTGATTCCAACTCCAGGTCACAAATAAGTCAATACAGACCAAACATAGTCGACCGTGGAAGATATATGAAACACAATATTTAATGCACATATACACCTGTTTAAGAGACTAAACCCCTACATGTATGTAGTCAGCTATAGTACATGTAAAGATCTACTTACATTGACCAAACAGATAAACGCTATGCAAATGCATCGTACACTTTTCATATGAAATACTCATAATTCCAAAAATGTAGCATAAGTTTTGTAAAAAATGCCGTGTGACGTAAGGTAAAAATATATCTGTAAACATCACATGTAAATATAAACACTGAGATGTTTGAATCCTTTCACAGCAAAGACAACATTTACCCATTGTATTAGGGGAAACCCCCAAAAGAGTAACTGGCAAACAGTGCATACCCAGATCAAACGCCGCAGAACATGGCATCTGATCAGAGTCTACACTGTTTATATTAAATACAGGATTTTCTATAAAAATGCACATGTAATAATACAAACTAGCCAGACATGCTGTTATTTGAAATTATTATTATCAGAAGAAATGCGGTAGATTAGTACCATTCGACATACATTACGAAAACACGCCTTCAAATATATTGAAAATTTAACCAACAAAAAACTGAAAGTTTTCAGATAAAACTTCTGATATTTTTCATATTTCTGCTCAAAGCATAGATTGTGGGTACTCGTTAAGACCGCCTTGGCGAAGTGGTTCTAACGAATACCCACAATCTATGTTTCGAGTAGAAATATGAAAAATAATGTATATGCCTGTAAACCCCAGGTTTACTATATAAAAGTGGGGTTTAAGGGGGTCAAAATTATACAGGTGTGTTTTCGTGATGAATGGGTTTAAGAAGATGGAAATAACAGACACGTTTTTTTTAGTCTTATCATGAACAATAATGCAAAGTACAACAACTGCCTCCTAGCACTGAATTGAGTCATATTTTCAAATTAATCAGACTAGGCCTTATGATCCCAAAAGGACCAAAAACTGAACGCTTCGCTGTGTGGTACTACTGAGAGAGGTTTACGGTCGCCACACGGCCTTTACACCAGCTCAAATGAAAATAAATTCAATCTGGAAGCTGTTGTTTTTCCCCTAGTTATTTCAAGGCTTATAAAAACAAAACAAAATAGATTTTCAAACGTATTTGTTCTGAGTTGCTGGTCTTGAAAGGCAATGTCGTGTTCCTTTTCTTGGTCAGTATAGGTCATATCAAGTTTTTCCTTGTACCAGCCATACCAGCCACAAGTAGAGAAAGATTTGTATCGCATATGTGGACAGCGAAAAACTACAGGCTTCTACACAGCTGCGCATCTGAACACAGCTTTCGTTGTTATCGCTTAAAATCATTGGATGCTGTATAATATATTGACGAACAGAGAAGGTTTTGATTATTGATAAGCATATGATTATGCTAACTTGGTAATTCTCTGTTCCTTTTCATGTGTCGTCCATTAACTGTCGTCAGTATTCTGACAGTACTAGTCAGTTGACCTATAAACAATAAAGACTTGCATTATGTCGCAAGCTGTTGCTTGGGAAGTTGACTAATATATATATATATATATATATATATATATATATATATATATATATATATATATATATATATATATATATATATATATATATATACAGTTACATGTAACTACTATATACTATACATATCATGCAAGTATATATGCCACAATAAAGTCTCAGAACAGTCCACAAACTCTTACATGAACGAGTTGTTCTATTGTAAATGAACACATCTGACTATTTTATTAATATGCGCTTTATCATGTAAATTTGTTTCGACATGCTATATAACTAAACATAAATCGTATAGCTCAGAGATCAAAGACATAGTCCTAGTTAAAAACTCTTCTTTGCGTCATTGAGCTAGTAAACAGGAACGATATTGATCGACAAAGTCCTCGCAATGCAAAAACTTGTCATCTGGCTTATACCGACAGCGAAGACCCGGATCAGTCTGCACATGGAGCAGTCTGACCAGAGCATTCACTCTCCGCTAACAGAATCATTCGACAATATTGAATGTATCAATGCCTAGCAAACGCCCGGATGATACATTGTGCATGTGCCGAATGATCTGAATCTGCGCATTTTGAACATGCTCGAAGGCACTTTTTCGCATGGCGCGGCTCATATGTATAGTTTTTCGAGTTATGCTGAAAATGTTGATACCTGAGCTACTTTTGATATAACGAAATGGCAGAAAGATATCTTTAACTCTTGAAATGCTTAAATAAATTAACATGCCACGACCAAGTCTAATTTTCAGCCATTCAGATTACTTGATCCGGACTGTTGCTATAAAGTCACATACTTAATGGCAAACAGTGCAGATCCAGATCAGTTGGCTTCTTCAGAAGCCAACTGATCTGGATCTACACTGTTTGCAAAGGCAGGGTGTATCCGGGTTCAGCAGGACAAGGGTTAATTCCGAACTGTTTTTCCATGTTGTTGTGTATAATTGTAAGCTACTAAATACCTGAGGCACAAGGAGGCTGCACTTAACATGTTTATTTGCAGATATGTATAAAGCATCCCTCACCAAGCCCAACCCCTGTCCACTTTATACTCGACAAAAAGGTACGTCCAATTTATGACAGGTGTACTGAAAGTTTTTTCAACCCGAGTACGGTTTGAACCCACTAAACCTTTTGTACTCGAATTCACTAGGTTCTACCAGTTCTCGGAAAGACATGCTATACGAGTTGTCTTTACTATGGCAACCAACACTAACCGTAATTTTATATGACAGCTCTTTTCTGCATATTGGTTTAAATAGGCAAATGTTGGCTATTGTGCAAGAGTATATATTGAAAACCAGGGCCCAGTTGTTTAAAACTAACGATGCCGTTAGTTAACGTATCGTTAAACATTTAGTCATTAAATATGGCATGTACACTTATATTTTTGCTGAAAAATATGTGAATACATTTTGCATTTGCAAAAGTTACTCACATTTTTCAGCAAAAATACCTGTGAATTAGATATTGTACTTACTGGAACAGTTAACATTTTGATCACAAACAGCTCGTTAAGCTAACTTAGCTTTGAACAATTTGGACCAGGTGTTTAGATACAGTAAAATAGTATATAAGATGTATAGGGAATAAATATCCAACCACAAACAGTCGAGTAAACAAAGATATACAGTAAAAACTGTTTATTACTGACCAAAACAATGCCAAGAGTGATACTCTGAACGAAACTAGGAGTAGTTTTTTCAGGGCACTTGCTTTTAACTTTGACAGGTATTACATGTATGCAACAGTTTTGAATGAGTTCAGAAGGACACTACTTTTTTTCATTTACCGTGGAAGCGCCATACATAATAATTGCTTTGCATTTTTTTTAACTCGTTCATTCCTGAGTTTCTGAGGTGGACTTTTCCATCATCGAACTGACACATGTCTACTGATGCAAACAGGGGTTTCAGTCTTAAAAGAAAACATAATAACAAACAGTATATATTCTGATGAGACGGCTCTTTTATGAGCCGTCTCATTTGAATCTTCACTTGTTTGCACGCGTATCTGTTTTAGTCTGCCAGGCTGAAGGGATTTAGCAATTCCTATTGTCTTGGTTTATCATTAGCTGAGGAAAACTACAATGTTCAAGTATGTCATAAATCATATTGCATGTGGCATTCACTTTTCTTGCATTAAGCCAGTTATTCCAAATTACTGCTTTTAAATGAGTTAAGATGTTTGCTAACTGGGATACAGATTTACATAAGTCGTAAGAATAAAAATGAAGCAACTAAAATCCGTCATAAAATTTATCTGAATTTCACACTTCATCTCTGTGTATCTCCGTAACTAAAAACATAATTTTGGGTTGCTGATTTTATGTAGTTGTCTTTCATGCATACAATCAACGTTACTCGTACTTCATCTTTAAGTTTGTTTTCGTATTTCGCGGTTCATATTGTGTAAACAAGTGTAGTTACTCTTTAACCTTTAACCCGATGTATGCCTACTGCCCAATTTAAGAGACACTGAGACCCAGATCAGACTTTACAGAACGCGGCGTCTAATCAGATGTATACTGTTTGCATTTAATACAGTTTGCATAAGAGAAAAAAAAAACAGTGTAATAATAAAAACCAAACGACACCCTTTCTATTGGAAAAAAAAGCCTGTCCAAGGAGCTGGGTTAAAGACAAACGTAAGTGACTTCCTAAAGCTATTTACAACATGTCTGGCTGGATTGTAAATCAACAATATAATTGAATAGTAGGAGGACTAGCCATAAAGAGATTGAAAACTCTGGTTACTTTCGACAAATGACAATGGACATCTGTTACGAGATTAAAACAATAATCGCGAAATCTTGTATGGAGTTCGTTGATTCAACCGTCAAAACTGGGATAGTGAGGTCATTTAAAGACAGATTATTGACCTACAAGCACCGACGTTTCTGCACTAAAAAATGCAAGTAAGTAGAGGGTTGTAGATAATATGTCCTATTATAACCAAAGCAGAAGTTTTCGCACGTTTAAATAATTTATGCACACTTAACTTCAAGTCGCGCACACACTACTGTAAGTTCGTCTAAATTATACTTTTTGTACGCCTGGTACACTTATACATATACGTTCCTTTATCTGGAGTTACATATAGTCAGGTTTCTCATTTATCGTATCTTGCAAAAACAAACTTAAAAAAAAAAAAAAAAAATACACACAAACACACACACACACACAAAAAAAAAAAACAAAAAAAAAAAAAAACAAACAACAAAAAAAAAAAACAAAAAAAAAAACAAAAAAAAAAAAAACTACTATCGAAAAGATATAGAGTTGATGTTTCGTATATACAAAGCCTGGATATTGCACGATTCAAAACCACTATATAGCAATCCGAAAAAACAAATGCATTTTGGCGAAATGTATGCATTCTCTAAGGTACTGTTTCCAATGTTTGCCTAGCAACTATAAGTCAAGTGTATAGTAAACAGGTATATATATATATATATATATATATATATATATATATATATATATATATATATATATATATATATATATATATGAAAACGCACCCTTCGAGCAATAAATTAATCTATACAGTTGATTTAAATTAACTCTGAATCATTAAAAGTTTTGTCGCGTGTTTGTCTAAGGGTTTGGTAAATGGATGATGCTTGCCGTCTGTTCATTTTATGGCTACTTAATTGTATTTGTCTGTCCTCCCTTTGGTTTTGGAGGCTTGATGTGGATCTGATTGTATCAGTTCTTGAGTTCATTTATTCATTTGTAACACCTAAAGGTGGTAGTTTCATTGTTGTATTTGTGTTTATTGTTATGTAGTGTTTCACTACGTATGATTTTTAAACAATTATGTAAGTTTAAGATATATTCAGTTAAGTTTGGGTAACAGAATTGCTACTGTTTTGTATGGCGTTGCCAACTCTGCTTGTCATTTGTTCATTTTGTGACTAAATTGTATTTTTCTGTCTTTCCGTTTGGTGTTGGGGGCTTGATGAGGATCTGATTGCAGCAGTTCCTGAGTTCACTTATTTACTTTTTACTTTATGGAATTTCGAATAACATTTTTTGTTGGTGGAAATTAATAGACTTATTGTATTTGGTCTTCATACAGTTTTACCGAGTGCAGTCCGTCAACATTTTTTTTTTAAATTATCGGCATGACTAAATTTGCAGAGATCGCCTTCAGCATGCATTTTAAAGATGCACAAATATAAAATTGTATTATATACGAATTAATCGAATAGGAAAATCTAAAGCACGAACGTCCAAAAGTGTCTGGTAACATTTAAATTGTGTCAATAAAAACGATATTGTTAAAAAATTCAAAACAATCGTTCTCTTATGAGTTTATCGTAGAAGCCATATTTGATCAGAAATTGGACATGTTTGGTGTCAGTCCTATTTCTTTGATTCTTTTTACACGTAACATCAAAAAAACGTAGAAAGTGTATTGGAAATACAGTTTGTATGCGAAATTTTAAAATCAGTTTCCGGCAATAAAACAGGGCACGCTCCCTTAAATGCAGAATCACTTTTTGTATCATAGTTGCATATGCATATGAAAAATAAACATTCTGGTTTCTGTTTTGAACGTAATCATTTATTTTTCTTTTCTTTGACGTCAATCTTAGAATACGCAAGACCTTTTTACATACTTGGAAATTGTTAAGTATTCGACTGGGACTCCGTAGAAACATGCTAGATTTCGCGAAATAAAATGTATACATATCTGGGCCAGTTATTCAAAGCGTCGTTAGCTAAACGAGCTCGTTAAGGGTCATTTCGTTAACTGTTTTAGCGGATTCAATACACAATATTCTGATTGTTTTTACTGAAAAAAAAGTGAGTTGCTGTCGCACTGCAAAAGCTACTCATATTTTTTTTCAGCAAAACATTACAGCATATTTGCGTATCACTCGATATAAATTTTAACGAATCGTTAACTAACGACGTCGTTAGCTTTGAACAACTGGGCCCTGCTATATAGTTGTTTTATATACTGTCTTTCAATACCAAAATGAATTGTATATCTTTCCGACTTAGGGCTAGCAATTTTCTTATATTGGAACCCGTACTAATATGTAGGCTTTGCTTACATGGGCCAAAGTATTTTGTCAAATTTGGATTGCTTCAGAAAACTATGGATGCTTGAACAAAAATCATGCCACATTTTCTTTGTCATATCTAGGTAGTAGAATTGCTGTACAGTTGCTCAAGTTGTATGGGACCTCCATTGTTTGCATGAGTCCTTGCTCATAAGATCTGGCTGTGTATATATTGATTTCAGCAGGAGTTTCTTTCTCAACTTTCAATATTTAAGTATGGGTACGGCAGGGAAGTTCCACTGCGTACAATACATTTGTTTTTGTATACATGTACATGGTAACAGACTCTTGGCTGTCGGGGCAACAGAGAGAATGACAGAGTAGCGCACGGAACTGGAGGAACTTTCATGATTATCCGGACTTAAACAGTATCTGTAGCGGCCATTAAAACATCTTCGCCAGATTTCTGATAAAAATAATTATGGACGGATACAATTCACTCCTGTAAACGAGAAATTTTAGATTGAATATGTTTCAAAGAATATGAAACGTTTGATCGAGCATGTAACAAATTGTCTTAGCATATTTTTTAAGTGCCAAAGATTTGGTGCAGTGTTAACGAAAACTATCTATTGCAATTAAAAAAAAATATATATTATGTGACAAGGAATATTTGTCTCTGTTAGAATACCTTTGATTATTCTATAAGATACAGACTGTTGGCTTTATTGCTACTCTGCCTTCGACATCATTCAGAAAATCTATTGTACATAGCGCTTTACTGAGACCAATAAAATATGCATATTTTGCCATGATTCAATTCAAAACCTTTTGTCGTAGATAGCGATCCACAAAAAGTTTTATCCAAATCATTTGTTATGAAATGATTTTTTTTTTTTGCCGTAGAAAAAATAGCTGTATATTATGCATGGTGAGATAATACTGTTGTGAAACAACAATAAAGAGAAAATTCATTAGAGAAAAGCAAAACAATTTTATATAAAAAAAATGCATAATTATGTAGGACCAATATTTAGCCACGATTTTTTATTTCAAATAAATATTTACGCAGGAAGCACAGAAACAGAAACGACAAATGACTTGGAACAAAATATGGTCAGTCAGAATAAACTTTTGTTCTTTTTTAATAAGACGCTAAACAAATAACACGTCTTTCCAAGTGGTGCCAAAATGACTGTAGTTGCTACCTTCAGTTTGTAATTGTACCTGTACTTGTTGTTTTTCCATACCTCGGAATGCAGGGCACAGTGAAATAGTTATTTTCCCATAGAAGTCCATAGTAATTCCACCCTTGATGGTTTAGAATTCATTTCCAGGTATGGCTGGGCTTCCAAATTTTGTGGTTAAGAATTCATTTCAAGATATGGCTGGGCTTCCAAATTTTGTTTTAATTCAAAGACCAGGCTTAGCTAAGCAAAATATTTAAGGAAAAACTCCACTGTCACCAGCACTTTCTGAGACTTTTTAGAGACTGAATGTAGCAACCCTTCAGTTGGCAGGTATCAAAATTTGAAACTTAACAATTTCATCATTTATTATTTTGGTTCCAGCAAACACACAGAGAAACATTTATTCTTTAAAAAAAATCAGGAAATTACAAAAAAAAAAATTTTTCTTCAAATTAGAATGATGTGTTTTAATTCATCTTTATTATTAACCAATCACAGGTCGCCTTACACAAAATAACTACCTCGTGCACATTTTTGCACCAATCAGTAGTCCTGTCACAACTGGTTCCCTGTGCCCTATATCATAACGGTTTCAAACATGCACACGAAACATTTAATTGATTTACACCGCAACACCCCTACCCTTACAAAACCTCAAACTTGAACCGTGTCATCAGAAAAAAAAGTATAGAAGATGTCTAGGAAGAACCACAATCACAGGACATGACCTACCAATAACATCATGTGGAAAAAGAAATATATTACGCCTGACAGCACTCATGCCATAAGCTAAACAAGAGCAAAGCAAACTGTTATATGGCTTGTATGAGACTAGTTTTTCTGTTGTGTACCGTATATGCAATTGAAAATAAATAATGCGCAACACAAGACAACAGTCCATTTGCATCAGTGAAAAATAGGCGCCGCTCGATCAGTGGTAGATTCATTTCCTAAATGTTTAACCCATTTAAGTCTAACGTCCCCTAAAAGGGACATTGGCAAACACCCAAATCAGATGCCGCAGAATGCGGCGTCTGATCAGGGTCTACTCTGTTGCCATCAAATTTAGATTTTTCTACAAAACATGAAAATAATAAAATAAAAATAACCAAACACCACTTATATATGAAATGGACCTGTCCAAAGTCTAAAGATAGACTAGTTCACTCGACATAAATGGGTTAAAAGCTTGTGTGACTTGCTGCTTGTTTACCTGCATATCTATACCCTTCTGTAAATCTGTCTACTCTATTAAAGGGAGTGAATTCTTTCCTTTTAGAGAATGTTACTTTTCAGACGGAGGCAAAATAAATTTTGACATACATGTAGTTGCCTGCCTGAAAGTGTCATAAATCACCTTAATGCCTTTAAAAAGAAACTGTATGGTATGTATAAAGAGTAGCATCGGGACCCAGGGTGATATTAGCCAGCTGTAAAAGTGCTTTAAACCCCCCTGTGGTTTGCTCTACCGACCGTTCTAAGGCGGTGGTCCCGGTGTTAGTCTTGCTCCTTGTTGCTTTGTGGTTTATTCTACGAGGCGATTTGTTGTATGTATTTCCGTGTGTCATTTTGTTCTTGTATTCTTCAGTCCTTTTAGTATTGCGATTACCTCGCTTGGGGAAGAGAGAGCTAATCTTAGTGCTTTTCGTACGTTCGTTTGGTTTGTGCTTGTTTAGATTTGTCGGTTTTCTCTTCCTCTTGCGGTCTGGGAAGGGCTGCGGTTTGTGATCGTGGCACTCCCTGGACTTTTCTCTTACTTTTTTTCCGTTGTATGGAAAGCAAATTTGTCGGGACGGAAAGGTTACTATTCCATTTTGTTTAAGTTAAATTTATCAATATCTGATAATATAATTACATCTAAAATATATAACAAACAAGATGACTTCATCATCTCATTGCAGATTTTCCGCTTATAGAAAAGCTAGGCAGATAGGGATCAGAAAGCTTAGTTTCTGTATCAGGTATCACATTGGGCGGTACCGCCCCACGTGTCAGATACCTCATACAGAAAATATTTTAATTTTAATGTAATCGTCTACGATTTAGCTATCACGTGATCTAGGCCGCGCATTAGGTGGGGCTATATGAGCGTCCGCCTGTAACATTCATACGTTTATGAGGCGTCGGTCACGACCATGGCATTAAGTGCGGGAAATACCGCCATTCTCATATATGGTGAAAAGACTTAAAACTCTTTTTTTTCCGGAACAAGAAAGCTTTGGGACTGAATCTTGGTATATAGATAGCATAGGTGACTCAATTTCTACCAAGTTTGCAATATCTACCAAGTTTGTTCAAATGATGGTGGAAGGTTGACCTTTGACTTTTTTTTATTACAGCAAGGTCACATTTGCGCACCCCGCACGCATTTGTGTAGGGATAAATGTTGAAATGTCATTTTTTCAAAACGTATTTAAGACTAAAACAAAAACTTACAATGTATGATAAAACTATTAAAACCTTTTTCCGCTACAGTCAAACTTTTGTCCCCTGGGGGTCATCTGCCCTTGCTCCTGGGCTATATACTTGTATTGAATTGTATAATTTTTAAATGTCCTCTGAATAGAAAGGAAGGCAATGATCAGGAATCGATACAATTACCTAAAATCTTCCGTTCCAAGACACCAAGGGAACCGCTTGAGCAATTTTCACCAGATTTCACATAGGGCCTTCAGTCGAAAGGGTATTGATAATTAATTCAAATGGTTCCGCCCCATTAAATAAGACGGTTGCCATGCCCATATATGGCCAAGGCACTTAAATATTTTCTTTTCAAGACCTAAGAAAGCTTTGAGGCTGAATCTTGGTATATAGCATTGGGTACCCAAGGTCTACCAATTTTGACCAAATAATGGTTGTAGGTTAACCTTTGGCCATTTTATTGCAAGGTAAAATTTGTGCCCTATACATTTTAAATGGGGAAAAGTTGAAAAAAAAAAACAACAACTTTTTTTCAGTGGATAATAAATACTAATGCTGAAACTTACAACAAATAATTAAAGAAGTAAAACTGTTTTGCTACTGTCAAAATTTTAGATGCTATCAGTCCTTGCCCTTGACAATCTTTAATTAAATGCATTTGTCTCTGAAACAGCTTGAACAGTTTTCACTAGATTTCACGTGGGGCCTTCTATCAAAAGGATGTTGACAATTTGTTCAAATGTTTCTCTGCCATTGAACAAGAAGACTGCCATTCCCATATATGGTACAAGACTTAAAAATCTTCTGTTTTTAGAACTAAGAAAGCTCTTGAGGTTGAATCTTGTATATCAGGGACTCGGAGTCTATCAAGTTTGTTGAAGTGATGATACTAGGACTACTTTTGACCTTTTAATGGTATGGTCAAATTTGTGTCCTAGTTGCTTTGGCAATCCTGGAAGAAGTTGCATTGCATTTGCAGATACGCAATAGCTGTTTTATCATGTGAGCGAATCGTGGCCCATGCGCCCATGGGCCTCTCAGGAGTCAATTTTAAAATCTCATATTTTAGCATAAATATGTTTTTCATGACGACGTCTCTTTTCCTGGACGTATTTTAGCCTAACTCTCTTAGCTCATTCCGCAGACAACAAATTGGTAATATTTTTCTCATTTTCCCAAAAAGCAAGATTTGACATTTCATGCAAATTGTCTCCGTTGGAGACAATTTGCATGAAATGTCAAGACCCGTTTTATGGAAAAAAAATATGAAAAATATTTAAATATCTGGTCTGCTGAAACTTTTATTCAGAGTGCTGGGCGTTAGATGCGTAACAGTTCGTATTTAAGTACTATGCTATTTTTCTATCTTTGTTCTTTTTATCTATCTCGAACTCAACAAAGAAATTGAAAGTATCATGCTTGCATAAAGCAGATAACATGTCACTCATGTTTAGAAAGTATCATATTGACTAATCTTATGTCTGGGTCATGACAAACTGACAAGTATGTGATAAATAAACAAATCAAAGTCTGAACAAGAGCCGTTACGTAGCTGATATGAAAAGTCAAGAGAATGAAACCAAAGCCTAAAGCACCTCCTTAATGATAGAGCAAAGTTGACATATTCCTCTGTCGCAGTTCTTCTTTATTTGTTTGCCTCGGGAGGGCAGTGCTTCATGATTATGGTATTTTCTTGGTATCTTTATTATATTTATGCACACGCAGCCCGCACGCTGCCCACCTAGCTGGAACACGACATTGAAATAACGTCGCATCAACGCCCATGCAACGTAATGGCGTTATATCGGCGTTGATAAACGCCGTTTTAACATTATGCGCTTACTGGGCAGTGTTTTGAATGTGTTTCAAGCAGAACCAACATCGACTCTCGCTTGTGTCTTGGACAAGGCGACTAACTTCTTTCAAGCAATACAATGTGTAATGACATCTAGAAAACATGCCTATATAATTTTGACCCCCTTAAACCCCATTTTTATATAGTAAAACTGGGGTTTACAGGGGTATGCCTTATTTTTCTTATTTCTGCTCAAAAACATAGATTGTGGTTTTCGTTAGAACCGCCTCGTCATGGCGGTTCTAACGAGTACCCACAATCTATGTTTTTGAACAGTAACAAGAAAAATATCAGATTTTTTTTATCTGAAAATTTTTATTTTTTGGTGGTAAGAATTTCAGTATATTTGAATAGGCATGTATTGACACGATCACCAGGCTGTTATAAACATAATCTATACCAAGCGATTTAGACCGGTTAAATATATTTCGGAAGACCTGGTTAAAATTTAAAATTGTAGAACTGTTTCAGTTTAAATACGCATAATCTGAATTGGCTTGAATCAGTCCCTAAGACTAGTGAAACAACAGATTTCGTTCTTTTGAGTTACACCAAATTTCCTGGTGCACAATCTTCTATAACGGTTTCAAACGGATACTTGCTACGGAACTTGGTTTATAGGAATTACAAATAAAATGAATCCATACACGTTTTTGCAGAGTATTAGGCGTTTGCTATGGACCTATTTGTTTGGACTTCTGATTTCGTCAGAAGCACGAGTGCCTCCGCTATGCGTACCGAACATATGTTTGTAATTTTGAGCTGCATCAGACTTAAAGTGTGAGGTTTCGCTCATGTAAGATTTGTTAAAGCCCCAATCCACAGTCTGATCTTGGCCGTGGCTGTTCGCAGATATTCATCACGCCCTTTTTGCGTGATACGGGTCGTTTTAAAGGCTCTTTATTCGATCGATTAACGCAATTTTAACAGCTGAGGTGATAATAGTCTTTCTTAACACTAATGATGCTTTCAACAGCAAGCAGTAACTCTTACAAAAATTATTTATAACCTCATTAAGTCATTATATTATTTTGTGTTAGTTAAAATTACCTTTTTATTGAAACCTAGGAGTTTGTGCGCTGATATACTTGAAACAGCACACTAATTGGATAGTTAAGGTTTCGGAATGCTTAGGATATAGCATATACACGAATGCTCAATGACGTCATACGTTGATGTTTTGTGTCACTGTAATACTGAATAAGTAATTGTCTTCTAATAAGTTACATAATGCTAACATTAACGAAAAAAAAAATCACCCTAGCTACGTACATGTAACACAGTTTCGTTAAAACATAACGTAGACTCATGAATATCAATATCGAATCTCAGACCACTTTCCGCCGATAGTACTGCTGTATATTTCAGTGATCCTATAATAAACCCTCCAAAACTATCAGCTAGGGAGGAGAAAATGATGAGATCAGCCGGACATGAAGCAAAGTCTAAAATGGCTTTGTTTTTATATATAACCCAACAAGAACACAATGTTGAAACAACATCGTTTCAATGTAGATTTAACGTCCTAAAAACCACACTTTTGAAACAACGTCGTGAATGAATGTTGAGACGACGTTGTTGCAGTTTTATATGCCAACTGGTGTGTTTTTTTTTTTGTTTTTTTTTTCTCTGTAGCGACTGAACGACATTGAATGAAGCTTCTGTAATGGATAAAAACTCTTTATTCATACAAGATTTTATGTTAAGGTCCTCATTATTCATATAAATGTTTTGTATCGATTCGTTTGCTTCAGTGAAAGTAATATATAAAACAATAATAATCAATTGTTCGATCCGGCAAATATCTAAATCCGGATAAAATATGGGTCACTTTGTGCGAGCACGAAAAAAAAAAAAAAAAAAAATTACCGTAGTAACCCGAAGCATTCGGACAGATATGTACATGTATTTGCAAACAGTGTAGACTCAGATCAGACGCCGCATTCTGCGGCATCTGATGAGGTTCTACATTGTTTGCCATATATACTGCAATATTTTAGACACATCAAGAGGTATTAGAATGGACTATTTCAAGTTCTAAGACAAGAATGGTAAGTAGGTAATGTTTCCCAATACTTAGGGTAAATGCGGTATGCTGACACGGTACTCTATTTTCCCTTAGTATTCGGATACAGTTGATATTTATTTCTTCATTGTCATTGTTTGTCTCTCATTCTCCTCTTCTTTTGATATCTCGATAAAGCCATGTTTCGTTATTGTGGTCTTTTTTGCCAGTGGGTAACTTCATTTATATTTAAACATGAATGATAAAATGTCCGTATGGTCGGGCTCTATATTGATTGTCAGCAATTTTAGACATATTTAATGTTGTCAAATGGAGTTACTCAGTATTTATACCTACGATAAAGGGCTAAGGGCTAAGGGTGGGAAATTTTGAATAAACGGATAATAAATTTAACTGCATACAAGATACCTTGTAACCAACTTTCCATGATAAAATTGTGGACACATCAACTTCATTCCTATTGTTTGATTAATATATTTTTAAAGTCATGGTCCGATTGAAAAATGGTGCAGACAGCTTATTTAAGATTAAAGATCAGAGTTTGAGCTTGAACTGAGTGATGAAAAACATTTGGCTATTTTAATGTCTGTAAAGCCCGAAGGGCTTCTGGGAGACATGGAAATAGCCTGTTTTTCACCATCCAGTGCAAGCTCAAAATTTGAACTTCGATTCTTATATTTATATTTCATATTATCAATTACCTTACATTTAAATTCCGCGGTTGCCTAATATTTGGAATTAAATTTCACTTAAAGGAGATTTTGAAACAGCCCGGTGGCGCCATCTCATTCAGTGGCGCAGAACCATTCGAACAAATTGTCAAAACCATTTCGACAAGAGGCCCAATGTGAAATCTGGTGAAAATTGTTCAAGCGGTTTCAGAAAAGAAATGTAAAAAAATACACAATAATATACATGTATATAGCCCAAGAGCAAGAACAGATAGCCCCCAGGGGACCAACTTAGATTTAAACTAACAAGTTTTACTACTTTATTCATACATCGTAAGTTTCAACAATGAGTCTAATACAATTTGAGAAAATGACATTTCAACAAATACATACAAATACATGAGGCGCAAATTTGACATTGCCGTAAAAAATGTCAAAGGTCAAACCTGCGACCATCGGTTGAAAGAAAACAACTTAGTAGACCTTGAATCCCCGATGCTATATACAAAGATTCAGCCTTAAAGCTTTCTTGGTTCTTAAAGAAGATTTTTAGTCTTTTTACCACATATGTGCATAACGGCAATCTTTTCCAATGACGCGGAACCACTGGAACAAAATGTCAATCCCCTTTCGACAGAAAGCCCCCTGTGATATCTGGTGAAAATCGTACAATCGGTTTCAGAGAAGAAAACATTTAAAACAAGATCGCGGCTGTGGTGGTCATCTTGGATTTTAGATCGGCACAATCTTAGCGTTTTTCAATTTAGAGGCCATCTTATTGCTACAATGTAATTTTCAACTTAAATCGCCCACCGGTTTGGGATTTAAAAAATGGTTTTCAAGATAACAGCTGTGGCGACCATCTCAGGTTTCTGATCGGCAATATTTTATATACTTTGATCTACAAGTCATTCTTTTGCTACAAAGTAAGTGTCAACTTAATTCATCCAATGGTTTAGAAGCAGACGTCAAAAATCGTGGCTGTGGTGGCCACTAAGGATATCCAATCAATACAATTTTATCTATTCTTATATCTATTGATTGGCCTTTTACTCCACCGTAAGTTTCGGCTTAATGCGCAGAGTGGTTTGCGAGGAGATGACAAAAATAGATTTTCAAGATGGCCGCTTTTGGGGCCATCTTGGAATTCCAACCGGCTCTATTTTAGCTATTTTTGATGTAGAGGTCATCCGGTTGCTACAGTGTAAGTTTCAATTCAAATCGCCCAACGGTTTGGGAGGAGAAGTCATAAATTGGTCTATAAGATGACGGCTATTGCGACAAAGTTTGGATTTCGAATCTGCATGATTTTAGCTCTTTTTTATCTTCATGTCAACCTGTTGCTACATCGTAAGTTTCAACTTCATTCGCGTTGTAGTTTGCGAGATGTCCAAAACAGATTTTCAAGATGGCGGCTGTGGCAGCCATCTTGGATCTCCGATCGACACAATTAAGCTCATTCCGATCCAGAAGTGGTCGTGTTGCTAAACAAACCGAGACCATTTTAGCAGTCTGTCGTTCCATCGACCTAAGGAGGCTCCATATGAAATTTTAGTAAAATTGGCTCAGCGGCTTCAGGGAAGAAGTCCTTTGAATATGTTAACGGACAGACGCACGCACGCACGGACAGACGGACGGACGACGGACAAAAAGTGACCAATATAGCTTATCCTTAGCATAGCTCAGGTGAAAACAACTCAAATAAGAACAAGCTTTGTAGTGTATATGTTGTTAGTGATTATGCAGTGTATTTGTTATACGATGGTCTTGCAAAGCGCTTTGTCATAGCGGTTGGATTTGTTTAGTCCATTGTTTTACAAAACTATTTTTATTGCACACCTTCAAAGTATTAACATTTTACTAAAACTCATTTTTGTAACTTTTTACCCAGCCGTGAAATGCAGTAAGACAGTCTTCTTTTGATATCTGTTGGTGACACTAGTATATAACCATCTTCCTTGTTTCATTGCATTTTGTAAGTACTTGCATTTTGTCAATAATATTCCACTGGTGTGGTAGAGGAGCCTACTCGAACCGAACACATATGAGTGCTGATTGACATATTGTGAGCCTGGCATGTAAAGATTTGACTTTTGGGAGACATATTGCACCCCCATTGAACTATATTTTAACATACCCCCCACCCCATCCCCGAACCAAACAGACTCAATATCTATGCACTTTTGCGAGTGATGTTGAAGTGTCTCAATGCTACTTTTAAAGCGGTTCTGTCTTGTCTAGCCGGAGAGTCTTTCACTGCATGTATGACGTCATTATCTGACTGAAAATGTGAACCAGAAATGGTCTTTCTTAATGGAAGTCTGATGAAGCGAGATCAGGCGAGTAAGGGGGATGTTGAATCCATTCGAATTCATAATCATCCCCAAAACACCGAGGCCGTAACCGTTCCAGCGGACGGAACAGTATTTGCCTTCTTTCGCAGGGGTGAATCAGGACGCTTCCATTGTTTAGACCGTTGTTTGGAATGATGGACCTATTATGTATGGGTCTGTCTCAAAAAGAATCAGATTTTCACGCGATATATTCTGTTTTGTGTGCTTCTGATCAAGTGTCAGAAGTCTGGGTACACAACGGGCTAAGAGTTTTGTCATATCCAGATCTTCCGTAAGAATAAAATGAATTCTTTCCTTGGAAATCCCAACAGCACTAACTATGTATATCTCTGTAACTCGTCTGTCACCCATAACCATATCGTGGACGTTATTGACTTTTTCGGGAGTTGCCAGAGTGACAAGTCATCCTCAGGGCTCTCCCTGCCACGCTTAAATTCTGACATCCACCTTTGTACGGTAACATATAAAGGGGCATCCTTCCCTAGAATTGCTGCTATATCAGCATGAGTAACATTGGTGCTAAACTCGTTTTAAGCAAATACGTTCAGCAATTTTGTTCAGTTTGCAAAATCAACGTGCCTTGCTTACTTAAAAGTGTCACCACTGCGACAAACCGACCAAATTACACGGGCTATTGGTTTAATAACCGTAGGCAGGGATGAATAATTGGACTGGAAATAGACAAAAAAAAACGTCAAAAAGGTTGCCTTTGGAAACTAAGAACACTACAGATAAGAAAATTGGAGTCTCGGTTTTATTGAGACGCTTCATAAGCAGTAATGAAGTTTGCAAGACTGCATAACCCTGCAAAGTCCTTCAATACATGGCTCAGCATTTATCAGTCATCCCTCGTATTTGTTACTCTAGCTTCATTAGAATTTAAGTGCGAAATTTTGGCCGAGAAAGAAAATAGTTTAAACCCCCGGCCCACTGATACATACATGTACACAATCCGTGTTTTTTTCGGCTGACCGTTTCAAGGCGGTTCCTCTGTCGCAGTTCTCTTTTGCTGTAATATTTAGGTCGACTGATTACAATCCAGCCAGAGTATACAAACGCCAAAGTTTCCTTCAGCTACTTGTCCACGTGATTATCATTGACCAATGTAATCACACCGCGCGTTAGACAAAATCCAGATAACGGTTATTTATAGCCGCGCTATTCTTGTCGCTGTGACGTCAGAGTGCTGTTGATAGAGGGTTAACTGTTAAACCTGGACTGCGACATTTGGGAAATGACATTGGCAAACAGTGCAGACCCGGATCATACGCCGCAGAAGGCGGCGTCTGATCAGGGTCTACACTGGTTGCTTAAAGCGCAGGAAGTTGATGATTAAATAAAACAGTCTTAAGTCCCTGTTCAGAATTATTTTTCCACCCTACACTCAATAGACCAACCAGTGCGGTCAGTGCTTTGATTTATTTGTATGTCCGTTATTGTGACTGTATCTTTGTGACTTTTCATTCTTTGTTCTTCATCACTTCCTTTTTTTTCCTCAGGAAGACTGTGCTTCGCAATTGTGGCGTTTCCTAAGTAACGTCATCTATATTGTTGCATACATTACAAATTTAATCATTTCCTTTGGACAAACCCAGCCTACTACCTATTTGTGCTTCTCAAAATGCCGACAGAATGACAGAAAAATCAAACTGCTCTTTAGAAAATGTGAGTCAGGTGAACTTCTTTGCTAAAGCATGTCTGCATGAATTTATCATGTAGATACGTCATATCGAATGTTCATGTGTGTTTGCATGACCCATTTTACACCCTAAAGTACAGTTTATAAAGGTTACAGACAGCCATGTTAACTTTGTACATTAAAAATGAATATAATTTCTCAATCGGATCAATATGAGCCGCAACGTTGGACAATGTACCTTCAGAAATGTGCGAACAACGAGGATTCAAATCATTCTGCGCATCCGCGTTGACCGCATAAGGAAAATTGCATTCTTGGATATCCAAAATGCGCCCACTGAAGATTGTGATCATACTGCGCATTCGCAAAGTATTATCAGAATCTTCGCTGGGCGCACATGTCCGCGGGTACGTTTCATGACGTTTCGGTTCATGTAATTTCCTGCTGCATTATCTGTCCGATTATCATCAACTTCAAAGAATGACCGTATTTACCCGAAATGTCATACTTCACAACTTCTTATCCCCCTTGTTCTAAAATGAGAACAAATCCTTTTACTACCTTATGGTGCGTCAAAAAACTGCTGGATGAGTGGCAAATGATACAATACCGATTTCTGACGCGTTTTTCTGGGTCTACACTATTTGCTCTGGTATGCCTGTCCGAACACTCAGGATGAATAAGGTATCTTCTGAGTGCGAAAAGTTGTAAATATCAATGATGCGACTTCATTAGAGTCGCGTCTTCATCCTTAACCTTTACCATTCTATGGGCATTTTCATAAGATGACTGATTGATATTTTTTTCTAATTTTTCCCAGAAAACACGTTTTGATATTGTATGCAAATTGTCTCCATTGGAGACAAGTTGCATGAAACATCAACTCCTGTTTTCTTGGAAAATAATAAAAAAGAATATTTCAATTTGTCGTCTGCTGAAAATTTTTACCAGAGTGCTAAGCGTTAAAGCACCGATCACAGCAATAGCAGCAGACGACATTCAGATTCATTTTAAGGAGTAACTAAATTGGCATGCCATGTGAAATTCATCCAAAACAGACAATTCACATAACTTTTAAGACATGTTTTCTCTGTAAAATATTTACAAAGTTTCTAACTCTCGTCTGTTTCTACAGGTGTTGATCATATGAGGAGCGGTCGGAAAGTATCCGGACATTTTGCTCTTTCTCAAAAACCATTAAATATTTTTTTCAAAAATTCTTTTTATTCTTTTTTTAAAACCATGAAGTAGACCGACAGCGGAGGTACTGATTTACAGCTGAAATCAAAGCCGCCCTGGTCTCATATTTGTTTCCAGCGTTTTTTTTATTTTTTATTTATTTATTTATTTTATTTATTTATTTATTTTTTTCATTTCTAGAAACAGGGAGGGGGGTGGGGGCAAGGTATGGGCTCTATGGTGGATGGGACAACAATTGCCACTTGATTGAGCTGATAAGTTCTACTGTAGATGAGGCAGTATCTAAAGGGACATTGCCACCCAAAAGAAGGACATTTTTTTCTGGACTAGCGTGGAACTTTTAGTTTTGTTTTTTTTTTCGAAATTACTTCAATTCAAATAGTATCTGGAAGTCAGTTCGACCTTTTGGCATGAAATGAGCTAGTATTATTTCACGTGAATCCCCACAAAAAAACAACAAGCATAACCTTGCCTGCAGATGGGGGCAGCTTAAACTTCTTGGGAGGTGGAGAACCAGCTTGTTACCATTGCCCTGACTGATCTTTTGTTTCAGGTTAAGCATAACGAACTCACATTTCATCCCCAGTGACAATAAAAATTAAAAAGTCTTTTTTTTTTTTCATTATGATTAAAACGGCCATAATGTTCTTTTGCTGTTCAATTTGGTCTTTTGTCAGCTGTTGCGACACCCACCTAGCACTTACCTTGCTCATACCTATTTTTGTCGTGTAAAATCTAATGTGCCGACGCTTTAGCGGTGCTAAACTGATTAGCTACCTCCTGCAATGTCACTCTGTGATCTTTTTTGACAAAGGCCTCAACAGTCGCCACCATTGTTGAGATTACTGCCTCAGCGGGCCTCCCTAGCCTGGGCTTGTCCCTCATGTTTGTCCCGCCTCCCTAATCTGTGAAAACCAGCTATAACAGGGTGAACGGAATACGAAGGCTTTATAATTCTTTTTTTCTGCAACCTTTGAAAAATGTGGCAATGTTTTTCACCTTTTAAAGGGGGAAATGATTTTACAAGTCTTTGTTCCTCCAGCTTAGAGTCCATGGTAGTCATAACAGCTACTTAATTTAAATGCTTAAAACTTCGTGCATATACACTTCTCATTGAAAATAAACTGAAAGATTTATAGGCGATAAAATGTAGTTTTCGCGCAAGTATACGTGTAGGTAGCTGCACACGGAAAGACAGGAACATGAAAAGTCCAGATTTTTTTTTACCGCCCCTCGTAAACCTCAGAAATACTTCAGAAAACTATTTCATTTGTTTAACCACACACTGAAAAGGGGCGAAGCCTAACTTTGTTCAAGCGAGTTAGCGAGGCTCCAAAGTTTGAACGATTAAATCTTTCTCACTTAAATAAAAGTAGAAACCATTAAAAGTTTTTTTTTTTTTTTTTTTTTTTTTTTTTTTTTGTTTTTTTGTTTTATTTTAAACAAGAAAAAAAAAAAAAAAAAAATAAGACATGGACTTTCATTCCGAAGAAGAGTACTTCAATAAAATGTATACTTCTTATTTTCAGAGAAAAATAAGCAAAGTGTTCCTAATTTTGATCTGATGATTTAGACTATGCATTGGTAAAGCTTAAAACAACAAACAAACAAAACAAAAACAACAAACAAACAAAAAACTGAACTTATTGCATATGCGACCAGCGTAGACTTACATGTAGATCAGACTCTTAACCGCGCAGTCTCATCTCATTCTATATTTTTGTAAACATATTGTTTTGATCTGAAATATTATATTAGCGGACAACATAGAGCCTGATCAGACTGTGCTGATGTGCAAGGTTATCTGGGCCTACGATGGCCACATACGTCATAAGGTCGACTTCCAATTGAAGCAGCATAATTGTCCATTTCCTTAGACTTTGAAAGATGCAAGACAACAAGTTGTCAGGCCTCCGCAGATGCCACTCGGGATAATGGTACGTTTCACGCTTCCCCTCTTCTTCCGACCACTCTCTCCAAAAGTACATAAAAATTGGTTATTATTTAGATGGGCACTAGACACAAACTAGCTTCGCGTCCCGAGAGGTAAAATTAGCTCTCTGACATAGCCTTCTATAAGTAGTTTGTATCGTTTTAAAAGCAAGGAGAAACCCTCAATTAGGAGAATTTAACAACTACGATATCAGGAAGTGTTTTGTTCCATATAAATTAGACGTTCTAGACTACATTGAGGTAAATGAATACACTTTGTAGATTTTCCGCCTTTTGTCAAGTGAGACAGTTTTTGTGACTTCCGGTTTGCTATGATGTACAGCAAATTCTTTCTAAAATTGGGTCCACTCTAAAAGGAAAGAATTTGCTCCCAAGGGGGGGACAAAATATATCCTTTTAGAGTAGAACTCTTTTCAGAGATGAACAAAATCAGTATTAACACAGTTGTCTCCCTTGCAAGAGTATCAATTTTCCTTAAAAGTATAAACCATATAACTTTTAAGATGAGACGCGCAACCACAATATTGTCTTTAGTGCATATGTGGATCTCAAAAGCCCAGATCAGCCCTAGTTCATCCCCGGACCGATTAGGGCCTTTTCCGTCCGCTGACATATTCTACAGATGATAAGCACTAATCATCACGAAAACACGCCTATATAATTTTGACCCCCTTAAACCCCACTTTTATATAGTAAAACTGGGGTTTAAAGGGGTATACATTACTTTTCTTATTTCTGCTCAAAAACATAGATTGTGGGTACTGATTAGAACCGCCTCGGCGAGGCGGTTCTAACGAATACCCACAATCTATGTTTTGAGCAGAAATATGAAAAATATCAGACTTTTTTATCTGAATTTTTAAAGTTTTTGGAGGTAAAATTTTCTATACATTTGAATATGCGTATTTTCGTAATGCTAATCAAACTATGTTGATGCGCAGGCTGATTCGGTTCCTCATTGTACACACGTCTTAAACATATATTTTCGCCTGGTGCAGCTGAAACAGATGTGTCTGAGGGTTTGCGACCCTAAAGCAATAAATGTCACACTTAGACAGCCAACTGGCGAGAAGGTTACAGCGCGATTAACACATTGGTCCTCTGGTTACAGGATTATTGTGAACTATATTTCTGGTTACAGGGTTATTGTGAACTATATTTCTGGTTACAGGATTATTGTGAACTATATTTCTGGAAGACTAAGTGTTAACGTTAACAATGCGTATTGTTTGTTGGTTGTGCTTAATACGGGCCGCGTCATTGAAAACATGTTTTCGGGCATATGCGGACAGCGAAGGCCCTGATCAGACTGCGCATCCGCGCAGTCTGATCAGAGCCGTCGCTGTCCGCTAACAGAATCATTGGATGCTAACAGAATGTATATGTATGAATGGAGAGCAAAGGACCGGATGATACTTTGCGGATGCACTGGATGATCTGAATTTGTGCATTTGTGTATGTTCAAACGCACTTTGTTTTTCGCTTGACGCGGCCCATATTTCTGGAAGACTAGCTGGTAACATTTAACAGTCAATGCGTATTGTGTTTTAGTAGTGCTTAATATAATTTCAAGAACCGATTGGCGCTCGGATTTGAAGGCTATTACTCATATCCTTTCGACGGCTTTAGCATATTTATGCGTAACTGCTGTCCAACACTTTTTGAACGACCCTCACGGCGAGATTAATACAAGTAATCTTCCAGTTCTAGTATCATTTAATACGGCAGTATGCGAGGTGATAATAGTAACAATACGAGCTCTCTAGCCGATAGAGAAAGGGCGCGAAAGGCGTCCGAAGTAAGAAAAAAATGATCAAATTTTCGAACCAAAAATATTCGGTTTACTGTTGTACCTTTGTAACGCAGTCCCGTCAACACCAACCAATCAAATGTCCTTCTTTTGGGCGGCTCAAATGGCCAAGCATACGAAACGCGCAAGATAAGACAAAAGAAAAGGGAGAGAAAGAGAGAGAGAAGGTAGGAAAAAATGCGGGATCAAATCAGTTGCTTATGTTGGATTTTAGAGGTACATGTAAATATCCAACCCTACCCTCATTTTGGCTGCATTTTTCAAAACCCTCGGCCGTTCTAAGGATATGAGCCAGTGAACAGCATTTCCTATAAAAGCCAAGACTCAGATCAAGACTCAGATCAGCTGCACATCCTCACAGACTGATCTGAGTGTCCGCACGACACACTGTTGGTACATGTAGCCAAGAATCAAAACGTCTTCAGGCCGACAGCAAAGACGATGATCAGACTGCGCGGACTGCGTAGGAAATGTTGTGTCACGGCTTATAGTATTTGTATCCGTATAAGGCAGTCACGTGACCTTCCTCATATTTCCTCGGAAATAATTAATGAAACTTATTTGTTTTTATACTTCCAATAGGCGGAGCATAATATTTAGTGCAATCACATTTGAGACATTTCAAAGATGAAAGCAAACAATTTGACCTGCTACAGTGTATCTAAAGATAAAAAAGATTATACATGTATCTAAACATATTTTTCTTATTTTGTACAGAATAAAAGGCGATATTTTATTAAAATTGTCACACATTTTCAACTGATGGTTTGGATTACGGAGTGCTGAAGCTAAAAAAAAATACAGTCGACTCTCGTTATCTCGAATTCAAAGGGACTCTCTGAAACACTTCGAGATATACGTACCTTGACATATCAGATTTGCAGAATTGAGGAAAAAATAATTCTAACAACGACATTTAACATATTTATTTGTAATTGGACTCTTGGAGTTTAAGATATAGTGAAAATTTTGTGGAAAAGAGAAATTCTCCTCTTTTTCACAATATTTTTCAGCTGTTGTTAGATTTAGATGTTTAGGCAGGGACAAGATTTTCACTTCGAGATAAACGGCTATTCGTGATAAGCGAGTTCGAGATAACGAGAGTCAACTGTATATATATATATATATATATATATATATATATATATATATATATATATGTGTGTGTGTGTGTGTGTGTGTGTGTGTGTGAGACAGAAAGACACATTGCAGAGTTTACTCAAAGACCCCACGCATGCCTTCCCGCCCCCCACCCTCACACACACACACACACACACACACACACACACACACACAGTTGCTCATGTTCAGCATCACTAACATAACACAAATAAAAACAATTCGCTTCGCTGAATAATCCGACCTTTTCGAACTTTCTCTAAATTCCGTCTAACAATTGGGCTTGAAGTCAATGACATTTATAACTAAGTAGGGCATGTTAATTTGTCTCCTGTTTGCACATTTGAAGACTACAAGTTACTTTTAATTAATTTTCTTTCATTTGTTTTCGGTTACAAGTAAGAACTAGTCTGTGGCAGAAACCTATTGCGAAGTCAATGGATTTGGTAATTATTTTCACCCACTTATGCCAAGCGTTCTATAAAAGAACATTGCCAAACAATGTAGACCCAGATCTGACGCCGCAGAGCGCGGCGTCTGATCAGGGTCTACACTGTTTGCATTAAATACAGGGATTTCTACAAAACATGGTAATAATAAAAACAACCAGGCATCTATTCGATTGGAAATGAACCGGTCCAAAGAGTTGAGGTAGAAGAGTCCATTCGGCAAAAATGGGTTCATCTCGGCACACAGTTTGAGGGCCATGTGTAAATGCATCATATATTTGATTAGCGGGAAAAAGATGAACTCTTTCACTGCCACAGGCGATTATAATAGGCTTTTGCAAACAGCATAGATTCAGATGAGGCGGCTCAATGAGCCGTTTCATCTGGATCAACGCTGCTTGACATTCAGTCTTTCAACTTTACATATAAACGTCTATCGAAACGATAGTTTGTTAAAATAAAAAGGAGACGACAAATGTCGTCTGAAATTTGGTGCCGAAAGAGTTAAGGAAAATGATACACTTTTAGGGAGCCAAGTGTATCGATAAGATCACTTGATCCGGGTTTTTGATAGAAATTCACATATTTAATGACAAACAGTGCAGCTCAATATCAGCTGGCTTCTTCAGAAGCCAGTTGATCTGGATCTACGCTGTTTGCTAAGACAGGGCATTTCGTGTTCAGCAAGAGAAGGGTTAAAGTAGTAAAGACGATGTTCAGGCAGGGCTGCGCTCACATTGCCTTCCAATGGCACCAACAGTAGGATTAAATACATTATGATGGGCAGTACAGACGTAACAAAATAATAAAATCAAAGCAACCAGGGCCCAGTTGTTCAAAACTAACGATGCCGTTAGTTAACGATTCGTTAAAATTTACATCGAGTGATACGCAAATATGCTGAATTTTTTTGCTGCAAAAATGTGAGTAGCTTTTGCAGTGCAAAAGCTACTCACATTTTTTCAGCAAAAAATATCAGAATATTGTATACTGAATCCGTTAAAACAGTTAACGAAATGACCCTTAACGAGCTCGTTAAGCAAACGATGCTTTGAACAACTGGCCCCAGGTATATTTCACGCCAGTTTTGCATGGGAGACAATTTTTGTGACTTCAGACATAGCAGATCGTGATTGGCTGGAAATTAGAAGTGGGCGTGACATCTTACTTTATTCAGCATGACAAGGGTTAAATATTTTAAATGATAAAATAATACATATAGCTATTAAGATCCAAGACCATAATTTTCAACAGTATTAAGAGCAGGCTATATCGTTTACTTGCGCCAAGAAATACCTTATGGGATAAACAAACTAGCGTGTACTCAGATCAGCCTGTGCATTCTTACAGTTTGATCAGTCAACGCTGATGGCTAACACACATGCAATATAAGAACTTCAAGGATCCCAGAAGTCAACAATGTAGAATCTGTTCAGATTGCACAGATGTGCTTGCTGATCTGGAAATTATGCTTATGTCATACGATCGTTTGTTACTTGATGAGTTCAAATAGTATGGCAGTCAAAACATATCATATTTATTTATTTACATATGACGAGACAGACAGTCAGTGAATGCGTATATGTACATAAAGTATTAAACAAAGATATCCTTTGCCATCGGTTAGCATATATTCAATACAGTTGCATGTACATGTACCAGTGTATGAAACGACTGAGCCGGGACACAGCATTTCCTACAAGATCGCATGTCCGCCAAGCAATGACTCCGATCAGACTGCGCATCTGCGCAGTCTGATCGGAGTCATTGCTTTGCGCGAAATGGGTAGCCATGCAGGGATTCTGCTTTGAATGTGTAGATGGGCAGGCTGATCTGCGTTTTTGTCATGCGCAAATGTAGATTTGCATGAAAAATGCTGTGCCCCAGCTCATTAATATTATTCGATTAAACGTGCTTTTATTTGATACAATTGGAGCTGAATTATGTTTTATAATTGATAAAGTACAGTTCATAAGCTAGTAACTAATATAACAGAGTTTGATACAATTTACATGATTGCAATCAACGTATTTGCAGAAGTGTTTGTGTCATGACGTGTTTTCTATGGATAAATTCATTTATCGTATTTGCCCTAAATGTTCAGACAGCTCTCATCTTACCGTGCTAATTGCAAATTTGAACAAATCCATTTGACTGTCTGGTTCTTAACAGAACCGATTGATTGGTGCACTTTCAGACATCTCGTCACTTTCTTCTTTGGATATATTGTAGTGCCGTCGAAGTCACTTGAACGTTCGCTGAGCATTTAGAATTTTAGATTGGAAATAACAACTTTCAACTGAACAACTGTTTCTGTTTTATCAATATTAAAATCAATTTTGTTTTTTAATTTTATTTGTATTATAGACAGACGTCTAGCTATAATATTTCATTTTAAAAATAAGTGCATCAGTAATTCACTCGGTAAAGCCATTGATCGAGTGTTTCTTGTTTATATATTTAACAGGTATTAAATGAGCCACAACACAAACAACATGCCTTCTGGCATGTGCACACAACAAAGGCTCAAATCAGCCTGCGCATCCGCGCAGCCTGATCTGAGTCTTTGTTGTCCGCAAGAAAACATTTTGCATCCTTGGCTATCAAAAATGCGCCTCATCACGAAAGCAGACCTATATAATTTTGACCTTCTTAAACCCCACTTTTATATAGTAAAACGGGGGTTTACAGGGGTAAACATGATCTTTTTCTTATTTCTGCTCAAAAACATAGATTGTGGGTATTCGTTAGAATCGCTTTGGCAACGCGGTTCTAACGAGTACACATGTTTTGAGCAGAAATATGAAAAATATCAGAATTTTTCTCTGAACACTTTCAGTTGCTGGTGGCGAAATTTTCATCATATTTGAATAGACATGTTTTCGTATTGCATTCGTTGGGCGCACATGTCAAAAGGTATGTTTTCTCACGTTGCATCTCATATATATAGTTTTCTTGTTTCACGATAAAACTCCTGTAAACATACATTTTCATGACAATAAGAAACTTTCCCTAAACCATTGGTATTCCCTAAATATTTTCTTGAGCTATGGGAAGAATTTCCATTACGAAAACACGCCTATTCAAATAGATACAAAATTTCGCCTCAAAAAACTGTAAGTTTTCAGATAAAAAAAAAAACTCATATTTTTTCATAATTCTGCTCAAGACATAGATTGTGGGTACTCGTTAGAACCGCCTCGCCGAGGCGGTTTTAATGAGTACCCACAATCTATGTTTTGAGCAGAAATAAGAAAAATAATGTATACCCCTGTGAACCCCAGTTTTACTATATAAAAGTGGGGTTTAAGGGGGTCTAAATTATATAGGTATATTTTTGTGATGGTAGGGATTGGAAAACGAGTTCGGATCAGCAACGGTGAACGAGCCATCGGTGGTCGAATCATTGAATCGTGTTATCAATTCAAGTCTGAGTGAATTCGGGAGTTCTCGCTGTGGGTTACATATATCGACATGTACACCGGCACTTATTATTTCGTCGCTTCAACCGCTGTTGAGTTAAATGACAGGTAGATAAAGAAACTAAGATATTTGTTTCTGGTTGGTTATTGTCAAATATTCAGAACACGTTGTGGAAAAAAGTATTCTACTGACGTTATCATAGTCAGGCAAAACATTTCTTATTCCAGTTTGGTCATGGATTGTTCTTGCTTTCTGCCGAAACCTGGGCGACGAACTTGTCGTTGTTAGCTGATAAAATGTAGATATCTATTACTCGATATAAAAGTATCACATAGATCATAATTTACATTCAAAATAAACAAAATTAAGTCAATAGAAACCAGTCACTAGCAATTTCCCGAAAGTCCGAGACTCCATTTATTTACAGTAAAACCGGTTTCAGTGACGAATCAGAGATTGTTCGTGTAAATAAATCACAATGGTCCCTGTTTGCTGACTATTGACCGGACATTACGATTACAAGTCTGCAAAGACAGGCTGGCTAACGTACATGTAAACCAAATAATCCGGTCTCCAGGTATTTCGTCCAATTTACGTCTCTACAAACTCTCAACATCACGAAAACATGCCTATATAATTTTGACCCCCTTAAACTCCACTTTTATATAGCAGAACTGGGGTTTACTAGGGTATACATTAATTTTCTTATTTCTGCTTAAAAACATACATTGTGGGTACTCGTTAGAACCGCCTCGTCGAGGCGGTTCTAACGAGTACCACAATCTATGTTTTAGCAGAAATATGAAAATATCAGATTTTTTATCTGGATTTTTTCAGTTTTGTTTTTAGGTGAAATTTTGTATATATTTGAATAGGCGTGTTTTCGTAATGACATATTTAAGAGGCATTCGGTGGGTTTCAAAGCAACGGCTCTAGTCATGAGTCATTTCCTTGAAACGCACGTACTTTATACAGTGTCCGTGTACGATGCTTTTAAATCCAATTTTCACAAGAAGCTCATGGGCCACAATTCGCTCACCTGATAAAAAACAGCTATTGCATATCTGCAAATGCCATGCAGCTTCTTCAAGTATTGCCACAGCAACTAGGACAAAACTTTGACCGTACCGTAAAATGGCCAAGGGTCATCCTAGTATCATCATTTGAACAAACTTAGTAGACTTTGAGTCCCAGATGATGCTTATGACAAGGTTCAGCCTCAAAGCTTTCTTAGTGCTGGAGAAGAAGCGTTTTACCAATTTGGGCATGGTTGCTATCTTGTTCAATGGCGCGGAACCATTTGACCAAATTGTCAGCATCTTTACGACAGACGGCCTCATGTGAAATCTTTTGAAAATTGTTCAAAAGGTATCAGAGAAGAAGACGCTTAATGCTTTCATGATTATATACATGTATATAACTTAGGGACAAGGGGTAACCCACAAAATGTTGATGGAAGCTAAACAATTTTACTTCTTTAATTATATATTGTAATATTCAGCCATAAGTCTTCAGTACATATTGAGAAAATAATTTTTCACCATTTACCCCAAACAAATGTATGGGGGAGCTAATTTGACTTTGCCGTCAAAAGTTTAAGGTCAACCTACGACCATCATTTGAACAAACTTTGTACACCTTGAGTCCCCGATGCTTCTTCCCAAGATTCAGCCTCAAAGCTTTCTTGGTTCTAGAGAAGAAGACTTGTAGGATGGACCCGGCAGCTACGTTGTTCAGTGGCCCGGAACCATTCGAACAAATTGCCAATACTTTCTCAACAGAAGGCCCCATGTAAAATCTGTTGAAAAATTACTCAAGGAGTTTCAGAGAAGAAGATATTAAAACTTTACACAAATTTATACATGTATATAGCCTAGGGGCAAGGACAGATAACCCCCAGGGGACAGAATATTGCTTGTAACTAAAAAGTGTTACTTGTTTAGTCATACATTGTAAGTTTCAGCCATTAGTCTTTAATACATTTTGAGAAAATGACTTTTCAACCTTTTCTCCATATAAATGAAAAGGGACACAAATTCGACCTTGCTGTAAAAAAGTCAAAGGTCAACCTACGGTCATCATTTGGACAAACTTAGTAAACCTTGAGTCTCTAATGCTAAATACCAAGATTCAGCTTTCTTGGTTCTAGAGAAAAAGATTTTAAGTGTTTATACCATATATGGGCATGGCAGTCATCTTATTCAATTGCCCGGAACCATTCTAATAAATTGTCAATAATCTTTTGACAGAAAGCCCCTGTTAAATGTGGAGAAAATTGTTTAAGCGGTTTCAAAGAAGATGCTTACATTGGAGAATTTTATACATGTATATAGCCAAGGGGCAAGGGCAGATAATCCCCAGAGGACAAAATTTTGATTTGACTAAAAATATTTACTACTTTATTCATACATTGTAAGTAGTCTTTCATACATTGTGAGAAAATTTCTTTTCAACATTTTCCCCATATAAATGTATAGGGACGCAAATTTGACCTTGTCCTAGAAAGATCAAATGTCAACCTACAGAGACCATTTGAACAAACTTGGTAGTTCTTGAGTCTTCAAGGCGTTAAACTAAGATTCAGCCATAAGCTTTCTTGGTTCTGGAGAAAAAAGTTTTTTAAGCTTTTTTACCAAATATTGGCATGGCAGTATCTTGATCAATGGACCGTGACTATTTAAACAAATTTTTAATCTCCCTTTAACAGAAGGTTCTACATGAAGTTTGAAGAAAATTGGCCCAGAGGTTTCAGAAGAGGAATCGGTCAAAGGTGTGTATGGACGGACGACGGACGGCAAATGATTACAATAGCTCATCTTGAGCCATTTGGCTCAGGCAAGCTATAAAGCTATGTAAAGCCGCAACGTGCAAAAATCTACCATACCACATTACACACATTATTTGAGTAAAAACGTGCGGTTGAGTATAACCGTGTGTGATTTAAAACTTTGGCCGGCAAAATAGCTAAACGTGTACAGAAAAGTGCTGAAACTAGAGCAAGTGCCCAGAGGGTCATGAATACCACCGGCCGACGCTATTTCTTAATTATAAAATATTTTAAGTCAATGACAATGACATTAGACAAAATCAATAGACCATGAAATATAGGTCACTAACGCACAAATAGTTTACAAGGTCAGTCTCTGATCGACACTAATCTATCACCCCAAGCACAACTTTTCTTGAGTAAAACGTCTTCAAGACATGAAGCAAAATTGCTGGACCATAAAATATAGGTCACTGACCTACATATACATGAGATGTTAATCTGATGTGTAACATTGATTCATTAAACCAACTATGATGTTAATCCATTAAATAATCTAGAAGCTATTAAGCAAAATCACTAGACCATGAAATATAGATCAAGCGGATTTATATTTAGTTTGAGGTCAAAGTTTGGGTCACACTGTGTCATTATATGTAAATATGACACTTAGGTATCAAAACGTGGGAGATATAAGACAAAATCATAAGGATATGAAATATAGATCAAGTAATCCCTCACTATGATAGTCATACATCAAATTGTCTTCAAGATGTAACATAAAATCACTGAACCATCAAATATAGATCACAGTGGCCTAATTTACTTTAAGGTCAACTATCGGATCATTCTGATTCATAATACGAAATAATAATGTTCATACATCAAATAACATTCAAGATATGAGGAAAAATCACTGGATCATGAAATATAGGTCAAGGTGACCTTCATTTTTATGATGTCAATTGTGGTGTCAAACAGAATCAATGTCCAAAGTGTCACATTAATACATTAAATAGTCATCAAAATATTAGGAAAAAGCGCTGAAGCATGAAACTAAGGTCACAATGAATTTGACCTTATCACACTGAAATTTGACATGATAAACATGTCTGATGCCCATCCTTCTTTATTAAGAACGTGTTTGTATAAACAAGCTGCAATATACTACTTTATTTAGGCGTCTTAGATTTTGACCCCTAGCCCCGCCCTGAGGCGGGACCCAGGGATCCATAGATGTGGAATGGAAAAAACATCCAAGGTACCCCAATACCAAATATGAATATTTTTTTTTTATCAGTGGCTGCAGAGATATAAGTAATAAAAAATCTCGAAGTAAAACTTGGTTATACGAGTAGCAAGTGATAACGAACGGAATCACGGACAGATGGACGGAAGGACGTACAGACGAACGGACGGAACCGACGAAAACTTTATACCCATTCGGCATACTTTGTATGCCAGGGGTATAATTAGGAGTTTGGGGCTATATATGTCGCTTAAAAAAAATAAATTGGCAGTTACACATATATTCAGTACTGCACAAAATTATTTCACGTTTTCTTGCGCTAATCTCTATTTCAGCCGCTCACTGTCTTATTCAACCGCATTCTTTCTCCTGGGATGATCAGCATGGGCATACATGCACGCAGCTCGTTAATCTCATATCAGCCTCTCCATCGTGCCATGTTTATTCATCAATACATTCTATAGTATCCAATAATTCTAGAGGCGGACAACAAGGCCCGGATTAGACTGCGCATGTATAGTCTAATCCGGGTCTTAGTTGTCCACACGTGCAATAAGAACCATTTGCATGCTCTGAATCATACAACTGAAATTAAATTTTAAAATTTTACAGACATTACAATATCTATCACTCTGCTTTATTCACTTGAGACTCGTACCATTGATATCTTTATGTCGTTTAAATTAGTTGTTATTACTAAATCGGTAAAATCTTGAACAAACTGGCTTAGCATCAAAATGCAAAGCTATCAGTGAAATCTTCTCGTTTCGGAATAACAAAATTATTAACTAACTTAAAATATTCAATCTATTCAACGTTCCGCTTGATTAACGACTCATCTACAACGAGCAGCTATTACATTTTACTTTTTCCCGTGAAAAATACTAGAATTATTATATCACTAATTTTCATCTGTTGATTAAGCCTACAAAGTGCTAAACCTTAGAACCTTAGACGTATACGAGACGGGACATGCATTGTCAGAATATCATCACGAAAACATGCCAATATAATTTTGACCCCTTTAAACCCCACTTTTATATAGTAAAACTGGGGTTTACAGGGGTATACATTATTTTTCTTATTTCTGCTCAAAGCATAGATTGCGGGTACTCGTTAAAACCGCCTCGTCGAGGCGGTTCTAACGAGTACCCACAATCTATGTTTTGAGCAGAAATATGAAAAATATCTGAATTTTTTATCTGAAAATTTTCATTTTTTGATGGTAAAATTTTCAGTATATTTGAATAGGCGTGTTTTCGTAAAGTCACACAGGGTCTACCCAAGGATATATCCATCCGCTTACAGTTTGTTATATATATATATATGTAGCATGGGTGAAAATTGCTTTTACCTTGATTTTATTGATTTTAATAGTTTTGTATCAAATGGTTCTGCATGTCATTTGATACTACATATTCTTGTATCTTTGATGTTTCTGTGAAGCAATAAAATCAATTGTTTCATATAAAATGTTTATTTTAGAAATACAATATACCTAGTGTGCAGTTACTTCTTTAACAACCCTTTTTGAACAACCCTTGTATTGATATTGCACTTGTTAAATCCAGTGACTTAATTGCTCAGGTAAACTGATAAAAATACTTGGTATTGAAGCAATTTTCTTTCAATAAATCTTTGCCTGTAGTTACCTGTATTGGTGAGTGAATTGTGGTAGTAAACTTTTCTTTGGCCAGTTGAAGTGTGAAAATATGTAGGTAGTGAAAACATAACTGTAATCAGCTGGCAAACTTGTTCATTATTTTGGCTTGTTTCAAAGTGACAATACATGAAAATGTTCTTGACATAATTTTGATTAAAATAGTTTATTCTATTTTCTGATTTAAAGACCAAGTAAACACAGAGATATTTTGTAAGTATCATATTATTTTATCTAGCAAAAATAAAGTAAATTTCATTATTATTTTTTTAAGGTTGGAACATTTGAATAACAAAATTTCATACTTGGCAGTAAAACTGAAATTTCGGGGTTTCTACAGTATTTCAACTTCTATGATGACAATAAATATATATGCGTTTTTGATTTACTGTTGTTTCGCTGCAGTTTCTTTTATTTCTCTGCTTTTGTGGTCAAAACTTAATAAATTCGGGTGTCGGTATACTTAACAAAATTACTAATGTAACTCACCGGAATGTACCTCTGTCTTATGCTTGTTTTACAAATTTTAGCTAACCATCACGATGTCAGGGTGGTGAAGAAGCAGATGTAGAGAGTGGTCATAAACCCACAGTTTTTGGTGAGTGTCAGTTTTATTATTTTTGAATTAAAATAAAATGAGAGAAAACAGAGAAAGGTGGATCACATCTTTATAATGGAACAGACATGCACATGCATTTCATTTTTTTGTGTTTGAGTATATTTTTGGTATGCTCATGAAGTTCAATCTGCAGTATTTTCATTTTTTTATTATTTCATGTTCTCTGTTTTCTCTCATTTTATTTTAATTCAAAAATAATAAAACTGACACTCACCAAAAACTGTGGGTTTATGACCATTCTCTACATCTGCTTCTTCTTGTAGCATGGGTGAAAATTGCTTTTACCTTGATTTTATTGATTTTAATAGTTTTGTATCAAATGGTTCTGCATGTCATTTGATACTACATATTCTTGTATCTTTGATGTTTCTGTGAAGCAATAAAATCAATTGTTTCATATAAAATGTTTATTTCAGAAATACAATATACCTAGTGTGCAGTTACTTCTTTAACAACCCTTTTTGAACAACCCTTGTATTGATATTGCACTTGTTAAATCCAGTGACTTAATTGCTCAGGTAAACTGATAAAAATACTTGGTATTGAAGCAATTTTCTTTCAATAAATCTTTGCCTGTAGTTACCTGTATTGGTGAGTGAATTGTGGTAGTAAATTTTCCTTTGGCCAGTTGAAGTGTGAAAATATGTAGGTAGTGAAAACATAACTGTAATCAGCTGGCAAACTTGTTCATTATTTTGGCTTGTTTCAAAGTGACAATACATGAAAATGTTTTTGACATAATTTTGATTAAAATAGTTTATTCTATTTTCTGATTTAAAGACCAAGTAAACACAGAGATATTTTGTAAGTATCATATTATTTTATCTAGCAAAAATAAAGTAAATTTCATTATTATTTTTTTAAGGTTGGAACATTTGAATAACAAAATTTCATACTTGGCAGTAAAACTGAAATTTCGGGGTTTCTACAGTATTTCAACTTCTATGATGACAATAAATATATATGCGTTTTTGATTTACTGTTGTTTCGCTGCAGTTTCTTTTATTTCTCTGCTTTTGTGGTCAAAACTTAATAAATTCGGGTGTTGGTATACTTAACAAAATTACTAATGTAACTCACCGGAATGTACCTCTGTCTTATGCTTGTTTTACAAATTTTAGCTAACCATCACGATGTCAGGGTGGTGAAGAAGCAGATGTAGAGAGTGGTCATAAACCCACAGTTTTTGGTGAGTGTCAGTTTTATTATTTTTGAATTAAAATAAAATGAGAGAAAACAGAGAAAGGTGGATCACATCTTTATAATGGAACAGACATGCACATGCATTTCATTTTTTTGTGTTTGAGTATATTTTTGGTATGCTCATGAAGTTCAATCTGCAGTATTTTCATTTTTTTATTATTTCATGTATTTTATACTGCTTTAAATTATTAAGCATACCACTGCAGAGAGAACATTGTTTTCAAAGTTTGTATACTTCACAAAATGAATTAGGTCACTTTGTGAAAATAATTTAATATTTTTTTCAGATTTAAATAGCATTGGAAATAAATGTTTCCTTTGCACATTCTCAATAATAATCTGAATTTGCTCATGATGCGAACAGGCAAACAGATTATTAATATGCCTTTTTGCTTCATAGTTATTTTCTTTTAATAAATTAGAAGGATAATGTTGCTGGACCTTATATAATGATAGCTGATTCATTATATTTGTAGTCCTTATGCATTGTGAGTCAATTGATTATGTTTGACAGGCTCATGTGATATGTTATTTATCATGTTTTCATATTGTATTTGTAGGCCTGTGTCTATTACCATCCAGAGTTTGGATATATCAATAAAAATGGTGAAAGTGGTATATTTCCATTACTTTTCTTGTGCTTCACCGAACTGGTCGGTTATATATCAGAGAAACAAAGATCTTAATCAGACAACGTATCCGTGCAAACTGACCTGGCCGTGTATAACATAAGGACGCTTCTGTCTAATTGTGCTGATACTGCATCTATTGCTTTTATTTGATGACGTTTGGACGACTGACGAAATATGGTGCAATATATTTTCTATTGCTATCGTGTAAAGTTTTACAGAATAAAAAGATTAAGCATCTGATCACCAAAATTATGTTTTACATAATTTACATCTATCAGCATTCTTAATGTTTTCTCCATCTAGCAGTTTCCACTGGTAATCTGTAATTTCTTGTTCTAAATGCTAATATTACGCTTGCTTCATTAAAATCTACAGCTGTTAGGCAAGGTTCCATTATAAATTTGTCTTTTAATAAACAATAATTACCCCCACACCCCGATTCTAGTATGTTTGTAATCATTAAAGATAATTTAGTATTTTCTGGTTGTATTAATTTTGACCTGGCTAGCCATTCTAGTAAATGCACCTATTTGTAATGGAAACTAGACGAATTCTCCATAAATCGTGTAATTTGGAGTTGAGGTTTTCAGAATCTTTTAAATTTTTGTAGTTGGACTCGTTTTATTATATCAGGATTTCCAGAGAAACAGGGATCTTAATACGTACAAGCTGACCTAGGCGTGCATGACATAAGGACTCGTTTCTTTTATGCTATAGTTACTTTATTCTTTCTAATTGTGCCCCTGATACTGCATCTGCTTTAACATATTCATCATGGACACAATATGAGGTTTGTGTTGACTATATGAATCTTTAAGGAATGGATAAACATTCAGGTGTGGCACCTATGTCCAAAATGTTTATATTCCTTCGGAAAAGGGTCTACACTAAAATAAAAAATGTGCTCCAATCTTTATTTTAAGAGTGGATTCAAGAGGGTCGAATTCTTGTCTGTCTGCGCAGATCCCTTTACAGAAGGGGTAGGCGTGTAGGAAAGCCAGCAGGAAGTCAAAAAAAAATTGTAAAACATGACGGCAAATCTAACAAGTATATCTAGTCCCCTTAAGACGGCAGGCCTGAGCATACAGTGTTCTTCAGGAGTAGTTTGATCAGGGTATAGACATTTGCAATTCGCTCGCAACATTTCAGACAGCCCATGGACTACATGCAGTCGAATGCACAGATTCGTGCTAGGCTAAATACAGTAAGGAGTTCAGGCGTCCGTACATCTAGAAAAGTTACATGATCCAAAAATTAGGTATCTACGATAACTATCGCGTTCACTCTAAGTATATGGACACATTTAACTCATCGTCGTATTTGTTCTAAAATTTGAGAATTTCACACACCACATGTTGATGTGTCTTAAAACTGCTGAATAAGTGGCAGACAGTGTAGACACTGATCGGACGCCGCGTATTGCGGCGTCTGATCTAGGTCTACACTGTTTGCCCAGGCCAGCTCGTCTCAGACCAGCCTTACAGACCTGCTATGTATGCCATTTGGAACGACACATGTAGTTTTCCAGGT
Source organism: Anodontia alba (assembly GCA_964016985.1). Classification (NCBI taxonomy): domain Eukaryota; kingdom Metazoa; phylum Mollusca; class Bivalvia; order Lucinida; family Lucinidae; genus Anodontia; species Anodontia alba. Next base: position 16,264,529 of record OZ024821.1, read on the forward strand.
TGTGTTATCATGTTACCATCTATACCAGTCGCTTTATTCATTTTGCGGTAACCATATAAATCTAGCGATTGTTTTCAATTTAATATAACAACAAGACAACAGATACATTAAACTATAAAACTGCAGGCATCAAATTGCATATTAATATAGACTATGACATATGCTCCACAAAAGCGACAAATACCACAAAGACGTTATCATACAAACGACTGTTAAATGCACAGTTTCTAGTTAAGCCATTCAATTATGTACAAACTGTATGATGTATATATGATCATCGCGATCAAATGATTTGTGATAAGTAAGTGATTTCTATTAAATCAGTTAGTGATGTGTTTCAGTAGCCATTTTCGAATAAGTAAGTTATACCATAACAGAGCGAACAAGTTGGTCAGAGCAATACAGTGCCTTCTGTCGGTATAGCCTTAAGGTAGCTTTAAAGTTTTGTAGTATAGTTGCAGAAATATTTATGCCTCCAATGGTTGAATATGTAAATGTATGCTGATATGTATGTTGTATCTTTACAAGATACAAGATATAAGTTTCTGTATGCTATGATGTTTGTGGAACATTATCAGTGTCATATGCTCGATGATGAGACATCTTTACTGCATAGATGAACAGTACTGATGCAGTATTTTCAGAAATCAATTTTATATCTCCCGTATTTCAAACAATTCTACCAAGCATCAACTTAAAAGTCTACATTTTTAAGTTGTAAGTTGCATTGTGAAAATGAATGCGTATTTTGTAATCCTATATGTCATAAGTCCCTTTCACAAGTACAAAATTAGAATAAAACATGAGGAGTTTATTGTTTTACCTTCTACTCTGGAGATGGGCGGGAGATTTACAAGTTTTACAAAACATATCATACGTTCAATATACATGTAATGTGAGGCTGCTAGCGATGTAACTCTACTTTTATATGCTATCAAAGATTTCATAAAAGCAAACAGCTGTGTAACTTCCAGTAACCTCACGTGCACTTTTAGAAAAAAACAAATACCTATTTCATTCCAGTTTTTAATAATTGTATTTGCATGATTCAAGACAGATGTCTCCTTCTCTTTCAATGTTAATCTGATTGAAAACAGTTCTCTGGGACAAAACATAGTTTTTCAAACTTACATGCGACGAGGCATTTTGAGTAAGAGACATGAGGCTAACATTAGATGTTTTAATATTATATTAATAGTCTCCATATACGTTACTTCATCCGTATGGACATGCAATATGCTTTTACTATCGGGAGACACTCACTCAAATCCTGGTCATATCTCTACATCATCGTAAGGTAGCTCTCAAGAATCTTTGGTAAGCCTTACTTCAGAACCATTTAATTTTTCTAATCTTTCAAATCACTTGTCCTTTATGCATTACAATGTACAGAGTTTTCTTCCTAAAATTGATTTGTTACCTGCTGAATTATGCGACTTTGACATACTTGCATTTTCAGAAACATGGCTAAACCCGTCTTTCCTGACTGCTGACATTTTAATACCGTCTTACAGAGAACCTGTGCGGAAGGACAGGATAGGCGATAACCATGGGGGTGTCATGATTTATGTTAAAAACTCAATAATTATTTAAGCGCAGGAATGACCTGGAACTATGCGGCATAGAGTGTATTTAGATTGAACGAAAACGTATACTTTTTGGCCTATTTTACCGTCCACCTAACTCTGAATACTACATTGCCATAGCAGATTCTATACATATTGCAGCTGACTCGAGTATTCAAGACATAGTCATAACAGGTGATTTAATTTTATCATGTTAAAGACGAAATCATCTCACAAAGTAAATAGTATTTGTGAAGAACTTTCGCTCCTTCAAATGATTCAGGACCCAACACATTTTACAGAAAATTCTTCTTCTTTAATAGATCTTCTTATTGTCAATAATAAAAATAGGGTTACTACTTGCGGCGTAGGTGAGTCATTTTTAACCAATATATACGTTACTATTGTCCCATATACGGAGAACTTAACTTTTGCAAGCCAAAACAAACAGCTTTCTCACGTCGAATATGGCAATACGATTATGGAAATTATGACGTAGTTATATTTTGCCATATACTGTACAGACTCCTCTTCAATCTATTGTTCTTTCACCTGATGAGGTCGTTAAAACTTTTAAATCGCTCCCGATCATTAAAGCTTCCGGTCCAGACGGTATCAGCGGTCTCATAACTTTATGCAGACAGCAACAGGCCAAGTCAACGGATTCCATTACCTTTGGTGTCTGTTGCATAGTGGTTAGAAGGCATCTCAATCTGTTACTCAAAAATGCCGACAGCATTTTTCACTGCTCGCCTAACCCAGGATAGCCTATAGTTGAATATTCGTTATTTATCCGGCAAGTTACGTCTTGAGAATGGTTTCATTAGCCATGTCCTCAAAGGAAAAGCGCCATCTCCGATAATAAAGTAAGGTCTGTCCAAATTCGGGGGTGAGTCTGCTGTTGGAAAACCTATGGTACCATTATCAATGACTTCTTTCAGTTCTGACTGGTGTTGAATGTCGGCGTCCGATGCAGAACCATTCGTCCCAATGTCGACCCAGATAAACTTATCGGCGTCTACTAGTGCCATCAAAACTATAGAATAGAACCGTTTAAAATTAAAGAAGAATGACCCGCCATTCTTAGGACACTGAATAGCGATATGTTTCCCATCTAGGATACCCATAGTGTGACAAATGTTCCATTGGTAGCGAAATGTTCGGCAATATCCTGCCACTCTTCTGGTGTAGTTGGGCATGCTATAACCTCTCTGCTTATTCCTCGATGATCGCTTGGCACACGTCATGGACGAGCAGGGAAATGGTGTTATGAGCCACTCGGGAACCATACATCAATGTCCTATTGCTATCTCTTCTTGCTAAGTGGCGGATAGTTATAGCGAGCTTCATACCGGGATCCAGTGCTTTTCTGTACCAGGTATCGTTCTTGGTTAATCTGGGTCCCACCTGAGAAGTTCCCACAGCATTTGCGGGTCCATCTTGACATTCCTAAAAGCAGATACATGTTCTTCCCATAGTTCCGCTAGCAGACGCTCATACTGCCAAGAGGGGCCAAGAGGTAGTAGATATTATAAAACAATATTGCAAATTCTGATTCATAATCGTATGTACGTCCACGATATTCGTAAATGCACGGTAGAATGACCATAAGTATTTGTGGGAAGAGCAAATCGTGGGCATATACTCCCCAAATACTCTCGATTTATCACGACTAACACGCCCACGATTTGTCGTGGAAAACCGGCGTTACAATTGTGACAGTGTGACCGAAACATTATAGTCAGATACTCTCGTGACATATGCAGACCAAACGCTGACTAAAGAAAGTGTATAATTAAAATAAATTGTTTTATTACGAAAAAAAAGAAAGAAACAAATAAAAACAAAAAATACATATGTCCCTGAACGTTATCTATAATTATTATTTGTCAGAAACACGTTTCCTCAAAACAACAGAAGTGGCATTAATTTTGCAGACTATATTTCGTCGAGTAATTTAACGTACAATAGACTAATATGGAAATAAGCGCGAGGCATACTGTAGGATCATGTAGACAGAAGAAAACGAATTCCCCTGCGATAATGAAAACTCGTCGAGACCTCCGCCTAGAAAACTTCGACATTTCAGCGATATGCGAGTTTGTGTATGCTGTCAAAGAGCCATTCCTATGAGAATCCTAACTTTATCTTTACAGGAATAAAATTTTGGAGTAACTTGTCATAATAATTAACACAAACATGCAAAACGAAAACATTAATCATTATACAAAATCGGCAGACCTGGCATTAAGTACTGAAACGTTAACAAAAAAGGTAAGAGAAAAGTCAAGGGAGTGCCACAATCACAAACCGCAGCCCTTCCGAGACCCCAAGAGGAAGAGGAAACCGGCAAATCTAAACAATCACAAACCGAACAAACGTACAGAAAAGCACTAAGATTAGCTCTCTCTTCCCCAAGCGAGGTAATCGCAATACTAAAAGGACTGAAAAACACAAGAACAAAATGACACACGGAAAGACATACAACAAAGTGCTCTGTAACAATTATACTACAGAAAACTTCAATGACACAAACACCGATACATGTAGCTTGTTTACCGTGGCTGATACGCAATCGTTTTTGAGCTCCTAAAATTCTTCCTACAGTCAAGAAAACAAATATTTAGGGATATATCCAATTTACTTTTTTGTTAAAATATATGTTGCGCGTACTTAGAAAATCATTGATGCGATTCTAATGAATCCACTCAACATACCATTATTTATAGATCGAAAAAACAACCCTAAATTATCCAATTTGCGGCCAGACATGACGCTGTGATAACGCTATGATAACCCTCTGTGGCTCAAACTACAGTCAACCGTCTTTATACCGACACTCGATGCAACGACAAAATACGTTATAATGACAATTTGAATGTAACGAAACCTTCGCTCAGGAGATGACAGTTAATGAGGAATTATGCAAGAATATTGCATTAAAACTTCAAGCAACATATGTTTTGGATATTTGTTAGAATCGCCTCACTGAGGCAATTCTAACAAATATCCAAAACAAATGTTCTGTGAGGAAATAAGAATACAACAAGGTCTTTGTTACATATTATTCTGTTCATTAAGGATTCTTTACAACAGCAAATTCATTTTAATGGCAACATCTTTGGGAACAAATGTTGTCGTTGTAACGAGGGTTCACTGAACCAGTCTCTAGAACAAATTTTCATGACCTCAAAGATGTTCGAGCCACTGAAGTTCAACTGTGATTTGAAAACCTAAATTCAACGATACATGTTATAGGAACTAAAACGCATTGGAGTTCTGCTCATGTATACGCTAGAGGGTGTAAGCAGTGTTGCAAACTTCATTACTGCTTATGAAGAGTCTCAATAAAACCGAGACTCCCATTTTCTTATCTGTAGTGTCTTCTTTGTTTCCAAAGGCAATCTTTTTGACGTTTAATTTAATGCATGTGAAATCTACATGTATAAACAAGAAGAAACAATCAATCATCGGTTCTACCAAGTGTACTATTGAACCACACGTTTAAACTGAAACATTATAGCTACACATCTTTCTATACAATACATATACAATATACGAAACATAATTCGTTTTGAAATTAAAAGTATAGAACGTTACTTGGTTGAAATTTGGTCATTCAAACCTTAAATCAAAATTGTAAATGCACAGCGAAAAATCGGATGACTACGATAGCACTTCAATATACATATATCAGAAGATCAAAATGAAGAGAAGCCTGCGAGTGCAACCATCAATGGGTTCTCTTTAGAAACATTACCAGACAGTCGAACTCGCCGCAACGTTGAAAACTTCCCCTCGGACACGAACACCCAACGTAGACTCAAATAAGCCTGCGCATCCGCGTAGTCTGATCAGAATCGTCGTTGACCTCACGAAGATACTTCGCATACTACTTTGAATACTCGCTGGAGGCATATGCCCGAAGGTGCGATTTCTGACGATTTGTTCAAATTTTCAATTAGCATGGCAAGATGCAATTTGTCTGGATATTTAGGGTAAATACAGTGTTTGAATTTATCCATTTAACATTCGTCATGACACAAACACTTCTGCAAATGATTTGATTGCAAACTCTGTTTTATTATATTAGTTACTAGCTTATGAACTGTACTTTACCAATTATAAAATAAATAAATCGGCTCTAGCGGGCCCCGTAGCCTAGTGGATAGGAGAGTTGACTCTTAATCCATTAGGTTTCTCACTGCTGTGGTTCGAGCCTCGCTCGAGTCACATGTGGGAAAGCCAAGTTATGCTTACGGATGGTCAGGTGGTTGTTCTGCGGTTTTCGCCCACTTTGATGAACGACCGGCTTGATATAAGTGAAATATTCTTGAAAGGGCCGTAAAACCCAAATCAAATCAAAGTCAGCTCTGTTGTGTAGCAAATAAAAACAGGTTTCTGTCATATATTGCATACACGGATACATGTACCAATATATATAATATCATAATTTCTGCAAATTGATGGCAGAGGCTAAGTTTGTTTAGACTTTGTGTACATATACGCATGCACTAACTGTTACTCGTCATATTTAAATGTAGAAATGTGATATGTTTTAACTGCTGTATCATGTATCATCTGCCTCCATCAAGTAACACAACACACGATCTTAAGTCATATGCATAAACTCAAAAGCAGCAAGAAAATCTGTAGAATCTGAACAAAGTGCATATTGTTTGCTCCTAGAATCCTTAAAGTTCTTACATTACATGTATGTGACAGCGTACACTCTGGTCATTCTGTACGAGTGCAAATATTGATCGGAGTCTATACTGATCGTGTATATCAAAAGGTCTTTCTAGACAATGTCCGAGAGATGAAATTATTGAATAAGAGTGTTGGTGTTTAGTCTCTAGTAGCCATCATGGATTCTTGACAAGTATCATTTTATGAAATTGTACTTTTTTTTAAATAATATCATTCGTAGTTTATCCTACGCGACTATTGAATAACTTGAAATGTTTAAGAGGAAATACGGTAACTTATAACACACATTGTATCATTATAATATGAAATGATAACTGCTGTGCTGTCATTTATCTTTAAGTGTTAACCATTTCACCCTCGAATTTCTGACATGGACTATTCCATCTCTGAATTTGGACACATCCATTGTTTCAGATAGGGGTTTAAGTCAAAAATCAATAAAAGAGAATTGCAAACAGTTTAGATCCTGATGAGACGGTTCGTTATGAGCCGTCTCATCTTGACCTGTACTGTTTGCAAAGGTATCTATATTAGTCTGTAGGGATGAAAGGGTTGATGTAATTGTCCCACAAATGTGTTTAAAAGCACCTTGTGCCTGTTCTTGTGTACGTCTGTCAATGCGTGGTTTCCAGATTAGTTTTACGGTCACTAGATACTGTTGGTTAATTTTATGCTATTTTTACAAAGGAGGCAACTTTTTCTGACTTCCTGTTTGCATTCTTGCAGACAATGTTGATGCGCTTCTAATGAATACTCACAACAACTGTTTTTGTGGAGAAGAAGAAAACGTTATTCCTAATATCCGCTCTTATTCAGAACTACGAACAAACTGTGAGTCTTCCTATTTTGTGGTACTGAAATTGCGCAGAAAATTTGCTACAGAGTTGACAAAGCAGCCGGGACACATCATTTCAAACAAGACTGCATGTGTGCCCAGCGAAGTCTTAGATCAGCCTGCGCATTTGCGCAGTCTGATCAGTCTTTGCTGTCCGCCTGATGATGGCGTAGCTCCTTGGCTACCTACAGAGTACCCTGCGAACACTCTGATTAGAATGCACTGATATGCAGGCTGACCTGAGTCTTCGCTGAGTGCACATGCAATCTTATAGCAAAGGCTGTGCTTCGGCTCAAATCGTGTTGACCTCATAAATAGTCTTATAAAGCTAAGCGGATTGATTCTCAACCAAATGCTATTAGACATAAACACGGATCAAACCATCTATTCCGCGTAATTAATTTATTCCAGCATTCCCAACGTAAGGCACTACAGCATTCTATAAAACCGTTTCACTCCTACATACCTATTGTACTGTCCTTTTTAAACGGAAAAATATCTTTATTCAAAATACAAGCGAAACAACAAGAAAAAAAAAAAAAAAAAAAAACACAAAAAAAAAAAACAAAAAACAAGAAAAAAAAAAACAGTGTTGATCTTCATCTAAAGTGTCATACAAACCTTCAAATAGTGCCGATCGTGATTCTGGTGTCGTCCAATAAATGTTTTTAATGTTGCCATTGGAAACACCGAACATATAAAGGAACGAAACATCAGAGTCTCGGTTGCATTGAGACTCTTCATATTGCAGCAATGCAATTTGCAAGGTAGTAAACGCCACCAAAACCTGGCTTCAGTGGAACTAAATGTTCCAAGAAATCCGGAGTTCCATTGAACTCCGGATTTCTTGGAACATTTAGTTCCACTGAAGCCAGGTTTTCCTAAGGAAAATTAAAATCAAAACTGCATTATGATGGAATACAGGGAGAATTTTACTGCACATATGACACATTTAACATCGACTGCATTAAAGTCAAATAAAATCTATAAAGGTTGTCTTTTCAAACATCATACATATAAAAAACGAACACTGGAGCATCACGAAAACATGCCTATATAATTTTGACCCCCTTAAACCCCACTTTTATATAGTAAAACTGAGGTTTACAGGGGTATACATTATTTTTCTTATTTCTGCTCAAAACATAGATTGTGGGTACTCGTAAGAACCGCCTAGGCGGTTCTAACGAGTACCAACAATCTATTTTTTGAGCAGAAATATCAAAAACATCAGAATTTTTTATCTGAAAATTTTCATTTTTTGGTGGGAAAATTTTCAGTATATTTGAATAGGCATGTTTTCGTAATGGTCTCGGTTGAACTGAGCCTGTTCATATGGCAGAAATGCAGTTTGCAGGCTTCCATGTGCACCCCTTTCCCTCCTAGCACAGGCTTAATCGGAACTCGATTTTTCAAGATACCGGAAACGTTTCAGTGTTCTCAAAGAAAAAACAAAACAAAAAAATATACTACGGTGAAACCTTCAGATGACTGCAAAACTGAAAGAATTAATGTTGTTAGTTCGATTTGCTTGGTTTTGAACAATATAGTTGGTTGCAGCCTATATGCAAATATATGAGTATGCAACAAATGTGACCAATGTAATTTTGAGATGGTTTCTGACAACACCTGGGTATGTCAACATAATATAAAACACAACAGCTGCTATGTAATCATTTCAAGAAGTCATGTTTATAATAGCATAAAGAAGTACACGCATATCCTATTTTAAACAGTCTATTAGCATATGGTACATGGACTGACAATATGGCATGCAGGTGTGGATAGACCGTATCGCTTGCCAGTCAGTCCATGTCTTCGAACTAACAGTTTAAAACATTCTTTCATAAACAATTTGATAACATAAAAATATAATAATAATAATAATAATAATAATAATATCAATAATAATAATGATAAAATTAATAATGACAATATTCTATTAGCATGTGGTACATAGACTGAAATAATGGCATGCAGGTGTGGGTAGTCCGTACTCTTACCAGTCAATCCATGTCTTCTAACTAATAGTTTAAAATATTCTTTCATTAGCGATTTAGAAGCATAAAAATAATGATGCTAATAATAACAATAACATTCTTTCATAAGCAATTTGATAACATAACAGTATGTAAAATAATAATAATAATAATGGCATACTCTATTAGCATGTGGTGCATTGACTGACGTAATGGCATGTGAGTGTGGACGGTCCGTATCGTTTGCCAGTCAATCCACGTCTTCGAACTAATAGTTATAAAAGTGGACGGCAGATGAGAAAAAGTGATATATTTTTCTCTTTTGTGAAGACAGAGATTTATCCAGCTGCGTGTATTTCTTTACGTATTGTTAGGATAATATTGAATAGGGCACAGAATGGCACTTTTGTGCCCCATCTCTCGGTCTATCTGTCGCCTCACAGCCGAATGCCGGTCTGCCATAAATTGATCTACGGTGTGAGGACCTTGGAGGGGACGACCATATGATGGCCGGGGAGACACCAAATATGTAATTTAACTAATGTGCAATTGTTATTGTTTTTATTTATAGATCAGGGCCCAGTTGTTCAAAGCGTCGTTAGCTTAACGAGCTCGTTAAGGGTCATATCGTTAACTGTTTTAGCGGATTCAATACACAATATTCTGATATTTTTTGCTGAAAAAATGTGAGTAGCTTTTGCACTGCAAAAGCTACTCACATTTTTTCAGCAAACAATTTCAGTATATTTGCGTATCGATTGATGTAAATTTTAACGAATCGTTAACTAACGACGTCGTTAGCTTTGAACAACTGGGCCCAGATCTTTAGATTCTATTGGTACATTTTAAGGTTCAACTTATTCTCAGAGTGTTTTATAAGGCTTTAAAATGTCCTTGTACATTGTGTATCAGCAAACATAATCTTTTAGGATATTTATTATTATTTTTTATTGGCTTAGTATTCAAAGAAACTTTTAACTGCGATTTCTAGACAATTTAATTTAGACTCCATATATGTATGTCTTATGGATGGACTGTTGGCGTTAGGTCGACTTTGGACCAAGATGCACCAAAAATGCTCTGGTGTCGACCTGGCGAATTTGGCTGCCATATTTTACAATGTAAATGTGTATTACATATGTTATATAGTTTAAAAGTTTTTAATGAGGACAATATGTAAGATTAGTCCACTGTTTGCTAAATATTTTTTGTTTTGTTTTGGAGTGCGGTAAAGTAAACAGAAAGTCACAAAAATTGTCGCTCTTGGCGGATACATAAATCTACAAAGAGTATCCAGCTCATTTAATTAAACATATTTAACGTGCACGTGCACGCTGACACATGACAAACCATTACGAGAACACGCCTATTCAATATAGACAATTTCACCTCCTAAAACGGATCATTTTCAGATAAAAAAACTCTGATAATTTTCATATATCTGCTCAAAATATAGATTGTGGGTACTAGTTAGAACCGCCTCGGCGAGGCGGTTCTAACAAGTACCCACAATCTATGTTTTTGAGCAGAAATAAGAAAAATAATGTATACCCCTGTAAACCCCAGTTTTACTATATAAAAGTTGGATTTATGGGGGTCAAAATTAAATAGGCATGTTTTCAAGATGTATATCATTATAATCTGAGATTATCTGCGCAAGACCATATACAGTCTGATCGACACAGTACCCATTTGATGTAAACAAATTAAATTCAAGTGTGTTCCAATAACATCCACAAAACAAGCTGCTGTTTTGTTTATCGTTTAGGACTCTGGGTAAATTTTAAGCTGGCGACATATTGAAATATTTCTTTCTTAATTTTTTCCGAGAAAATAGGAGTAGACATTTCGTTCAAATTGTTACCATTTGAGACAATTTGAACGAAATGTGAAATCCTGTTTTCTGGGAAAAATGAGAAACATAATTATCACCAATTTATCGGCTGCTGAATTAGCTGAACGAGTTGTGAAGGTTAACGCAACTAAATTTAAAATCGAAGAATTTCTTTTGATGCATAAAGAAATTATTTCTTCTGGGGTTTATCAATTTGAAAACTCAATAGCATATTTGAAATAAATTTAATTAATGATTATTTCCAGTTCCTGCGTCATGTTAAAAGGGGTTAAAAAAAAAGATTTCTTGGAAATCGCATATTGGATTTATAGTTGACTTTTAGCTTCGCTCATAGATGCTGTTTGAATGGAACAAGGTTTGAGTTCGTCGTTGGTTCTAAGGAAACAACTTGAAGGCTTTCCATGTAAGCTTCGTTTGTACCTTGTTTGCCTGTGTGCGAACCCAGCGGTTAATTTTATTGTTCTTATTATCAGTATTATTAACCCATTAATGCTGAGTGGATTCTAACTCTTTGGACAAGCTCATATAAGGGGTGTCTGGTTAGTTTTTACTATTGCCATGTTTTGCAGAAATACCTGACCTTAATGCAAACAAAGCATTCTGCGGCGTCTGATCTAGGTCTACACTGTTTGCCAGTGTCCCTTTTAAGGGAAGCTAGGCTTATATGTGTAACATTATAATACACAACATTTGAACCTCGGGTGCATTTTGATATGACCAAGCGAACATGTGTCAAAATAATCAAATCGCTATAATGAAACAAGATTGAGGACATGTTTTCTCTCTGGCATGCAAGCAAAGCGTTCACTAATTTTCTCACTGTTTTATTGAAAGCATTCGCATGACTACACAGCATTATAAGGGTTAGTGCGATGAAGTCGTCTTCGGTGAAACGAATATATAAGTTCTACGTAAACCGTTAGATGTTTTGATTAGTATATAACTGTCGCGTCACTCTTTGTTGGAGACAAATTAATTTGAATTTATATTAATTGGTTAGTCTGAGTTTCCTCGAAGACCCAGGGAAACGCATATTAATTCTATTACATTAAATACAGTCCGAAACACGAAATAAATGACGAATTCGCTGGTAAGCATGAATGTAAATTATACGCCTTTAGGGAAAGCAACTCCTTCAAAATGGATTTGTCTTCCATCTAAAGAGTGGGCTCAAATCATTAACTCTTTCGGCGCCAAATTTCAGAACTCATTTGTAGCCTGTTTTTTTTGTTTTTGTTTTTGTTATTTTTTTTCGTTTTTTATTTATTTTTTTTATTTTTTTGTTGTTTGCTGTTTCAAAGAAACTATGTAGATTGGAAAGAATTTGATATGAAAGTCAAACAGCGTAGATCCTGATGAGACGGCTCATTATGAGCCGTCTCATCTGGATCTACGCCGTTAACAAAACATTATTGTTATCGCCTATGGCAGTGAAAGGGTTGAGAATATCCCTTTCCAGAAGGATTTGGTGTGTAGAGCCATCTATCTACCTTACAGCTTCTTTTGCATTTATGAAGTACTCATTTAAAAACTCATCAGTGTGATGAATCTAATACATGTAGTTATTATAGGCGTATGCCGAAACACAAGTTAAATAAGAATGAAAACAAACCATTGCTGGTGTAAGTGTTTCCCGTACTTCACCACGTTGTAGTTATATGTTTTGCTCGTTTGTGATCACTGTGCAAATTAAGTATTTTTCTTTTTTTAGATTTAAATGAGGGCCAAAGATGAGGCCTAACGGGTCGACATTAGTCTTCTGGCCCAGACAATTTTCGAAATTTCAACGATTTTTATGTGTGTGTGTGTGTGTGTGTGTGTGTGTGTGTGTGTATACAAGCTATGTCTTTCCGGAAGCCTTCTCTGGGTATTTCCTTTATATTGCCATATTTACCTTAAATATCGAGACATCTTATCTCCTTACCATGCGTCTCCTACAATTCGAACGACTCGATGTTATTACATATTGTTGGGCCTAAAACTACTGGGTAAGTGAAAACAGTGCTGATCTTGATAAGATGCCACATTCTGTGGTATAAGATTGGGTCTAAACTGTCATCGCAGATGTAAAGCATGATAAAACGCCTCGTTCTGTTACGTATCATCACGAAAACATGCCTATATAATTTTGACCCCCTAAAACCCCACTTTTATATAGTAAAACTGGGGTTTACAGGGGTGTACATTATTTTTCTTATTTCTGCTCAAAAACATACGTTGTGGGTACTCGTTAGAACCGCCTCGCCGAGGCGGTTCTAACGTGTACCCACAATCTATGTTTTGAGCAGAAATAAGAAAAATATCAGAGGTTTTTATCTGAAAAATTTCAGTTTTTTGCAGGTAAAAATTTCTATATATTTGAATAGGCATGTTTTCGTAATGTGCCTGGGTCCGACCTTTATGTACAAATACTTTGGGATATACGTCATATACGATAAACGGCGCCTGTTGTAAAATTATGTGTGTTTATTTAATCATTAACACACTTAGGAAATATTCAACAGACTACAAAACAGTGTCACATTCCTTATGTTTTCCCTGAAAATAGCTGTTGCAATTTCATGAAAATGTCCTACAAGTAATTGCAAACCTTATATTCTATAAAGTAAGATATCAGCCGAGTCATTGCACTTTTTACAATATTAAATATGCGCACAACGAAAACTTAGATCAGCCTGCGTATTCGCGCAGGCTGACCGGAGTCCTCGCTGTCCGCATGAAAATGCTTTGGATTCTTGGCTACTAACAGAGTGCCCTGCGAAGACTCAGATTACGCGGATCTGGGCGTACATGCAATATGAAAGGAAATGCTGTGCCCCGGCTCCAACTGTATTTCACAATGTCATCGGCTGAATGTTTTAGCCAGCATGCTAAGCGTTAAAAGCTCAGTGTGTGACAGTTACGACTGAGCTATCTCTGTATATTGTCTCGAGCATTCAATTTTATTTGACACTCAATCTAAGATCATTGCAGAATTTCTAAATCGATAGTCTCCCGCCGACAAACGGCCAGTGACAATACCTTTAGAGCCATACAGGCTATTCATTATTTAAGCCGTGCTAAGCGAAAATGTATCTTCTTGGCATACGCGGACTCCCGTCGACAAACGGCCAGTGACAATATCTTTGGAGCCATATAAACTATTCATTTTTAAGCACTGCCGAGCGAAAATGTATCTTCGCGGCATACGCGGCTTCCCGTCGACAAATGGCCAGTGACAATATCTTTAGAGCCATACAGGCTATTCATTATTTGAGCCGTGCTAAGCGAAAATGTATTTTCTTGGCATTTGCGGACTCCAGCCGACAAACGGCCAGCGACAGTACCTTTAGAGCCATACAGGTTATTTATTATTTGAGCTGTGCCACGGGCAAGATGTATTTTCGTGCCATACGCGGATACGCACCGATAAACGGTCAGTGACAATACCTTTAGAGCCAAACCGACCATTCATTATTTGAGCTGTGCCCAGTGAAAATGTATATTCGTGCCATATGCGATCTCCCGCTCACAAACGGCCAGTGGCAATATCTAAAGAGCCATACAGGCTGTTGATTATTTGAGCCGTACCAAGCGAAACTGTATATACGTTGCATGCGTCCCGGCAGGCACATGACGTAAATATAACGTCACCTCAACGTCGATGCAACGTAATGACGTTGCATCGACGTTGAGGCGACGTTATATTTAAGTCATGTGCCCGCTGGGTAGGTTTCATGCCGACATAATGGCCATACAGTCTATTCATTATTTGAGTCGTGCCAAACGAAAATGTAGATTTGTTGCATACGTAGGCTGCGTTTAGGACCCAGCTGTTCAAAACTAACGATGTCGTTAGTTAACGTCTCGTTAAAAATTGGATCATTAAATACTGCGTATATGCTAATATTTTTGCTGAAAAAATGTGAGTAGCTTTTGCATTTGCAAAAGTTACTCACATTTTTCAGCAAAATACCTGTGAGTTAGATATTGTACTTACTAGAACAGTTAACATTTTGGCCACTAACGAGCTCGTTAAGCTAACGGTGCTTTGAACAACTGGGCCCAGAAGTGCAAGTTACTCTCGAGTGCTTTGCCATGGACCCTTGCTCCTGTGGGCGATCGTCATTAGGTACAGCGATCCAGGGAAAACATTCGCTATCATTGTCCACGCAGCCCTAGTCTCCGGCCGACAAACGGCCAGCGTCAATATCTTTAGAGATATACAGGCTATTTGTTATTTGTGCCGTACAAAGCCAAAATGTGTCTTAGTGGCATACGTGAAAAAAATCACCCTGCACATCTGCCTCTGCGCAGTCTGATGAACGCTTAAAGAATTATTAGATTCCGTGGAATGTATTAACAAGTAACGAGGATATGCTTAATGTTTTCACTGCCACAGGCGATAATAATAGGCTTTTGTAAACAGCACAGATCCAATTGAGCCGACTCATCTGGATCTACGCTGTTTGACATTTAGTATTTCAACTTTACATATAAACGTCTTTCCAAACGATAGTTTGTTAAAAAAAAAACAAAAACAAAAACAAATGCCGTCTGAAATTTGGCACCGGAAGGGTTAAAGACACATTTTCTTTTTCTTTTTTTTTTTTTCCTTTTTTTTTTTTTTTTTTTTTTTTTTTTTTTGGTCATGGGCCATTTTTGTGCCTAGAGACGGATGCGTGGTATCATATACACGTTGCACGTGCGGTAAAAGTTTTTTTTCTTTTTTTTGTTGTTTTTTTTTTTTGTGTAGATCGGCATTTGCATGAATACAGTTCACAAATGAGTCTAAGCACACACATGTATGTTACCGTACACAATAATTATAATCTATTTCAAGACAGAGCGCGGGACAAAAAAGATCCGATCTCGATTCACGTCATCATATTGAAATCAATAACTCGTATTTCCCCTAAATATTCGGATAGACAAGCCGAGTAGCCAGGGTATACCAAGATCAGAGGCCACAGAACGTGGCGTTTGATCAAGGTCTGAAGTTTTGCCACTCATCCAGATGCTTTTCATGCACATTAACAGATAGTAAGATGGAATTCACAATTAGACAAGAATAGTAAGGCGTTAAGGTGTTCGATTATTTATGGTGAATATGGTTATCTTGAATATGGTAGAACATTTTCTCTCGTATAAATCTTATTCTCTGTCCTGGCTTTCTTTGACAAACAACAGGTGACAGCGCCTTTAAATCTATAGTCGTAGCAATAACTCTTTCATTAAGCAGAACGCCTTCAGAAAGCATTATATGGAAAGTGCTTACAGAAAAAGTGCCGTCGAGCATGCGCAAAATATACGGCTTCACATCATCCTGCACATCCAGACATTTACACTCTATTGAAACAGTCTATATCCAATCATTCTGTTAGCGGGCAGCGAAGGCCCTGATCAGACTGCGCATCGCGCAGTCTGATCTGGGCCTTCGATGTCCGCACATGCGCAAAGATACTTTTTCGCATGGCGCGGCCCAATTATGGAACGTGCTTACAGAAAAAAAAAAAAAAAAAAAAAAAAAAAAGCCTCGTAAGGAAATGACCAGGAAGGCCAGCGCTTCAGCCCACTCAGCTCAGGCCACTCGCTGTCTGATAGTAACAATACGGTGTACTGTAGGTTGAATGTTTGCACAACGCGGGTCCTTCTCTACCATACGGACTTTTAGTGTTGTCTGGGACTTCTTCGATAGCATGTGTTGAAAGAGCGGTTTCTCATGACAAATGCCATATAGACTAATCTAAGAAGGCTCCGATCATTGGAAATAAATCAATCTTCATTGAGCACTTTGACATTTCAACTGCAACGTCTGTGTATCGATTCTTTATTCAAACACATCTTAATCTATTTCAACGACGCAAATTATTGTACTCGGTAACAAATACCGGAAAGTACTTTGACATACCTATTTATTTATTTATTTATTTATTTATTGTTGCGACCATAAACAATTCAGACTGCTTTCCGCCTTTTCTCCAGTGGCCGCAAAGATCTAGAAAAAAAATCTCGCAAACATACCTATGTAATTTTGATCCCCTTAACACCCACGTTTATACAGTAAAACTGGGATTTACAGGGGTAAACAATATTTTTTCTTATTTCTGCTTAAAAATAGATCATGGGTACTCGTTAAAACCGCTTCGCCGAGGCGCTTCTAACGAGTATCCACAATGTATATTTTGAGCAGAAATATGAAAAAATATCAGAATTTTTATCTGAAAATTTTCAGTTTTTGGCGATAAAAATGTCAGTATATTTGTAATAGGCTTGTTATTATACATTTATATGATTTTTTTTTTCTGTTTTTTTTTTTTTTTTTTGTTTTTTATTACAAACTCAACAGTTTCCTTCCCGGCCAGAAGCCGGGTGTGGTATTATTTGATTAAATGCAAGTCCGAACAAACTCAAATGGTTTTAAGTCGGACAGCCGAAACAATTTAGGCCGTAGTGGTGTCTGCTTAGCAGATGTGTGCCTGAATTGTCAAATAATGGGGCACTGCTTTCTATAGCTGTGTTGAAAACCTTGGAAATAGTTTAGGAATCGCTCTGTTTATTTATTCGCCCATGGAATTAAACTTGACACAAGAGTGTCCGAAGCTCAATGTTTAATTTCCAAAATGCTTACTATTTCAGTAATAAAAACAAAGAAAATATAAGAAATATTATATTTTCATTTTCAATATATCTTTCTTCATATAAATTTTCATAGAAATAAGACTTTGCATTCCATTCAAATTGTCTCGAAAGGAGGCAATTTGGACGAATGTCAAGGCTTATTTTCTGTGAAAAAGAAGAATCATATCGCTATTTTTATCTCACGTTTTAGTCTTCAGAGTGCTAAAGCTTAAATGTATATTTCACGTAATCCATTGAAGTTGATGTCAAGCTGAGTATGGCCTCCACAGAATATGGCCTTCCTTCAAGGGCGACTCAAGTTTAAGCTTCACGTACTTGTGTTATGACTTTTGAATTTTGCCGCCCTCTCAGACTAACAATCGTATTTTATTGAAACATTAACACGTCCGTTTGACTACATGCATCACGAAAACATACCTATATAATTTTGACCCCCTTAAATCCCACTTTTATATAGTAAAACTGGGGTTTACAGGGGTATACATTATTTTTCTTATTTCTGCTCAAAACATAGATTGTGGGTACTCGTTAGAACCGCCTCGGCGAGGCGGTTCTAATGAATACCCACAATCTATGTTTTGAGCAGAAATTTGAAAAATATCGGAGTTTTTCATCTGAAAATTTTCAGTTTTTGGAGATGACATTTTCTATATATTTGAATAGGCGTGTTTTCGTAATGTATCTGGTGATGTGTCTTTAAGTCTGAACACAGTGTAGACTCTAATCTGATCTAAGTTTACACTTTTTGTTCAAACCTATCTATTTGAGCATGATTAACCAAAGTCTCGTAATTAGTCGGAACACTTGCAACAGAAAATATAAAAAAAAAAAAAACAAAAAAACATACAAATGTATTTTGCAAGTGTAAAATGTGAAATGTGGTTCAATTTAGAATCATTTTTTTTTCCAAAGCCGACATCTGACTACATTAAATTGATATGACGTAAAATAGAGAAGGTAATGGACCGTTTTCTTTAAGCTAATGAACATCGAGTGCATTTGCGTATAGAAATAGAACTTGTGATTTTATTGTCAAATATTGATTTCTGATCTTGCTGTTTAAAAGAGAAGGAATAGTGTAATTTTACTTGATCCGCAACGTCAAAAAACGTACCTTCGAACCAGTGCGCCTAGCGAAGATTCTGATCAGACTGCGCGAATTCGCGCAGTCTGATCAGAAACTTCGCTGGGCGCATGTTGGATAGACAAGGATGCAAGGGGTCTTCATGCGGACAACGAGGACTCTGATCAGACTGCGTGGATGTGCAGGCTGATTTCAGTAGGGCGCACATATGAGAAGGTACGTTTTCTCACGTTGCGTCTCACTTCAAGTACTTTCTAGCAGATATTTACGCATGCGCGATTTAAGTGGATAGACAGATGGATATGGTTATGTGTCTCAGAGAGAGAGAGAGAGAGAGAGAGAGAGAGAGAGAGAGAGAGAGAGACGCTTGTTCTATCGTTAATAATACGCAGTGGTGCTAATTCAGTATTCTTCTAAGCAGAAAGCGTTTCCCAGTTGTACACAAACATGCACACATGACCACACGCATGCATCCTTTATGGTTTGCCGCTAAATGTTGATCAATCGCATGGTTGTATATGTATTGTGTTTCTTTCTTTCTTTTTTTCTTTCTTTTTTTTTCTTTAGTTTTCTCGCAATACATTGATTATTATTCAGATGGAAACCAAATTTTGGAGGAACAAATAGATTTAAATATAAACCGTTTTCATACTACATTGCATTTTGCTGGTTCAGCTTACACCAGATTTAATCGGAAGATCGCCTTCATGTAATATCAATAAATTCTAAAAGAAATGGCCCTTGAGAGCAATAAGCACATTCACAAAATGGAAAACAGCTGAAATGTCAAATTTTCTAGGCCAGACTAGCTGGTTTCGACCAATCAGGCCTCATCAGTGACCCTCATTAATTTTCAAAAATACCTAACCGGGCCCATTGATCACAAAGGACCAGAAAGTATAAAACTATTCAATAGTTAACCCTTGCCGTGCTGAATAATTAAGATGCCACGCCCATTTCTTATTTTCAGCCAATCAGATTACTTGATCTAGATTGTTGATATAAATTCACATACTTAATGGTAAACAGTGCAGATCCAGATCAGTTGACTTCTGAAGAAGCCAACTGATCTGGAGCTACACTGTTGGAAAAAGGTAGGATATATCCGGGTTCAGCGTGACAATGGCTGAGTACGGGGAGACGTTTTACGTCCTCTACACGGTACTAACACCAGCTGTCGTAATTATAAATAGATTCTAAAAGGAACTATCCTACATTAAGAAACAAATCTACTAGTTGCATGTATTTTAACATCCCTTTCAGCTCTTCCTGCAGACCAAAACAGATACCTATGCAAACAAAATTGTTCCAGATGATAAGGTTTATAACGAATGATCTCACCAGGATCTACACTATTTGTCATTCTGTTGTTGTTTTGTTCTGTCAGGCTGAAATCCCTATTTGCAACAGTGGACGTAGCCTAATTAAAAGATAGAAGAATCCACTTCGAAAACCACAGGTAAAAATGACTAATGATACAGGTACAATATTTACAGTACCTGCTTTTTGACATACATGCATCTGAACAGCACATACACGTGCCAGACTTGCAACTGATAATGATAATGATAATGGTCTTGCGTAGTCTTTTCGCTTATTTAACCCAAGGCGACCACCAATCAGATCGCATATGCACAGATAAAGCATAGCTCCAGATATGACGTTTTGTTTCAGCCAAAATTTGTTCATTACGAAAACACGCATATTCAAATATATAGAAAATTTCACCTGAAGAATCTGGAAATTTTCAGATAAAAAATTCCGATAATTTTCATATCTTGTTCAAAACATAGACCGTGGGAACTCGTTAGAACCTCCTCGCCAAGGCGGTTCTAACGAGTACCCACAATCTATGTTTTGAGCAAAAATAAGAAAAAATAAATACCCCTGTAAACCCCAGTTTCACTAGATAAAAGTGGGGTTTAAGGGGGTCAAAATTATATACATGTAAGCATGTTTTCTTGATGGAAATATTTCTTATTTGTTTAGTTATACTCGCAAAATATGTTGTTGGTACACATGTGCTCATTAGAAGCTCCTCGGCTTCTAATGAGTACCCACAGCATTTTTGTCGTACAGAAAAAAGAAACAATATTTACCTGATACCCACACTTTATCTGGAGCCATGATAAATTTTTTTTTTTCTTCTTTGTTGTCGTTGTTATTGATGTTGTTTCATTTACTTAAGACGTACAATTTTATACTTTATTATATTCTCAATTTCAATTTTAGCATCCGAAGTGTAGAACGGTATGCAAAACTTCAATATCTCTCAACAATTTGTCATTATCGACAGATAGAATATTTCGTTTAATTTGGCTGTCATATACTCGAGTGAGCGGGAATAAAATCTGCATTTAAAATGTCAGTTATGGAACCAAAAGGAACTATATTTTTTTATAAACAGATCGTCCGCCACATGCGAAAAGGTACCAAATCGCAAGTAAGATGATGCTGTCCAAAATCAGCCTTCATAACTTGTGACCTATCATTTTGATGAGATACTTTTATGTACAGTTCATGCAAATTTATCATTAAAACATACCTATATAATTTTGAACCCCTTAAACCCCACTTGTATCGAGTAAAACTGGGGTTTACAGGGGATACATTATTTTTCTTATTTCTGCTAAAAAACGTAGATTGTGGTACTCGTTAGAACCGCCTCGTCGAGGCGGTTCTAACGAGTACCCACAATCTATGTTTTGAGCAGAAATATGAAAAATAATAGCGTTCTTTATCCTAAAATTTCCAGATTTTGGAGGTGAAATTTTCTATATATTTGAATAGGCGTGTTTTCGTAATGGTGGAGTCAAACCAGTATTTTTTTTTAGTGGGGGTGGGGGAGGGGTGGGAGGTGCGGGGCGATAATAAGAAAACATATTTCTTTACCCAGAGTGCTAAGCATTAAGTTTCTTGCCGTCTGATCCGAAAAGCTCGATAATGTGAGACTCCCGATTTCTCAAAATCCATATGACACCCACTTATACGTGGATTGTTAACACTGATGCCATGGCGTCGAAGAGATGTGTTTGAAAAGTTCCAGCGTCTTCAAAGGCCACAAGCGGTCATAAAAGTGCCACTCAAAATTGCTGTAGACATTTTTTTTTTTTTTTCAAAAAAAAAAATAAAATAAAATAAAATAAATAAATAAATAAATAAAATAAATAAATAAACAAATAAATAAATAAATAAAAAAGCAGGAGTAAAAGCTTGGAATTTTATGTGATTCTCCTGACAATTCACACAAAATAACAAGCCTTATTTTCTCGAAAACAAACACAATTTGTTTGTTGCTTTTGTTAAACACGCCAAAAGGGTTTATTTTCAAAATATATCATAAACAAATAATTGCTGATGGCCGGCCTCGGTGGCACTATCGCATGCGCGGCCGACTGGTGAACAGGTCGCGGGTTCGATCCCCGCCGTATCCAACATCAATTTTGCATGTATATTGATCGTGTCAATCTCTCCCTTACGCTGATTAAAGAAGGACAATTGTCAATTTCTGGCGGAAGAATGTGCACAAATACTTGTTAACCGCTTAGAAGACTATGCCTGCCCAGGAAAGGTATGTAGGTACACTGACCGGCTCGACATGATCTTAATAGTGTTGGCTATTCCGTTAAACTTCAAACCAACTAAAGCTACAGTATTGTAATCTGATGCTCTGTATAAGTGTTGGGAATCGGCTAGAATTTCATAGTCGATCATCGGTTTTGTAAAACCGACCGATCTTCGATTAATAATCGAATTGTAGAAAACACACATTCTTTATTTAGCCCTTTTCCAGGTACATCATTACGAAAACATGCCTATTCAAATATATAGAAAATTTCACCTCCAAAAACTGAAAATTCTCAGATAAAAATCTCTGATATTTTTCATATTTCTGCTCAAAACATAGATTGTGGGTACTCGTTAGAACCGCCTCGGCGAGGCGCTTCTAACGAGTACCCACAATGTATGTTTTTGAGCAGAAATAAGAAAAATAATGTTTACCCCCGTAAACTCCAATTTTACTATATAAAAGTGGGGTTTAAGGAGGTCAGAATTATATAGGTATGTTTTCGTGATGTATTCATAGCTCCAGATCAATAAGAGGGGTATCCTGATAATATTTTTTTTCTTATTTCTCCATGAAAACATATGTTGTGGATACTCATTAGAAGCGCCTTGCAGAGGAAACGTAGGAATATCAGTATTTTTGGATTGACTTTTTTTAAGGCTATTTTATCTTTTTTTTTTTTTTTTTTTCATTTTATTGACCACAAATCTAGAATGACCGAAACTGACAGCTTTGAATTCCCTCTCTCTATAACCTACCTATAAAAATAAAACGTTAGAAAAATATGTTTCTAAAATAGAAATTTCCGATTAGTCTATTATAATTTTTTTTCCGATCTTCAGTCACAAGAGGCAAAAGTGACTGGTTATCGATTATAATCGATTCTGGGTGTTCACAGATCTCTGGATTACACCCGACGCATGCGTAAGCGTCACGTTTAATCATTATTCTTCCCTTTTAACCCATTTATGCCAAATGAACTCTTCCAGCTTAACTCTTTGGACCGGCCCATTTCCAATAAAAGGGGAGTCTGGTTGGTTTTATTAATACCACGTTTTATAGAAACTCCTGTATTTAATGCAAACCCTGATCAGACGCCGCATTCTCTAATCTGGGTCTACATTGTTTGCCCGTCCCTTTTATGGGACGCTAGGCTTAAATGGGTAAAGAAGAAATGGAAAAATGGATACACTCAGGAGGGGAGAGGTGAGGGAATAACTCAAAATTGTTTTCCACCCCACCCCCACCCATTTCTGAAAAAGAGTCTACTCTAAAAAAAAAAGTAATTTGCTTTCAGGAGAAGCAAGACCACAAGTAGGACCATAGACTGGCTCCAGTCTCCATTGACTAAATAATTTTGTTCTCATAATCTGTTTAATAATCCATTAAAATAAAACCAAAATAATATCATGACTATAAAGGCTGGTCACTATAGACTGGGGCCAGACAAAATAGGCCCGGTAGTCAAAGGTTGATCTTCTGAAACGTCTTGAGGAAAAAAGCAACAAAATTGAAAAAATAAAGTTACACAAAACTACATGCTACTGTTCGTCTGGTAATGTATGCACTGAATATTTCTGTTTCCTGTGTAACAATACGGTGGGTCGGGAAGGGGGAAGTATACAACAATACGCTCGTTAAAGTACTGTGCAGAAGCATCATCCCAGACTGTTTGAACAGAGGCTTTCAAGTATATGGATTGCAAAGTGGCTGATCTGTGCCCTTGCTGACAGCTGGCAGTTTTATCAAATGCCCTTTTGTCAATAGACAATCTACAATCAGTATTCGTGCACGTTCTCTTTACCATACTGAGCCTTAAATTAGAAAACTACGATTTATTACGTATTGAAGTGTCTAAGCCCGTTTGTTGAGCGGCAAATTATGTAGACCTGATCACACGTCGCGTTCTGTGGCGTTTGATCTGGGTCTACACTGTTTGTCAAGCATGAATATCCGATTACTGATGATAAACACAGTATTTAGAAATAGAAAGTTATATCGCGTTGCATGCTGGCTAAATTTTTCAGCAGACGACGTACTGAAATATTTTTCTAATTTGTACCAGAAACAAGATTTAGACAATTCACGCAAATTGTCTCCAGTAAAGGCGAAGAGACACTTTGCAAGAAATTTCAAATCCTGTTTTCTAGGAAAAATGAGCTTAAGTTGCCCAGAGAGTGGCAAAATATATTGCACTCGACAGAAAATATTTATAGACTTCAGAAAGATTTTCTAATCACAACTAAGCGGATTGGCATCCAATGGTAACGATCAGATACAAACACTTTATATTTTTATTGACCAGCTTTCCTGCCACGGTGGTCTGCTAAAGGGATTTAACATAGACACAAAAAGTCGCCAGTCATTACGAAAACATGCCTATTCAAATATACTGAAAATTTTACCAACAAAAATGATAGTTTTAAGATAAAAAAATTCTGATATTTTTCATATTTCTGCTCAAAACATAGATTGTGGGTACTCGTTAGAACCGCCTCGCCGAGGCGGTTCTAACGGGTACCCACAATCTATGTTGAGCAAAAATAAGAAAAATAATGTATACCCCTGTAAACTCCAGTTTTACTATATAAAAATGGGGTTTAAGCGGGTCAAAATTACATAGGCATGTTTTCGTGATGTATAGCAAATAGTGAGCAAAGCTAACAACACCCGGCCATAGCTAACAGAGGTATTTTGAACCATAATTTTATAGACACAAATTCTCCTAAGTATTGTATGGGAGAGATGGGCAAAAAAAAAAAAAAAAAAAAAAAAAAAAAAAAAAATCTCACCATCTTGGTTTTCTCTTACACAATATACTTCACCATTGTCAGGGTATAAAAAAAATTGAAGACTCTCGCTCTAATAGCAGGTGAAAAATAAAACCTGTGATGAATTTTTATCTGAAAGAATGAAAAAATGGACAAATAAAGTGAATGACAAGCATGAGGATGTTTATTTTCTTTTAAACAGTACAACTAGTCATATCCAATATTTGTACCAAAGTTCAAAATCATAGGTGATGTAATTGCTGAGAAATCTGTGATGAAAATTTTATTTGAGAAAAAAAATAAATAAAAAAAAATAAAAGAACTGGACAAATAAAGGGAATGATAAGCATGAAACTGCTGAATCTCTCTTGCATAATGCAAATACCCAAATTTCAAAATTTTGAGGTGCAGCAGTTCCCAAGTAATCTTTGACACAGATTTCTCTATGCATTACACTGGAGTGAGAGATGGAATCAGGAAAAAAAAGGTAAAAAGAAGGCAAAGGAAAATTTAGCTACGTGGTTTTCTTTTACACAATGTACTTCAATCATCTGTAGGTGTATACAAAATTTCAAAACTCTGGCTGTCTTAAGCTAGTATCTCACTGGGATGCGACAACTGGCGACTATTTTGAGACAAAATTTTGCGACAGAAAACGCGACATTGCGACCATTTTCACATTCCTGTCACACTGAATGAGTGATGAAGACATATTTGCGACAGTCGCACGAATGTCGTACGATTATCGCACGAATCATTTTATCGCATAAAATTTTTGAACATGTTCAAAATTTTCGTGAACCGTTTACGACTCTTTGCGACACAAGCGAGGAAATTGCGAATCACTGCGACTGTTTCAAGACCGCTTTGGGACTCACTCGCAAATGTAAGTCGCAAGCTGTCGCAAACAGTCGCATCCCAGTGAGATAGGGGCTTTAAGTGCTGAGAAATCTGTGACGAAACATTTATATTGGAGAAAAAGAAAAATGGACAAATAAAGGACATGATTAGCATGAGGAGACTGATTTTCTCTTACACAATACAACAAGTCATACCCAATGTTTTTACAAAATTTCAAAATCATAGGTGAAATAGCTCTTTGAGATATCTTTGACGAAATATTTTATTGGAGAAAAAGAAAAAAATAAAGAAATAAATGGAAGGATAAGCATGGGGATGCTGATTCTGTCTAATACAACAAAGTCATACCTTATGTTTGTAACAAATTTCAAAATCCTAGGAGGAGTAGTTTCTGAGAAATCCTTGACGAAAAAAAAAGTTCACACACACGCACACACAGAGAGAGAGAGAGAGAGAGAGAGAGAGAGAGAGAGAGAGAGAGACATACACAGGCAAACATTGTTACAGAAAAGACGAAAACTATATAACCCCTCATACTTCGTATGCCAGGGGTATAATTACTCGTATACAACACAGCTAGAAATGTGTATTTGTAAAACACTGTGCCCCCATCTAGATCATTGTCCCTAAAATGCCTAAGTGTGAGAGGAGCAAAACTATCACCGAATGAATCCGATGTTTTCGAAAGTTTATCAGGTGATCTACTTATCAGCCCCAAAAAGTTCACCAAGATTCAAAGCCCTATACTGTATATGGTTCTAGAAATCTTCTCGCAACTTTATTAATAGGATAAGCAGTGAAATTCACACCATATAATATAGATAAGAGCAAATGCGTTTGACCCAATAATGCCTAGCATCCCTTAAAAGGGATTTTGGCAAAGAGTGTAGTCCCTGATCAGACGCCGCGCTCGGCGGCGTCTGACCAGGGACTACACTCTTTGCCATTACATGTATCCCTTTTATGGGACGCTAGGCATGATTGGGTCAAACGGCGGCGTCTGACCAGGGACTGCACTGTTTGCATCTAATACAGGTATTTCCATGAAACATGGTAATAATAAAAAATACAACTCAGACATTCTTTCTACTGGAAAAGGACCTGTTTAAAGAGTTAAAGCAACAGAGTGCACATCAATGGAATAAACTTGTATACCTTGATAATTTATCAGGCTATTGCTGTATGGAAATGAGGAATTGTATAACCTCTCATATATTTTGTTTGTGCTGAGGTTTTACGGCCCAGTCAACCCAATGGGGTCATGTCGAGCGCGGCCAGTTTAGCTAACCACACGTTTTCCGGGCAAGCTTAGTCCTCTAATCTGTTAACCGGTACTGTGGACATTCTTTCGCCAGAAACTGCTAACTGCCCCTCTTGAATGAGCGGAAGAGAGAGAATGACAGCAGAAAATATTTCATGATCAATCTCCACGAATGAATGTTGCCGACCCGGCGGGGTCGAACCCGCAACGACCTGATCACCAGTCAGACGCGCACCCAACTGAGCCTCCGAGGCCGACAACCTCTCATATATATATGGCTTGAAAATGTGGGTAGGGGTATTCTAGAGGCATGTATTACTATACAAGCTAACTGTGGGTACCCCGGCCAATATATCAACAAAGTGAAAATGCCCTGCTAGGATTCATCGGCTGTAGGCCTTTACTTTTGGTATATGATATACATTACGCAAACATGCCTATTCAAATATATTGAAAATTTTACAACCAAAAAAGGAAAATTTTCAGATAAGAACTTCTGATATTTTCCTTATTTCTGCTCAAAACATTGATTGTGGGTACTCGTTAGAACCGCCTCAGCGATGCGGTTCTAACGGGTACCCACAATCTATGTTTTTGAGCAGAAATAAGAAAAATAATGAATACCCCTGTAAACCCCAGTTTTACTATATAAAAGTGGGGTTTAAGGGGTTCAAAATTATATAGGCATGTTTTCGTGATGTAAGGGCGTTATTCATATGTTGCACATCATAAACATATGATTACATTGTGCATATGCAATGTACTTCTACAGCGGCGTCTTATATAAAAGTAACTAGTAACAGACAGTTTTAATGAACTTAAATGTCATAAAACTGCTGGTATTTTCCCATCCTTGTCACGGCATCCAAACATTTAAGTCAAGCCAAAAGAAAACATACTTTCAATATTTATGCGAGCTGATCTAGGCCTTCGTTGCCGTTCATCGTTGGATTCCTTGTTTATCAACAGAAAACAAATGCGAAGGATATTGAGGGGTCTGCATATTTTATAGATGCTTTTTGGCACATTTCTGCTTGGTGCGTCGCTTTTAATAACTAAATGTACAGTCGAACCTCGATAGCTCGAACACCGATGGCTCGTTTACCATGGCTAATTCGAACTCGTTTTCGAGCCCCTACGAAGTTCTTCTGATAGCTCAAGAAAACAAATATTTATGGAAATTTTCTTATTTTATCATGAAATTGTATGTTGTGTGTACTCATTAGAGTCGCCTCATCGAGGCGATTCTAATGAGTACACTCAATATACAATTATTGTGTAGAAAATCGAAAAAAAAAATCCCTAAATTATCGCCATTTGCTTCCTGACTTGGCACCGTAATAATTAGCCCTCAGTGGTTCGAACCACCAATGTCTCGAACAATTTTCTATGGTCCCAAAGATGTTCGAGCCATTGAAGTTTGACTGTAGCTGAGAGATGGATGAAAATTGTCTCACTTCTTTCCCTGCGGATAGAGTCTAAATCTTTGTCTTATCCGTAAAGCATAAAACATAAGTGTATTATTTCTTATAACCAATTTTAAACTGAATAGACCCCTCCCCCACCCTCTCCACCCCCACATACACCTTCCAGAATAGAATGAGTTGACCTGTTCAACTAAGAAAGAAAAAAAAAACTTTTCAAAGAGAGGCAACTGAATTGCCCCTTTGCAAGATTAGTTACATGTACTTACGAGTACTTGTCTAGATTGGTTAACCACTAAAACCTCTATTAAGAACATTTTACAACATCGCGTTATGAAGAAATCCATCTAATGTGTTTCAGCTATTTCTTAGACACAGACGCATGTTGCTACCGAATCATCGAATTCTGTAGACTACCACAACGGATGGCAAAGCTCCTTATGAGCCAACGTGGCTTCGAAATGTTGATGTCTACATGTATCTGAGGCTTCAAATTTAAAGTTGTTTTTTCTTGCTACATGTATCCTTAGTTGTACCCTAAATATTCAGAGTCACAATCAAACAATTTCTGTAAATACAGTCGAACCTCAGTGGCTCGAACATCTTTGGGACCATGGAAATTCGTTCGAGACATGGGTAGTTCAAGCCATTTAGGGTAATCATGGCACCAGTTCAGGAAGCAAATAGCGATAATTTAGGGAAGTCTTTTCGATTATCTACGCAATGATTGTAAGTTGTGTGTACTCATTAGAATCGCCTCAATGAGGCGATTCTAATGAGTACACATAACATACAATTCCATGATAAAAAAGAAAAAAAATCATTAAATATTTGTTTTCTTGAGCTATTAGAAGAATTTTGTAGGGAATGAAAAAAGAGTTCGAACCATCCACGGTAAACGAGCCATCGGTGTTTGAGCCATTGAGGTTATACTGTAGTAAAGTTACTTGTATAAAAGAACTGGTGGAGTTATCGCCAATCTCCCGACAGTGACCAAGTGACCAAACTGAAATTTCAATTTGATCACTTTCGAGAGATTTTAGATAACTTCACCAGTTCATCAACTACATGACTTAAATATTGTAACGATAAGTTTTCATAGCCTT
This sequence comes from Anodontia alba, assembly GCA_964016985.1. Classification (NCBI taxonomy): domain Eukaryota; kingdom Metazoa; phylum Mollusca; class Bivalvia; order Lucinida; family Lucinidae; genus Anodontia; species Anodontia alba. The sequence goes on from OZ024821.1 coordinate 16,294,169, forward strand.
TATGTTGAAAAGCATTATTTTGGCTAGTTATTTATAGGATCTGTAATTTTCAAATTTTAGAACGGAGTGCACACACACACACACACACACACACACACACACACACACACACACACACACACACACACACACACACACACACACACATACATACATACAATGTAACGATAAGTTTTCATAGCCTTTATGTTGAAAAGCATTATTTTGGCTAGTTATTTATAGGATCTGTAATTTTCAAATTTTAGAACGGAGTGCACACACACACACACACACACACACACACACACACACACACACACATACATACATACATACATACATACATACATACATACATAAGTAGTATAGGGTGGCACTATGGGGACATACATTAGTACATGTACACTCAAAATGGTGCAGGATTTGACGGTACATGTAAGCTTAATGCTTAATATATGCAAGTCATCTCCTGTAAAGAAGTAATAAATTACCAAAGTGTACCACGTTTCTTATTTGAGCCAGCGCATGACAAAACCTACAAAATGGAATGTGCGCCTAGCGAAGACTCAGATCAACCTGGGCATCCGCCCAACCTGATCAGTATCTTCGCTATGCACTCTATGGGTAGCTAAAGACCCACGCTTTCTTCATGCGGACAGCGTAGACTCTGATCAGACTGGGCGGAAGCCCAGTCTGATCTGAGTCTTCGCTGAGCGCACATGCCTTTTTGTAGGTTTTGTCAAGCGCTGGCCCATTTAGTATTATATACTAGCGGAAAAAATAAACTGTGCATGTGAAAAAATGTTCAGGTATCGCTCCATTTTATAAATTAAAGCTTGAAACTTTACACAGGCAAGTTGTGTATCCATCCCGGTCGTCTACACTGGTCAGTGCATGAGTTGCATGGGTAGTTTATCTGTTTGGCCAACGTCGTCTTCGTTTCCACGTTTTTTTTTTTTTTTTTTTTTTTTTTTTTTTTTTTCGGGCAGCAGTCAAATCGCAAACTCGTTTGTTGAATAAACATGTGTACAAGCATAGTGGTGATGCCTGTAAAAAAAGAAAACCAGGATAATTTTGAAAAGCGTCTTTGATACGCCATGCCAAGGTTGAATGAAACTGACAGATGGCGCACCGTAGGGATGATTGAAGCTGGTGTACGTCATACTGATGTTGCAAGACAATTTGGTGTGCACCGAAATACTGTAGACGTCTTGTGGAGACGGTACCAACAGTTTGGGACCACCAGAGACCGGCCTCAGGACGTCCACGCGCAACGTCTAATCGTCAGGATAGTACATCCGGGTGGTTCATCTCCGTGATCGATTCAGAGCTGCTACTTTGACAGCTAGAAGTATTCTTGGTCTTAGGAGGATTAGCCACCGAACGATACGTAATCGATTGCGTAAATGAGGCATACGGCCACGACGCACAGCCATACGTCCTGTTCTCCAGCAACGTCATCATATAGCACGTTTCGCTGGTGAAGACGACACATACACTTCATGCAACAGGACTTGGCATGTGTTCTTTTCACGGATGAATACAGGTTTCATCTCGACAGCAGCGACGGTCGTTCTAGTATATAGAGTGTACCATCGTGTTGGTGAACGTTTCCATGACAGTTGTCCTTTCGGCGGAGGTAGTGTCATGGTGTGGGGTGGAATCTCATCCCATGGCAGAACAGCTCTTCTGGTTGTGGACGGCACACTTACAGGCATCAGATACCGTGACGAAATCATACGGCCCCACGTTCTCCCATTTGTGCAACAACATAACGCCACGCTGCAACAGGATAACACTCGCCAACACGTCGCGCTGGTCGGCGCCGACTTCTTGGTCCAGAACAATGTTAATGTGCTGGCCTGGCCCGCAACCTCACTGAATTTGTCTCTCCTATAGAGCACGTTTGGGATGAGATGCAGCGTCGCTTACTTGGCCTCCAAAATCAGCCGTTGACGTAACCTGACCTGTCACGTGCGCTTGTGAGAATTTCGAATGGTATTCCCCAGGCATTTTTCAGAACACTTGTTGCATCAATGAGGCGTCTTTGCCAAGCATGCATCGATTCCACTGGTGGACATACACGGTACTGATGAACTGAACTGTGTTTAGAAAACGTCTCTGAAAACTGATCACTATCCAAGACGCTGCTGATGCAATAACCATTTCAATTAAGCTGGTGTTAAATAAAGATCAGATAAAACCCTGATACATTTTGTGTAGCAATTTCTTGTATACCTCCTAAGTTATAGCATATTATACCCATGCACAGTTTATTTTTTCCGCTAGTATATAAATTGATAATATTGTCGATTTCTTGTTGTGATCTTTCAAAATCAATTTGTAAAATTATAATTTCATTAATCCAAGCAAGTCCGATATGATCTTGATGCAAGATAGAAAAATGCAATCATTTATATAAATAAATACATTACGCAGCTTCGTAAAATCGAAGTCAACGGCTGAATTACAGACCGCGCGTAAGTGACAGAAACACTAGCTCAATGATTTGAAAAAAATCACAAATATCATAACGTCAGGAAACGTACCTTCGGCTATGCGCACGAATGTGTATAAAATGACATGCCTTTGATATGTACATCCAGCGATGATTCAAATCAGCCTGCGCAGGTTGATCAGAAGCTTCCCTGGGCGCATTTTAGACAGCCAAGGATGCAATGTTTCTCCATGCGGACAACGGAAACGCTGATCAAACTGCGCGGATATCATCATGAAAACATACCTATATAATTTTGATCCCCATAAACCCCACTTTTATACAATAAAACTGGGTTTTACAGGGGTGCGCATCATTTTTCTTATTTCTGCTCAAAAGCATAGGTTGTGGGTACTCGTTAAAACCGCCTCGCCGAGGCGGTTCTGACGTGTACCCACAATTTATGTTTTGAGCAGATATATGAAAATTACCAGAATTTTTATCTGAAAACTTTCAGTTTTTGGCGATAAATTGTTCAATATATTTGAATAGGCGTGTTTTCGTAATGTACAGGCTGATCTGAGTCTACTTTGGGTGTCAGAACGTACGCTTTCTCACATTGCGACTCATTTTACACACAGTTCGAACATATCGTAATAACCCTAAGTAAAGAAGCAGGCAGGCTTGAGAAAAATGTAGACCTAGATCAGACACCGCAGAATACTGGTCAGAGTCTGCGTTGTTCCAACTCATCAAGTACTTTTTCAAACACATCAGCTGGTAGTAGAAATGACGTATTCATTTATTATGACAAGTACAATCGACTCTCGTTATCTCGATTTTGCTAATCTAGAATAACCGCTTATCTCGAAGTGAAAATCTGGTCCCTGTTTTCAACATGGAAATCTAGCAGCAGGTAACACAATATTGTGGAAAAGAGGAGAAATTGCTGCAAAGCAGCAATTTCTCCTTTTTTCCACAATATTTTCAACATATCTCTAATTTCAGGTGTTTACACATGCATATGTGAAATGTGGTTCTTCGATTTATTTTTTCCTCTGTTCTGCAAATCTGATATGTCGAGGTACGGATATCTCGAAGTATTTTAGAGGGTCTCTGGACTTTGAGATAACGAGAGTCGACTGAATGTTAACTGCGTAATCATCATGTAAACACGCCTATATAATTTTGACCCCCTTAAACCCCACCTTTATATAGTAAATCTTGGGTTTACAGGGGTATACATTATTTTTCCTATTTCTGCTCAAAAGATAAATTGTAGGTAACCGTTAGAACCGCCTCGGCAAGGCGATTCTAACGAGTACCCACAATCTATGTTTTTGAGCAGAAAAATGAAAAAAATATCAGCATTTTTATCTGAAAATTTTCATTTTTTGGTGATAAAATTTTCAATATATTTGAATAGGCGTGTTTTCATAATGGGTGTCCTAAAATTACAGGAAAAAAAAACGGTGGTTTTGAATGCAGTTGAGCGTGTATTCTCGTGACTGCTAAAACAAGGAAATATAACCTTTGTAAATGAGAGGGATACCCAGATTTATTTTCTTACTTCTCTATGAAAAATATATGTTGCGGATTCTCATTACAAGCGCCTAACCTAGGCGCTTGTAATGGGCACCCACATCATATGTTGTCATGCAGAAATAAGAAACCTCTTAATTTAATAAGTTGAAAAGGTATTGAATCCCACCTTCTTAAGAAGCCAACTGAACTGGATTATTAAGTATGTGAATTGGCATCCACAACCTGCATTAGGTAATCTGATTGGCTGAAAATTAGAAGCGGGTGTGGCTTCTCAATCCATTCAACATGGCAAGGGTTAAAAATTATCTGAGACGGTACATTTCATGATCCTTTCCGTTACGTGCCGTTTTCCAGGCACACAAAATGTTGACCCGCAAATCCAGCATGTCGTTTTCTCAACAAGGTCTCACCATCTTGAGGGCAAATAAACTACATCAGTAATCAGTAATGTGAACACACCGCAAGGGACTCATTACGCCTAACTTTGAGATGGAATTGAGCCGCTACGTCAGAAAACGTGCCTTCAGGACAGAATCAGATCAGTCAATTCTCAAATATACTGAAAATTTCAGCACCAGAAAAAAAAAAAAAAATGGAAATTTTCAGATAAAAAATTCTGATATTTTTCATATTGCTGCTCAAAACATAGATTGAGGCGGTTCTAACGAGTACCCACAATGTATGCTTTTGAGTAAAAATAAGAAAAATAGTGTATACTTCTTTTAACCCCAGTTTTACTATATAAATGTGGGGTTTAAGGGGTCAAAATTATATAGACACGTTTTTGTGATACTTCGCATTTTGACTTTTTGAGTTGCCACAGATGCAAAGGTTCTTCATGCGGACAACGAAAATTCTTATCAGACTGTGCAGACGCGCAGGCTAATCTGAGGCTACGTTCGGCTCACATGGCAGAAGGTACGTTTTCTGACGTTGCGGCTCAGTTGGTATACACAGTTGATGCCGTCATTATTCCATTACAAGAATTTGAAGAGAGACCAAAAATCCTATTAGACAGTTGGAGGACTGATACAGCTACTTGCCGAATGAACTACTTGTGCTTCTAAATGCAAGTACATTGTACATAATCATTACGAAAGCAAGCCTATTCAAATATACTGAAAATTTTACCACCAAAAACTGAAAGTTTTCAGATAAAGATTCTGATATTTTTCATATGTTTGCTCAAAAACATAGATTGTGGGTACTCGTTAGAACCGCCTTGGCAAGGCGGTTCTAACGGGTACCCACAATCTATCATTTTGGGCAGAAATAAGAAAACTTGAATAATGTATACCCCTTGTAAACCCCAGTTATCAATATAAAAGTGGGGTTTAAGGAGGTCAACATTATATAGGCATGTTTTCTTGATGAGAGGTCGTGCTCTTCGTATACGAGGGTCCTGTAAAACATTCTGTCACTAATAGGCTAGTTTTATCCCGGGTATATTTTAAAATGCTTCACTGCACTTGAATGGTTAACGATACCCGTTTATTTCGTTCAAATTGCTTTCCAACTGATCGCGTTATTTCAAATTGAAATAGATGCAGTCATATACACTGACCAATTTACTTGTTACATTGGAACATGAACCAAGCGAAGGATGGTCAAGAGTCCACCTTTTACATGACAACGCCTCCTCTCATAAGTGTGAAGTTGTTAAGTCTTTTTTTGGCTTTCTGAAAAGGTGAAAGTTTTAAACCATCCACCTTATTCACTTGACCTGAGTCCCTGTGACTTCTTTTTATTTCCAAAATTTTGATCCTTACTAAAACATTTTACTGCTTTTATCATGCATTGTAAGTTTCAGCATTAGTCTTAAATACATATTAAAAAAAAAAAAAAAAAAAAAAAAACACACACACACACAAAAAACAACTTCCCCCCCCCATACAAATCTCTAGAGACGCGAATTTGACCTTGCCGTAAAGAGGTCAAAGGTCACCCTAAGATCATCATTTGAACAAACTTGGTAGAGCTTGAGTCCTCAATGCTTTATACCACGTTTCAGCCCCAAAGCCTTTTTGTTTCCGGAAAAGAATTTTTTTAAGAGTTTTTACCACATATGGACATGGCGGCCATCTTGTTCAACTGCGCGCAATAATTTAAACAATTATGCAATACCCTGTTGACAGAAGGCCCATGTGAAATCTGGTGAAAATTGCTCAAGCAGTTTCAGAGGAGAAGCCATTTAAAAATTACACAATTTTATACATGTATATAGCCCATTGACAAAGGCAGATGACCCTCAAGGGACAAAATTATGAATGTTGAATTACTTTAATCACACATTGTAAGTTTCAGCCATTAGTCTTTCACACATTCTGAGAAAATATCTGTTCATCGTTTTCCCTAAACAAATGCATGGAGACGCAAATTTGACCTTGTCGTAAAAAAAAGGTCAAAGGTCCAGCTACAGTCATCATTAAGTAAACTTGGCAGACCTTGAGTTCTCGATGATTTATATCAAGTTTCAGCCCCAAAGCTTTCTTGGTTCTGAAGAGGTAGATTTTCATGTGTTTCTACCATATATAGGCATGGCGACCATCTTGTTTAATTGCGCGGAACCATTTGAACAAAGTGGCATACCCTTTTGACAGAAGGTCCCATGTGAAATCTGGTAAAAATTGCTCCAACGGTTTCAGAGAAGAAAACATTTAAAAATTACACAATTACATGGGCGAGGGCAGATTACCCTTTTGGGACAAAATTTTGGTTATAACTAAAATGTTTTACTACTTTAATCACTTATTGTAAGTTTCAGACATTAGTATTTAATTTTGAGAAAAAGACTTATCTACATTTTTCCCATATAAATGCATGGAGACGCAAATTTGACCATGCCTTAAAAAGGTCGAAGGTCAACCGAGGGTCATCATTTGAACAAACTTGGTAGACCTTGAATCCACGATGCTATATACCAAAATTCAGCCTTGAAACTTTCTTGGTTCTGATGAAGAAGATTTTTAAATGTTTTTACCATATACGGGCATTGCGGCCTTGAGGGCAAACCCCTTTTAACACGAGGCTCCACATGAAGTTTGAAGAAATTTGGCCCAGGGGTTACTAAGTTTGGAGCCTTTATGAGAACCGACTTTTTTTTAATGTATTTCTGTATTAAGAGTTGCATCGGGACCCAGGGTGAAGTTGGCTTGCTGTAAAAGTGCTTTAACTGCCCCCCGCACCCAACGATCCCCCACCACCACCTCGGGTTTACTCTACTGACCGTTCTAAGGCGGTGGTCCCGGTGTTAGTCTTACTCTTTGTTGCTTTGTGGTTTATTCTACGAGGCGATTTGTTTTATGTCTTACCTTGTGTTATTTTGTTCTTGAGTTTTTCAGTCCTTTTAGCATTGCGATTACCTCGCTTGGGGTAGAGAGAGCTAATCTTAGTGCTTTTCGTACGTTTGTTCGATTTGTGCTTGTTTGGTTTTGTCGGTTTCTTGGTGTCTGGAAAGGGCTGCGGTTTGTGATTGTGGCATTCCCTGGACTTTTATCTTACCCTTTTTGTACAGAGGAGAAGTCGTTTAAAGGTGTGAACGGACGGACGGACGACGGACGGACGGACTATGGATAGCAAGTGATCACAATAACTCTTGGATTTCCGATCAGAACGATTTTAGCTTTTTCTTATCTACAAGTCACTACAATGCGTCCTACCAAGTTGTTAAGTCAACTGGCCTTTTGTTTCAGGAGAAGAAGCGAAAAAAGGAGAAGATTTTCAAATTGTCACCATGGCGGCCATCCTGGATTTCCGATCGGAACAATTTAGCTATTTTTGATCTACCAGGCACCCCAATGCTGCCTACAAAGTTTCGAGTCAATTCGCCTTTTGGTTCATGAGAAGAAGCAGAAAATAGATTTTCAAGATGGCGGCCATGTCGGTCATCTTGGATTTCCGTTCGGAAGAATTTTAGCATTTTTTTTTATCTACAAGTCAGCCTGATGCTTCCTATCAAGTTACAAGTCAATTGGCATTACGGTTCAGGAGAAAGAGCAAAAGAAAATATTTTCAAGATTGCCGCCATGGCATCTTGGATTTCCGATCGGAACAATTTAAGCTATTATTGAGCATCAAGTCATTCCGATGTTTCCTACCAAGTTTCAATCCAACTGGCTTTTCGGTTCAATAGTAGGAGCGGAAAACAGATTTTCAAGATGGCAGCCATGGCAGCCATCTTTGATTTCCGATCGGAAGGATTTTAGCTATTTTTGATCTTCTAGTCACCTTAATGCTTCCTGCCAAGTTTCTAGTCAATTAGCCTTTCGGTTTAGGAGAAGAAGCGAAAAACAGATTTTCAAGATGGCGGCCATCTTTAGTTTAAACATATTTGATTTTCATTCTTCAATACAACATAGATTTGCACAAGACATGAGATAATAACAGGATTTATAACTAAAGCATTTAAATACTTATAAGATTTTTCTCCTGTAATATATATTTATCAGCTGTTGATTTGATGGCAGTTGATAGCCTAATACAAAATTATAGGCTTTTATTATACATAAGAATATATTGCTCAATGCCAAATTTTATCTTTCCGTATATATATGACATTTTGAAACAAAGAAAAAAGTACGAGAAAGAAAATAAAAGGAAAGCTACAAAAGTAATACCTCTGGGAAGATGTGTGCAAAGTGCCTATGCAAAGAGAAATATTGAAAAACTACATTACAAAATTTCAGAAAAAAAAATATAATACTATGAAGAACAATTTAAGAGCGATAATAATAATAATGATAATAACAACAATAATAATAACAATAATAATAATAATAACAATAATAAAAACAGCACGACGGACGCTACCTTGAGCAATTCGTGCTCAGATGAGCAACAAATGTAATAAGTCCGTCTCATAAGTCCTACCACTCGTCCACTTTTTATCATTCGAGACCTTTAGCGTCTTCGTAAAGACATTAACATTCATATGTCTTACTTATCGACTGAATGAATTTATAAACCCCACGTTCTTAGAAAGAGTAAGACTTCACTTTGTTAGACGAAAATCTAATTTAATCAGAGAGTGCTGCACCCACTGAGGGAAAGTCGACGTTTTCATTAACCAACACAGAATGCCATTGTAATGCCATTGTAAGGTCTGTGTCTTTGTTTGGCCAGTATTTTTGGCTTGCCGTATCATGCAGTCAGGTGCCTTCGACGAAAATATATTGCTCAATATATTGCATGCGCAGTCTGATCAGGGCCATCGCTGTCCGATTACGTGTACCAATGTTGTTTAATTCTGTATTATAATACACTTACGGATAAAACTGTATGACATCAATTTATACCCCTAAAACATGGCATGAGTTAATTATAAGAATCTAATAATATGTATATTACGAATACAGAACCTACCGAAGATATACGCATGCGCATACAGACCTGGATATTTGCGGTTCGCTTAGGAGAAATAAATCGTATTTTACTCTAAATAGTCGAAACCGTGATCTCCATACCATATTTGTTCTAAAAGCCGAACAAATTTAATATACTACGTGTACAAATGTACCTGTTGATGTGTCCTAAACCCTTGTCATGCTGAATAAATTAAGAGTCCATGTTCACTTACAATTTTCAGCCAACCAGAATACTTGTTCTAGATTGTTGATAAAAATTCACACACCAAAGGGCAAGCAATATAGATCTAGATCAGTTGGCTTCAGAAGCCAACTGACCTGGATCTACATTGTTTGCAAAGGCAGGGTATATCCGTGTTCAGAAGGACAAGGTTAAACTGCCAGATGGGTTGTAAACAGCGTTGATCTTAATCAGACGGCACATTCTGCGGGTCTGATCCAGGTATACTCTAGTTGTTTTTTTTATCCTAATACTTAGGAGAGTACGGTATCGATCTTCTGAAAGAGGACCCCAAGTCTGCGTAACGACATGCCGCAAGGTAATGATAAGAGAGAATCTGATATTCAGAGCGAGAGCTGAAGCAAATTGAATTTTACTTTTGCAAGCAAGACCTACCGTAATAATCCTAAATATAAGGCAAATGCAAACAGTGTAGGCCCAGTCAGGCGTTACAGAATGCGGCGTCTGATCAGGGTTTACACTGTTTGCCAATCGTCCAGTAATCTTTTAAACCCATCGATAAGTAGTAGAGTTTTAGGACACGTGTGGTTAAGTAGTTAAAGTGTCCATGCAGATAACTAAGATAAACATGGTAATACACTATTTTTAGCATATGTTTATGCCCGGATATTAAAACATCAGTGATAATGTGAAATTCCAGATACATAATATAGGTTAAACCCCAAGCAGTCTTGCCACTGGTCGTTCCATTGCTATCTTCCATTGCTATCATTGCTGTTGCAGTTCTTCTAAGTTTGTTTCGTTTGTGATAGTCAGCGTGCATCGTATTTATTTATATGTAGCACAAACATTTTTTTGTATGGCGATTTATTAAAAAGAAGTAAATTTGCAAACTTTGATTATGATTTGTTGCAAAAGCTTTTACCGAAACTATCTATAATCTCTTTTTCCCCGAGGTAAAAATGACTACAAATTATGCAAAAATCGATTTTGCACATGCGTATAGTTTAAACGCCGTTTTTCAACAGGTTCTACGTGTTCAAAATTTCTCTCATTTTCGCAATATTGTTATGGAACATGAATAATTAAAAATCTGTGGAGAAAAGCAAAACTATTTTCTAATAGAAATAATAAAAAAAGTCATGTTTACGGTAGAAAATGCATAGGTAAGACTCAATTTTGGCCGTAAATTTAATTTTACACTATATATTTGGAAGCAATGTAAAGAAACCGATAAGGAAAATGATTCCTAATAAGGTATTATCAATCAGGCATCATTGTTTCCGATTTAGCATAAAACACCAAGTGAAAACGTTGTTCTGAAGGATGCCGATAGCACAACACATTAGTAAAACACGCTTATTCGAATATACTGAAAATTTTACCACCAAAATATGAAAATCTTCAGGTAAAAATTCGGATATTTTTTCATATTTCTACCAAAGCATAGATTGTGGGTACTCGTTAGAACCGCCTCAGTCTATGTTTTTTTAGAAAAATAAGAACAATAATGCATACTACTGTAAACCCGAGTTTTACTATATAAAAGTAGGGTTTAAGGAGGTCAACATTATTTAGGCATGTTTCCGTGATAAAGTATTCGGACATCTTACAAAAAAATGTAACACCGTACAATACTTGCAGTAAACTTCGAACAAGTCCATTTTACTTCTTGTTGGTATGTCTAAGAAACTGCTGGACAGGAAAAACAGTGTGTACCTCTGCTTAGGGTTAATACAGTTAATACAGTAATAAAAGCACGCAATCGTACTGTTATAGCTTTCTAAATGAATTAAATACCTATTTTTTAAAGACGACACAAACCGTGACAGTTGGCTCTAGAGACCCTTATTAGAACGATGTCGGAAGTCTTGACTGACGGCATCTACATACGAGACGTAACGTGAGAAAACGTACCTTTGATATAAGCGCCCAACAAAGACTCAAATCAGCCTGCGCATATGCGCAGTCTCTGATTATAGTCTTCGTTGTCCGCATGAATATGCGTTGCATTCTTGGCTATCCAAAATGCGCCCAGTGAAGAATCTGATCAGACTACCACTCACGGCATTTGTATACACTGTGTTATACCATTTAGATCGACAACGACAATCACACCTTCGTTGGCATTACCAAATGTTTTCTGTGGATTTTGAAGAAGAGACAACTGATATTGTAATTTACTTGCTAACGAAGAAGATGATGAGAAGTATAAAGTTACAAACTTTATAGATATTTGACCCACAGAAGCCTTGAAAGTGATAATAAGATACAGACCTTTAATTATGAATGCCGATACAAAATGTATTGTGAGGAAAACGAAACAAACGAAACAAACATGGTATCGTGTATCCTCTACATTAAATAGGAATGATTAATAAGATCTTCCTGACTATATATAGATGATACTTTATTCTAGCCGACAGCTTGTTTCACTTGGTTGGAAACTAAATTTGGTTATGGTAAAACAACTCATATTGTCTCTGCTTTATCTTTATTTCGTGGAAGTGTCAAATCTTTAAGCGAAGATACCCAGAAAGTGCAAACAATCACGAAGCACAGCTTTCGCGTGAGGCCATAAGAAGGGGAGATGAGGAAAAGGAACCAGATGAACTGCACAGAACAACCGCCTCAGACGATCAGTAGGCAAACTACTAGGGATTGGGATGGGGGAGGGTGTGTGTGTGTGTGTGTGGGGGGGGGGGGGGGGTGTTAAACTGTTTAATTCGCGCAAAACCTCACCCCACCACGAAAACATTATTTAATTTTGACCTCCTTAAACCCCACTTTTATATAGTAAAACTGGGGGTTACAGGGGTATACATTGTTTTTCTTATTTCTGCCCAAAAACATAGATTGTTAGAACTGCCTCGTCGAGGCGGTTGTAACGAATGCTCACAATCTATGTTTTGAGCAGGAATATGACAAATATCAGAATTTTTTATCTGAAATTTTCATTATTTGGTGATAAAATTTTCAGTATATTTGAATAGGCATGTTTTCGTAATGTAAATTTTGATGAAGCTCCAAATTACAAAATATATATAATATATATATATATATATATATATATATATATATATATATATATATATATATATATATATATATATATATATATATATATATATGTTCGGTCCGCATAGGGTCTTCTGCCTCATCTGTGAAACATCTCAGTGTAACACATACAATCAAAACCAATGTGATGAAGCGAAGCAACTGGATCAGTGGAGATCTAAAACCAGAACACAAGAAAATCACTATCAGAATCCCTCCGAAATAAATTATTTTCGTAAGCACAGTGAAATATATAACAACTGTTTTAAGTTTGGTGAGTGACAAACATATATCCTAGCCCTTTAATAGTTGGGGAGGAGGGGGAAGAGGGCTTACACAGTTAATTCTGATGAAGCTCCGAATTACAAATATATTTCCGGTCCGCATAGGGATCGTCTACCTCATCTGTGAAACATCACAGTGAAACACATATAATCCAAGAAAACTGTCTGAAACAAAGCAAAGGACTTAATGGCAATCTGAACGCCAACCCCACAAAAAAAAAAAAAAAAAAAAGGACCACGATGAGCCGGATCACAGACATATATAGTCAGGCGCCGACCATATAATACAGGGATCAAACATGGTTTTTCCTGAATTAACATTCGCCAGGTCCCGTGAGAGGTGTTGAAAACCGAGGCCGGAGGCCACGGTTTTCAACACCTCCCAAGGGACCTGGCGAATGTTAATACATTGAAAAACCATGTTCGATCGCTGTTATTGCATAAAAATTGAAAACATTTGCTACTTTTCGCGTTATTTCTTGCACTGTTTTGTTTCGCCTTTTCACCGATGTCGCACGAACGCAATTTCCACGGACTATGCTCGTTCCGGGGCAGAGCATTACACATCTCGTGACGCTAGCAATTCTGTGGCCCTGGTACGATCATATTGAAAGTTGCGTAGCCGTCTATTAACAGCGCGTGAATTGCCTTGTTAATACACGGCTTTTCGCCGGTTAATGCACGGTTATTAATAACGTGCGACACTGCTTTTTATGCATTAAAATAGACTGAGTGGGGAGTCGTCGTGCAATTATAGAGTTATTAGCAACATTGGGTTAACAACCATGCATGCAGCTGGCCGCAGAATATCCATGTTTTAACCCGTATTTTTGTTGCGAGTGAAATTCATTTTAAATTGTACCGAAAATGAGTTTTGCCAACAATCATTCTGAATCTATAGATAAAGTCGCCATAAAATTCAGATTCGGTCAGACATTTCTCACAGAAGTGTTTTTAAACCAGCATTACATTTGGATATTAATTCAGAATGACGGCGATAAAAACTTAGAAAATGTTTTTCGCAGTTTATGATAACGGTACATTTTGTACCTTTGCTTAGGAAGTTTAGCATTAAAATTTTTATTTCAATTATTACAGTCACTAACTGTACTACTTGTTCTAGCAAAACAAATTAATTGGAAAAAAAATGTATACATCATATGATGTAGCACGAGGGCATCACCATGCAAAATTATGGAGTCAACTATGTTTTGAGAATAGGGTAGGGACTAAGCCGTCATTCTTGTTAATTTCGCTGTCCATTCTTTCAACTTATTAAACCGCTCTGCCAATTGTTAGAAATAATCACATACAGAATATTCTCTGAGGTTCGATATCCGAAAATTCGACTGATATATATATATACATGTATATATCCCCTCATGTCATTGAAAGCCTAGTTGCAGGCTGGTAACCATAAAACTGTTTAATTAAATTAGATACCAAATCTATTTTTTTTTTCAGCAGCTGATAAAGAAACTCCTATTTCCCAACACGTTGCCACTTTCTTGCGTGCATCAATTTACATTTATTACATTTTCATCTGTGATAGAAATGTATATCATGCTCCGATGAAAGGCACATCCGTAACATTAAGCGATGACATAATGATATGCAGAAATAGCTCAGTGGTCTTTACATTAGTGCTATTTAAATACATGCGGACTTAATTGGATTCTTCGCGGCCATGAAGCGTACCAATAAATCATCCTTACACAATGGTTCTAGAATACAAGGCAGAACGATTGCCTTCGGAACCAAATAACACATTACAGATAGAAAATGTGAGTCTCGGTTTTACTGAGACTCTTCATAAGTAGTAATGAAGTTGAAGTTGCAAGCTTACGCCCTTTAGCGTATACATGAGCAGAACTCCATTTTCAAAGGTACCACAATGGGCCAAACTAACTGGTCTTAACTGTGGTTCATTTGTAAGCAGTTTATGACCCGTCACATGTACACACTATCTTATTTGTTACAGAAAATAAGATTTCAGAGACAGTTTGAATGACATGTAAAGAAAAAAAATGTTTCAAATGATGCCTGCTTTAATTTATACTAAGTAGTTAAAAATTTAAGCTTTCAACAAGGGAACCGCTCTAATGCGTTTTGCAAATTTACGCTTCTTCCCTCTTCTGTGAGTAGTTTAAAAACAACAAAATGTTTTTACAAATTCTTTATGAAGTTTTATGCAAAATCATACACAGAACAAACTTTATTTACTTCAGACAAACTCCTGAATTTATTACTTTATATAGTGAAACGGGCCAACCCATTTGTGCCTAGCGTCCCATAAATGGGACATTGGCAAACAGTGTAGACCCTAATCAGACGCCGCAGAACGCGGCGTCTGATTAGGGTCTACATTGTTTGCATTACGTTCAGAAATTCCTACAAAACATGGTAATAATGAAAACTAACCATACATCTATAAAACTAACCAGACCAGACCTATATAGGAAATGAACCTGTCCAAAGAGTTCAGGTAGGAGAGCCCACTCGACATAAATGGGTTAATATACCACACAGACTAATCAGTTCCCTCTTAATTTATCAGTTGATACTAATATATTTAATTAGATATTCAGGCTAACTTGGTAAGAGCTTTCATTGCCCAATTTCTGTCCTTCGTTTCCCACAACAACGTTTAATACAACATAGAAGTTACACGCAGTCATTTGGCATGGTAGACAATTTGCCATGAAATGTTCTTTTTTTATTTAATAGTTGAAAATATTTGAACGCCATAGCTTCCAAACATAATCAGAATCATCAATATTTCTTTGTTCCCCACCCCACCCCCAGCCCCCTCCCGACGACTGACCCATTTGACTGATGTGCAGCAGTATATGTCTATCGACAATTGTAAGGAACCTGGAAACACTTTGATGTATTACCCTAGTATACAGAAATAAACATTAATGTCGCAGACTGTGTCAATAAGTTCCGCCTCTGCGACTTTACAATACATTTACCTAAATACTAATACCTGGTACATGTACACGTAGATTCCCCGTAATTTTGGACAAGGGCGAGGTCTATGGTGACTACCTGTTTGCTTTCCGGCACATCTATTGCTTTCTGAAAAGGCTTCTACGCTTAAAAGGAAGAACTGCTCCAAATGGAGCAAATTATTTCCATTTGGAATATACATTATTTCAGAAGGGACACAGAAACATCATGAAAACACTCCTATATAAATTTTGACCCCCTTAAACTCCATTTTATGGGGTATTTGTTTGTGTTGAGGTTTTACGGCCCAGTCAACCCACTGGGGTCATGTCGAGCGCGGTCAGTTTACCTAACCACACGTTTACTGGGCAGGCTTAATTCTCTAAGCGGTTAACCAGTATTGTGCACATTCTTTCGCCAGAACCTTACAACTGCCCTTCTTGAATCATCGGAAAGGAGAGAATGACCGTAGAAAATATTTCATGATCAATCTCCACGAAAAAATGTTGCCGACCTCGGCGGGGGTTGAACCCGCGACTTCCTGGTCTCCTATCGGACAGCGCATCCAACTGAGCCACCGAGGCCGGCTTTATGGGGTATACATTACTTTTCTTATTTTTGCTAAAAAACAAAGATTGTGGGTACTCGTTAGAACCGCCTCGCTAACGAATACCGTTTTGAGTATCTATGTTTTGAGCAGGAATATGAAAAATATAAGAATTTTTTATCTGAAAGTTTTCCTTTTATGGTTGTAAAATTTTCAATATATTTGAATAGGCACGTTTTCGTAATGAACACTGTTTAGAAATTTGCGGTCACTGAACTGTTATTTAGTTCCCTTACTAATAACAATGTCAAAGTCAGAAGTCGTAGAAATCGTATAAGAGTGAAACGTTTTGTCGATATCAGTTAACTTTAACTTTTCTCTTGTGCTGAGAACGTTGATTTTTTTTCATCTATCTAAACTACAGTCACAAGCCCAAGGCAGCAGTTTGCTTTACTGAATGGTATTACATTGTGCTACTTTATGCAATGTAAGGAGTTTCCTTATGGGAAATGATGTGTTAGTTTTCCATAGCTGGCGGTCTGGCATTGCTTTCAACTATTGAAAGTTCGTGTCTTCCAGATATTATCGAAACATGTATTGTTGTAATGCTTTCAGCTTTCATGACACACTTTGATGTATTACCCTAGTATATAGAAATTAAACATTAGTGTCGCAGACTGTGTCAATAAGTTCCGCCTCCGCGACTTTACAATACATTTACCTAAATACTAGTTCACTTTGCTTTAAGGGGACCTGATATTAGTGGATTTTCCGTCATCCTTTTGAAATGAGAAATTGTTGTGACTTTTTTTGAGTTCCTGCACACTGTATTTCTACCACAAACGGGTCTACTCAAAAAGGAAAGAATTTGCTCCCGAAGGGAGCAAATTCTTTCCTTGTAGAGTAGGCCCCTTTTCAGAAGGAAGAAACTATAGTTTTGATAGTTGTTGTCTCCTTAGAAAGTATATTTGTTACATGTACCTCTGTTTAATTTCATGTACAAAGCATTGAGCCATTGACCTCTTCGAACAGTAGCATTAAAACTAATGATGGTCTTCAAGAGATTTGTTCGTGTGTTCTTTTTATTTTGAGTATTTAAACAATACGTAACTTCTGAGCCGGGGTACAACATTTCCCACAATATTGCATGTGCGCCAAGCAAAGACTCGGATCAGCCTGCGCATCCGCGCAGTCTGATCAGAGTCTTTGCATAGCAATCTATGGGTATCCAAGGAACCAAAGCGTCTTTACGTGAAAGATGAATACTCTGACAAGACCGCGAGGAAGCGCAGTCTGATTCGAGTCTTTGCTGGGCGCACATGCAATCTTGTAGGGAAGTCTGTGTCCCGGCTCAAATTTGTTTCAAAATGTCATAAAACACCTGGATACATTTTACAGTAAAACCTGTGTAAGAGAGCCACCTTCGAGACTGACTTTAAATAGTTGTTGATGTGGTTAAAGTTGTCTGCTTACATGTATAAAGGTACATGTCATGTAATTTTGCTAGCAAAATTACATGACATGTACCTTTATAAGACAACCACCTTTCCACATCAACCACTAAAGTCAGTTTCAAAGGTGGCTGTCTTACACATGTTTTGCTGTACTTATTATACAGAGTAAGCTCAAAAAATCGACACCGTGTATTATTCAATGTATGCTTATTTTATATATAGTATTATTTAGTACACAATTTAACCAATTTAAGCATAGCGCCCCATAAAAGGGACACTGGTAAACGGTGTAGACCCAGATCAGACGCCGCAGAACGCGGCGTCCGATCAGGGTCTACACTGTTTGCATTAAATTCAGAAAATTCTACAAAAAGATGATAATGATAAAAACTAACCAGACACCCCTTATATAGGAATGGACCTTTCCAAAGAGTTAGGTAGAAGATTCCACTTGGCATAAATGGGTTAACATTGCGATTGTCCTGCTGGAGAAGAGGGAGCTGGTTGCTTTGTTTTTCTTTGGTTGGTGACTTGCGTACTTCAGTCATGTTTTTTTTTTTTTGTTTTTTTTGTTGTTTTTTTTTTTTTTTTTGTGTGTGTGTGTGTTTCCTTGCTCTTCCTCTTGGGTCATTGATAAGCTACGTTATCTGAATGTGGATATTTCTGAACATCTATCCTATTTTAAGCTGGTTTACAAAGTACAAATACAGTCTACTTGGGGACTTTCCGTAATACTTCGGGATACCCGTACCTCGACATAATTATCAGATTTGCAGAAGTGAAGGGAAAATACGGAACAACCACATTTCATAAACGAATATGTAATTTGACTCCTGAAATTAGAGATATATTGAAAATAATGCGGAAAAGAGGAGAAATTGCTCCTTCTTTTCCACATTATTTTGTTACTTGTTGTTAGAGTTTCATGTTTAAACAGGCACCAGATTTTCATTTCGAGATTAGCGGTCATTCGAAATAAGCGAAGGCGAGATAACGAGAGTCGACTGTATTTCGAAAATAAGACCCCTTTATTACTTAAACTCATAAGTGATCAGGCGTAAAAAAGAATAGCCGTGTTTCCACTAACCCGACCGACCCTGTTTCAAACACCCGACTCTGCTGTTTTTTTATCGGTAAAAATGCAAAATAAAAAAGTAAAGCACCGACCCTCAACAAGATACATGTATTTTCATAAAATTACAGGCTCAAACCTGTTCTTTTCTGGAGAAAAAACAAAAAAATAAAAAAAAAGTTTTTCCTACCTACATGTACCGACCATTTTTTTTTCAGCATATTAGCAAAAACACAGGTATTTTTTTTACGCCTCAGACTAACCTGTTTGAAGGCGTTAATACTGTGTGTTGCAGTTCCCTTTTAACTTTTCTCTCTATTTTCGGGCAAGCGTGATTTTTCTTGCCAATTGCATGTCACAACAACTTTATTCGGTGCCTACTGCATGTCACAAAACCTTCATTCTGTTCCTTGAAAATGGTGTATCCAGCAAATGGATATCTTCATTTCTAATTGATTTTGTATTTTGTTGTGTTATTATAAACTGTCATTTATTACATCATTTTAACGAGTTGCATATCAATATATGTTTAAAAACAATCGACATATAGTCTCGCCGTGTAAAAGTGTGCTTTATATAATTACTACCGAGAATTAGAAATTGAGTCTTCGGGGAATATCCGCCCGGACGTAGCTATGCTAACGCATTCTCTTTGCTATCCGTTGAAAATATCAATTGTAAGCGGACAATATAAATGCATGAATATGGAAACATCATGGAAGGCCATAAACATAAAGGAGAACCCTCTCAATGGACCCGCTAAGGTTAAAACTGCATCTGGTGTTAGTAAGATTGATTTACCTTCCCCAACACGTGGTGTTAACTACTGAATTTTCTAAGGCGGTGGTTTGGTATTATAAGATTCCATCATTGGTGCGAGGTGTAGATAGAAACATCCGTCCCGAAGGTTACTGTCTGGCATCACGAGGCTTGCCGAATGATGTCAGACTGTGATCCCGAGGGACGCATTTTTCTATTTGTCCCTCACACCCATTATAGATTCTTTTTCTTGCATACCTTTCATTTCTGAAAGTGGGTTTTTGATAATGCAGTTACTTCGTTTGCAGACGTCTGCCATATCGTGATGACAATACCGTGACGTTTAGTAACGTCATTACGTTCAGTGACGTCAACCTTAACGATGGCGTACCGCGACGTTCTATACAACCAGTGTATAACAAACACGTGGAAATTCTCGATTTTTAGCTTATTCAAAGAGGCGGATAATGCTGTGTGAGATAAGATTTGCTGGCACCGGTGTAATTTGCGGAAATCCTTATTCGGTATGCAAGAATGTTTGTTATTTGTGTTACTTTGTTGCTGCTCACTGTGGGGCATTTTTATAATTTTGTCTGTTTGTTGTATTATTGTTGTGGTTGGTTACCGTTGGCGGTTCCTGTCTGATATTGTGATAACCTCAATGGGGAAGAGAGAGCTAGTTGGTTTGTTTTTCTTTGATATGAATGTCATCTGTCGTAGTTTGTTTGCTCGTCCTCTTGGTGCCATTTGTAGTATGATTGTCACTCTTCCAGGACACCTTCTATGCTGTGTTCCTGCTATAACAGTCAACTTTAAAAATATTGAATCGCCCTTTATTTGCTACACATATAATAAATCTATTTGGAGTACAATATGTACTTTTAAATAAATATTTACAGATCCTAACATTCGTAGTTTATACTCCTATACACTAAAGTGAAGTACCACGAGACATTTTACGGCGGCCTTAACACCAGTTGTAGCAAAGAAAAACATATTTAAACGGAATGACTTTTCAGCCATGGGCACGCTTGTAAGCGTGGTAGTGCAGTGGTGAGTGCACTGGCCTCTACAGAGAGAGGTACCGGGATATATCCCAGGCATATGCAAGGGAATTTCGTTGTCCGAACACGCTTTCGTTCGTGTCATTTGCAGAGATGACATAAAAACAGAGCGCCGGCCTTCGAATAGGCCTCATATGTAGGGAAAGTCACCCGAACACCCCCCCACCCCCTTCTGTGCAGGTTAAAGAACCCTATGCTAATTCGAAATGGTTACTTTTAAGACTTCAGTCTGTGACCCGGAGTGTACAATGTACGCCATCTGAGTCCTCCTAGAAGGTTAAGACGTAACGAAAGAAGGAAAGAACAAAGAATGAAAATAGCTGAAATCACAAAATTTCCCGGGGCAAATATATATCAAATCATTCAATGAAGGCCTAAATTACATGTAAAGCATTGACTAATTTGAAATGCGACACTGGTATCGATCTGACTAGATTAGGCTTAGCTGGAACTTTCATCAGGCTTAGGCTTATCATGATAGACTCCGTTTTCTAGAGAGAGAGAGAGAGAGAGAGAGAGAGAGAGAGAGAGAGAGAGAGAGAGAGAGAGAGAGAGCAATGAAGAAGAAGAAGAAGAAAAAATATCCATTCTCTTTATGTTACAGAATCTGCATATTATTCTTTGATCAGTGTCTCGCGTATCCTTATATGTATCATATTACATAGATATACACTTGTGACCACTGTCTCATTGAGAGATGGAGGCTAATGCATATTTCATATTTCATTAATATAATTTACCTGAGTGATTTGAATTTTGCTAACCTTAGAATCGGAAAGATGTGCAATTTATTTTGATATGGGAAGAAAGTTTGCACATACCTATATATAAAACAAATGAATAGCAGATATGCATACATTGCATATATGTATATACATAAATGATATACATATATTGAAAACAGGCATGTTTCTACGGAGGCCCAGTCGAAACTTAACAAATTCAAAGTATACAAAACCTTGGTTATCCAGAATAAGTTCATAGAAAAGAAAGAAAAAAAAAAATGCTTAAAACAAAAAGCAGAGAATGTTTACTTTCTTATGTGTATATGTAACTATGAAGCCAAAAGTGATACTGAGTCTGTTTTTTGAGTACTCTGGTTTACTGCCTGTAACCAATTTTAAAGTTTCGCATGCAAACTGTATTTCAAATACACTTTCTACCTTTTCCGATGTCATTTATAAGAAGGTTTATAGAAATGGTCTAACACCAAATATGTCCGATTTCTGATCCAATACGATAAGCTTATAAGAAAACGCTTGTTATAAAAATTTTACAATACATTTTTCCAGACACCTTTTGGCGTTCGTGCTTATGATTTTTCTATTAGATTAACTCATATACAAAACAAGTGTGTACTTATGTAAATCTTAAAATACATTTTGAGGGAGTTCTCTGAGAATTTCGTCATGTCCACAATTCTAAAATATTTGTTAACGACTATACTAGGTAAGAATTTATGAAGACCAAACACAATAAGTCAAGTAATTTTCGCAAAAAATAATATTCATCGAAGTTCCATAGAATACAAGCCGTTTAACAAAACGCGACAGGACTTTAAAACATTCAGTTCTAATCTATATATTAACAAGTGCACATATTAATCTGTTGCGAGTCGGTGTATTTACTTGTCATTATATGCCTGTTTATTATTCGTTTGATGGAACTTACAATTGCTGGCAAAAATCGTAAACAGTATCATGCAAAATGCATGCATCAGTATCATGCAAAATGCATGCATATTATGCCGAAATGCAATTAGTTTAGAATTGCTATACAGTGTTTTTGTATCATGCAATATCCAGGTTTTATATATGCAACAATATCAGCTGTATATCTTTCCGATCTCTCTGTAGGGTTGTGTATGTTTTGCAAGGTATGACAAATTAGAACCCTGACTAATAGCATTTAGCGATCACAGTGGCTTATTTCAGTTCCATTATTTCGAATAAGCAGAATTCACCCAAGCGGTTTTGTAGTTTAGCGATTTAGTGTCGTACACACACACACACACACACACACACACACACACACACACACACACACAGAACAAAGAAATATCATACATTGTCCTAATTTACGTACCGTTAAACGGTATTAAAACTGTGTTTTGGCATCAGTATGCTTTCAGTGATGGAGATAGGGGTACATTCATACACAAAGAAACGTAATGCACACAGATCATTCAGTGCCGTACATTCACACCTGCACAATGGTACATTTGAATTTTAACCATAAATAGAAGTTTGAAATGCATTACTGCTAAATCCATGCAACAGCTCTTGTATGACTGACCATTCCCAGTGCGCACACAACGTCAAAATGACGTCGTATCAACGTCGATACGATGTCATTTTGATGCCTAGGAGGTTGCGGATTCGACCCCCACCGGGTCGGCAACGTTCTTTCGGAGGGATTTATCATGAACCATTTTCTACGTTTTTTTTTTTTTTTTTTTTTTTTTTTTTTTTTTTTTCGTTTTTTTTTTTTTTTTTTTTTTTTTTGTGCGTAGGCAATTCGGGAAAGCAACCTAGCAAGGTCGGCAAATCGTACGAGGGCGTGTCAATAAATAACCAGCCTATCCAATTTCCGATGGAGCGAGACGGTCACGATTTTCATGCTTTGTTTCAATATATGTTTTATACATAGGTACAAAATTACACGCGTATCGAGTCATTCTTTCATAAGATATTGAATGCCAAACATGGCTAGTGATGCAAAGGCATGCTTTTCATCTAAAGGAGTACCGTGCTGTAATTAGGTACTTGTATTTAAAAGGTAAAACAAGGAAATACACGGCGAGTTAGCCGATGTTTATGGGTCTTCTGCACCATCTTATGCTCAGGTTAAATTCTGGGTAGGGGAATTCAAACGCGGTAGAACGTCTTTAGAAGGTAAGACAGGTCTGGACGTCCACTGGATGCACCGACGAAGAAATGTGTAAGAAAGTTCGGGATCTGGTATACTCTGATAGGCGAATTCAGGTCGAAGAAATAGCGCAGGCATTAGGCATTTCACATGGTAGCGTTTCAACAATCTTACATGATCGTTTAGGTATGCGCAAGCTTACAGCCCGTTGGGTCCCCAAATCCCTTAGCGATGAGCAAATGGCAACCAGAGCATCAGTATGCAGCGCCTTGTTAAAGCGTTTTAGGTCGAAAGATGATTTTCTTTTGCGTCTGGTAATTGTAGATGAGACTTGGGTTCATTATGATGAGCCAGAGAATAAAGCTTAGAGTCGTCAGTGGATAGGGCCTGGGTCCCCGTGGCCAAAGAAGTTCAAGACGCAACCATCTGCTGGCAAGGTGATAGCCACAGTACTTTGGGACGCAAAAGGCGTTATTACGAGGGATGTTCGAAATGAATTGCTTATTGTCTTCTAGCTCGATATCCACGTGGGGCATGATAAAAATCAATACATACCTGTGTAGGGCTATTCAATATCTACACAATGGTATATAAATGTACATGTTAGACTAAGTGTAAGACATAAAAGTTGCCATTTGAATACACGCAGTCATTGACCACTGCAGTAAAAATTGTTGGTAGAAGCGTCGACAAAAAAGATGAAATACGGGCTTACATCAAAGCTCGCTCAAAACTTGGTTGTTCTTTGAAGAGGCTGATGACTGAAATTTCTACTGCTTTTGGACCTTCTTGTGTGTCTTATGACACAGTTCGGCGGTGGAATAAGAAATTTGAGTCTGGTGTAGAGTCCATCAAAAATGCACCGAAATCAAGAAGACCAAAATCTGCATCTCGTAAAGAAATCGTTTCCAAAATAAAGGAAATCATTGAAGGAGATGCCAGATTTACAGTTCGTGATATTGCACGAAAGGTAGGCATATCACTATCAACGGTTCACCTTATTTTGAAGAAGCATTTGAAAGTCAGAAAAATTTCTGCTAGATGGGTGCCACATCTGTTGACTGACAAGCAAAAGAGGCAACGGGTTAAAGTGGCCAAAAGGCTGCTTCAAATGTTTCCAAAATATGATAAAAAGCAGTTTGCCAATGTCGTCACAGGTGATGAAACCTGGGTCCATTATTTTGAGCCCGTCAGAAAGGTTAGCAATAAGATCTGGGCCACTAAACACAGCAAACGCCCAATAATTGCCAAACGTTCTTTGAGTACAAAGAAGGTTTTGTATGCAATCTTCTTCTCTGGTGAAGGAGTCGAATAAAAGTGCCAGTGAAAAAGGGCAAAAGCATCACCGGAAAGTACTACAAAGACGTAGTACTGAAGAAACTGAAAACGTATTTTCAGAAACGACGCCCTGCCACTGGTTTTAAACATGTCCGTCTTCTAAATGACAATGCCCCAGCTCATACCTCCGCAATAGTTACGGCGTTTTTGAAGAAAGAAAAAGTAACTGTTTTGCCTCATCCCCCGTATTCCCCAGACCTTGCCCCAAGTGATTTCTTTTTGTTATCGAAATTGAAAGCATTCCTTGCTGGGCGGAAATACCAGTCCCAACAGGCACTTGGATCTGCCATTCATCAGTACATGTACCTTATTACTGTGCCCAAATCAGCGTACCGTGAAGCCTTCAAGAAGTGGATACATCGGCTGAAACTTTGCATTTCTAGCCACGGGGAGTACTTCGAGGGCATGAATTGAGTACTTTTGGGCTAACTTGAAATTTGAAGTCTCCAGATAGAAATAAGCAATTCATTTCGAACATCCCTCGTATGTTGGACTTTTTACCCAAGAGAAGTACAATAACTGGAGTGTACTATGTAAACTTGTTAGACCAGCTGAGAACCGCCATCCGTGAAAAACGCCGAGGTTAACTCTCTAGAGGTGTTTTGCTGCAACATGACAACACGAGTCCATACTTGCAAAGTTGCAATGGATGTTGTAGAGCGAAACGGATATGAATTAATACCACATCCTGCCTATTCGCCTGACCTAGCTCCTAGCGACTTCTTCCTATTCCCAAACTTGAAAAAGGATATCCGTGGACTTCATTTCGGGTCTGATGAAGAAGTCGTGACGGCAGTTGAGGAGTGGGTCAATGGAAAGGACCCTGACTTTTTCAGTTCTGGGCTGATGGCACTTGAACACCGTTGGTCTAAGTGCATCACACTAGAGGGCAATTACATCGAAAAAGAAGAGGTGGATCTCAACCGGAAATAAGTTATGCTGGTTACGTATTGACTCACCCTCGTAACATATACACATACAATCCTATCAAGAATATGCTTAAGTACACAATGCATGTACATGTCTTTTCTTTAGATCAGCTGGAATATTATTAGCTTCTTCGTAACAAAACCCTTGTTTTCATCGCAGTGAATTAATTTGACTAACATGTTTTCTGCTGTGCTGTACTGATTGAATTAGAGCTGTACAGTGTATTGTCTTTTTCACTCCATTTGAACCCAGGTCAAGATTTGTGCCATTAAAATCAATTTATTGGAAGTCTTTACTACTGACCATTCTAATGCGGCAGTTCTAGCTCTGTTAATACTTTGTAGGGACTTGTGCGTACTCGATGCGCGGCATTTATTCTCGTGTTATGCCTTGTTTAATGTCATATTGTTTGGTTTAGGTGGTCCTGTCTGCAGTTTTAATCACCTCAATTGGGACGACCGGACTGGTAGCTCTGTTTTAATTAGTCTGTAACGTGGGTGCTGTCCGTCGTTGTTTATTTACTCTTTCTTTTGGTGTGGTGTCCTTGGTAGGTTACGTTCTGTGATTGTAATATGTTACCCTCCTTCTCGATAGCATTAACAATACATACTGTACTAAATTATATAGATCAATAGTGGGCATTCCAGAATTTTTATCTATGCAAAAAACAAATCCACTGTTATTGAGTCATTTTTTGTAACTTTTTAAGTATTTAAATAGATATACATTTCACAGGTTAAATTCAAATGTAATTTTAGGGTAAACAGAACACATGGGCAGAAAAATTCAAATGGTTTATGACTGGATATTATCAATGAAACCAAAATGTTTTCATTTAGAATAAAACACCAAACACACCTTTCCAAGTGATGCTGAGAGAAGAGTAGGAGCAGGAATTTCAATGCCATGCCAAAATTACTCAAGTTCTATAGGTCTTTATATACCAACTTTGAAGACTAAACTTGTGTGGTTGCCGAATCGTACGTGACACAGATTTTCAAGTATAACCGTTACGTTAACACGTCTGTATCATGTGTACCTCACTTGTTCCCTGTTAATGTATAACATGTAAATACATCTACTTTACTATGGGAACTTTCAGAATTTGGGGGAAAAACAACTTAAACTAGCTCTTCAGTTTAGGTTTTACTTCTAGCAAACGTATGTACTGTCTTGTTATGCTTAGATACCAAATTCTTTCTCATTTCACATTTATGAGCCAGCGCACGACAAAATCTACAAAACGGCATGTGCGCCCAGCGAAGACTCAGATCAGGCTGGGCATCAGGCTGAGTCTTCGCTGTCCGCATAAGAAAACTTGGATCCTTAGCTATCCAATGAGCGCAAGCAATGTCTCTGCTCAGATTAGACGGATGCCCAGGCTGATCCGAGTCTTCGCTAAGCGCACATGCCGTTTTGTTGGTTTATCGTGTGCTGACTCAGTTATGATAAAAATACCGCGGCTTACAAGGCTCCATACAAGGATGATATCAAAACAATATCTTTATTTCATTTTCCCCACAAAAAGCATACATTTGGGTATTTATTAAAAACGCTTTACAGAGGCTCCACTAATGAGTAGCGACGACACATATTTTGGTGGAGAAATACGGTAAACTGTCAATACAGTTGGATACAAATTGGCTTGTCTAGAGATGTCGCTAAGAAGTATACAGTTTACATCTTTTAGATGTATTAACGTAATGGAAATCACGGAAAAAAACTATAGTGTATTCCCCCAACGTGTTCAAAGCTGGATTATAACGATGAATTGATTAAAGAAAATAATGCTGGTTCATAATAAAACCTGTCTTCAACCCTTAGTCTGCTGGGTAAAATTTCCAGCAGAAGACATACTGAAATATTTTTCGTATTTCTTTTTTTTTTTTTTTTTTTTTTTTTTTTCCAGAAAAAAAGCTTTGACATTTTCAAACATGTTGTCTCCATTAGGTTGTGGCATTTCATGCATATTGTCTCCAATGGCGACAATTTGCATAAACCGTCGAAACCTGTTTTCTGTGAAATAAGTTAACCCTTGTCCTGCTGAACCCAGATATACCCTGCCTTTGCAAACAGTGTAGATCCAGATCAGTTGGCTTCTGAAGAAGCTAACTGATCTGGATCTGCACTGTTTGCCATTAAGTATGTGAATTTATAGCAACAATCCGGATCAAGGGATTTGATTGGCTGAAAATGAAAAGTGGGTGTGGCATCTTAACTTATTCAGCCGGACAAGGGTTAAGAACAAATGTCATACGTTTGTCGCCTTCTGAATTAGCCTAGAACGTGTCAGTGGTTAATACGTATAGTGTATCCGCCAACTGCGAATACCTAGATGGAACTATACTCATGCGCAGTATGGTTATGGATGTATTGTTTGGTTCTTAAGGGTGATTGCTGTCTTTCCTGGGATGAGGAGGGGGACGAGGAGTCCAAAACCAGATTTGAAACAGATTAACCTCAGTCTGTCTGAAATTTATATTTGATTCGATTCTGAGAGGAATCTTCTCAAACAGGAAGGAATCACGGCGTTTCCTTTGGGAGCAAATTCTTTATCTATATAGCAGAACCCTTTTCAAAAAGGGCTTGGTTTGAAGGAAAGCAAACAGAAAGTGTCCATTGCGTTCATGTTATTTGTTTGATTTCGTCATATGCGCTAAAAGTGTACCTTTCAAAGTACGCATTTCACAATTAATGTAGATAACTTATAACACCAGTACGCAATCATAAAAATCAAGAGTACAGACAGGACACTTA
Source organism: Anodontia alba (assembly GCA_964016985.1). NCBI lineage: Eukaryota > Metazoa > Mollusca > Bivalvia > Lucinida > Lucinidae > Anodontia > Anodontia alba. The sequence goes on from OZ024821.1 coordinate 16,322,756, forward strand.
AAATATTTAGCACGCCTTATTTTAATTCCGTGGTCAGAAATATTTGCCATCCTCCACCAATCCTGTTGTTACAAAAATGACCAAAGCTCAGCATCAATGATCATTTTCACTTCGAGATAATTATTTGTTCAGACGCAATTTAAGAATCGCCTTATGAAAGGCGACATTTTCTGCTAGTGATCAACAAATGTACGTACCTGTACTACCGACCAGTCATCACGAAAACATGCCTATATAATTTTGACCCCCTTAAACCCCACTTTTAAATAGTAAAACTGGGATTTACAGGGGGATACATTATTTTTCTTATTTTTGCTAGAAAACATAGAGTGTGGGTACTCGTTAGAACCGCCTCGTCGGGGCGATTCTAACGAGTACATAAATCTATGTTTTGAGCAGAAATTTGAAAAAAAATATCAGACTTTTTATCTAAAAAGTTTCATTTTTTGGTGGTAAAATTCTCAGTATATTTGAATAGGCATGTTTTCGTAATGTTACTACATATAATAATCCGTTTTATGTCTCTTGTATAATAAAAACAAAACTATTTGTCTGGGAATTCTTTTTGTCGTCAGTTTGCAATTGTGTAACATACGTTGCACCAACAGCGAACGGATGCAAAATGGTTATATCCCGAAGGACGACAAGACGGATTATATGAGCCGTAACGAAGGAACGCGTACCTTCTGATGAAAACAACTTTGCATCCTTGGCTATCCAAAGTGCGCCCAGCGACGATTCTGATCAGACAGCGCCACTGTATCGTCGCTGGGTGCACATCAACGGAGGTACGTTTTTGGATGTTGCGGCTTTTATCTTAACATTTGTCATGCTGAATAAATTAAGATTCCACGCCCACTTTTAATTTTCAGCTAATCAAATTACTTGATCAAGATCATTGATATAATTTCAGCTACTTAATGGCAAACAGTGCAGATCCAGAGAAGCCAACTGATTTGAAGAAGCCAACTGATCTGGATCTACACTGTTTGCAAAGGCAGGGTATATCCGGGCTCAGCAGGACAAGGGTTAACAATAAACTTGTACGCACATCTTTCTGTTACATCAATATTTCTTCACTCGAAATCGATCACGAACTGCCAGCAATTATTATCTATCAAACCAAGGTATCTTGTGTCGCCAGAACCAAGCAGTCCATGAAATTAGCAATTTCAAATGATGAACTTATAATTGAAAGCATGTCTTTCAGTACATTCACTTGATTCGGGAAGAAACCCCTAAGTACTACTAATGAACCAATCAGTTCAAATTAGACGCGCTGCGAGGGAAACGGCCATACCGTATTTACCCTAAATATTTGTTCGGACCTCCTTAATATACGCCACTCAGTGAGAAATCCAAATAAAGCTTCTGATTATTTGGAAATCTTTCTTAACACTTCTCTTGCTCAACACGACATGCCCTATCTTCGCAAACAGTGTAGATCCAGATCAGTTGGCTTCTTGAGAAGCCAACTGATCTGGATCTGCACTGTTTGTCATTAGATATGTGAATTTCTATCAAAAACCGGAATCAAATAATCTGATTGGCTGGAAATTAGAAGTGGGTGTGGCATCTTAATTAATTCAACATGAGAAGGGTTAAACATTGACAGAATATAAAATAGTGTAGCTCCTTATCCCGTGTTTGCTCTGGGCTTATTTTATTTGCTCAGATATGTTTGAATATATTCGAGTGGTTAGCGCTCCCGAATGTGGATCTCGAGGACCCGGCTTCGATTTCCGCTGGAGACGGAATTCGGTTCGTACATGTATCTGTATGCATGGCGCTTCACAGCTCAGAGCCTTCCATTGTCGCCTTTCTTTGTTTTATAGTGATTAATTTGGGATATAGTGATTATAGTGATTAATTTGATTTTTATGTTTTTGCTTTGATGCATTGACTGAGTTGGGAGCCTTTATGCGAACCGAATTTTTATGTATTTCTGTATTAAGAGTAGCATCGGGACCAAGGGTGAAGTTGGTTAGCTGTAAACGTGCTTTAAACGCCACGGTGGTTTACTCTACTGACCGTTCTAAGGCGGTGGTCACGGTGTTAGTCTTACTATTTGTTGCTATGTGGTTTACTCTACGAGGCGATTTGTTTTATGTCTTACCTTGTGTCATTTTGTTCTTGTGTTTTTCAGTCCTTTTAGCATTGCGATTACCTCGCTTTGGGAAGAGAGAGCTAATCTTAGTGTTTTCTTTTTAAGTTTGTTCAATTTGGGCTTGTTTAGATTTGTCGGTTTCCTCTTCCTCTTAGTGTCTGGGAAGGGCTGCGGTTTGTGATTGTGGCACTCCCTAGACTTTTCTCTTACCTTTTTTTCATATAACTTGAATACTTTCCAAAGAAACGTTAAACACCAAATCATTATCATCATCATCTTCTTCAACATCATTATCATCATCATTATTATTATCCTGACCGAATTTGTAGGACAAATGCAGACAGTATACATTTGTTAACGAACAAATATGCTTATCAATCAAAATATTTGTCAATTTCTATCTTATCAGTTCCAGTGAGTGTGCGGCATTTCCATAACTTGTGAACATGCACTGTGGAAGAATTAGAAAATGTTTTAGCTGTTTAGTTTCCTCACACTGGATACCACTAGAAGCATTTGAATGATTTACTCAAGTGCAAGGTCATTATACAGTCGACTCTCGTTATCTCGAACTCGCTTATCTCGAATAACCGCTTATCTCGAAGTGAAAATCTGGTCCCTGTTTTAACGCAGAGATCTACCAACAGGCGACATAATATTGTGGAAAAGAGGAGAAATTGCTCCTCTTTTCCACAATATTTTCAATATAATTCTAACTTAGGAGTCAAATTACATATTCATTCTGTTAAAAGTGGTTGTTCGATTAATTGTTTTCCTCATTTCCGCAAATCTGATATGTCGATGTATGGATATCTCGAAGTGTTTCATAGAGTCCATGAAGTTCGAGATAACGAGAGTCGAGTGTAAATGTTCAGGTAAGACATTTCAGTCTTTTGATGACAAATCTGTGGCTGTGGCCAAACGCACCCTCGCATGCTTGGCGCAGATAACGCAAAATTTGTGAAATCTACTCGGGACATTCCCAATACAGCTTGTTCATGAATAGATCTCATTAATGCATGGACACTGGATACTAATTGTATTTACAAGTAAACATTTTTTTTTGTGACTTTCTGTTTCCTTTCTGTTAGCTTGCCTGTGAACCTATTTATGCCGAATGGACTCTTCTTTCTTCACTATTCAGACCGGTCCATTTCCAATATAAAGGGTGTCCGGTTAGTTTTATTAATATCATGTTTTATTGAAATAACTGTATTGATGCAAACAATGTAGACCCTGATCAAACGCCGCGTTAACGGTTTGGTTTCCAGGTTTTAATGTTTTACGCCCTTTCCAGCATTTTATCCGTTGTATTGGACTGGCGTTATGAATTATAAGAATCTATCAGGGGTCGATAGAAAATCAGTCCTGAGGGTTACTGTCTGGCATCACGAGGCTTGCCAAGTGATGTCAGAATGGGATCTCGAGGGACGGATTGTTCTATATGTCCCTCACACCAACAATAGATTCTTTTTCTTGCATACCTTTCATTTCTGAAAGTGGGTTTTTGATAATGCAGTCACTTCCACTGCAGACGTCCGCCATATTATGATGACAATACAGTGACGTTTAGTGATGACATTACGTTCAGTGACGCCAACCTTAACGATGACGTACCGTGACGCCCTATACACAAATGTAAATCAAACACGTGAAAATTCTCGATTTTTATGTTTCCCACGAGACCTATAAGGGTGTGTGAGATAAGATTTGCTACCACCGTAGTAATTTCCGGAAATTCGTATCTGGTATGCAAGAAATATGTTTACATTTTTACAACTTTGCTTTATTAGACCTTCAATGCATATATGGAGCCACTCACGTCTACAATCAGTTCATATTGTTTGAACTTGGTAAATCTAAAATGTCTGTGATTATCTGACGATTAATGGGGTTGCTCATCACGAAAACATGCCTATATAATTTTGACTCCCTTAAACCCCATTTTTTATAGTAAAACTGGAGTTTATAGGGGTATACATTATTTTTCTTTTTAATGCTCAAAAACATAGATGTGGGGAGGCGGTTCTAATGGGTACCCACTATCTATGTTTTCAGCAGAAATATGAAAAATATCAGATTTTTTATCTGAAAGTTTTCATTTTTGGTGATAAAATTTTCAATATATTTGAATAGGTGTATTTTCGTAGTGTACAATGTAACCAGGTCTTGCATGAATGTGAAGGAAAAACTGACCGTTCTTTAATTGATGCGCACCATTGGACAATACAATACGTGGACAACGAAGGTCTGATCAGCAGCCTGATAGTGGACTTCGTTGGACGGTTCTAAATTCATTCGATTAGTTAAACAATTTAATAAGGTTATAAACATAACATAACCCCGTTGAGCATTTTGCTTTGAGAATATATTTGTTTTACTATGATGTTTCACTTATGTTATGAGGTAGAAAGGAGGCTCCCAGTGGGGTGTCCCTATTCCCTTGTTCCCCAAAAATATTTAGTTCCCCTTTTACAGTGTTATTTCGTGCTTGTGTCGGTGGTTGCATATGTTGCTTTTGTTTTGTCCTTATTTATACCTCATTACTTTTTCATTTGGTGCTCCGGGAAGGCCATGTTTTCATGATTGTGGTATCCTGGTTATCTTTACAAAAAAAAAAAAAAAAAAAAAAAAAAATACATACATATTATTTAATCATGGCATATATAACGTCTTCACGCGTTGTCAACCGAATATGGAATAGTCCGATTGCTTTTCTGTTCGTCGGGCTATACTGTTAAGTCGCATCAAGAAACAAAAAAAGTTTATTCAGGTCATCAGCCAGCTAAGTCATACGGTCCGATTTTCCGTTCCATTTGACGACACAACTAACCTTGTGGGTGATTTTGTGTCATCTACCAAGGGAGAAAAGGAAAGGAAAAAAAAATAATCAGAAGCTGAAAGAACCAAAATTGGAGCATGAGGTAAAAGCAGCAATAGAAGAAGGACAGACCGATCAGAAACTTAGCTGTACGCCACTATATCTTACAGAACCGAAACTACAGTATAACCTCAATGGCTCGAAACCGGATGGCTCGTTTACCCCGGATGATTCGAACTCTTTTTTCAGTCCCTATAAAATCCTTCCAATAGCTCAAGAAAACAAATATTTAGGGATTTTTTTTTCTTATTTATTATGGAGTTGTATGTTGTGTGTACTGATTAGAATCGCCCCGTCGAGGCGATTCTAATGAGTAAACTCAATATACAATCATTGTGTAGAAAATCGAAAAGATTTCACTAAATTTTATCGCTATTTGCTTCCTGAACTGGTGCCATAATTAACCTTCAGTGGCTCGAACTACCCATGTCTCGAACGAATTTCCATGGTCCCAAAGATGTTCGAGCTATTGAGGGTCGACTGTATTTACAGTGCAGTTTGACCTTCGCCTTTACTGTCCGCGTATGACACTAACACATATTCATATGGCACGTTTCAGAACTACTTCAAGTTTTCATTCAATAGAAGAATTAATCCCTAGACATGTGTTCGATCATTGCTGTAAGTTATAGCAAACGTTCGTTCTAGGAAAAGTTGAAGCTGCTAATATGTATGGCCCTCTGGGCTTAACGTCAATGTCTGGTTCTAATGCATTTCGTTTTTATGCGCCATTACTTAAACGTTTCACATTAAGGAACTATCCGTGCTTTTTGGCTGGGTTTATGAGGATTGCAGTATCACCTTACAAGGCAAATATAAACCATGATAATAGATATACTGATTGTAAAGCTTCAGATTCGGTATACGATTGTTCACTTGTAATATTATTAGCAACGGTGATATAGGATTACACTGACCGAGCTATACCACCTTCGTACAAAACGTTTCGCGTTAAAGCAATAAAGACAGGTTACCGCAATATTGCATTTCAGACATAGCGCCCTCAGCATGAATCTGGTCAATTTCTGTCTTTCTTTAAACATGATTTACTTCTATTTACATTACTAAATATACATTAGTGTACTGGACTATGCATTGGCGACTTCAAAGTCAGTAAACAAATTGCGGAACATCTACCAAGTGTACCTAGTCTACTTTCATTGCGTTATTAAGTGGGGTGGGAGGTTGGAGGGGTGGGGGAGGGGGCTAATAAATTTTGTAAAACACTTTGACTTATGAGAAGCTGATGAAATAAGCTCAAGATTGTGTTTTGGTATCTACGTCATTTTGAATGTCAACTATCCTATATGGAAAACAATAAATATCCAAACTAGGAAGAACGCGGTGGCATCACACATTTACAACAGCAGATACTGTTATGTCAGTTTTAGATTATGTGAGCAGAGGGCTCAGAATGAACTATAGAAATCGCGTTCTGTCCGTCCTTCCGTTCGTTCGCAATAGCTGATAAATTCTCTTTGAAAATCGGTTGATCCTTTTTGTTAAATCGAATTTTATGCACCACTTCTTTGTGTAAGAAATAGTTGCGGTCATGGTACCAAAGCCGTAATTCAATATCATAAATCCATAAACGAATGACGAATCAGAATGTTCAGACCAACAGACATGGACCCCAGAACAAAGGGTGTAATCAGGCGTCCGCGGATAGTAAGCATTACTTGGTAAGCAAGCTTCGCCCACCATGCCCATGGGCCTGAACGAAGGAAATATCGGTAGAAGCGTATGTCCGGGATTTGGGAAGTCTACTTATGGCGCGTCACTGGCAAAAACATCAGAAACAATTCTGGAAACTGCCACATTGTAGGGATTGACTAGATCATGATGTCTCCCATAGAACTTCTTAAGTGTTGCTACCAGTTTGGTTTTTTGATACCCCTGGCTCAACAACTTTTGAGTGAGCACTTTCCCACGCTCCATGAAGTCCTGATAATTTGAACAAGTTCTGGCATAACGGATTAACTGTGAAACGTAAACGCCGTATGCTGGTGCAGAAGGGATATTACTGCTCAGGAAAGGAAAGTTAACGATGGGAAAATTGAAGTCATCCCGTTTGTCGTAACTTTAAATGAAACGGTCGTTGTTTGTTGTCCGATATGACTAGCAAGCAATATAAGGTAAAACCTTTGGTACGAAGACAATTCGTACATGAGTCAATTCGCTCTCATTTGGTCAGCTCGGTCAAGTCGTCCCCATTAATATTTCTTTCGGTCAATTCTTAGTCATTTGGTCAACTCGTACTCATCTTGGTCATTTCGTTCTCATTTTGGTCAATTCGTTCTCCAGCTAAATTCGATTAAGTTCTAAGGAAAAAACACTGTGCTGAAAAGTAGGTCGAGGTCACTCAATGTCTACAACATTAATTAATCTGGAGGACATACATGTAACTCTAAACATATCCATGCCCCCACCCCCCTCACCTGCAAGCTGAAGGAAGATTCAATCAAAACCGACGGAGCTATGCAGCAAACAAGGTTAATTATAGGCTTTTTAATAAATCAAAGAACATAACTATGTATTGGATAGTGTAGGTTTTCTTTTTTTAAAGGTTTATAACGTTCTCAACGTTTGGTGTACTTTAAACTCAAAGTCAAACAGAGGCAAAAATACAGCCCGACTTCATGCATAAAAAACTGACTTTTTAATGTATTTCATAAGAGATGAATTTGAATTTCTTGGGAGTATTTAGAATTATTTTGAATGAAGGTGGTCGCCTAGTATATTAAAGTTATGTGATATATTTTCTTGTCTAACCGGCTTGTCCTTCCAAACTCTGCTTAATGTAAGTATACAGAGCACATAGCACAGCTCGGTCTCATTGGAATGCCAATCCCTTATGAAATATCTGTATAACTAAGACCCGAATATGTTTGTCAGAAAGTTCATGAATCTGATGAGATCAGCATTAGGGAATTATAGTTATATTGTCTGTCTGTCTCTCTGTTATTATAATTTTATCTCTTTTTTTTTAATTATTTATTTTTTAATAATTAGTACATAATTCTACTTCTGTAGCCTACGTTCTGCAGCGCGGAATGGTCGTATAAATGGTTGAAAAATCAGATGATTTGTTTCCGATACAGACAGCTTTCAAAGCGGACGAACGTTTTGTTGCTTTGTAGTTTATTCTACGAGGCGATTAGTTGTATGTCTTTCCGTGTGTCATTTTTTTGTTGTGTTTTTCAGTCCTTTTAGTATTGCGATTACCTCGCTTGGGGAAGAGAGCGCTAATCTTAGTGCTTTTCGCACGTTTGTTCGGTTTGTGCTTGTTTAGATTTGTCGGTTTCCTCTTCCTCTTGGGGTTTGGGAAGGGCTGCGGTTTGTGATTGTGGCACTCCTTGGACTTTTTTCTTACCTTTTTTAGATTAAATGACACCTTAACTATTGCTGATCCAGTTGTATATTGGATGGTTTATGTTTGCTAATGATAGTGGAATCTTAATTAATTGGTTTGAATTTCAACGCCCCAGAGAAATGATATAGATATTATTATAGCAACAAAAGCAATAAAGTATTAATCCCAGCTACATGTATATAATACAGTTGTTCAGGGGACTGGGTACACATGGTTGATTTTCTTCCATTTCGTACAGAGGAGACAATTTTTTGTGACTTTCTGTTTGCAGCTGAAAAGGGGTTTACTCTAAGAAAAGAATGTGCTCCCTCCTTATAGACTAGACCCCTTTTTCTACGGGAAGAAAATAGTTTTGACAAAGTTTCCTCCCATGCAATTGATTCAATTCCTTTTAAACGGGATTTTTTTTTAAAAGCGAGGGAGTTTATACTGAAAAATATGCAAGTTGTATTTAAAGGTTATTATATGGTCGAGGTGTTCTCTGAGTCACACTGGCCCTCGGGCCAATATGACTTACACACCGCGACCACATTATAACTCTAAGTACTAATGCTGTTGAAGGGTCTGGATAACGCAAGACCCCATCTGAAAAGGAGTCTATTCTATTAGGAAAGACTTTGCTCCTTTCTTATAGAGTAAACCCATTTTCAAAAGTAAGAAAATAACTTTCGCCCAGTTGCCACCCCTCCCCGCCCCCACCCACCCATCCCGGATGAAATTGTATCAATTTCTTTTAAATGGGAAAATTTGTAAAGTGGGGTAGTTTTATATCAATAAGATGTATAAAACTAATAAACTGGAACCCTGTTATCTGTTGTTTTTTTTTTTTTTTTTTTTTTGTTTTGTTTTTGATGGTTGTACTTCTTGGTCTTCGCATATCATACATTCCAATTTTTGACCCTAAATATGTCTGTTCACATAAGGGCATCAGCTTTAATAAGTGCCGTCACGTATAAACAATGGCCGCACTTTTCAAAACATGCTCGTTATAAAAAGAAAAAAAGTAGTGGTAAAAAGACTATTCTGCGAGTTATTAGAAGTACTCGTAAATATTTCAAGTATTGTGAAGAAGAATTATTGGATTTCAGTGACATTCTGTTTTTCACCAGTGGAAGAACGCTGTAAAATAAGGTAACATTTTTGCAAATGTATACGTAAACTTAACAGTTGAGCTTCTGCGCAATTTATATACACAATCGTATTAATTTTTCAAAATAATAACTTGTGCAGGATCTATTGAGGAAAATACTGAGTGTGTTTTATAATTATTTATGATAACTTACTGAAATATCAAATACATTTAAGTACATTTAACAATGGAAGACTGTTCTGTCAACATAGAAAATGGCAACACCAGTAAGTGTGTGAATGTAAAACTTGAACAGAACTCCAGCGTTTCAACCGATTCATTCTCTACAAGTTTTACAAATTCATCATGGAATTCGTCGGGTGAAGCACACATTTTCAGCGATCCATTTGAGGGAATTTTGCATAGGACGCACGCTTCTGAGGCCAAGTTCAGCATCGAATTCATATCCAGTCACTTCTTTGATGCGTTCAGACAGAAAATTCATGCTGATTACATGAGCATTGTTGATATCGATGAGACCATGTTTCCAAATGTACTACGCATATAAATGGTGCTAAGTGCGATATAAAAAGCTAGATAGCCATTTCAAAACGATGGAACTGAGCGGGATTGGTTATAGGTTGTGGCGAGAAGAACGGTTTCCTAAGATTTCACAGGCCCTTTTTAAACGATTGATGCAGGAATTGGACAGCCAAGAGATAGATTCCAGTCAATATGACAAATGGATGGCAGAAGATCTTACAGAACAGCGTTCTCTACAAGAAGAGCAAATATGTGACACCATAACAAATGACGTCGACGCCGCGTCAAACTTTAACGTCGTTTCGCGCGACGCGCTTAACTGCGACGTCGCACCGGATGTTGCACCGACAAATGAAACAGATGATATGGGAATGAGGAGTACTTGCGACCCGGATACACAGACGCTTTCTGGCACTACACGGACGGTACGGCTTGTATGTAATGATCCGGTTCTCGTATCTGACTCACTTACACAGCCGAATGATTTATTTATAGTCCAGAAAATTACAAGTCAAAGTGAAAGTATTAGAAATGTGTCTTCTCGGGACCCCGTCCCCGCTCCTGTTACAGTTAGTTCAACGCGACCAATTCTGACATCCACGCCTATCGTGCAGCGACAAGAGGTTTGCCTGGGGAACAACGAAGGGCAATTAAGTCACAATGTATCAAAGAATCTGAACAGAATACAGCAGCTTGAGGACGGTATTAAAAAAATCAAACAAGACATTCTGAACCAAATGGAGTTTAAATTGAATGAACTGAAATGTTCTCTCGTTAACATTATAGAAAATAAGGACTCAGATACGTCATATGCTAAAGCTGCTAGACGCGGAAGCCCCGATCCAGTGATGCAACAGTCTACCAACGGAAACAGTCAGAGCATGTCTACATCGGGCCTTACTGATGAAGGGTACGGAGACCAAACCGGAAATGGGGATTCTAGTACATCATCTGAGACACAAGTAAAGAGACCATTTGTCCCTCTAGCTACAGAAACTAAGCAGAGACCCAATGGAATAACTGACCCCAGCCCTATCCCGGTGCATATGTCGAATCGGAATGCACCATTTCAACACCGACCAACATCGCTCAGCAATGAAAATGAGCCGCGCTCGAAAACAGCAACAATCAGCCGATTTTTTTCAACTCATCAAGAAAGAACCCTTCTTATTGGTGACTCCATCATTAAGGGAATAAACCCCAGAGGCTTGAAAAAGGAAATTACTCTGTGCCCAAAGTGGGGCCACTATACTGGACATATGCGATGACATTTCCGTGTATGATCTGAAGTCGTTTTCAAACGTCATAATTAGTGTCGGCGGAAATGACTGCTCCAGCCGCGCGGACATCAACGCTTTTGAGGATAAGTACAACCAGCATCAACCTTATCAAAACCGCTAACAACAGTTGTGTGGTATACGTCTGCAAAGTAATACCAAGTGGAGATGTTGACGTTTCAGCATTTAACCATTCCATTCAACGGCTTGCAGAACAATGGGTAGCATGTCAAGTGTATTGCATTCAGGACACTTTCAGCCTGTTTTTTGGACGAAACAGAGTACTTACCCGTCGATATTATTCCAGGGATGGGATTCACCTGTCTCATTCTGGAATTAAGAGACTCCTGGATGCGCTTAACAGAAATGTGAACATTGTCGGTAACTTTGATTTGTGTGTGTATAAAATAGCCAATCTTGATAATCAAAGGACTGTAAGACCTGGTACAAACGGAATTTCAAAATTGCAATCTAAAGGTGGTAATGACTTTAAGAGTTTAAAAGGACGCAGTCGAGCTAGCAATGCCTTCTGTTATGGGTGTAGCATGACAGGCCACAGTGACATTGAATGTTGGTATGCCCATAAGGGACTGGGCACAATCGCCGACCGTAAAGTTGATAATCTGAAATTGTTTCAACAACACAATCGGTTTCATATTTTTCAGCACATGTGCAGTGACTGTAATGCTATTCAATTTATTTGTCCTTCTCGTGCTGAACTTTTATTAGAGCCTGGTTTGATTTGTAATCAAGTAAAAAATGTATATAATTATTCTGAAAACACAATGTCTAGCACCAGTATTAGTCCAAATTCCTTGTCAAGGCAACTTAAAGTTAGTCCTGTGCCACAGATTAGGTCTAATGTTAATTCAGGTCATTCATCTCACACTTTTATTCATACACAAGATCATCCGCATTCTACTTGGGTAGTAAGGGTATAAATATCGGTCACCTAAATATACAAGGCATCTGTGGCGAAAATATGAGTAAATTTTCAGAACTAAAACTCTTACTAACTGCAAGAGAAAATTGCAATTTACATATTTTGGGATTAAGTGAGACAAAGTTAAAAGATCATAAGTCGACAGAAGTTTTCAAAGTTGATGGTTTTCAGACTCCGTTCAGAAAAGATAAAAACTGTAATGGCGGCGGAGGTCTAATTGTCTATGTAAGAAATGGCTTAAATGCCAAACGCAGAGAAGACTTGGAAACAAATAATATTCCATGTTTATGGCTAGAAATTACACCTATTAACTGTAAACCATTTTTAGTTGGAAACATTTATAGGCCGCCTGATTCAAAAGTAGAATTCAATGATAGGTTTGAAGAATTTATTGATAAGGTGATTGGTGAAAACAAAGAATATATCTTGATGGGCGATTTCAACAAAAATTTATTAAATGTAGATACCAACATAGAATGGGGGAATTTTACAACTTCCTTAGGTCTTACTCAGCTAATTGACGAACCTACAAGAATGACAACAGAATCACAAACTCTAATTGATCACATTTATACTAATATTGAGGAAAACATCCAAAGCGTTGCAGTGAAAAAAAATATGTCTGAGTGGTCATTTTGGTGTTTTCTGTACTCGAAAATCCCACTCTGTCGTAGGTAACAAGACACACCAAGTTATAAAATACAGGTCGTTCAAACATTTTGATGAGTTAAAATTTCTCCGTGACTTAAGTTGTGTTCTTTGGGAAATTATTCAGAACTTTGACAAAGTCGATGATATTTTATCGGTTTGGAGTGCCCTATTTTTAAAAATACTTGATAAACATGCACCCATAAAAAGTCACAGAATAAAAAAGAAATACCAGCCTGACTGGCTAAATACTGAAATTTTAGATTACATGAAAGAAAGAAATAAATGTAGATTAAATGGTAACAATGATAGGTATAAGTTTTTGCGAAACAAAGTGTTAAATTTAATTGAAAAGGCTAAACAAGAGACCTATCAGTCTAAAATCGAAGAGGGTAAATCAGACCCTAAGTCAATATGGAAACTTTTTAAAGAACTTGGAGCCAATGGGAAGGGAAATAACTCTGAATCCAGGATAAACATCAAATTAGGTGAAAAATTGGTGACACGCGAAGCTGATTTGACTCAACTTTTCAATTCTTACTTCGTCAATATCGCTTCAAGTATTAAAGAGCCAACTGTGCATTCTGACTTCGAAGTACTACAAAACTATGTCGAATCTAAAGTCACAAGCAACAATGAATTTACCATTCCATTAACAAATGTAACTTTTGTAAAACAATTTCTAACCAATTTAAATGTGAAGAAATCAACTGGTCTAGATAGTATAGGTCCAAGAGTTCTTACGATTGCAGCAAATGTTTTAGCACCTAGCATTACTTTTATTGTGGATAAAAGCATACTCTCTGGTAAATTTCCATGTTCGTGGAAGGAAGCAAAAGTTAAACCCCTTTTTAAATCCGGTTCTAAAGATAATGTAAACAATTATCGGCCAATCTCTATTCTCCCTACTATATCAAAACTAATTGAAAAATGGATTGATAATCAATTTACGATATATTTGAATACTTATACTTTGCTTCATAAATCTCAAAGTGGTTTTCGTCCTAAACATTCTACAGAATCTGCACTTACTCTTATGGATGATTCCTGGTTAAAAGCCATTAATGACGGAAAACTTATCGGTTGTGTTTTGGTCGATTTCCGAAAGGCATTTGATCTGGTCGACCATAAAATTCTACTGAAAAAATTGCAATGTTATAAGTGTAGTGAAAATTGTCTAAAATGGTTCGAGTCCTACCTAACAAACAGAACGCAACGCGTTTCATTAAATAATAATGTATCTGAACCTGAACATGTAACATGTGGTGTTCCTCAAGGTTCTATATTAGGACCTTTATTATTCTTACTTTTTATTAATGATTTGCCATTAGTGTTAAAGAACTCAGCAAATGTTGACCTATATGCTGATGACACCACTATTTATGATGTGCAATGTAATACAGATCAGCTTGAATCCAATCTACAATTTTCATTAAACGCACTTCATGTTTGGTGTAGACAAAATGGCATGGTTTTAAATACCGAGAAAACAAATGTTATGTTGATTACTAGCAGACAGAGAAGAAGCAACTCACAAAATCCCAATTTATCTTTGAGATACAATGAAATCGACATCAAAATGACAACTATCAGCAAAATACCGGGTGTACAAGTTGATGAAAATTTGTTGTGGAATAGTCAGCTTCTCCACGTTTCCAAAAAGGTATCTTCTTATTTATGGCTACTTGGCAAAATACGGCAGTATTTATCCAAAGAGCATAGACTGTTATTTTATAATGCTAACATTAAGCCGCATCTAGAGTATTGCAGTACGGTTTGGTCAAATACGTCGAATAGCAATATAAGTAAAATAAATACATTACAAAGACGGGCTTGTAAAATAATCCTGTCGCAAACTTATAATGGTTTTCACGAAGCGCTTCAAAGGTTAGATATTCTGTCATTTGATCAAACTGTATTTCTTAACAAAGCTAAAATTATGTACAAAAATTATAACAATTTGGCACTAACCTATTTACAGGAGTTATTCCAAATGCGCGAAGTGAATCTCGATAATACTGCGTCTAATTTAAGATCTGTGACTCACAAGAATTATTTATTGCCACAACCAAAATGCAATTTATTCAAAGGTAGTTTATCATATTCAGGCGTTGTGGTTTGGAACAGCATCCCCATTGACATAAAAATTTCAAAATCACTGGACATTTTTTATAAAGAAGTGTACTGATTGGATTCAAGGTTAATAATCATTTTTATAACATATACAATACTTAGGCCTCCGCCGTCAGTAATTCAGAACTTCGAATATGTATATTGTATTTGCTTTTTTTTATAATGAATCTCACTCTCTCTTTCTCTCTCTCTCTCTGTCTCTCTCTCTCTTGCTTGTTGTCATGTTGTATGTATACGTTACATGCTATCCTTAATCAGTCATAGCTACTACATTTACTCATAAGACCATATGCCCTGGCATAGTTTTCTATTGGAATAGTGACACGAGATAAAGATACTTTTTGTCCTCTGTGAGAACGCTCTCAAATACGCATGCCTATTCATCTAGCGGAGGCGGGCCCCCGTAGCACAGTTGATAGGAGAGTTGACTCTTTATCCATTATGTCTCTCACGGTTGTGGTTCGAGCCTCGCTCGGGTGACATGTGGGAAAACCCAAGTTCTGCTTACGGAAGGTCAGGTGCTTTTTCTCCCCGGGTTCTCCGGTTTACGCTCACTTTTGATGAACTCCGGTTTACGCTCTCACTTTTGATGAACGATCGGCTCGATATAAGTGAAATATTCTTGAAAGGGCCGTAAAATCCCGATCAAAAAAAAAAAAAAAAAAAAAAAAAAAAAATAATAATAATCATCTAGTGAAGCTAGATGTCTGATTACCTTCGTTGTCTGGTCAATTTGCTTCATGTCTGCGAGCAGGCAGTTGCTCCTTGGGCCTTTGCTGGTCGAATATACCATAAGTACCATTATCTCGTACACCGCTCCATTTTAATCATTGTTTTAAATAACTTGTTGTATGTATTTGTATGTATGTAGTTTTGTTGAGGGCCTCAAGGAAGATTGGTAAAACCAATTGGGCTACCCTCGTAAAATAAAGAATTTACTTACATACTTACATTAACAGTTTGCTTATCTGGAGCCGCAAGTATGCGAGGGTCTTTTCAAAGACTGATGACGCTTTTGTACTTTTAGAGACCTTCAGAAACGGAAAGATACGGCACGCGATCGCTAGATTTTAAGTCCACTGATATCATACAAATCTCTGTACGTGTTACCACAATACTAAGCACAAAGCACAATCGAACATATTCGTATGCCATTAAACGCCTTTTAAATGAAGATATATATTAGAATCCATTCATCGTTGACACGGAGCTATGTTTTAGATTTAATCTGCAAGGAGATTAGCCAAATTCTATCAGTGTTGTATAGCATTATTGATTAGTTTGGGCAAATTAATTACTTGCGAAACATAGCTGTGCGCTGAAAATAAATGCAATAAAAATAAAATTCTCTATCTGTCATTATTTAACAGCATATGAGTTGGAAATAAAACAGGAATATGGATATACAGTCGAACTTCAATGGCTCGAACATCTTTGGGACCATAGAAATTCGTTCGAGACATGGGTAGTTCGAGCCACTGAGGGATAATCATGGCACCAGTTCAGGAAACAAATTGCAATAATTTAGGGAAATATTTTCGATTTTCAACACAATGATTGTATGTTCAGTGTAATTAGAATCGCCTCGATGAGGCGATTCTAATGAGTACACTCACCCTTCAATTCCATGATAAAATAAGAAAAAATCTCTAAATATTTGTTTTCTTGAGCTATTGGAAGAATTTTGTAGAGACTAAAAAAAGAGTTCGAATCATCCATGGTAAATGAGCCATCCGTATTTGAGCCATTGAGGTTATACTGTACAGTGAACCCTCGTTACAACAGCAGTATTTTTTTAAATTTGCTGCCATTAAAATGCATTTGCTGTTGTAAAGAAGCTTTAATAAGCAAAATAATACGTAAGGAAGCCTTGATTTATTGTTATTTCCTCAATATTTGTGAAACTCGCCTCTAAGGCGATTCCAACACATGGTTCTTGAAGTATTAAATATGATATAATTGCATAATTTCTCAGTAACTGCAACCTCTTGCGCGAAGATTTCATGGCTCTCAAATTATCATTATAACGAATTTGTTGTTCAATCGAGTGTCGTTATAAAGAGAGTTGAGTGTACCAGGAAATACCACGCACGACCATGCAATACAACCCTCCGAGGACACTGGATAAGAGCTGATTGAAAAACGGAACAAAACAGGAAAAAAAAATCATCGAGCAGCCACAATACGCCTAATTATAGTGGAAATTTTACCACCGAAAAATGAAAATTTTCAGATAAAAATCTGATATTTTTCATATTTCTGCTCAAAACAGAGATTGTGGGTACTCGTTAGAAACGCTTTGACGAAGCGGTTCTAACGAGTATCCACAATCTATGTTTTAGAGCTGAAATAAGAAAAATAATGTATACCCCTGTAAACCATAGTTTTACTATATAAACTTGGGGTTTCAAGGAGTCAGAATTATATAGGTATGTTTTCGTGATGTCCAGAAAGAGTGAACCACCCTAGATTTTCTACCTTAGAACTGTCAGTATTAGAACTACATGTTCTATGGGTGGATATCGATTAAACTGCCATCAAATCTTCATCCTAGGTCCAAATTTTGTTCATAATACGTGCAAAAGAAAGCACAGACAGGAAGAAACAAAAACATAGAGATGACAGCAATGCTAGCATTACATGTAGAACAAGAAATCATGACATACGATCTAGCTTCTTATATTCTGCAATTATGTGTTTTCTACTTTTCGAGTACAACGGGGAAAAGCAAAACAAAAAAAAAAAAAAAAAAAAAAAAAAAAAAAACGTGTTTATTGTTTAAAATTGATATTTAAAATATCGCTTGAGTGAAATGTGGCTTTCTTTGAAACATATACACATTACCTGTTTGATGATAATTACGGGATAATCTTCTTTAGTTATCAATAGAAACATATATTGTGGGTATCCATAAGATACGTATCGGGGAGGCGCTTGTAATGAATATTCATAACTAATGTTTTTTTTTTTATAGAGATAGTGAACATATCCTAAAATTATCTTATTGCATATAAAAATAGGCTATGGGAACTGTATAATTTTGAACTGACTAAGCTTAAAAAATAAAGATTCTTTAAGCTTAGCAATTTAAGATCATGTATATATTACTTCTGCGCTTCTTGATAGAAAATCAACAGCAATATGTATTTACAGTGAGAGAATGTTTTAATTCTCAGAGGATTGCCCCGTAACAACAACATATTTTGAATTAAAACTATTGTAGTCATATTGAGCGAAAAAATGATTAATTTCTGAAAATAACATTAAAATGTAAAACTATTCATTACATAAAATTCAAACAGGCATATCCTAGTTGCTTAATATACCCAAAGGCACACGCAACTGTATACTTTAACGACGTAATTATTTTATATTTCTACAAAGATCTTATATCAGGGGAGTCTTTTTTTGTTTCATTTGCATGTAAGTCTAAACTTCAATGGATCATAAAGGTATCAGTTTCAAAATTAAAATGATATATTCCGCTCCTAAATACAAACATCAAATATAAGATTGTCGAATGCAGGGAATCAAATTCTCTTCGGTAAATTACCTTTAAAACATATTTTGCAATGCACCGAATACGCCATTACTACACTAAATATTCGGATGATTAAATTCCTAACCGTACATATCCTGTCAGTTGCACAAGCCCGTTCCTTTATGTTAACTCTCTTATATGGGCTGCGTCAAGCGAAAAAAAATGCATTTGAACATGGGCACAATGCGCAGATTTTGATGACCCTGCGCATGCGCAAAGTATCATCCGGGCCTTAGCTCTCAACTCATACATTCAGTGGTACATGTATCCAATGATCTGTTAGCGAGTAGGGAAGGCCCTGATCAAACGGCGCGGATGCGCAGGCTGATCTGGGCCTTTGCTCTCTGCATATACCCGAAGAGACATTTGCGCGTGGATGGCACGGCCAATATAAACCATGTAATGTTAATCAATGGTATTTCTACTAAGACTGGCACAATTAATCGGATAATCGATTAATCGATTAATTGATCAATAAATTCCACAAAAATGATTATCATAACTGATTTGCTAATAATCGATCATTTGATTTCTGTGTTTGTTACTTTACCGTATTTACCCTTAGTATTCAGACATCTAAACACTTTACCATACTTAACGTAAAATTTGAACAAGTACAGTTTACTAACCACTGTTGTGTCTAAAATAGCTGGATAAGTGGCAAACAGTGTAGACCCTGATGAGACGCCGCAAACGCGGCGTCTCATCAGGATCTACACTGTTTGATTAGGCCTGTCTGACCAAAAACATACAATAAAGTATAACAAATGGTAAGAGTCATGCTACGACAGGGAAAATTATGACCATATCATCAGTGATTACTAATCGATTATCGACCACAACAGCAGGACTGATAATCGATTATATTTACAGCTCCGATTAGCCAGCCTTAATTTCTACCGTCTAAAAAAGGATCAAGTAACTAATAGACCGCAATTAACGACACAAAACAAGATGTTTGGAATGTAAAACGCAGATCGAGATCACATTTTAAATGACACTATAAGGTATTTTTCATAAATAATGTAACACATGTGTGGATATTTTTGTTATAGAAATAGGAATTGAAATATAAAATATAATATGATTAAACTTGTGGCATAAAAAAAAAAAACATACATATACATTAGGTGCTGATCATTTTGACACCCTTTTCACAATCCAGTACTTTTGGTTAACGTCACTATTGTGTTTATTTCAATAATTCACGGTTTTATTGACTGTTTCAGCCTAGCGTTATCCTTTAAATGTAACTATTCCATTCTCTATATGACATACAGGTTGATCCATTTTTTAATCTGTAATTAATGGAGTCACTGATGTGACAGTTTACTGTCATAATTTTTCTTGTTAAAACTATTTGTTACTTTTGTCAATCGTTTTACTGCACAAATCTGTCTTTATGTACTACTTAATAGCTAAAGGTTCAATGTAACTCCCATTATAGTGTCGCCATCATGAAAACATGCCTATATAATTTTGACCCCCTTAAACCCCACTTTTATATAGTAAAACTGGGGTTTACAGGGGTATACATTATTTTTCTGATTTCTGCTTAAAACATAGATTGTGGTACTCGTTAGAACGGCCTCGCCGAGGCGGTTCTAACGAGTACCCACAATCTATGTTTTGAGCAGAAATTTGAAAAATATCCGAATTTTTATCTGAATTTTTTTTCATTTTTTTGGTGGTAAAATTTTCAGTATATTTGAATAGGCGTGTTTTCGTAATGGCGCTCCAAAGTGCAGTAAATAGCAAACTGGTAAAAAAAAAATAAAAGTCCAAGGAGTGCTACATGTATAGTCACAAGTCACAGCCAATCTTGTCACAAAGAGGAAGACAAAAGAGACAAAAACCAACACGAACTTTACGGCAAACAAGCGTACGAAAAGCCCACCGACCAGCTCTCTCTCTTTCTCAAGCGAGGTTATTGCAATGCTCAAAGGACTGAAAAACACAAGGACAAAAGACGAGTACTATTGCAGAAAGAAACAATAGTTGAACTACGGCGGTCAAAGCCAAAGACATACCATCAAGCCCAAAACTACTTGATAAAGCTTTAAAAGAGGTCGTCATTGAGTCTGCGGCCCGGACCGCCGTCGAGCACTTCAAGAGCAAAGCATCGCCATCAACAGTGATTGGGTTGATAACTGGGCATGCAGTCTGCCGCATTATACATGCATCTAGTAGTCGGGTTTCTCAATTCTTGTACTTTGCAAAAAAAAAAAAAATAAATAAATAAATAAATAATAATAATAAAATAAATAAATAAATAAATAAATAAATAAAAAGACGTAATCCTTGCGGCTTGATTGTTTTTGTTTTTTTTTTGTTTTTTTTTGTAAATATAAAGCTTGGATATTGGTTCATACAAAACCGCTGTATAGCAATGCGAAACTTATTGCAGTTTGGAGAAATGCATGCATTTTGCATGATACTGGTTTAGAGATTTGCCAAGCAACTGTAAGTTCTATCGACCGTATAGTACACATGTATATACATGTACCAAGAGGTAAAATACACCCAATACACACCCAGCTCGCGATGAATTAATCTGTACAGTTGATGTCTGAATATATTAGCACTGATTGTTTCAAGATCGTGTCGTGTTTTGTAAAACGGCGTGTATTTTCTAAAAAAGCGCGGCGATTCTCCTCAACATGCACGTTTAAGACTTACGTAAGTACAATACAGGGTTCTCTACAAATAGTTTTATTGAAAAACCATAAGCACGAACCCCCGAAAGATGTCTGGTAAATTTTAAAATGTGTCATTCAAAATGATATCATAAGATTTACAATCAAACCTTTTCCTATAGATTTATTGTAGAGGCCATATTGGATAAAAATCGGACATTTTTTTATGTTAATCCATTTCTGTATACCTTCTAATATAGGCTATAGAAAACGGTAGAAGGTTTATTTGAAACGTAGTTTGCATGCGGAATTTAAAAAAAAATCATGTCAGACAGGAAAATGGGGTACTCTTCCTTAAATGCGAAAAAACAACCGGGCTGTCACTAATGACGACATGTTTGCATTATCGCATGAGAAAATAAACATTCTGTTTCTGTTTTGAGCATTTTTCTTTCTTTTTTATGATTTTAACCTAAATACACAAGGTTTTGTAAACTTAGAAATTGTTTAGTATCAACTGGGCCTCCATAGTACCGTGCGAGTTCTCGCGAAATGCAATGTACGCATATTTGCTATACTGTTGTTCCTATATCGAAATAAATTGTATACGCAATGTACGCATATGCAATGTACGCATATTTGCTATACTGTTGTTCCTATATCGAAATAAATTGTATACCTTTCCGATGCTAGGGTTAGAAAAAACAGAGTACTAGAGTCCGTATTATAGGCTATATACTATTCTTTTAAAACGGTTAATTAGCTTCCTGAATTGTTCCGAAAAGGTAGGATTCCCTACTGTAAAATTCTGGTTCCGATATACCGCGTTGCAGCAGTTTCTTCTGGCTGACACCATAAATTTCTGACACGCTCTGTGTCTGCGATATAATTTCGGAAACGCCTCCCAGCAGGCAAACAACATCAAAATGACGTCTATCAACATCGATGCGACGTAATCACGTCGCATCGACGTTGATACGACGTCATTTTAACGCTGTGTGCCCAATGGGCTTACATGTACGGTGTTGATAATAACGATAGTCCTGTTTAAGAAGTTTGGCTTTAAGGGCTTTGTTACGACTTTTGAAGTCAGTAAGGTTTGAAAAGCTCTTGCAAATCGAATAAGTTGAGACAAGTATACCCCATATGATGTGCCGGGGGACATCGTAATCCATATAAGGGAAATTGACTATGTCAAAATCGTCCCGTTCATTATAAATTTTACTAGAAACTGTACCAATAAATATAAATAGTTTCAACTAAATAAAAATCGGTGCCTCGGTATCGGAGGAATTGACTTTATTTAATTGAAGTTCAGTATGGTTTATGCGGTCTGACCACAGACTCAGGACGTCGTCAGTTTGAATCACATCTCGACCCCCTAACTTAAGTGGGGATTTAAACTAATTTCTACGGTCATTCCCCGCTTCCCCCCCCCCCTCCCCACCCCCACCTCGCGCCCCAACCGCTGATTCAAAAATGGTATTTGGCAATTACTGGCAATGTATGTCGACACAGTACTGTGTAACCGCTTAGAGCACTAAGCCAGCTAGCGAAATGTGTGAATTAGTTAAATGACCGACTCGATACGTCTTAACAGCGTTGACTGGGCCCTAAACGCCAACGAAAAGAAGCTTCCATTATGGCAATATGCATTTACGTTATGCTCAGCGCTCTATTTAAGGCGCAACCAAAACGCATTGATATTTTTTCTCTTTCATCCACGAAAACATATGTTCAGGTCGTAGAAGCACCGCGACGATCCCACAATATATGATTTTATGGAAGTGAGTCAATTCTAATAAGGACTCTCAATATAGGCTTGCACAGAGAAATAAGAAAAACAATAATGTCTTCAACGTTCCTGGTGAGGCGCTGACTGCAACCGTAATGAATACATACGTTTCTTATTTCTCCACGGAACAATATGTTAATATTACTCATAAGAAGCGCCTCGCCGAGGCACTTCTAATTAGTACCATCAACATAACATGTTTTCGTGGAGAACTAAGAACGATCCTATGTGGATACCTTTCATATCTGGAGCTATGATCTTATACCCTCTTATCTAGAATTCTATTATGCCTATCATTGTTGATCAAGATCGATTGGGACAAGTTAAGAACATTATCCGCGCATTAATTGACTGTCAAACAAGCGGACTTCCAAGAGCGCAATACGTTTAAAAACATCACTCAAGGTAACAAGAGTACTTTATGTTCGAAAACTAATTAAACCAGGATTTCTCATTAACTTCTAGATCAATCCATGTTATAGGTCCTAAACGATATCGAATGAGATACGTCATAACAAAACAATTCTTACTCCGAAGTTTCATTTTCCTGTATCATATTAAAGATAAAAAGATAAACGAATAAACAAAAAGCTTAATCCTTTTTAAAACGCTAAGCAAAATTGGTGCAGACGACATTCTATTTTTTTTTTTTTTTTTTTTAATATTTTTTCGGAGGCATGCTAATCATCTCTAAAACGTCTCCAAATACTACACCAAATCAAAAGGTCATCAGATCTACTGCACTTTAAGGATTAATGTTATGTACGAAATAATCGGTACATGTAACGACTGTAAGTATTATTATAAAGACAGGAGTATTACGTTGTTTTTTTTTTTTTTTTTTTTTGTTTGTTTTTTTTTGTGAATCTCTAAATGAAAATTAGTACAAATGTATATTTTTTGACAAACTTTCCAATCCATACAAATAGCGCACACATAAACACAACGCACCAACAATACAAATGAAGAGATCTAACCATGGAAACAAATACAAAGCGTAGTCTTCCCGAGACAACAAAAGAAGAACGGGGTAAGGAACAAACAATGACAAAACACAACGATATATGTACAACCGTCGTACGAACAAAGGATATTTGCTACAGCGGAACTGCTTTCTGTGGTTCTGCACTGTTTGTTGAGGCCTGTCTGTCTCCATACTTGTCCGCAAATAAGTGAATATACCCAGGAAATGCCTCAGTTACGTACTAAAACCCTCCCGAGACACTAAAAGAAGAAAACATGAGGAACAACCCACCTAGCTTTATAAATCTAAAGCGGACCGTTATCGGCCCATCAGTTACCCTGACGGGCCGATAACGGCCCGCTATAGATTTATAAAGAATGCTTACTGGGAAATAATGACAAAACAAGATTTGAAACCACAGACGAACAAAGAAGAACTGTAACAGGAGAACCGCCTTGGGACGGTCAGTAGGAAAACCACTGGGGGTTTAACCAGTTTGATAGGCAATTGATTTATGTTTAAGGAATGATAAGTGGACATACTGCCTACCCTTGAGTATTACTAATCCCCTTGTGCACAAATATAAGCGAATGTACTCAAGAAATGCCATAATCACGGAACACAGCCTACCCGAGACACCGCAAGAAGAAAAGATAAGGAACAAATACCGTGCAACCTCCTCGTATCAGCCACCCTTGGGAAGTCTCAAAAAGGCCCAACCCCACCCAAGTAGTATATCTCCTTACTGTTTCAAGGCGAATCATACGTTGCAGTTTTTCTGTGTTCACGCGTCGGTTGATTTGTATGTGTATTGTTTATTTTGTCATTGGGTGAAAGTGAAGTTCGTGCGAGTGCAGTTGTTTTAAGCCCCAACCCCACCCCAGTAGTGCATCTACTGACCGTGCCAAGGCGGTTTCTCTGTTGCAATTTTTTTCTGTGTTCGTGCGGCGATTGTTTCGTATGCGACGTTTGTTTTGTCATTGTACGTTCACCATCTCTCTTTTTTTTTCGTACCTTGTGATTGTGCATTATTGTGGCATTTTGTCTTGCCTTGTTAGAAAAATATAGCGTCAGTCTGAAAACACTTCTGCAACAAGGTATATCGGAACCCGAATTTTACGGTGACTTAGTGTACAGATTTAGAAAAATTGTAGGTAAATCTAACTTTTCGGAGCAATTCAGAAAACTTAGTAAAAGAATTGGTTATAGCCTGGATTTTATGCGGTAGACTGCATGCCTAGTTGTCAACCCAGTCATTGTTGATGGCTATGCTTCACTCTTTAATTGCACGACGGCGGTTCGGGCCTCAGACTCAATGACGGTCTCTTCGTAAAACTTTAACCAGTGGGTTGGGGCTTGACGATATGTTTTTGGCTTGGCCCGCTGTGGTTCAGTATTGGTTTTCATTTACTCTGACATACAGTAGAATTAGCCATGAGTACTCATCTTTGTTTATTATAGTGATTAATTTGATTTTTATGTTTTCGCTTTGATGCATTGACTGAGTTGGGAGCCTTTATGCGAACCGAACTTTGCTTGGTCGTTTCTTATTGTAAAACTCTTTCACTTTCTTCAGTACAGAATTCTTGTAGAATCGGCCAGTGACTGTATGACCAGATGGACAAGGCACTTGAACGACTGGCCCTCTTGAATTAAAGAAAACTGCGTACATCTTTTTCGAACTTATGGTTTTCTGGGCAATACATGGGCGTTTTTGATCTTTTTGCTTCCATTGCTTATTATCAGCCCTTCTTTGTGGCTCAAACATGTGCACCCAGGTTTCATCACCTGTTAGCAAGTTAGAAATAACCCGACTAGTACAGCCTTTGTATGTTTTCAAAAGTTCCCGGGCACATTTAAGGCGTTGTGTCTTTTGCTCCTCAGTGAACAAATGAGGTACCCTCCTACCGCAAACCTTTCTCAGGTCCAAACGCTTTTTCAGAATTGTTTGCACACTGCCTTCTGATATGCCAGTACAACTAGCTATATCTTTGACAGACAATCGCGCTTCCTGTTCGACAACAATCTTTACAGCACCGATGTTAGCCTTGGTAACAGAGGTTTTAGGCCTTCCGGGACGGGTATCATCTTCAACAGAAAATTTCCAAGCTTTAAAAGATTTAACCCACCTAAACACTTTGCACATTGAAATGGTCTGAGGTCCATATATACCACACAATTAATAAATATCTGCTTTAAAACTATATTAAGCCTAATGCGGCATTTAATATAGCTACGAATTTCAGTCTTCTGGTCCAGGTTCAAATGTAACAAGTAAATTGGTCAGTGTATATGACTGCATCTATTTCAATTTAAATAACTTGGTCAGTTGGAAAGCAATTTGCACGAAATAAACGTGTATCGTTAGCTATTCAACACACCACTCAAGTGCAGTGAAGCATTTTAAAATATATCTGGGATAAAACTTAGAAAGCCTACTAGTGACAGAACTTTTTGCACGACCCTCGTAATTGTATGCAATGATTTAGAAACTCATACAAACTAAAATGCCACTGAAAGGTCAAACAATAAGATGAAGAGGATACCTCCAGCATCAGACACTCCATTAATATCATGCAAACAGAAACTGATGTGATTTTGTGAATAGTAAATCAAATTGAATCATATTTTGCGTAAAGCACTATTTATGCCAAATACGGCATGAACAATTCGATATTGAAATTACTCCTACACAAATTTCACAACTATTACATTACGAAACGACCAGGAAATAACGCCTCTATTCTTATGGAACTTAAGCTATCTTTGAACATTCCAGATCGGTGCAAATGCTTGTGCATCCATGTCGCTCAATTCCCAAGGATATAAATGTTATATTTTCAATGTCATAGCTCCAGATAAGACGTGTTTTTTTTTTTTGTTTTTTTTTTGTTTTTTTCACATTACGAAAACACACCTATTCAAATATATAGAAAATGTCACCCTCAAAAAACTGAAAATTTTCAGGTAAAAAAATCTGATATTTTGCATATTTCTGCTCACAATATAAATTGTGAGTACTCGTTAGAAACGCCTCTCCGAGGCGCTTCTAACGATTACTCACAATTTATTTTTTGAGCAGAAATAAGAAAAATAAGACAGACCCCTATAAACCTCAGTTTTACTATAAAAAGGTTGGGTTTAAGGGGGGTCAAAATTATATTGGCATATTTTCGTGACGACCAAAATATATGTTTCACTGGTGAGGCAGACGACCCCTATACGGACCAAACATATGTTTTTAATTTGTAGATGCATCAGAATTAAAGATGAAGTTTCGCGCGATTAAAACTGGTTTAAGCCTCCACCCCACCCCAGTAGTTGATCTTCTGACCGTTCCAAGGCGGTTCATCTGTTTCAGTTTTTCTATGTTCGTGCGTCCGTTGATTCGTATGTGACGTTTGTTTTGTCATTGAGTGAAGGTGAAGTTTTGCGCGAGTAAAGCTGATTTAAGCCCCTACCCCACCCCAGTAGTGTATCTTCTAACCGTTCCAAGGCGGTTCCTCTGTTGCAGTTTTTCTACCTGTCCGTGCGTCGGTTGTTTAGTATGCGACGTTTGTTTTTTCATTGTATGGCCGCCATCTCTCTTTCTGATGATGCCTTGTGATTGTGCGTTATTGTTCCTGGATGTATTCACATGCAGTGTCTCTCCACAAGAACATATGTTGTAGATACCCATTAGAAGTGTCTAATGAGAACTTACAACATTTGGGTTTAGTGAAAGCAATAAGAAAAAAAATATTTATCTGATGCCCATGCCCTCTCTTATCTGGAGCAATGCTGTGTACAGAAGATAATGAGGCATTCAATCTACTATCTGGCGCTTACTTCCTGTAGGAGTAAGCTTAGAAGATTCATTACACTAATAAACACCTTTATTAGGATTTGATATTGAGAAAAGAAATGATATACATAAGCAGAAGAGGGTCATTCAATACTAAGTGTCCAAAACAGAATTTTTGCCCAGATTGTTTGCCCATGTAAGTGCAAGTCCTTCGTAGGTGCAAAGTTTCTAACACTCGGATTGCTCTTGTTGTATATCACTAACCAGGAATAGATGTGTTTGAGTTGAGATATAATGGCCCAGGTATCAATATTTCAGATGCCGTCTATCAGTAAGAGGAGGAAAGCAAAACTGAAGGGAAAGGTGAGAAAAAATCTTAAACCCTTGAATGTGCCTCATGTGAGGAAAGAAACTTTTTGACAAAAAAAACAACAAAAAAAAAACAAGAAACAAAAATATGACAGGGCCAATCCTATGAAAGTTTTAGCACAATGGCGCACCACTCTTCCAGCCTAATATCCGGGTATTTGTATCTATACATATGTTTTGTAACTGAATGGGTGTGCCACAATAGGAGAGCACGCTAAGATTAAATGGGTAAGAGAAAGTCCAGAGAGTGCCACAATCACAAACGCAGCCCTTCCTAGACACCAAGAGGAAGAGGAAACAGACAAAACCAAACAGGCGCAAATCGAACAAACGTACAAAAATTAGTTTTTATCCGTGGTATTTTGGTTATATGAATCAGCTTAACCCGTTTTAGACTGAATAAACTCCCCAACACTACATATTGGAAAAGTACATTTCAATTCTAGTCAGGCAATGTAATTTAGATAGTCCTAGAGACAAATGGCTAAATTATTTGCAACCAGTAGAGGCCTGATCAGATGTCACATTCTGTGGCGTCTGATCTGGATGTGCACTATTTGCCAATTACCTTTGTGCTGGTCTCCAGACTAATTGGGTTTACAGGAGATCCGATCGCCTGACGTTCTAATACATGTTAATATACAACATAACCCACAACGAACAAATACACCCAGACATAGCTGTGTCCAATTCGCTGCCAATATGCACATGTCTGTCTGTACCGGTAACAAACAAACAGTTTTAACTGAATAAATTAAGATGCCACGCCCACTTCTAATGTCCAGCCAATCAGATTACTTGATCCGGGTTTTTGATAGAAATTCACATATTTAATGACAAACAGTGCAGATCCAGATGAGTTGGCTTCTTCAGAAGCCAACTCATCTGGATCTACACTGTTTGCTAAGACAGGGCATGTCGTGTTCAGCAAGAGAAGGGTTAAAAGATAGTATTTCTTATACTTAGTGTTATGATTAAGAGGAATTGATACATTTTCTTCAGGCGGCAATGATCTCAAGCTTGATTTTGATTCCTTCTGAAAAGAATTCTATTCTAAAAGGAAACCAAATGCTCCCAAAGGGAGAAACGTCTTATTCTTTTAGAACAGAACCCATTTGAGAGGGAAACTAGTGTGCAGCAAAGTACACCTTAAACAAGTTCACTTTTGTTCCTGTAGTAGTGTCCAACATGCACTCTATTCAAATATATTGAGAATTTTACTACCAAAAAAGGAGAACTTTCAGATGAAAAATTCCGGTAGTTTTCATCATTACGAAAAGACGCCTATTCAATTATATTGAAAAGTTTACAACCAAAAAAGGAAACTTTTCAGATAAACAATTCCCATATTTTTCATATTTCTGCCCAATTAATAGATTGTTGGT
This sequence comes from Anodontia alba, assembly GCA_964016985.1. NCBI lineage: Eukaryota > Metazoa > Mollusca > Bivalvia > Lucinida > Lucinidae > Anodontia > Anodontia alba. Next base: position 16,352,204 of record OZ024821.1, read on the forward strand.
ACACTTTATAACCGCCTCGCCGAGGCGGTTCTAACGAGTACCAACAATTTATGTTTTGAGCACAAATAATAAAAATAATGTATACCCCTGTTAACCCCAGTTTTACTATATAAAAGTGAGGTTTAATTGGGTCAAAATTATATAGGCGTGTTTTCGTGATGATTTCTGCTCAAAACATAGATTGACGGCAAGGCGAGGCAGTTCTAACAAGTACCCACAATCTATGTTTTTCAGCAGATATAGGAAAATTAATGTATACTCCTGTAAACCCCAGTTTTACACATAAAAGTGGGGTTTAAGGGGTCAAAACCATATAGGCGTGTTTTCGTGATTGACACAAAGGTGCAATTTTGATAAAAGGGCTTATTTACGATTCACCCTATGAACATGCATATCTGGTGAATATTTAGGATAAATACCGTAAATCCAAGACAGCAGCTTATAAAGGAAATAAATTGCATCAATGAGTGGCCAAGTTTAACATGCCACCAGGGACTCATTAGGAACAATTTTAAGACTGGTTTGTATAAACACTTGATGCCGACATTATTGAATTATAGGATTGTTGCCTTCAGCATAGAAAGCAAGATGTCCGTACATGGCTAGAATAGATACAGTTGCTGACTTAAAGAGAACAACTCATATAAAATATAAGGCCTATACTCTTGTTTCAGTTAAATAACTGTTTTTTGTTGTTGTTTTTTTTGTTGTTTTTTTTTGTTGTTGTTGTTTTTTTTTTAATTTATTTATTTGTTCAAATAAATACATATATTTGACGAAAATAAATATACATAAATGCTAAGGGATATGATGAAGGCTAGGCCTATATTTATCCTCTCCCAGGGTGCTGTGACAGATGTAGAAAACATATAAGCAGTATACATAATAACTAGCAAACATTACAAATATGTGGAATTAATGGGTAGGTTACGATTAAGATTAAAAAAGAAAAAAGCAGAAGAAAGAAAATGAATGATGTGATAAATATGAATGAAGAGATTGACATCATAGTCATACCACAAATTTAGATCTATAACCCAATGTTTTTAGTATTTGAGATTTGATTTACTCACAAAAGTTAGTCAATAATTAATAACGATAGTCGAAGTAACTGTCGCATTTCCTTAAAAACTTCAGACAGACTGGCTCGAGGAAAAGATGTATATACAGATCAAAACACGGCGTCTTAACAAGCACTACATTGTTTGTCATTCATGTATCTGTTTTGCACTCTTCATCAAACAGATTTGCTGGAATTCGTAAGTTTGGCTAGGAGTTAAGGTGCCCGATTATTTTGTGCAAATACGGTATTAACATATAGTCGTCTCTCGTTATCTCGACTTCGCTTATCTCGAATAACCGCTTCTCTCAAAGTAAAAATCTGGTACCTGATTTAACAAAGGAGCAATTTCTCCTCTTTTCCACAATATTTTCAATATATCTCTAACTTCAGGGGTAAAATTACATATTCATTGTGAAATGAGGTTGTTTGACTTATTTTGTCCTCAATTCTGCAAATCTGATATGTCTAGGTACGGATATCTCGAAGTACTTCAGAGAGTCACTTGGACTTCGAGATAACGAGAGTCGACTGTACATGTATATCTCAGATGATTCACTGACGCATATTTGAACTGCAAAAGCCGTGATCAGCTTGTATATCCGGATGCATCTACCCTGATTAGGGACTTCACTAGTTATCTGCAGGAAGATTATACTCTGCGGGAAAACTCAAGGCCCTGACGGGATTCATGTGACTGTGTGAATACAAGCCGTACTTCCCATGAATATTTGGAAACCTTAAATACTTCAAATTTCATTTTCATTTGAATACTTGTTGATATGTCAAGAACCGCTGGATAAGTGGCAAACACTGCATCTAAGTCTTATCTGGGTTAACATTGTTTGGTCAGGCCAGTCTATCCGACTCTAGTCACACTCAGTTATCGCCTTGTAAATCCACTGTACTGCTGATGCAACGCTCTCCTTTGTAGTCGAGTCTAGTTAGATAAGCTTTATTTTATTTTATTTTTCATTACCCAGTTCTTATAAGGCATAAAGTTTTACTGTGCTGATTACAGTTTCGCAACGAACTTCATTATCAGACTGGATACATTTTATCAAGGGAAATAACTACCTTTTGTGACATCCTATTTGCTTTCCTGCACACCACGTGCATATTGAAGAGAGTTCTACGTTGAAAGAGCTAATTTCCTTGAAAACAGAAGAGTTCAAGGAACAAATGCCAAATACGCCCTTTTTTGAAGAAATCGTAAAGTCGACTATTTGTACACTTAGAAATGTCCTTAGCTGGAACCACAAAATAGTCTTTAGAGGCTTTCGGCTAGGCAACAAAAACACAGAAAGTTTCGAATTTCTATTTATATTACAGCAATTATTGTAGCTGTCTAGCATCCTAGCATCAAATTGCAGAATAAAGTAGAATATAGTTACTGTTTAGGACTTTTAAGATTAGCCTTTGGAACATGCATTTTGTTCCTATGGAAGTAGATACACTTTCAGAGGAGAGAAAACTTGTCAGAATGAATTAATTTTGCTCTCTTCCGAAAACTGTCTACTCTAAAAGGAAAGAATTTTCTTCTCTTTGTGGGCAAAGTCGTTTTTTTTTTCAGAATAAAACCCTCTTTTTCAGAAAGGGGTTAGTGTGCATGAAATTAAATAGGAAGTAGTAAAACTTGCATCCCTTACAAAATGACAGAAAAGCTACAAAATGTTTCCAGTCTTTTTTATCTTTTTTTGTGCCTGTACACACCTATATCAGTTTACAATGCAACCGTTTGTATAGTTTGCTTCCTTCAATTCATTGTGTTCGCACTATTTTAAAAAAGGACCTTATTTACATACAGAACATATTTTAGGGGTCTTCATACACTTGGTAAAATTGCAACGGTTTTAAAGCTGCCATTGCTTAGGCCGGCGATAAGGGGGGGGCGGGGGGGGGCGGGGGTGGGGGGGGCGAGCAGGGGGGAGGGCGAGGGGGGGGGCGGGCGTCGTATGCAGCCTCTCAAACTACAGTGTTGCATATGAAGAGACTCAATCACAGCGGGTCTCCGATTTTCGTGCTTTTGTCTGTTCTTTGTTTCCAAAGGCAATCCTTTTTGTTTTACTTTTATTTTACTTTTTGCAACAGAAACAACATTTGTGACTTCCTGTTTGCTTTCCTGTATACTAAGCCCCTTTTGAAAAGGAGTCTTTGCTCTTTGTGTGAGCAAGTGCTTCCCTTGTAGAGTAGACCGCTTTTCATTAACGAGCAAATACATTTTAACCCAGTTACGCCTAGCGGGTCATAAATGGGATATTGGCAAACAGTGTAGATCCAAAACGCGGCGTCTGATCAGGATCTACACTGTTTGCATTAAATACAGTTTTTTTTTTCTATAAAACATGGTAACAATAAAAACAAATAACCAGAAACTCCTTATTTTGAAATGAACGTGTCCAAAAATTTAGAATAGAAGAGTTCCTTCGGCATAAATGGGTTAACATAGTTGCCTTCTCTGAACGTGTATCGGTGCCCCTTAGACGGTTTCAGCGACTATAAATCAGCCAAATTATGTTGCATTTAAGAACATACTATAAGCAACACATGAGAATGAATTTTACGCTATATTCGATGAGCGAAGCACAGACAAACAGCCCGTGCAGGCTGATCAGAGCCCTCTTTGTTGGTCATAATTCACAACATCCACTGGGTCTATAAAAGGGTAACAAATGCCTTCAACAGACTGAGTGCAAACGCAAGGTGAACTGACCCTTTGCTATCCGCATATCGCATAAGGACCTGAAGATAAAAGGGGTCTTCCTGGCAATTACGAACAGTAATGATGCCGACCATAGAAGTAGTTACGGGCTTTTTCTATATACCGATGAATTCCTTTCAAGAGTAAATAGAAAAAGTGTATGTGCCAAAATAAAGCTCTATGAGTGATTTCAGCTCAGTCTCGGCACAGTCGACGTACCATCAACCACATGCCTATCCATTACATGTAACTGCAAACCAGACTTAGTATGAGATATCGTATTTACCCTAATTATTTGGACATGCAGAATTAAGCAAACAATGTAGAGCTCAATCGGACAGATGAGTTATTTGCCATTTCGCCCAACATTCCAGACGCATCACCAAATTCAAGTTTTAGGATACTAAGGCGAAGGTTGGCAAGCACTAAAGGTTAATACGTAAGTTTCCCCTGTCATTTTATCGTATTTATCGCTATAGCGATTTGTATTAAACGCTTTATCGTTTGTATTTATCGTCATAACGGCTTGTATTTATCGTTATATCGATTTGTACTTATTGTTATAACGGCTTGTAATCATCGATATAACGGGTTGTATTAATCATAATATCGGTTTGTAGTTATCGTTATAACGGCTTGTATCTATATTTATCACGGCTTGTAATTATCGTTATGTCAGCTTGTTTTTTTATTGTTATACCGGCTTGTATGTATCGTTATAAAGGCTTACCATACGCTCTTTACTTTATCTTGAACAAGAGATTTTAAACAACGCTGCTTTGAAAAAGACTGCTTCAGCAAGTAAGTCTTGATATTTTGTGCGAATCTTCTGCCAAGCAGACGATTCACGGTAAATGTCAATATTTGATTTCCATGAACATAAATAAATAAATAAATAAAATAAAAACAATAAAAAATATAAAATAAATAAAATGTTGTCTGCTTCAAATGTTGCTTGGCGCTTTAAGGGTAAAATTAATTATTTCTAGATTATGATACTGCAGATGATTCTACACTGGTATTGTAGTATCAGTGGACGAAAAAAATAAGAAACTTTTCCTTCAAACAAAATTCTGCTAATTATATGTGAAGCCGACATCACGACAACATACCTGTATAATTTGACCCCCTTAAACCCCACTTTTATATAGTAAAACCGTGATTTACAGGGGTATACATTATTTTTTCTTATTTCTGCTCAAAACATTGATTGTGGGTACTCGCTAGAGCCGCCTCGTTCTAACGAGTACCTACAATCTATATTTTGAGCACAAATATGAAGAATATCATAATTTTTATCTGAAAACTTTCATTTTTTGGTGGTAAAATTTTCAATATATTTGAATAGACATGTTTTCGTAATGGAGTATTTTGACGATTTACTTTACAAACACAGAACAGTTCGTGAAACGTTTTATTTTTCAGAACTATTATTTAAAGAACAAAAAAATATTTAGTCGCTAAAAACACATAGGATATATCGTGTACCTACATATTAAGGCTGACAACTGTGATTGTGCTCTCTTCTTCGATTGCGCGACGTTGGGTCGGGCCGCAGACTCATTGAAGATCCTATCCTATTTTTTTTTTTCTATATTCTTTGTTCCTTATATTACTCGTCTGTGATGCGGCACATCGTGCCGACTGAATAAATTAAAATATGAAAATGGCACCAGTAATACATGTACCAGGTTAAGCCCCAGCAATTGTACTGTTTATCGGTCCAAGGTGGTATTTCTACGGCAATTTCTTCTCGACTAATATTTTTTCGATGAAGTGCCGTTTTATGATATCGTTCTAGGCGTTTTATGTTTTGTTTTTATTTTTTATTTATTTTTTTTATTTTTTTTTATTTATTTATTTATTTATTTTTTTTTTTATTTATTTATTTATTTATTTATTTTTTTTTTTTTTTATTTATTTATTTTTTTTTTTTTAGGCATTATATGGTGCCTTGGGAGGGGCTGTGTTCCGTAAATATTACCTTCCTGTTGTCTTGCGAATGGGCTAATTAATTGATGCAGAATTGTTTTTTTCTGTGTATGTTTGCATTTTCAGTCTTCGGTTCAGAATGATGATTATTTGGTATTTTACGTCACTTTCAACATAAATAGTATCATATCGAAACCAAGGAAGAGTGGTAATGAAAAGCTCTGCGTAATAAATTTCTGTACAGTCAAAATCAAAATGTCGTCTACCGCAGTTGTGATTGGCGCGTTAAGAGTCAACAGAATGTTTTTTGTTTTGTTTTTTTTTTTTTCATCTAGGCAAAGGCATTTTAACTATCTCCAGATAGGAACAATGCCGAAAATTCAGTTGTTACGCCCGCTAGTATAAACTCATGCAGTACAGATGCATGGTCAAAATAACAATCTGGGCCCAGTTGTTCAAAGCTAACGACGTCGTTAGTTAACGATTCGTTAAAATTTACATCAAGTGATACGCAAATAGGCTGAATTTTTTGCTGAACAAATGTGAGTAGCTTAGTGCAAAAGCTACTCACATTTTTTCAGAAAAAAATACCAGAATATTGTGTATTGAATCTGCTAAAACAGTTAACGAAATGACCCTTAACGAGCTCGTTAAGCTAACGACGCTTTGAACAACTGGGCCCACATCGTATTAAGCCTTAAATCAGAAAAAAATCGCGACAAATCATATACAGCCTCATATACAACCTTTTTCTCTATATATTTTAGGGTACATGTACATGCGATATGTTGGTCCAGGTAACATATCTTTCGTATTAAAAAAAAAAAAAAAAAAAGAAAAAAGAAAAAGCTTATCGCACATACAGTTTGCATTTAAATTATACCATGCCGAGAAGTGAATCTAATCGAACAACATTTTTAGAAATGTTCCTTTCTTTACTCGCAAAGTATAGTGCTCGATAGTCTATGAAAATTGTGTTGTTTATGCGACAAGTCATATTGGTCCCTTCATTTGTTAACTACAAAAACGCAACTGTCGCTTGCCATATCACCGAATTCGCCACCATGTACAAATGTACTCATATAGCTGCAGTAAAGTTGGAGAATTATGGTTGTTCAGAAATTTTGAGGAAGTTCACGTGATGTGTTTTGGACAAAATAGAACGGTGGCAGGACATTATAAATCCTAAGAGGAGCAAATTCTTTCATTTTAGAGCAGACCGCTTTCTAGAAGGAGGTCAACCAATTTTAAAAGATTTATCCTCCCCTGAAATTGTATCCAGTCCCCTTAACTCTTTCGATGCCAAATTTCAGAGGACATTTGTCGTCTGCTTTTTTTCAACAAACTATCGCTTTGAAAGAAGTTTTATATGTAAAGTTGAAAGACTGAATACCAAACAGCGTAGATCCAGATGAGACGGCTCATTATGAGCCGTCTCATCTGGATCTATGCTGTTTGCAAACCTATTATTATTGCCTGTGACAATGAAAGAGTTAAAGTCACAAACGATCGAGTTGGTACGACTAGAGTTTGAAATGAGTCTTGATTATAGACAAACTATCTCCAAACTTTAGGTTTGCTACTGTGAATGGAAAATATAATTATGGGATGGTAAATCCAATAACAAAGATGCGGGAACAATAATGACGCGCTGTAAGGCATGGTTATCTGCTTAGAATACTATCATTTATATCAGACTAGGTTTGAAGAACAAACAAGATTTCGGAGGTAATTTATTCTCCTAATTGTCTATGGTGAATTTGAACAACGGGTTTGTATCGGATTCATATGATTCTATTAGAAGCTTGTCTGTATTTTTCTAGAGTTCTGCTTTTTTAACGGATAATGTTTTTGATGTCAAGTCTGCAGAAAAAAAGTATATACAATGTATAGTAAAACTTAAAAGACGAACACCATGGCTGATTCGAACTTGACTTTTGAGTCCCTAGGAAATTCTTCTAATAGCTCAAGAAAACAAATATTTAGGGATATTTTAGGACTAATCAGAATCACCGGCCTCATTAATGTGATTCTAATGTAAATACTCACTGTACCATTATTTTATAGAAGATTGAAAAACAAACGTCCCTAAATTAACCTCACAACTCCTGACTTGTCGCTATGATTAACCCTCAGTGGCTCGAACTAAACGTGTTTGAGCCATTGAAGCTCGACTGTATTAATATTCTGATAAGGATATGGTTTCCCATAATGGAATTTCTAGGAGCATCTGTTTTAAAACAAAACGCAATTTACATTACAGGACTTTCTTAAAGTAAAACGTACCCTTGTGTTCCATTCCTTATATAAGCCGTAACGTGAGAATCGTACCTGCTGACATCTGTGCCCAACATAGACGCAAATCAGCCCGCGCTTTCGCGCAGTTTAAGCAGTCTTCGTTGTTCGCACAAAGAAAATTTGCATCCTTAACATAATGCGCCTAGTGAATTTTCTGATCAGACTGCGCGGTGATCTGAATCTTCACTGGATGCACACGTCCGCAGGTACAGCTTCGGACGTTACGATTCATACAATGAAACCTGGAAATTGCGGGTGCCTCCTGCAAGAGTGTAAAATCATTCTTAGCAGGTATTATATATATGACTGATGTACTTTATAGTCTGAACCACTAATGCATATCCCTCAATGCATATCCAAATTATTTTCATCCTGTTATTTTGGTATTCAAAAAGGTCGACAGTATTCATAAGAAGACGGCGTAGCATTGAAAGAACTTAACTCTCTTGAAAAAGGTTTTAATTAGCCGAAACGATGAGATTTGTTTGTGAAATAAACTGAGCAAAAATATATGTGTAAAACTATTGTGCGCTTGTCATTATTTTGATCCCGTTTTGGATTTGTTACATGTAGAAACCATGTGGTACAGAGCGCAGTTGACTCTAGATCTCTGCTATTTATGAGTGGGCCTCAACTTGTTTAATATTACGGGCAGAAAGCAACATTATATGACGTACGATCGGCCAGACATAACTGTTTGGATGCATTGTCTGGCAATATTATGAGCTGCATTCAGAAGTGCAAAATGACAGCAAATGTTTTCCCTGGAGCCCTGTTCCTAAAGGCGAGTCTCAACAGGAGAAGGGGTCCAGGACAAACCAATCGCGATCAACTAGCACTTCTGCGTTCATTTAACCGAAACGTTCGCAGTTACTCCCAAACCAAAACAAATTTTCCGTTCAGTTGTAACCTTTTTCGATGGACCGAAGCGAATATCCGCGAACCATTCTAAAACTGTGTTTTGGCACAGCTAAGATGGCGGCTTATGCGAATAAACCTTTTGTACGCTTGTTCGTAAAAACTATGGAATTGTTCATGGGTTAATTATACAGTCGATCACTTCTAAAAGTAAAATTTATAGATATAATTTATTCATTCTAACGTCAAGTTTCGTCAACCAAAATAACTGCCACTCTCTACTTTGAGGTCACACAAGACAGGTTTGCAATAACGTTTCAAATGGTGCAAAATTCTCATAAGTGATATGCTTTATGAACGCAGCCTTGGTATAACCTTCAACTTCGAAATATTATATTGAGACATTGTGCGACTATATTAATGCAGCCACGGATGGGGGTGCATAATCCGAATATGCTTCAGCTGTTTTGTCCATGAAGCTCATAATATAATAGATGAAATGAAATATGGAAATTGCATGAGGAATGGCCGTTGTAAGTAGTCTGAGATCGCAAATGCTTTATTAAGATACGTTTCGAAGTGTATGTTAAAATGTCTGTAACCCTGCTGAACAATGCATCCTCATTATGCAACTGGATTCCTAATTTCCCATCCGGTTAATAAACATACCTCACTTCCTGTATTTGTTAATTTGACTTGTAAATTCTAGTTCTTCCTCAGTCAGGCTAATTTGTCTGCATGAATAAATTGCCTCCAGTGCAAGTCTATATTGCATCAACAAACCTATGTACAGTGAACCCTCGTTACAACGACAGCATTTGTTTCAAAGATATAGTCATTAAAATGAATTTGCTGTTGTAAAGAACTCTTTATGAGCAGAATGATATGCAACAAAGGCAATGTTTTATGCTTATTTCTTCACAGAATGTATGTTTTGGATATTTGTTAGAATCGCCTCGATGAGACGATTCTAACAAATATCCGAAATATTTGTTCTTTGAAGTATTGAAAGTAATGTTCCTGCATAATGCCTGATAAACTATCACCTCTTGAGATAGGGTGTCCGGTGCTAGTCGAATTGTCAGTACAACGAATTGAGTCGTTATATCGAGTGTCGGTATAATGAGGGTTGACTGTAAAATCCGTACTTCTTAGTCTTAGGTCTAGATAAGCCAGCTTGCAACAACATATTGGTATTTTCACATTTCTTTACAAAACATACTTGGTGAGTAGTAGTTAGAAATGCTCCAGAAAAATGCTTATAATGAATACTCAGAAAATAAACGTTTTTTTTTTTTTTTTTTTTTTTTTTTTTAGTGGAGAAATATTAAAAAAAAAAAGTAAATCACGAAAACATACCACATAACTTTGACCACTTTAAACCCCACTTGTACAATGTATATAGTAAAACTGGGGTTTACAGGGGTATACACTATTTTTCTTATATCAGCTCTAAAACATAGATTGTGGGTACTCGTTAGAACCGCCTCGCCGAGGCGGTTCTAACGAGTACCAACAACTATGTTTTAAGCAGAAATCTGAAGAAAAAAATCAGAAATTTGTATCTAAAAATTCTCTTTTTTGGTGGTAAAATTTTCGGTATATTTGAATAGACATGTTTTCGTAATATCCTTATCTACAGCTGCGTGAAACATGACATTTCACTATAAAATACAAGAAAATGAGGAAGATTTTGGTTAGAACACTGAAACATATTCATGTTGCAGAAAAAAGCTGCTTTAAAGCAATCAACAAATTAAAAAGCTGTTTTAAAATTGCTAAAATCTCCTAAATACCCCTATTTTTATTACCTTTTATTAAATTGCATGACACAACTTTACATCCTGAATAACCTTCCAGACAGGGTACAGACGAATACCCTTTGTGTCTCACTTGATACAGAAGCACTATACTCATGCATTCCGCATGAACTAGGAATGGAGGCAGTAAGTACTGGTCAGACAAGTATCCAGAGGAAATAAAAAGTAGATTTTCAAAGTTGAAACATGTTTATTCTAGACGAGATTAAATTAATGCTCGAGAACAACACGTTCTGTTTTGATAATAACTTTCATACACACAACAAAGGCACAGCAATGGGCACGAAATTCGCCACGGTTTACGCAGCCTTAACAATAGGTTACCTTGAAGAAACACTATATGAAGAAGCCAGAACACTTCACTGCAAAAACTTCGGGGATTACATTGTTCAAAATTAGAAAATGTTTCGTTTCATGGACAAACTCAAGTAACAATTTAGAAACATTGCACGCAATTTTTTATAACTTACATAAAGATCTGATTTTACATTTCAATATAACAATGTTGAACAGCCATTCTTAGATGCATTAGTAAAAAATTGAGAAGGAAAGCTAGAAACAAACATTTTCTATAAAAAAAAAAAAAAAAAAAAAAAAAAAAAAAACAAAAAAAAAAACCGAAAGCAAACAGTACTTACTTTTTTATTCTTGTCACCCTAGGCATACTAAAAGTAAAGTTCCATTCAATCTAGCACGCCGCCTATGAACAATTGTATCAGAAGAGCAAACTTTACAAATCCGTATGCAAGAATTAAAATCTTTCCTTGTCAAACAAAAATATCGCGAACACATAATTGATTTTGGCTTAAATACGACAATGAGTCTAGATAAGGAACTACCCAGAACAATAAACACAAGACAGGACGAATGTATCGTTCCTTACGTTCTGCGGCCTCTGGTCTGGGTCTAGACTGTTTACCAATGTCCCGTTTATAGGACGCAAGGTATAAATGAGTTAATTTCACATTTTACACAGTGGTTTTGAACAGGATTATATCGAAAAAAAAAGTATCTCTAATTTAACTGGACTCTTCTACATCAACTCTTTGGACCTGTTATTTTAAAATAGAAAGAATGTGCGGATACATGTATTTATATAATTACAGTGTTTTACAGAAATTCCTGTATTTAATGCAAAAAAAATTATTTTGGGGATATATGCAACTCAGGTAGACAATGTTTGCGCCTGTTTACTCTTTCAAGGAATTGGGTCTTTGTTACAAGAAATATGTTCGCACAAATCAGTGCTGATTTGAGAAGGCATGAGTGGAATCTCGTCTGCGCATGCGTGATTCAGCGGAAGTTTTATTTGTCACGACTTTCCTTATATATATCTTCAGTTGGGATTAAATGGAATTGCGAATTATTGACTAAAACGGACTAATCAAAATTTGCCAAAAGCTTACAAACCAATCAATTATTAGAATGTGTCTGTGCTTTCTTCCTAGTAGACGTCTAAAGAGAAAAAAAGAATGTTTCAATCTGTGGTAATAATGTACAACCAGACTGACCTCGGGATCATGCACTATGTAAGTTAAAACGCGTTTCAAAGCAGTTAAGCCACTGTGGATTCAAACATTGAGTCCAACTGATGATTATTCAGCCGTTAGCAGTCACCTTGGTCAAGGTTGGTCCCAGCGGGCACATGACGTTTATACATGTACAACGTCTCAGCATTGCATGCCAGCTGGAGTCGGAAATAGCCGATTATATACATTGTGCACCGAGTAAAAAGTGAAGCACAGTTAATCTTACTTTTTTACAAAGTTAATTTTTCATGTTTTCACATCCGTGTCCTAGAAGGAAAATGAATAGGCCGTTGGGAATTTCTGCAGATGTTGACTATTCCACTAAGTGTGGTCTAAGTGATGAAAAAAAATGGGCCGCGTCAAGTGAAAAAGTGCCTTCAAACATGCGAAAATGCGCAGTTTCTGATCATCAAGCACATGCACAAAGTACACTATAACCTCTTTATAACACGGTTCGTTATAACACGGTTTTGGATATAACACGGTTCAAAGATGGATCCCAAAAATGTATAGATTATATTGAAAAATGACCATAAATGGTCATTTTTCAATATAATCTATACATTTTTGTTTGGATATAACACGGTTGTTTAACTAACACGGTTTATGCTATGGACCCCAATAACAGTGTTATAAAGAGGTCGTGGTGTAACATTCGCGCCTTTGCTCTCCATTCATACATTCTATACTGTTGTAACCAATTATTCTGTTATCGGCCAATATAATGTATAAAGGACATACTTTTTCATTTATAGCATTTTGTTACATGTCCCATATACCATATTTATCCTAAGTGTTCAGAGAATTAGCACCTTGCCTTACTTGAGATAAAATTTGAATAAGACTATCTTCTCGGTAAGCATTTTACATAAACCTAAAGCAGGCCGTAATCGGCCCCGTCAGAGTAGCTGACGGGCCAATAACGACCCTCTATAGATTTATTCAGAATGCTAGCTGGGTTACTACCTATTGATGTACTCAAACATTTACCGGATGTGTGTCAAACAGTGTACACACTGATCAGATATCAAGTTCGGCGGCGTCTAATGTTGGGCTACACTATTTCTCAGGCATGTCTGTCCGATAATCTTACATCTTATGCGACGAGGACAAGTGCATTAATCGTAGACCCCATTACGAAAACACGCCAATTAAATATATCTTGAAAATTTCACCACCATAAACTGAAAGTTTTCAGTTAAAAGTTCTGATAGTTTTCATATTTCTACTCCAAAACATACATTGTGGTATTCGTTAGAGCCGCCTCGCCGAGGCGGTTCTAACGAGTACCCACAATTTATGTTTTTGAGCAGAAATAAGAAAAATAATGTATACCCCTGTAAACCCCAATTTTACTGTATAAAAGTGGATTTAAGGGGGTCAATATTATATAGGTTTGTTTTCGTGATGCCAAAAAGGATAATTGGCAAACAGTGCGGATCCAGATCAGGCGGCGTCTGATCAGAGTGTACACTGTCTGCGTTAAAAACAGGAATGTCTATAAAACCAAGTAATATAAGATAATAACCAGACACCATGTTATTGTAAATAGACTGGTCCAAAAAGTTGTGGTAGAAGAGTCGACTCGACGTAAATGGATTAATTCATTATAGTCTGAAGACCCCTAAAAGGGTATCTGGCAAACAGTGCAGATCCAGATCAGACGCCGCGTTCTCACGCGGCGTCTGATCTAGGTCTCCACTGTTTGCAAATAATGAAACCATTTTTCTCTAGGAATATCTAACTCTCACAGCCGGGCGTACCTATAATTAAAATCTGACTCTTCCAATATATAGTGTGGGTGAGTTCATTCAGTCTACAATTGGTTAAAGTCTGTGCTAGAGGAAATATTCTAACAGTAAAGTCGTCGGCAGAGCTAAATGTGGCGCATGTCACACTAAACCCACGTTTTAGCCGACTTTCAATGCTCAGTTAATTTGATAACTAATATGTTTTCATTCCAAATAAGTCGAACTTAAATGGCTCGAACATTATCGGGACCGTTCAAATGTATTCTAGACATGGGTAGTTTCAGCCACAGCGCCTTGTCAGGAGGCAAATGAAGATAATTTAGCGATGGCGTTTTGACCTTCAATAAAACAAAGGTATGTTGAGTGTACTTATTTGAATCGTCTGTTTTTTTTAGCTATCGGAAGAATCCCCTGATATTAAAAAAAAAAAAAAAAAAAAAAAAAAAAGTTCGAATCAGGTATGATAAACAAGCTATGATTGTTCGAGTTATTCAACCTTTACTGTAGCTCAGATAATATTGATTGATATAAGTACTTGTATAGTTTGTCTACAACATACGTTCGTGTGAAGGTGCAAATATTCAACGAGAATCATTAAGTTTTTCGGAAAGGGATGGGAAATAGACGGGCAACTGTTAGTCTGTAAGGTCATAAAGTTTCCAGAAATATAAGACATAAAGACAACCTATGTCATTAACAAGTCCACTTACAGTCTGAAAAGCAGTACAACTGCGCCATTCATGAATTTGTATTTACAGTCATGTTTCTATGCTTCAGTCACTGTAAAACGTCACTCGTCCAGAAAACGTGCAAAAATGCATTATTCCAACACCTTAAAGTGTGTTGAGACGAGCAAATAAATAATATCCTTTTTTCCTGTTTTCCTGAAGGGAAATTGATACAATTTCAGGGGATATCATTCTGTCGAAATAGTTTTACGTCCTTTCTGAAAAGAAATCTAGTCTAAAAGGAAAAAAAAAAATGCTCCCCTTGGAAGCACATTTTTTTCCTTCGGAGTAGACCTTTTTTCACAAGGGAGCTGGTGTGCAGATAAGCAAACAGGAAATCACAAATGTTGTATCTTGTATAAAATGCCAAAAACTCTACTAAATGTGTCCTTAAATTAATTTATAAATGCCATGATTTCCATTCAATATAACTCCGGAGATAAGCTTTCTTCTGTCTGTTACACCCTTTCTGCAGACAAAACAGACAGCCAGTCATTTATTGTGAAAGGATGAAAATATAAACTGATTAATATGTATCAATTTGATAAAAGATAACAAGAAATGGACATTATAGACACAATGTTATAGCTGATAAGAGTCAACAGACGATCAACGAGGGTATTGTAAAAGAAACAACAGATATAACAATAATGACAACAATTTATCAAAGAGGGTCATATACAACTATGATTTACTAGGAATAGTACAGAGCGGTTTTTCAAGTCTGTACTTAAAATATAGCATTACGAAAACACGCCTTTTCAAATATATTGAACATTTTACAACCAAAAAAAAAAAAAAAAAAAAAAAGGAAAATGATCAGATAAAAAAATTCTGATATTTTTTATATTTCTTCTCAAAACATAGATTGTGGGTATTCGTTAGAACCGCCTCGACGATCGCAATCTGTGTTTTTAGCAAAATAAGAACAATGTATACCGCTGTAAACCACAGTTTTACTATCTAAAAGTGGCGTTTAGGGGGCAAAATTATATAGGCGTGTTTTCGTGATGGGGAACATTTTGTCTTTTACACAAACTCAGGATAGCAGCTTAGTATTTTAGTTTCGGAAGAACATCCTCAGTTTATTCTGTTTACATCCGACCGTCTGTCGAATTACGCGTTCGTCACATATATGTTACTGTATGTATGGTACCTTCGGCAAATGTGCCTCATATGAGCCGGAGAAGAGCAGTTCCTTCAATATTGCTGAAAGCAGGCTGATCTGAGTCTACGCTGGGCGCAATGTATGCTGATCCCAAGCTTATATCATTTCGCACTATTTTTTTAGTTGATATAGTGTAAAACTTGCAACTTTATTTGCTGTGTTTACCCCCAAAATTCAAACACTGTAATTCATTTCATACTTAAACTTACAACAACAATGACTACCTGATGTTGTTTGTAAATTGGTGCTATCATAATGGCAAACTGTAGTTCAGGCGTTTGATCTGTCTGTACACTGTTCGGCTGTTGGAATACAGTTGACTCTCGTTTTCTCGAACTCGCTTATCTCGAAAAACCGCTTATCTCGAAGAGAAAATCTTGTCCCTGCTTAAACATGAAAATCTGACAACAAGTAAAAAATATTGTGGAAAAGAGGAGAAATTGCTCCTTAGGAGCAATTCTAAGGAGCAATTCCTCCTCTTTTCCACAATATTTTCCGATATATCTCTAAAGTCAAGAGTCCAATGACATATATATTTGTTAAATGTGGTTGTTCGAATTATATTTTCCTCAATTCTGAAAATCTGATCTGTCGAGGTACGGATATCTCGAAGTTTTTCAGTGAGTCGCTTGGAATTCGAGATAACGAGAGTCGACTGTTTTTAGGGTAACAAGAGTGTTTGTGTTGCAGTGTATCAGTATTCCATCAAAGAAATACAGTAGGCTCACGTTATTTCAAACATTGATCAATCAAACTAGTCTTTAGTCTAACTATGTAAATGATAATGCTGGTTTTGTTTGCTTTATATTCCTACATGCCATCTCCGTTTACCTCAAACTACTGTTATCTCCTTGGAGTTTGAGATAACGAGTGTTGACTGTAGTTGCTAAACGAAATAATATAAGGACTATTGTCGAAAAAACGACATATACAGCTGGCCAAAAGTAAAGCATCGTTTTTTCTTTCTTCCCCCGCACCCCCCCCCCCCCCCCCCTCTAAATTTCTGTTGTTGTTTTTTTAATTTTCATATCTGCAAGTTACTCATTATCCAATAAATGTAAATGTTTCAGATAAGATTCTGTCCAGAACAGGTACAATCTAATCTTTGAAGGGTGATCTGAATCTACGCTTGGTGCACATTACGAAAATACGCCTATTCAAATATATAGAAAATTTCACCTCCAAAAACTGAACATTTTCAGATAAAAAATAAAACTGATATTTTTTCTTTTTTCTGCTCAAAATATAGATTGTGGGTACTCGTTAGAACCGCCTCGGCCAGGCGGTTCTAACGAGTACCCACAATCAATGTTTTTGAGCAGAAAAAAGAAAATAATCTATACCCCTGTGAACCCCAGTTTTACTATATAAAAGTGGGGTTTAAGGGGGTCAAAATATTATATGGATATTTTCGTGATGACATGTCCGAGGGTACATTCCGAGAGTTCATTTATTTATTTATGTTTTTTATTTTTTTTTATGAAATGATCGCCAAAAAGTTTAAGTATGGACAAACTTTCTTGCAGAAGCGTTTTTAAACAAACGTGTTAGTCTTGTTTTAATGATATCCACAGTTCTATATGGTTTTCCATTTATACTCTGAATACTCGGACACATAAACTATTTAGCGTATTTGTCGTAAAATA
This sequence comes from Anodontia alba, assembly GCA_964016985.1. Classification (NCBI taxonomy): domain Eukaryota; kingdom Metazoa; phylum Mollusca; class Bivalvia; order Lucinida; family Lucinidae; genus Anodontia; species Anodontia alba. Next base: position 16,369,695 of record OZ024821.1, read on the forward strand.
TGAAAGTCCATAATAGTACCCTACTGAGATTTTTAAAAGCTACTAGACGACTTCTGTGAAATCAACAGGTGCGTAGACTACTCTTGTATGATCAATGAGTCCATTCCGATAGAAAATTGATAAGGGTCACTGAAGAGACCCAGTTGGTCTACAACTTGACACTTCAGATATTTGCGATATTTTGTGTGAGCCTGTTTTTGCTTCTTGGGATAATTCTCCTAGAGGATATTTATAAATACAGCAAAATTAATTATGGAGATATACGGAACACAGCACAATTAAGCTTCGAATAAGACTTTAATCACAAACAAGCGATAATGTATTAAAACAGCATTTCTTCGAAAGCAAAAGCAGCACTCGAAAACAGAATGTTGGGTGGGAGGCCGAGTTTAATCTCTGATACATGTATACTGGAACCAAACGTTGTCCTGTAAGCCGAATGCATTTCGACTTACAAATAATGGTACGTTCCGAGTAATTGTTCACTAACTCCTAAGTGGATCAACTCAAAACAATAGATTTAAATCAAGTTCTCAACAAAGGTGATGATTCGACTACTAACAGAAAGTAAGAGCAAAACAAAATCTATAATTGGACCACCGCATTCGAGTAAAGTCAGGCAAACAGATCACGAAAACATATCTGTATAACTTTGACCATATTAAACCCCACTTTTATATAGTAAAACTGGGATTTACAGGAGTATACATTATTTTTCTTCTCAAAAACATAGATTGTGGGTACGCGTTATAACCGCCTCGGCGAGGCGGTTCTAACGAATATCCACAATCTATGTCTTAAGCAGAAATATGAAAAATTTCATACTTTTTATCTGAAAACTTTCATTCTTTTTTGTGGTGAAATTTTCAATATATTTAAATAAGCGTGTTATCGTGATGAAAACTTCTAGAAAAGAGTTCGAAGTAAACCGTCATAGAAATGATATAAATATATAATAATAGGGATGTTCAGAAAATTCCACATTCATGGCACAAAACCTTCCCAAGAATAAAACACGAATGACATGCAATGAGATCATAGAACAACAATTTAACTAAGACAGTACGAACAAAACAAATAAAAGCATCGCATGATACCCCGTAACTGCAAGGTAACAAACATGCAGAGAAAATGGCTGTGTTTTATGTGTAATAAGTCTACCCAATAATTGGTGTACTGTAAGCTCAAAACGATATGTTTTGTAATTGTATCACGTCATAGGCTTAATTGCTACTGTAGGTGACAACTGTAGGAGGAATTAGCCTGAAAGCAAATAAGGATGCTTTAATAATTAATAATTTTTTATGAAAATTTGGAATACTGTAACTTTGAAAGAATATAAAAAAAAATGGTGTACTGTAACCTAGTTGCGATTCCCCACATCTATCCAACAACATACACATAACGACTTAATTAGATAAAATGTTTAAGAGGAGTGCGTTGGAATGTAATCATGCTTGAACAATCTTTAAAGCGCTATAACTCTATCATGTGTACTGTAACCTCGAAGCAACATGCGCTGCATCGGCTCATAGTCTAACTGTCCACCATGTTTCAACATGATCGGATTAAAACTGTTGGAGAAGTTATCCGAAAACAAAGTCAGGTCCGAAAAATTGTTAAAAAGCGTATCAACTAATAACCTATCACAATTTGATGATCCGTAACCTCAGAACAAAATGTGCTGTACCACCTCATGGTCTAAATGTCTAACGAGTTTCAACGAGATCTGATTTAAACTGTGGGAGGAGTTATCTTGAAACAAAGTGCGGACGGACGGACACCGGAGAGTAAGCCATAATATCGCGCCGCTATCGTGTAACGGGATATGAAAAGGAACTGCAGCAAAATGCCGCTTTGGAACTGTAAACAGTAAAACTGCTGTTATATGTGTTCGGTCCGCGAAATGGTTCCCTAATGTATCAATGGCTCAGCACATATAGAGACCTAACGTCGTTAAGCAGGCCTCGGTGGCTCAGTTGGATGCGCCGTCCGACTGGAGACGAAGAGATTGCGGGTTCAACCCCCGCCGAGGTCGGCAACATTCTTTCTTGGAGATTGATCATGAAATATTTTCTACGGTCATTCTCTCCCTTCCGCTGATTCAAGAAGGGCAGTTGTCAGTTTCTGGCTAAAGAATGTGCAAAATACTGGTTAACCGCTTAGAGGACTAAGCCTGCCCAGTAATCGTGTAGTTAGGTAAACTGACGCGCTCGACATGACCCCATTGGGTTGACTGGGCCGTAAAACCTCAACACAAACAAACGACCGAACGTCGTGCAGTTAAAAGGGCAGCACACTGTTAGCCTTGATTGTGTTAGCACGAAGTCTCCCGCATAACAGCTCAGTGATATCCTATCCTTTTATATCGATGAATAGATATAAATATCTTTGTGTTGTCCTAAACCCCACCCCCCATATAATTTTGCACTTTGGTTCCCTCTTTAATTGCACGACGGTGGATCGATCCTCAGACTAAATGACGGCTACCTCCTCAATCTGGTTTAGATGGTCGGCGCCGGACTATCATTGCCTGTGGTCGGGTCCACCGTAGTCCTGTTTGTGGTTTTCTTGAGTTCCGACTTAGATCATCAATGAGGACTTCGCTTGTTTAACAATATCACAATTCTTTTGACTATATTTGTTTCATTGTTATTTTTCATAGATGAGGTAGAGGACCCCTGTGCTGACTTAACATATACTTGTAATTTGGAGCCATCACGAAAACATGCCTATATAATACTGACACCCTTAAACCCCACTTTTATATAGTAAAATTGGGGTTTACAAGGGTATACATTATTTTTCTTATTTTCTTATAACCGAGGCGGTTCTAACGAGTACCCACAATCTATGTTTTGAGCAGAAATATGAAAAATTTCAGAGTTTTTTATCTGAAAATTTTCAATTTTTAGAGGTGAAATTTTATATATATTTGCGTCTTTACGTAATGTGCGTGAGAATTAAGGGGGAGGTTTCGCGTGAGTAAAACTGGTTTCTACCCCAAACTCCCAGTAGTTTGTCTACTGATCATTCTATTACGAAAACACGCCTATTTAAATATATTGAAAATTTTACAACCAAAAAATGAAAACTTTTTTTTTATTTTTCATATTACTTCTCAAAACATGAATTGTGGGTACTCGTTAGAACCGCCTCGGCGAGTACCTACAATCTATGCTTTTAGCAAAATAAAAAAACAACAACAATGTATACCCCTGTAAGCCCCAGTTTTACCATATAAAAGTGGGGTTTAAGGGGGTCAAAATTATATATGCGTGTTTTCGTAATGCAATGATGTTTATCTATTGCAGTTTTTTTCTTTGTGCATCGGTCGTTTCGTATGTGGCGTTTATGACCGTTTGTTCATCATCTCATCTTCTTTTGATACCTCGAGAAGGCTGTGCTATGTGATTGTTACATTTTTCGGGGTATTTTGATTACATTTGTTTTTATTTTACCCTGGGTATCTTATTTACATTTGCTTTTATGTTACTCTGACTGTAGGTTTGTAGTCGAGTCGTCACATTTGTTTTTTTACATATTGTTGAAAAGCAAAGTGCGTGCGTACGGGCGTGCGTGTGTGTGTGCGTGTGTTGATACATGATGAGTTAGGGAACCCCTACGCGAACCGCAAAACATTAGTTTCGTACTTTGGTGAAATTTAATTGACTGCTATGTTGGATCGACTTTAGGCAGATTTATCCGTTTGAGCCTCAACGTTAGAAAATGCACCGTTTGACCGCCCTCAAGCAGTCTGATCAGAGTTTACTTGATGCATTCTTAGATAGCCAAGAATGCGGACAACAAAGAATCAGATAAGAATGCGTAGAAACATGTTTAGTCTTCGTTGGATGCGCATATATAATCAGAAAGTACTTTTACCACCTTGCGGCTCATTTAATGTTCCTTCTGTTTTATTATCAACGCGTATAAATGCGACATAGAAACGTAGTGAGGCATCCGTTCTAATGCAACCATGCACATGGTTTTGCTAACGGCTTGAAAACGGAAATGAGCTCTAATGTGCTGTGAAAACGAAAAGAAAGACTTGTAATTTGTCAAGGATATGAGTCTCTGAACGACTGCATTCATACCAAACCGCTCCTCGTACATTTGTAACTGCCGCAAACAATTAATATCGTGCAAATTCAGTTTGTTCATTTTCCTAATACATTTTAGTAAATTCACCAGCTCATGGACTTACAGAGTATAGAAAAGTGCTGCTGAAACTTTTTTTCATGTCATTTGTTGAAGCCCAACTGCATTTTACAAATTCAAACGGCATACACGCAAAAAAAAAAAAAAAAAAAAAAAAAAAAAAAAAAAAAAAAAAAAGTATAAAATGGTATTCCCATGCGTACATATGTGTGTGTGCTATGGTGGCTTCCTCTTAAAGTTGTGTGTTCGGCAGTTTGAGAAATATTCTCAAACGGTTAGGTGAGAATCACTGAGGTGGCGTTGGAAAAAATCTAAGTCATTCGCTTGTATAAGGATCTAAAGAATAAAGTCATCCTCTTGTATAAAGATTCAAAGGATCAAGTTATTCTCTTGTATTAGGACCCAAAGGATTAAGGCATTTTCTTTTGTTAGGACCAAAAGGATCAAGACATTCTTTTGTATAAGGATCCAAAGGATCAAGTAATTCTCTTGTATTAGAACCCAAAGGATTAAGACATTCTCTTGAATAAGGATCTAAAGGATCAAGGCATTCTCTTGTATAAGGATCCGAAGGATCTTCTCTTGTACAATGATCCAAAGGATCAAGACATTCTCTTGTATAAGAATTTAAAGGATCAAGTCATTCTCTTGTATAAGGATCCAAACGAACAAGATCTCCTCTTATATAAGTATCCAAAGGATCAAGTTATTATTTTGTATAAGGATTCAAAGGATCAAGACATTCACTTATATAAGGATCTAACGGATCAAGACATTCTCTTGCATAAGGATCTAAAGGGTCAAGACATTTTCTTGTATAAGGATCCAAAGGATCAAGACACTCTCTTGTTTAAGAATCCAAAGTGATCAAGTCATTATCTTGTATAAGGACCCAAAGGATCAAGCCATTCTATTGCATAAGGATCCAAAGGTTCAAGACATTCTCTTGAATAAGGATCCAAAGGATCAAGACATTCTCTTGTATAAGGATCCAAAGGATCAAGACATTCGCTTGTATAAGGATCCAAAGGATCAAGACATTCTTTTGGTTAAGGATAAAAAAGATCAAGACATTTACTTGTATAAGGATTCAAAGGATCAAGACCTCTTGTATATGAATCCAAAGGAATCAAGTCATTCTCTTGTATAAGGATCCAAAGGATCAAGACCTTCTCTTGTATAAGGATCTAAAGGATTAAGACCTTCTCTTGTATAAGGATCCAAAGGATCAAGACTTTCTTTTGTATAAAAGAATCCAAAGGATCAAGACATTCTCTTGCATAAGGATCCAAAGGATCAAGATATTCTCTTATATAAGAATCCAAAGGGATCAAGTCATTCTCTTGTATAAAGACCCAAAGGATTAAGACATTCTTTTGTATATGGATCCAAAGGATCAAGTCATATTTGTATGAAGATTTAAATGATCAAACTAGTCTGTTGTATAAGAATCTAACGGATCAAGTCATTCTTTCTTTTGTATAAGTATCCAAAAGGATCAAATCATTTTCTTGTATGTGGATCCAAAGGATCAAGTCATTCCTTTGTATCAAGATCTGAATGATCAAACTATTCTCCTGTATAAGGATCTAACGGATCAAGTCATTCATTCTCTCTATAAATATCCAAAGTATCAAATCATTATCTTGTATAAGTTAAGGCTCAAGCCATTCTCTTGTATTAGGATCTAAATGATCAAGTCATATCCTTGTATTAAGATCTGAATGATCGAGTTATTCTTTTGTGTAAGGATTCAAAGGTTCAAAGGATTAAGTCATTATCTTATATAAAGATCATAAGGATCAAAAAAAGGTAAGAGAAAAGTCCAGGGAGTGCCACAATCACAAACCGCAGCCCTTCCCAGACATCAAGAGGAAGAGGAAACCGACAAATCCAAACAAGCACAAATCGAACAAACGTACGAAAAGCACTAACTTAAAGATTAGCTCTTCAAGACATTCTCCTATATAAGGATTTTAAGGATCAAGTAATGCTTTTGTGCAAGAATCTAAAGGTAAAGTTATTCTAATGTATAAGTATCTAAACGATTTAATTATTCTCTTGGACTCAAGCAAACCTATTTTACCAGGAAAGTACCTTTATAAGCTTATACATTGTAACTCAGATCCTAGAACACTGATATTGTATATGTTTGTATACATGTAAATAAACAAATAAAATATTGTTTAAACCAAATAACTAAATCAAAATTATCTTAGCCCTTGTTCTGCTGAACCCGGATATACATTGTTTTTGCAAGCAGTGTAGATCCAGATCAGTTGGCTTCTGAAGAGTCCGACAGATCTGGACCTGCACTGTTTGCCATTAAGTATGTGAATTTATAGCAGCAATCCAGATCAAGTAATCTGATTGGCTAAAAATTAGAAGTGGGTGTGGCATCTTAATTTATTCAGCATGACAAGGGTTAGGTTTGAAGCAGTACTAATTTGTTTTCGAGGTACTCTAAACAGTAATGATATCTACTAGTCTAGTTTCTACCCATCTTTAATTAGAATGATTTTCCAGTTTCCAAACTGTTCTCAATTGAAGTTTCTGAAGAGAGTGTATGAAGATCTGTGACTGTGATCCGGTTTGATCTCCTTGTTGCACACCCAAGTGAAGGAATGCCATTCGACGGACCACCGTAATCAGTTGTGGTTCAGATTCACTCTGTTGCTTAATCAGAGAGGACTGTACGTTCTGTGGCGTCTTAGCTGGGTTTATACTCTTTGCAGGGTCTACACACTTACATGTATCCACAAATAGTTTGGACACATCAACAGGTAGTACAGTAGAACCTCGTTATCTCGCTTAACTCGCTTATTTCGAATTACCGCTTATCTCGAAGTGAAAATCTGGTCCCTGTTTTAACATAAAACTATGACAACTGGTAACAAAATAATGTGGAAAAAATAAGAAATTGCTCATAAGGAGCAATTTCTCCTCTTTTCCACATTATTTTATATATATATTTCTAACTTTGGAGTCAAATTATATATTCATTTGTTAAATGCGGTTGTTCAATTTATTATTTTACTCACTCTCTCAACTCTGATATGTCGAGGTACGGATATCTCGAAGTTTCAGTGAGTCCCTTGGAATTCGAGATAACGAGAATCGACTGAATAATGTCATGTCATGTTTTAGGACAAGTATAGCAAGTAGGCAGGTATCCCAATTACCTAAGGTATCATCAAGAAAACATGCCTACAGGTATGTATATAGGGTTTACAGGGGTATATTTTATTTTCTTATTTCTGCTCAAAACATAGATTGTGGGCACTTATTAGAACCGCCTCGTCGAGGCGGTTCTAAAATACCCACAATGTATATATTAAGCAACAGTATGGAAAATATCAGAGTTTTTTTATCTGAAAATTTTCAGTTTTTGGAGGTGACATTTTCTATATATTTGAATAGGCATGTTTTCATAATGAATACGATACTTTGTGATTTGCTAGCACTAGGTTAGACTCTGTCCCTTTTCAGTGAGCAGTTTAATATTCTAATAAAAGCTGTTTGCTAGATAATTGTTAGGCTCAATAGTTTGGTGTCCTAGTGGTTTGTCATTAAGAAAACACGCCTATTCAAATAAGTAAAAAACAATCACCACGAAAAAACTGTAAGTTTTCTGATAAAAATTCTGATATTTTTCATATTTCTGTTAAAAACATAGATTGTTGGTACTCGTTAGAGCCGCCTTGTCGAGGCGGTTCTAACAAGTATCCACAATCTACATTTTTGAGCAGAAATAAGAAAAATACTGTATACTCCTGTAAACTACAGTTTTACTGTATAAAAGTGGAGTTTATGGGAGTCAAAATTATATAGGTGTGTTTTCGTGATGTGCTCTCGGCTTGTAAGCTTAAAGTTGAAGGTTCGAACCCCGCTCAGCCCGATTAAGTTTTCAGATCATTAGTGAACTTAGCTTATACTTGACGTGAGCTGGGTTGAGTATTAATTGTACAGGGAGGCGTTTTGTGAGAGACAGCGACACCAAGAGTGCATGGGTGATGTATGAAAGCTCGGTTGTAGAAACGCATTTTCTCTTGTGTAAGGATGTTCTGTATTTTTAACTTTTTACTGCCGTGTTTTTACTTTTGAGTTTTTTTACTTTTAGTTTTCGTTCTTGTGTTCTGTGTTACGTCTTTTGACATGTGCGTTTTGCCGTTTAAAGGGTGCGATAAAGGATAAAAAAAGAAAGTGAGATGAAAAAGGATAAAGTGTTTGTTTTTGTTTTGTTAAAGTTTATATGCTGCATTATAAAGAAAATACCTGAAGCGTTCATCACGAAAACATGCCTATATAATTTTGACCTCCATAAACCCCACTTTTATATAGTAAAACTGGGGTTTACAGGGGTATACATTATTTATGTTATTTCTGCTCAAAAACGTAGATTGTGGGTACTCGTTAGAACCGCCTCGACGAGGCGGTTCTAACGAGTACCCACGATCTATGTTTTTAGCAGAAATATGAAAAATATCAGAATATTTTATCTGAAAATTTGTCATTTTTTGGTGGTAAAATTTTCAGTGTATTTGAATAGGCGTGTTTTCGTAATGTTACGGCAGTCATTAATTTTTAAGTCAAAACACGTAAGTCACAAGTTACAAACACAAAACACAATACACCCTTACACAAAACACAATGTCACATATAGGCTTATAGGCTTCCGTATGAAGGAAACCTGATTTTCAAAAGTACAGGACACACCACTGTAAAACTGTGACAAACACACAAAGCAACCAATAATACGTAAACCGTATTCGCCCCAAGTATTTGACAAATAGTCTGACAAGAATTGTTTAAAATTTTTTATCAATCTATTTACCTAATGCTGATATTCCTAACAACTGTTGGATAAGTGGACAGTCGTGTAGACCCGATCATACGCCGCGTTCTATGGCGTCTGATCGAAGCCTAGCTCATTTTCGCAGGCTTGTCACTTTGAATACTCAGAATAAATAAGGTAGAATCGTATTCTGCAATGTCTGTATATGGTTTAATGAGTCGTAAGTCTGGTAATACGATGATGTCTTTGTGTGAAAAATGACTAATTTAATACCACAACACGAGACACAAACACATACAAAGTACCCAGTCTCAAAATAGCTTAATCCCCACAGAGAAATGTAAAGTCATGGAACACGATTAGCCGCAATGAGAGAAAACGTACCTTCTGACATGTGCACTCAACGAATACTCAAATCAGCCTGTGCATCCGCACAATCTGATCAGAGACTTTGTTTTCGGCTTGAAGAAACTTTGCATCCTTGGCTATCCAAAATGCTCCCAGCAAAGATTCAGATCAGGCTGCGCGGATGCGCGCAGCCTGATCTTAATCTTCTCTGGGCGCACATGCCCGAAGGTGCCTTTTCCGACGTTGCGGCTCGTATGCATCCATACCGTATAACTATGTCTTGCTATATGATAACTCTTAATGGAACTCTTTCTATTAATATCTCTACTGGTAGAATAAAGGAAAAAAAGTTGTGGCTTTTTATACGTATTTTTTTTCTTCCGGCGGCATTACGACAAAACCTGTCTAGCATTACATTCACAGCTGCTCAGACAAGCATGTAAATTCGTGGTATTGTCAAAAATCTCTCGAATTTAGAGTAATGAAACACAGTGCACAGAAAGCGAAGTCCCTGACATGCTTGTGCGCAGTAAGCTGATAAGAACTGGCTTCCAAAATTTTAATCCATCTCGTTAACACATACTCGTACCTATGTAAAGTACATACATGTACGTCTCTAAGCAAAATCTATTGGCCAATATAGCCAATGTTTTCTCCATTACATAAATTTAGAGTAATGTACATTTAAAGCACCTCGTAGAGGCGTTTTTAATAAGTTCAAGTGCTCACCACATATGTTTCTATGCAGAATTAAAAATAATTATTTCTTGGTATACAATGCACCCCTATTAGAAATATAATTACGAAAACACGCCTATTCAAATATATAGAATATTTCATCTCCAAAAAACTGAAAAATTTCAGATAAAAAAATCTGATATTTTTCATATTTCTGCTCAAAACACAGATTGTGGGTACGCGTTAGAAACGCCTCGGCGAGGCGGTTCTAACGCGTACCCACAATCTATGTTTTGAGCAGAAATAAGAAAAATAATGTATACCCCTGTAAACCCCAGTTTTACTATATAAAAGTGGGGTTTAAGGGGGTCAAAATTATATAGGCATGTTTTCGTGATGTTGGATATTGTGCTAATTAGGACATTCAAGTACTGCACAATTCTGAAACTTTTCTAATAATGTCGGCAACTACATATCTCTCTTTTTACTAAATGACCCAGTGCACGACAAAACCTAGAAGAAGACTTGTGCGACCAGCGAAGACTCAGATCAGCCTGCGCATCCGCGCAGTCTGATCAGAGTCTTCGCTGGTCGCATGTGCCTTCTACAGCCTCAATGCTATTCAAAGAGGAATGAACGAGAACTTGCCATATTTGGTGGAGGTATAGGCCGAGCTGAGTTGTTGCTGGTCACACAGGTCTTATTTTAGTTTTTGTTTCGTGCGCTGGCCCATATACAGTCGACTCTCAATATCTCGAATTCCAAGGGACTCTCTGAAACACTTCGAGATATCCGTACCTCGAAATATCAGAGTTGTAGAAGTGAGGAAAACAATAAATCGCACAACCACATTTAACAAATGAATATGTAATTTGACTCCTGAAGTTAGAGATATTGAAAATATTGTGGAAAAGAGGAGAAATTGCTCCTAAGGAGCAATTTCTCCTCTTTTCCACAATATTTTGTTACCTGTTCTTAGATTTCCATGTTAAAACAGGGACCAAATTTTCACTTCGAGATAAACGGTTATTCGAGATAAGCGAGGTCGAGATAACGAGAGTCGACTGTATCTTAAGAAAACATGGGACATGGGGTAAACATTATATAGACTTGGTAACGTAAAGGGAACGTGTAAGGTCTTTTGATACGAGGTGGAATTTATTATTATTATCTGATGCGCAACGGAGAAAGAGGCCACCATCCCTTAAACTCGCAACGAGTACCTAAGTCAGCTGTGCATTCTTTCGATCCCGGCGTGTACTATCAATTGTAACTTTAGAATATTTTCAAGAACAGAGAATTCCCTCATCAGAGAGCGATAATGCAAAACATCACCTGAACGTTTTAATAATATTTGAACCATCTGAAGCCTGTGACACCCCGGGCCCACTACAATTCTTACAATATAAAGTGGAGAACTGTGTGTGTGTGTGTGAGAGGGGGTGGGGGGGGGGTGGGGAGGTGCCTGAAGTTTTTTTATATGAATCCTTTCTCTGAGTGTATTTGAAACCTCAGAAATAGTTTGGGAAACTTTTCTTATACAGCCACCCGATGAAAAGGGCGGATCCTTACTTTTCGCGAGAGGTTCCGAAATTGATAACTTGCATATCTTAATTTCTAACTAAAAGCAGGCAACGTTTTTTTTTTTTTTTTTTTTTTTTTTTTTTGTTTGTTTGTTTTTTTAAGTATTTATTACCTACTTAGACAGTAAATATTACTTGGAATTCCATTCAAATTAATTTCTCTGTGAAGAAAAAAGACAACAAAAAAACAAAAAACACTAATTTACATTTGATGATTAAGCCTTCTACTTGCTAAAGCTTTATCATTGCACTAACAGCACTGGTGGGTTGATTGTCTCTGAGTGTAGGCTGGGGAAATGGTCCTGAATGGGACTTTAACCCTTAATTTCCTGCAGTTTAAGCAAACAGTGCTGATCCTGGTAAGACACCGCAAACTGCGGCGTCTGATCTGGGTCTGCACTGCATTCTACATGTAACGCCACAGCGACAAGAATAGCGAGGTTGTAAATAACCGTTCCCTGGATTTCGTACAAACGCGCGGTTTACATTGTAATTACATTGGTCAATGAAAGCCATCATGAAAACATGCCTTAAACACCACTTTTATATAGTAAAACTGGGGTTTACAGGGGTACATGTATACATTATTTTTTTTTTCTGCTCGGAAACATAGATTGTGGCTACTCGTTAGAACCGCCTCGTTTGAGAAGAAATATGAAAAATATCGGAGTTTTTTTAGCTGAAAAGTTTCAGTTTTTGGAAGTGATTTTTTCATTTTTTTTTTTTTTTTTAATTTGAATAGGCATGCTTTTTGTAATGGTAATGACTTGTTATGGCCCTTCACTATTCGCAAATGGCATAGGGGCCGTTTTTGTAGTTGCGCATCATTTCGACAAGTAAAATGATTAAAAAATTCTGAATGATTGAAATATTTCCGTCAAGCCATGTTGAGACTGGGATGCTTTTGAAGCAAACATTTTACCTTCATTACTGAACAGCTCTGTGTTTCACAAGGCATGCTGGCTGATTGATCACTTTAATCCATTATTTGAGACTGTTTACGCTGGGAGTAATCCGAGATTTGGTGTCGCACTGTTTGGGAGAAAACAATTCCGTAAATATATAATCCCTTCGAGGAAATTTCAGGCACAACCGGTATGCTGAAAGAGAAAATAGAATCAAGTTTAAATAAGGCACAGAAAAGAAATCCTGATTTTTGCGGTATGCGAAAAGTTAACCTAGTTTGGATTCAATCAACTACCCAATACTGCATGAATATAGGCATGTCGAATTTAAATTTTAGGTATGTAAGGCTATGTGATGAAGATATTCCTAGAGAAAAAAAAAAAAAAAAAAAAAAAAAACGTCTTAACTATTTCAATACAGTGGAGACCCTGATCATGCGCCATATTCTGCGCAGTCTCATTACGAAAACAAGCCTATTATAATATATCGAAAATTTTACCACCAAAAAATGTAAATTTTCAGATAAAAATTCTGATATGTTTTAATATTTCTGCTCAAAACATAGATTGTGGGTACTCGTTAGAACCGCCTCGCCGAGGCGGTTCTAACGAGTACCCACAATCTATGTTTTTGAGCAGAAATAAGAAAATAATGTATACCCCTATAAAACCCAGTTTTACTATATAAAAGTGGGGTTCAAGGGGGTCAACATTATATAGGCATGTTCTCTTGATGGGTCTGGGTTTGCACTTTTTGCCAATTACCCTTTTTGGGACCTTTAGACTAAAATGGGTTAAAAACGATCCTTCCTTACTTTTTGCCTAGTTTTCAGGCAATATGAAATATAATTGGGTCTTACATACATGTACATGCAACTGGCCACAAACATGTATACATCCAGGATAAACAGCTTAACTTTTACCATGCTCTTGGAAAGTACAGAATAAACACATAAAATTTACAAAAAACAAATGTTTTTGAAAATATCTAACACATACAAGAACGAAAATCAGAGTCTCGGTTTTATTGAGACTCTTCATATGGAAGAAATTTACTACGTACATGTATTATAAATTAGCACCTGTTAATAATACACAGTATTCTGTTATACATGTAACCCTTTAATTATTTATCTTTAAAATTCTAACTTTAAAGCAAATTTGTAGCAGAAAACATTTTAAAATTCATTTTGTTATATTCTGGAGGTGTCTTAACAGATTCACCTGAATTATCATGTCTGATATTCTCTGAATTTCAGAGTGCCCTCCGCTGTAGTTATGAATATCAGGTTAAGGTCTTAAAGGATTTAACGGATTCACTCTTTCGCAGTAGAGCTACCCATGAAGTAATACAATACAAATAGAAATATTTAATTAACCACTTGTACGGCCAAAAGCATGTTAGAATGTTATTTAATTAACCACTTAACATTCTAACATGCTTTTGGCCGTACAAGTGGAAAATATAATAATTAACAGAGGTATAACGTTAACACATCCTCAATATCTATCATAGGTTGATCACACAGTATGTACGTGTTTGTTGGACTGATCAAGTTTATTTATTTATTTATTTATTATTTATTTATTTATTTATATTTTTATTATTATTTTTTTTATTTATTTATTTTTTTTGTAATGATAATGGGGTCTACTCAATCTCTATCATGGTAATGATTTTCATCACGAAAACACCCCCTTAAACCCCACTTTTATACAGTAAAACTGGGGTTTACAGGGGTATAAATTAATTTTCTTATTTCTGCTCAAAAACATAGATTGTGAGTAATCGTTAGAACCGCCTCGCCGAAGCGGTTCTAACGAGTACCCACAATCTGTGTTTTTAACAGAAATATGAAAACTACCAGATTTTTTCATCTGAAAGTTTTCGGGGTTTTTTTATGGTAAAATTCTTTATATTTGAATAGACGTGTTTTCGTATTGAATTTTAAAAATCAAAGCAATGGAAAACTTGATTGTGTCTGAGTGTTGGCTCGGAAATTGGCCTGAACGGGGCGTATGTTTTCGTAATGAACAGTAAAAATCAAAGTACTGAAAAACCTAATTGTGTCTGAGTGTTGGCTGGGAAATTCTCCTGAACGGGGATTTAAGACTATTTCATCTAACCCTTAACTTCCTGTAAATGTCGCAAACAGTACAGATTCTGATCAGATGCCGCAGAACGCGGCGTCTGATCTAAATCTGCACTGTTTGCCAATGTCCTAACACCAAGCCCAGTCTAGGTTTTACAGCTAACCCTTTTTACACAGCACTCCTACGTCACAGCGACCCAGAAACGTTCAGTTTGGGAAAAGTTCGGTTCGGAGACAAAAGATTGTGAATATCATGTTGTGAACAATTTGTTGGTCCGTTTAGCGCACGGTTTCATTTCATTGGTCAGCGATAGCACGTGGACAACAACCTTAAGGAAATTTTGATGTATGTATACTTTGGAGTCGATTGTCATCCGTCCAAAAACAGCAGCTCACCTCCTCATCAAGCCCCATTTGGGAAGGGGGCTACTCTAAAAGGAAATCATTTCCTCACATGGGCTATTCCCAAACAAACACACAACATTGAAACAACGTCGATTCAACGTTGAATCAAAATTCAATCGACGTTGTCGCAGGATTGTGTGCCCGCTGGGTCACGGCTTAAATATGCAAATTGCATATCCACTGAAACGAATTCATCGTGTGCTATAGCGAAACATCATAAGACCTGATGCAGCTATCGTAAACCTAAAAAAAAACTTCAAATTGTAGTTTAATTCAGGTTTAACAAGTCATTAGGATGTCTAATTATTATACCTTTCCTTCTGAACTATTTAGATAAGATCTTGATCTTTATACACGGAGAATACTTTCATGTGTTTTCGTTTTACTTTTTATCGTAAATTTAACTTTAATGCAATTTCTGAGTGCATCATGAAAACACGCCTATATAGTTTAGACCCCCTTAAACCCCACTTTTACATGTATATAGTTAAACTGGGGTTTACAGGGGTATACATTATTTTTCTTATTTCCGCTCAGAAACATAGATTGTGAATATGAAAAATATCAGAAATTTTTATCCGAAATTTTTCATTTTTTGGTGAGAAAATTTTCAGTATATTTGAATAGGCATGTTTTCGTAATGGTAATACATGCCATTGGTAATTTTGCCGACAAAATGCCTTTCTTTCTTCAGAAAACGTCGCCAGATGTGTGTTTCTGAATTCCGACTATTTTTATAACACTGACTTTACATTAATACAGATATGTAAAATATGCTTTTTTAGTGACTGACTTTATCATTCTATAAATAATTAAAGAAGAGGCAGCAGAAACAAAGAAGTAAATCTGGATTTACATGACTGTATAAAAAAATAAACAACTAAACAAATATCAAAACTTGAACATTTCATGACTAACCTAGCTAAGTCTTGTTTTGGTCAAACTTGCGCCAAGGTGCCTGTTTTCTAAAGTTGAATATTTTGCAGGCAAACAATGCATTTAAAATGAATTTCTCCTTTACATGCACATCACGAAAACATACCTATATAATTTTGACCCCCATAAACCCCACTTTTATATAGTTAAACTGGGGTTTACAGGGGTATACATTATTTTTCTTATTTCTGATCAAACATAGATTGTGCGTACTCGTTAGAACCGCCTCGGCGAGGCGGTTCTAACGAGTACCCACAATCTATGTTTTGAGCAGAAATATGAAAAAATATCAGAGTTTTTTTATCTAAAAAGTTCAGTTTTTGGAGGTGAAATTTTCTATATATTTGAATATGCGTGTTTTCGTAATGCACAGAAGTACAACGTAGTTCTACTCAAAGACAAATCTAAGATAGTTTTCAGATAATTCAACAAGTCTGTGTAATCAGAGAAGTTGTTAAGGAGGACTATTTAATGCTAATTTCTAGGATAATTTTCTCCAATTCTCCATAAAAATGTATGTTTGGGATACGCAATAGAAGTTCCTCGCCGAGCCGATTCTAATGAGTACCCACAACATGTTGTCGCTGTTGTTATTTATTTATTTTTATTTTATTTTATTTTTTTATGGAAAAAAATGAGAAATTATCCCAGACATTAAGAAAACATACCTATATAATTTTGACTCCCCTTAAACCCCACTTTTGTGAAGTAAAACTGGGATTTACAGGGGTATCCATTATTTTTCTTATTTTTGCTCGAAAACATAGACTGTGACACTCGTTAGAACCGCCTCGACGAGGCGGTTCTAACGAGTACCCACAGTCTATGTTTTGAGCAGAAATATGAAAAATGTCAGATTTTTTTTATCTGAAAATTTTCAGTTTTTGGAGGTGAAATTTTCTATATATTTGAATAGGCGTGTTTTCGTTATGATTATCACTAAATATATGTACTCCTCCCTAACAACTCCTCTGGTTATTTATACTTCGCGTTTCGTGTACTGTATAGCGAAAATAGGCGTATGCAAGGCTCTATTAGGCATTTCTTTTGCTAGTTCGATCAGTTTCGTACAATGTACATTTTAACCCATTAATGCGGAGTGGATTCTTCTACCTCAAGTCTTTCGACAAGTCCGTTTCCTATATAAAAGGGCGTCTGGTTAGTTTTTTTTTTTTTAGTATTTTAATGCTTTGTAGAAATTTCTGAACTTAATGCAAACATTGTCGATCCTGATCGTACGCCGCGTCCTGTGGCGTCTGATCTGGGTCTACACTGTTTGCTCAGACCTGTCTGTCCCAATACTTAGGGTATCAGGGTATATAGGATTTTCAGAATTTGCAGTTTTCAAACCAGCTTTTCGATGTTTGTTATTTCTAGCCATCATTTTAACCTGCAAACATCTATCTTGCTTGATGATCAAAGTATTCCCAAATTCCCCATTTTATATTGTGAAAATGTCATAGCTTATACACTTTACGAGATAAAAGGGCATCACGATTGTTAGTTTTGTTTCGATTTTTTACCAAATCATATGATGTGAGTACTCGAGAGGCGCTTCTAATAATCACCCATGTCATATGATTTTGTAGAGTAATCAGAAAAAAAAGTACATATAACTTTGGTTAAAACAAAACAGAATAAAACAGGTTTATCTGAAGCTGCAAACATGACTAAGAGTGTACATTTTACATAGAAGCATTTAAAGTAGTGAAAATATTTCATGAAGTTCCATCAATCTTGATCACTGGATACATGAACATAGTGTAGATTTTGAGTTGCTGAGTAAGTGGCAGCTTTATATTGGCCGCACCAAGTGAAAATGTGTCTTCGAGCATGCGCACAATGCACATTCAGAATCATCCAACGCATGCGTAAAGTGTAATACGGGCATTTGCTCCCCATTGATATAATTTTATAGTGTACAATGGTTTTGTTTACGGACAGCGGATGCGATAGCCTGATCAGACTGCGCGGACGCGCAAGCTGATCTGGGCCTTCGTTGTCCGCATATGCCCGAAGATACTTTTTCGCATATCGCGGATCATATTGTCTGCTGGCTAAAAAATTTCAGTATTTGTACATGCACACTCTATTGTCAGTAAGATATAATTTTAGTGGCCCTAACAGTGTGCCAAACCCTTTATAACATGTAACGGTTGAACATCGAATATTATTCTAAGTTGGACAACTTCCATCCAAAACGGAGGAGCTGTTCAACTAAATATTTTAATCTGAGCCTAGCCAAAGCAGTCCTACAACAAATTCATATACATGTAAGCCCATCGAAGACCCGTGTCTGATAAGAATCTTCGTATGCCCTCTCTAGGTAGCCAATGATCTAAAGCGTCTTCAGGCAGACTGCGAAGATTCAGATCAGCTTGTGCGGATGATCCGATTCTTCACTGGGCGCAAATACAATCTTGCAGGAAATTCTGTGCCCCGGGTAATTTGATTGTGCACTGGTTGCATGTCTGTTTTGTGTTCTTTGAAACATAAATGGCAACACGTTTACCTCAATTTGTTATCTGTCTGAGTGTGTTGTTTTCATTTTGTTTATCTGAAAAGTAAACCGCATGAGTTTTTGTGCACATTGCAAACGTTTGAAAGTTAATACAATTTTTGGAAGCAATTTCAAATAGGAATTTATTTGCTTGACAAGTTCGATAAACGCTAGAGTGCCCCTGAAAACCTGCAACCATGCGTTTTACATAAAATCTATAATCAGTTTAGACGGCGATGTATGCCAGCTATGCTCACTTACTTGGAAATATAAGATTGTTTGAATTGGAGTTTTACGGCCCAGTTAATACTGTTAAGGTCATGTCGAGCCGGTCAGTAAGCTAACGCACGTTTTGTATAGCCTGCGTAGCATGGCAGACACATAGGGATCACGTTGTCCGTCCAAGTCGTCGTCGGCGTCAGCGTTGTCGTCGTCTGCGCAGTCGGTGGTCGTCACACGTTTCTTTTCCGCTGAATATCTTTTCCGCTGAATATCATTCGAAGTCTGCAGAAGTTTGTATCACTTTAAAATACAGGTCAAGTTCGATATTGGTATTCATCCGCCAATTTTTGGCTGAGTTATGGTCCTTTTTCGACTTATTTTTTGTTATTGTGTTGGCATTAGTTTCCGCTCAATAGCAGGGGTGCACTGATTCCATCGAAAGTTTGCAGAAGAATATGTCATTGTAAAATACAGGTCAAGTTCGATATTAGTAATCATTTGCACAATTTTGGACGAGTTGACGTCCTTTACTGACTTAGTTTTGCTGCTGTGTTGATACTGGTTTCCGCTCTGTAACTTCCGAAGGAGTGCATTGATTACATTGGAAATTTGCACAAGGATACATCATTGTAATATACAGGTCAAGTTCTTTATTAGTAATCATCTGCAACATTTTGGCCAAGTTATGGCTCTTTTTCGACTTAGTTTCTGTTGTTGCGATGAAATATAGGGTAAAGAAATTGTTTCCCGCCAATATGTTTTGAAAGGATGCACTAATTTCATTCGAATTTTGCAAAATAGTATATCATTATAGCATAGATTTCAAGTTGCATTTTGGTAATCATCCGCAAATTTCGCTCAAAGTGTAGCCCTTTACGTGCTTAATTAATAAAGTTTAGACACAGTAGTGAGGAGTCGCCTTTAGGAATAGGAGCGATTATTAGGACAAATATAGTGTGTATTTTTTTTTTTTTTTTTTTTTTTTTTTTTTCATATCAAATGGTTGGCGCTTTAAGCAAGCGATACGTGCGATTCTCGGAATTCTAGTTTTTGAGAAGCTTTATCTCATATTTTCGCCTGTGACTGCCAATTGTCCTTCTTGCATCAGCTGAAGGGGGAAATAGCTACAGAAATAAATACATGCTCGATCTCCACGAAAGTTATGCGGCCGAGATGGATACGAACTTGTGACTACTGGATCTGCAGTCAGACGCACTACCGACTGCGCTGTGGAGCCGAGTATTGTTTTAGATGTTTTAGACATCTTGTAATACGTCTGAAAGAGTGCAAATTATTTCTCTTTAGAGTAGACCCATTTCAAAACAATTTGGACTGTATTACATTCCCTGTCAGCGTATCCTTTCTCTTCGATTTAACTTCTTATATGGGCAGTGTCAAGCCAAAAAGTGCCCTCCTGTATGCGCAAAATGTGCGGTTTCACATCATCCTGCACATACGCAAACTCATCCGGGCTTTTGCTCCCCATTGAAACATTCTGCAGTATCCAGTGATTCTTCTAGTGAACAGTGAATGCCCTGATCGGACTGCGCGGATGCGCAGGCTGATCTGGGCCTTCGCTGGTCGCATATGCCAGAACTTGAGAATACACGTTTTCGCATGGCGCGGCTCTCTGTACAGTAAAACTTCAATGACTCGAACATCGATGGCTCATCTACCTAAATCACACCCGTTTGTCTTCGGACCTGGCACAATGATTAACCCTTAGCGGCTCGAATTACCCATATCTAGAATAAATTTCCATGGTCCCAAAGATGTTCGAGTCATATTTAGGGGTATGGCCATTATAAGATGCCTAATTAGGAATGTCAAGCAGAGAGAGAGAGAGAGAGACAGACAGACAGACAGACAGACAGACAGACATATAGGCAGACAAATAGGCAAAGAGCGTTGGACTGCAGTCATTCTCTCTTCGCTCAATTAAAACTGGATCATTCAATTGACATGAGTTGAAAATATTTCACTCTAAAATCGAAAAAAATTATATGTGAAGATACCAAGAAATACTACAATGTCGAAGCACAGACTTCCAAAGGCATCGAAAGAAGGAGAGATGAGGAACAGATAGTGACAAAACAAACTCCACATATGAAACCACCAACGCACAAACAACGTAGTACTGCAACAGAGAAACCACCTTGCAATGGTCAGTAGAAGAAGAAGAAGAAGATAAAGAAGAAGAAAATGAAGAAAAAAAAAAAAAAAAAAAAAAAAAAAAAAACACAAACAAAAAAACTACAGGGCGGCTTAAAACAGTTTTGTGCGCGAGAAACCTCACACTTAATTCTATTGCAGCTTTAAATCATCACGAAAACATAAAATTTTGACCCCCTTAAACCCCACTTTTATATGGTAGAACTGGCGCTTACAGGGGGGTATACATTTTGTTTTTATTTGCTTTTTTGCAAAATAAAACATAGATTGTGTACTCGTTAGAACCGCCTCGGTGAGGCGGTTCTAATGAGTACCCACAATCTATGTTTTGAGCAGAAATATGAAAAATATCAGAGTTTTTTTTTTGTTTTGTTTTTTTTTATCCGAAAATAATGTTTACCTCTGTTAACCCCAGTTTTACCATATACACGTGGGGTTTAAGTGGGTCTAAATTATATAGGCGTGTTTTTGTGATGACAACCGACCAAAAGAATAGTCTTAAGGGTATTGGCCACGTGCTTATCATTGACCAATGAAATTTTGGTTTATGTATACTTGTACTAATCGATGTACACGTGTCTTCTGCACCAGCATTTGCTCAAATAAAATTATGGGTTGGCGGGTTCAAAATGAGTAGAATGTCTTTAGAAGATGAAAGCAGGTCTGGACGACCATTCGAGCATGATACGCTTGGCCACAAGGCGCTCCACTGTCATCTGAACACATTTCCATTACCTCATTTCTTGACCTCTGCATCGGACCAGAAATGGCGTCCAGGGATTTTTTTAAAGCTTGGGAACTAAAGTAATCACTTTGGTTTAAACATATTTTATTTCACAAAGTATACATGGGTACAAATATAATGTTATGAAAATACATATTAAAGGATCAGAACGAAAGCAATGTTACTTATTTAGTTCTTCTCCTTAATAATAACAACTGTGAAAAGAAGGCGAAGATCAAATACAAGTGATACTTTGAATTACTGTTCATATGCATTCATACAAACAATATAAACTACGACCTCATTCAGTTAAAAAAACTAAGGTAATTGTATCATTAGAAAGAGTAAGAAAAGCAACAATTATAGAGAAACGTAGGTAAAACAGAAAATTTGGGTATGTCTGTACATCAGTATTGTGTATTTAGTTGTTTATTTAAAAAAATGCAGTGGATTATTAGTTATAATGGAGGTTGTATATTAGGTGTGAAAGAAGTGAAAAAGACTTGCTGACTTTGAGTACCTAAGAGTTTGGTTATTCAGAGAGAGAGAGAGAGAGAGATAGAGAGAGAGTGTGTGTGTGTGTGTGTGGGGGGGGGGGGGGGGGGTAGGGTGCGCGACAGTAATGCTTAAAAACTCCCTTGCTTCAAAACAAAACTAGCCGCATGGTAAGTTTTACAAGTATAATTTTGTACATTCTTAGAATTACTGCATGGCAGTGAATCTCTTGGTAGTGATTATATATTTTTGGACTTTCTCGAATATTTTCTTATTTGTATCGTAGGAGAGAGAAATATCACCGAAGAGAAGTAGATCAAAAGAGAGTTCCTTGTACTGTGAAACTGTTTCGAAGAGCTCAGTCCGCGAGTTCCGATATTGAGGACATTGAAAAAAGAAATGATAGGTATTCTCGATATCGCCGCAGCGGCATAGCGGGGAATCCGTGATATTCTTCAGGCAAAGATCATAATTTAATGCACTGCATTTCGTTCTTAAGCGGGTGTGAGGAATTTGTGCATGTCTTTTGCCGGTATAGAAGTGCTTTGGTACGACTAAATTTTCTCTGTTGATGTTGTGTTTAAAAGCAGCTATTGATTCTGACTGAGTAACATTAGACGGTAGATTATTCCACTCCCTCACTGTTGATGGAAGAAATGAATAGTAATAATTGTTAGATCTGGCGTCAACAGTTTGGAGAGCATGAGAATTTCTAAGATTGTATCGCGAAACGCTACTAACAGTTTGTGGTACTAGGTCAGAAAGATATGATGGAGTCAAATTGGTGTACATTTTATAGAATAGGGTTAGTTTGTGGTTTCTTCGGCGTTTTTCTAAGGATTCCCATTTAACTTCGTTGTAAAGACAGTCTAAGGATATGAGTTTGGTGGTTCCAGTTGCAATTCGGGCTGCTTCATTCTGAGTCTTGTCAAGCTCTTGTTTTTCATATAAGGTACAATTGTCCCAAATTACGTCTGCATATTCAAGTAGAGGTCGTATAAATACCATATAAATAATTTCTAGGGATTTTCTGTCGAGCTTGAATTTGAGTTTCCTCATAACATTGATTCGTCCCCAAGCTTTCTCTTTGATATAATCTATATGTTTATGCCATGTACAATCAGTTGAGAAATAAACACCTAAGTGTTTGTGTGTTTCGACTTCAATTATTGATCATTCATATAGAGTGGAGGATGGACAGGCTTGTTCAGTTTGCGTGTGAAGATAAGAGAATCTGTTTTAGTTGGGTTGAAGAGCACTAGCCATGATGCAGCCCATTGTGATATTACACTTAGGTCAGAATTCGGATAGACAGCAACTGTCATTGGATTATCTACTACGATAAAAAGACTCGTATCATCGGCAAAAAGTCTAATGTTTGTTCCAATGTCATTTACTATATCATTAATGTATAGTAGAAACAGTAATGGTCCCAGGATTGATCCCTGTGGGACACCAGCTAAAATGTAATCCAGTTTGAAGAGGCACCAGGAAGAACAACTCTTTGTTTCCTGTCAGAGAGATAACTCCTGAACTAGTTGAGCACAGCGCCAGTGACTCCTGCTGCCTCAAGTTTGTGAATAAGACCGGCGTCCCATACACGGACAAAGGCCTTGCTTATATCACAGGACCGCACGGACCTCTTTACCATTATCTCGGGCTCGGCAGATAGTATCGTAAAGATACGTCAGTTGATTAACTGTCGAGTCGCCAGGTATGAAACCAGACTGTAAAGAGGTCAAAATATTGTTATCACGTAGATGATTATATAAATATTTGAAGACTAGTCTTTCAAAAACCTTGTCCTCTGAGTTTAGGAGAGTGATTGGTCTGTAGTATCTAGGCAGGGATGGGTCATTTTTCTTAAATATTGAGTAGACATTACCTTCTTTATACGATTCAGGTACAATACCAGTTTGAAGAGATAGATGAAAAAGAGTACAGAGGGGCAGAGAAATTTCCATTGCCAATTCTTTAAGAATACGATTGTTTATTCCATTGGGTCCCGAAGCTTTACCCGTTGGCAGTGATTTTAAGACTAACTGAACTTCATTTGGAGTAAGGACGATGCTACTTAATCTAGAATTTGCTACACATGTTAATTCTGGTAGTGATGCATTCTGCTCATCTAACACAGTTTGGCTTTGAAAGAATTGGTTTAGGAGATTAGCCTTTTCCTTTTCATCCGTATATATCAATCCGTTACTTTCCAGAGGTGGGATTTGGGATTTAGTATTCTGATTAATCATCGATTTCAGTGTAGACTGCCAGTCTTTAGAACAAAGAGATTCAGATTTTAATTTATCAGTAATTTTGTCATAAAATGTCTTTTTAGAATCGCGAAGGATCGATATAGCCTTGTTTCTTAGTCTTCTGAATTTAGCCAGTGTGATGCTAAGTTTGTCCGCTTAGCTCTTCTGTATGCCCGTTCTCGTTTTCGTATATATTTCTTGAGGTAAGAGGTAAGCCACGGTGGGTCTGATGGTTTTATCCTAATGGTTTTATTTGGTATACAATCTTTGGCTAGAGATATTATATGTGTAGTTATATTCTGGGCGTATGTGTCTATGTCCAGGTCATGTAAAGAGTCCAAGTCAGCAGCAGCCACTTTGCTTCTTACATGTAACAGATCATAGTTACCTTGCTCGTAGTACCAAATAAGACGTGTGTATGATTTTATTTTAGCTGTGGAGAATTTAAATATTCCATATATTGGACAGTGATAACGTAGATTTTGTGTTAAAAAAGGATCACCTACACCACTAAGAATTAAATGTTCCTTATTACTGACAAGTAGGATGTCCAGTAGTGAGGATGAATGCTCGGTATAATGGGTGGGTTGGTTTATGGCTTGAAACAACGCAAATTGATTACATAATGAATCAATTTTGCGTATAATCTGTTAGTGTAATAGATTAAAATTGAAATCACCAGTTATAATAATATCATTTATACCAGTGTCTGTTGCTAGATGTAAAGAATCTTCAATAGAGGTATAGTATGTAGAATCAGAGTTTGGTGGTCTGTAGTAGACACCAAATAAGGCATGTTTTGTGTTGTTTGCAATTTCAATCCATATACATTAAACTCCCCTTGGTTCGAGATCGCGTCTGCGTCTGTAGTGTATATATTCCTTAACATATATCATGACACCACCATGCGCATCACCAACACGATCCTTGCGTTCGGGTTTGCTATATGAGTCACGGACAAGATCGTCGGTAGCTACAGAGGCGCTTAGCCAGGTTTCAGTAAAGGCTAGGATGTCAAATTCTAATAGTTCCGCATGGAGGATGTCCAGTTTGGAGGCTATGCTTTGGACATTGTAATGTACAAAAGAAAGGTGGTGGCTAAGGTTTATAGAGCTGAAGACAGTAGAGGATAAGCTAGACGATAAGCTAGTGATACTATTTGATGATGTTGTTGACAAAGGTCCCGGATGCGGGTGAACATCCCCTGAGATGAACAATAAGATTATAAGCCAAGTTGCAAATAAGGAAACAGAAAAATAGAGATTAAGAATTGCTGTGAACGCAACATTATCGTAAAAGGCTTTGCATTTTGGCACACGTTTAGAAAAGTTGGTTGGGGTAGCCTTAGTTTAACTACTAGTAGACAATTGTCTTGCAAGGATGTTAAAACTGAGAAGATAAGTATGAGTTGGTTATTTATTACGAATAATATTATAAGATGCAGTAAGCATGAGAAACGGCACATGCGACGATAATTTGGAATGACAGCACCTCGTTGTTTACCCCTGCTACAGATCATGTGATTGTGGAGAGTGACAGCAAGAACAAGGTAAGTACTGTCACACCAAATAGTAAGCAAGTTGCTTTACCGGTGTTTTGAAGCATCGATAGTCGCGCGACGACCCTCCCCCTGGGAATAGATTGGAAGGAAATAGAAACGTTTGAGATAATAACCAGAGTCATATTATTCGAGGCGAATGCAGATATATAGTAGAGGAAAAATGTCGACGTGTCAGTTGCGAAAGATAAGTATATCGTAAATGCACACCAAGCACCTCTCGCAGGGAGACGGCCGCTAACATATCGCAATAGGAGAGAGACACATGTGTCAATGACAAAAGTCAAAACTTCTTTGTCGAAATGGATTTATATTTGGTCCCATTACAAGTTTCGAGACAGTCTCTCATGCAATGATGAGGCTTGGTTACAATGTAAATACATAAAACAATGCACATTTATTTTTAAAGTGGGCATATATGGTTAAAGAGTAACTATGCTTACTATGAATCTGAATTTGATAGCTGTATAGAAGAAAAAAATATAAATAAAAAATGAAAAAAAAAAAAAAAAAAAAAAGATTTATTCTGCATTTAGTAGTGTTGTCGTCTCTAGAATAAGGCCAATAAATACCGCATTTACCCTGGGTACTCGGATAAACAGGTCTGATCAATCTGTGTATAACAAGACGAGCCGCCACAAAACACGTCTGATACTGTCTTTAATCCTTTCTGACTTTTGTTTTACTTATCTTACCCAGACGTCTATCAGACACGTCACTTTTCGGTAAAATATAATTATTCAAAATCAACTATTAGGACAAGTACGGCAATAATTAAGGTGTACGAGTATCCAGCGCAAGATGCGGAACAAACTGCAGAACTATCATCAGTCTAATAGGTAAGATGAATAGCACATAGTATCAGTCCTGCTGATTCCCCATAGTATTGTCCTTTATAATGATACAGGCCCTTTAGCGAATCGGCGGGATGTTACCCATTTCATACTCATTTTGCTCTACAGCATCAATTAAAACTTTGCATTTGTGGACTCCTACTTTTTCTTGCTGAAGAAGGACACCTTTAGAGAGTTGACCGCATTATTTTCCTTGAATTGCAATTCTTGTTTGGTCATATAAGTTTGCATTGTACTCGCCAATTATTGTACCCCATCCCCAACATAATTATTCCTTCGGCATCCCAAAATACAGTGGCCATCGACTTGCAAGTCGTGGACTGGTTATTGAACACGCTAGGCCTCGGGAATCTAGGTCCTACCCACCACTGACTAACTTTGATTTCTGTTGAGCGTATGTACCCAAGCCACATCTATAGTTACAAGACAAACAAGAAAATTATCGCTCTTTGACCTGGGCCGCTTAAAAAGTTCGCAGATAATTGATGCTGCAGTTTCCATTTGATCATCGTTCAGGGAAATACGGACACAAAGAGCTTGTGCATTGATAAATGATCATATAAGATTGTTGAAAAGCTCACGTGAAATGCCCAATGCCTTTGCTATCTCTTCCAACTAAATACGCCTATCACAATGTACAAAGCCCTGCACTTAATTATACTATTCCTCTTTGGTGGCAACCAGGGGAATTACATGTACCGTAATAACCGTAAATATTTGGAGACACAGGTCTTAACAAACAGCGTTCTGCGGCGTCTGATCAGTGTCTACACTGTTTGCCACTCATCCAGCACTATTGTAGACACTTCAGCAGGTAGTAATATAGACATTATTTTTTTTCAAAGTTTTAGGACAATAATGGTAAAAAGTTAAGGTGTCCAAATTCTTAGGGTAAATACGGTATATGGAAAAAGAAAGCAATTATCTCAAAAGGAAATACGGTAGGCTGGTTGCTTATTGACAGACCCTCACCAACGCCATGATGTTCCTTCGAGATACTGTATGCGCATCCCTGGTAAGTCTGTTGTTACTTTCGATTGGGAGACCTGTTGTCCATGGAAAACGGTTTCTAAGGGTTCACCGTGAATCGAGGCGATTGGTCAGGCGCGGTATGCGGCGACTCTAACTCCCTCTCCTCGGCTGTCGGTCAGAAGCTCATGCGACAATGACTTTAGTAGGTACTAGATGGGGCTATTTACATATGCATACATTTTGGACGCTTCAGTTGTCATTCACAGTGTGCGTGCGTGCGTGCGTGTGTGTGTGTGTGGCAACACTGGAACAACACTGTCGAACGATCATGCTTTCACCTTATATTATGAGAATATGTTTAAACTTACCCATTAGAATATATTTGTAAAACTATCCATATAACTTTCAATTTTACAATACTGAGAAATCGTAGAAACAGATCAATGTCATCCAAGAAATATATTGTATTACTGTCGAGGTACACTGAAGTCCTCGTGTTCGCACGAATCGTTCACACTTGATCGGTTACAACTGTTTATTAACAAATTGAATTCTTTCTTTCTTCCTTCCTTTTTCTTTCCCTTTTCTTTCCTTCATTCTTTCTTTTTCTTTCTTTCTTTCTTTCTTTTTTTCTATTCTTTCTCTTTGTCTTTCTTTATCCCAAATGACCGATTGCTTAATCTGCAATAACCTTTTTGATATCTATTTATTTATCTATTTATTTTGGAATGTGAAAAAAGAATATCCTTCGGTTATATGTGGTAGTTGCTGACGGAAGTTAGTTCTCGTTATACACATTTTGCTATACATCACAATAACATGCCTATATAATTTTGACCCTCTTAAACCCCACTTTATATAGTAAAACTGTGGTTTACGGGTGTGTGCATTATTTTTTCTTATTTCTTTCAAACACATAGATCTGGGTACTCGTTAGAACCGCCTCATCGAGGCGATTCTAATGAGTACCCACAATCTATGTTTGAGCAGAAATATGAAAATTATCAGAATTTTTTTTATCTGAAAATTTTCATTTTTTGGTGACAAAATTTTCAGTATATTTGAATAGGCATGTTTTCGTACTGCCCAGTTGAGGCTGGGCGGAACATGCAGGGTAACATCCAGGGGCACATTTAGGTAATTTCATATAGGTATCCTCATTGTTCACTTATTACCGTATTTACCCTTAAGTATTCGGACGCCGCAATTCCTATCCATACTTATTCTAAAATTTAATTTTAGATATCTATTTTTTTTTTTCTTCTTCGTGCGATTATGCTTCATTTTAAACATAAATAAATGTATATGTGCTTCCTGTCAAAACTGGAAAATGAGGTTGATTCAGTATTTTTTTAGAAAAAGTTTGTGCAACCCCCTTGAACCAACAGGTCCTTTATACTGTAGACTTACGTGGTCTATTCACACATTATATGCAAGTGGGAAGGTGGTTCTGATTTTGTCACTGGCACGTGGAAAAATTTAAGTGTCTTATTACCTTAGAGGATGTCGCACAAAACTAAGTAACTGGGTTTATGAGCTCTGCTATAGTCATTATGTCATTCGCATTGTAGACCTGCATAGTCTCTTCTTTCCATTGTAGTCTGGAGACCCCTAAAAGAGTAACTGGCAAACAGTGCAGACCCAGAAAAGATGCCACAGAACGCAGCGTCTGATCAGGGCCTCCACTGTTTGCAAATAGTACAACCATTTTCTTTAGGAATATCTCAATCTCATGGCCTGATATACCTAATGTCAAAATTAGAATCTTCCAATACATGTATATAGTGTGTGTGGGGGTGGGGGTGGGGGAGGGGAGCGTGGGGCGGGGTGTTCATTCAGTCTACAATGGGTTAAAGGCGTTCAGTTGATCGTGGAACAAGCAAGGATACTTGAAATATACTATGTTATTGTCAAAGTAAGCTACATACATGTACAGTGTATATATTTAAATTTCAGTTGATCGTGGAACTAGCAAGGATACTTGAAATATACTACGTTATTGTCAAAGTAAGTTACATACATGTACATTGTATATACATAAATTTTGGCCGCGTCAAGCGAACAAGTGCCTTCGAGCATGCACAGAATACGCACATTCAGATCACCATACGCATGCGCAAAGTATCATCCTGGCCTTTGCCTTCCACTGAAATGTTCTATATTATCCAATGATTCTGTTTGCGGACAGCGAATGCCCTGATCAGACTGCGCGGATGCGCAGGCTGATCTGGGCCTGCGCTGTCCACATATGCTCGAATCCAATTTTTCTAATGGCGCGGCAGCTTTGATTAATCTATATATTTGCCGCCTAATCTAACATACATGCTAATATATTGTTCAGTATATGTCATATAAATAATGTAAAATGATAAACGTTTAATCTATCTGTCTGTCTGTCTGTCTGTCTGTCTGTCGCAGATAATTATAAACACATCCCTCAGATGGAAGTAAAGTTACCCATGAAAGACCACAATCACAAAGTATAATTTCCGAAGAAAACAAATGTGGTAGTAATATTGGCAACATTAATTGAGAGATACGATAAAAAAATCATTTCATTTTTGATCCAGTTCAAGAACGAGAGACTAACTGAAATTTTACAGGCTGTGAGGTGCCATACTTTATGATTGCCTTAATACCATATATCAATTTAGTAAACCTTTCTTGGATAAACATGTCTATTTTTTTAGGAATATGGAGCCCTTAAAATAATAACGAAGATGCCCAGATGCATTATGAAAACACGCCTATTCAAATATATAGTAAATTTTACCTCCAAAAACTGAAAAATTTCCGATAAAAAAAAAAACAAAAAAAAAAAAACTATTTTTTTTTCATTTTTCTGCTCCAAACATAGATTGTGGGTATTCGTTAACAGAAATATGAAAAAAAAGAATATAGGTACCACTGTAAATCCCAGTTTTACCATATAAAAGTGGGATTTAAGGGGGTCAAATTATAAAGATATGTTTTCGTGATGGTACCAAAGTCACAGAACACAGCCTACCCATGGAACCAAAGGAGGTGTAAACAAAGTACCTCAGATAGTACATACGTAACTGAACAAAGCAGTCAGCTCTCTATTCCCTAACGAGGTGATCAAAATACCTACTGAGCAACAAAAAGCGGGACACCCAGCTCTCTTTTCCCCAACAAGATGATCAAAATAAACTACCGCAGATAGTACATACCTACTGAACAACAAAAAGCGAAACAATTAGCTCTCTCTTCCCCAACGAGGTGATCAAAATAAGAAACTACCGCAGATATGGCATATACGCTACAATGTTTGCTGAAAAAAAAAATGAGTAGCTTTTGCTACTCACATTTTTTCAGCAAAACTACCTGTGAATTGACTTAGATATTGTACTTACTACATGTAGAACAGTTAAGATTTTGACCACTAACGAGCTCGTTAAGCTAACGACGCTTTGAACAACTGGGCTCTGCTCTCTCTTCCCCAACGAGATTGTCACAGTGCCAGACAGGGCCCAACAAACACAACAACACGATACAGACAATTCTCGTTATACCTACACTCGATACAACGACATAATTCTTTATAATAACGATTTGACTGCTACGACACCTTCGCTTAAAAGGTAACAGTTAGTCACAAATTATGCAAGAATATTGTATCAAATACTTTAAAGAACATACGTTTTGGATATTTGTTAGAATCGCCTCAGGGAGGCGATTCTAACAAATATATAAAACATAGGTTCCTTGAGGAAATAAGAACCGTTCTTACATATTAATCTGCTCGTTAAGTATTCCATACAACAGCAAATTCATTTTAATGACAACGTCTTTGGGAACACATACTGCCATTGTTACGAGGGTTCACTATATTTAAAAACGACAAACACGAGGAACATGTAGCGAGCAGCCACAAAACAACAACAAAAAAAAAAAAAAAAAAAAAAAAAAAAAAAAAAAAAATACCGAAAACACAAGAACCATCGCCTTACAAAGGGTAATGGTAAAAACTGCTTGAGGGGATGATCGATTTCACTGTTATCAAATCTTCACCTTAGGTTAATATTTTGCTTTTGTAAAAACATTAAGAAACTAATGATCGGTTTGCAAAGTGAATCCAATATTTGTTGAATTAAACATTTCAGTAAGAAAAACACACACACATTAGTAGTATAGGCCGCCACTATGGGTACTGGCAGCCTATACTACTCACACACACACACACACACACACACACACACACACACACACACACACACACACAATGAGGGCACGTGACACAAACCCCGGGTACCGACAGCCAAAGCTAAAGATCAAAGGTACAACATCGTGTATTAAAAAGTTTATTTCGGTACCGTCACAATTAAAGAAGAAAGCAAACCTGTTAACCATGATTTGGTTAAAACTAAGCATGCCGTCTGTCTCAGAGCATCCATGTTGTATTCTATTATAACGGGTAATTCTATAAACGCTTAGCACTCTGGGTAAACTTTTCAGCAGACGACATATTGAAATATTTTTTTCTTATTTTTCCCAGAAAACAGGATTTGACAATTCATGCAAATTGTCTCCATTGGAGACAATTTGCATGACTTGTCAAATCATGTTTTCTTGGAAAAATAAGAAAAAAATATCACCAATTTGTAGTCTTCTGAATTAGCTCAGAGAGTGGTAAAGGTTAAGGCAGGAAATTGATAATCCAGACGATTCATTGGTGGTGCATGGACTAGAATTTGCAATAAAACGTGCTTTATATGTTTCTGTTATTTTTGTTTGTTTGTTTTGTTTTTGTTGTCGTTGCTATTGTTTTTGGTGTGTGTGTGTGTGTGTGTGTGTGTGTGTGTGTGTGTGTGTGTGTGACCAGTATAACGTGGAAAGACTGCATTCGTTTTCTTTGATACCTACTGCAAACGCAGTGCCAACATAGCAACATAGCTTATCTGTGCATAGATATGTTTTTACAATGAAACCGCTTTACATGTATCATTCGAATTGTTATACCATAGAAACATATCTTGCATATTATGTCCCATTAAATAAGTGTATATTACAATACTATATTCTATGCCCTTTCTTTTTTAACCCACTGAAGACTGACTGAGCTCTCCCATACTACAAATTGGAAGAGTCCATTTTCGATTTTAGGTATGTCAAGCTATATGATGTAGA
Source organism: Anodontia alba (assembly GCA_964016985.1). Taxonomy (NCBI): domain Eukaryota; kingdom Metazoa; phylum Mollusca; class Bivalvia; order Lucinida; family Lucinidae; genus Anodontia; species Anodontia alba. The sequence goes on from OZ024821.1 coordinate 16,402,496, forward strand.
TATTCCCAAAGAAAAAAAGGTTGAACTATTTGCAAACAGTGCAGACCCTGATCAGACGCCACGTTCTGTGGCGTCTGATCTGGGTCTGCACTGTTTGCCAGTTACTCGTTTAAAGGTCTCTAGTCTTTAGTCAGTTAACACAGCTAAAGTGAATACTTGTCCTGAGAGAATGGAATCTCCGGAAGTGAGTAACGCACAAATTGAAACTAACAGAATGGGTTTTATTTATCTATACTACAGCCGGTGTTAGTAACGTGTGGTGGTCGGAAACGTTTCCCCGTACTTCACTATAAAGAAATGAAAACAGCAGACTGTGTTTTATTTATCTTCATTACAGCTTGTATTAGTATCGTGTGGCGGCCATAAGACGTCCCTCGTACTACACTTTAAAGAAATGAAAATAGCAGACTGGGTTTTATTGAGTCTGTTTATGAGCAGTACATGTACTATTATATGAAATGCAGCTGACGCCTCCAGCGCCGGCCTTTAACCTTTACCACCCTCTTGGCTAATTCAGCAGACGACAAATTGAAGTATTTTTTTCTTATTTTTCCAGAAAACAGAATTTGACATTTTATGCAAATTGTCTTTAATGAAACAATTTGCATGAAATGTCAAATCCTGTTTTCTGGATAAAATAAGAAAAATATTTCAATATGCCGTCTGCTGACCTTTGTTTATCTAGAGTGCTACATTACGAAAACAATCCCATTAAAGTATACTGAAAATTTTAACACCAGAAAATGGACGTTTTCAGATAAAAACTCTGATATTTTTCATATTTCTGCTCAAAACATAGATTGTGTACTCGTTAGAACCGCCTCGGTGAGGTGGTTCTAACAAGTACCCACTATCTATGATTTTTTAGCATAAATAAGAAAAATAATTTATACCCCTTTAAACTCCAGTTTTACTATATAAAAGTGGGATTTAAAGGGGGGTGTCAAAATTATATAGGCATATTTTCGTGATGATTCTCAGTGATCCCCGGGTTGAAATTGTACAAATCTATTTCAAAGAACTTACTTAACCATTAACATTACTTCAACCATAACAGAAGTAGAGGACAACAAATAAGAAGAGCATATTTTACAATAGGTGCGTTTATAAACAGCCAACACATCACGAAAACACGCCTATATAATTTTGACCCCTTAAACCCCACTTTTGTATAGTAAAACTAGAGTATACCGGGGTATACATGATTTTTCTTATTTCTGCTCAAAACATTGATTGTGGGTACTCGTTAGAACCGCCTCGCCGAGGCGGTTCTAACAAGTACCCACAATCTATGTTTTGAGCATAACTATGAAAAATATCAGAATTTTTATCTGAAAATTTTCATTTTTTTTGGTGGTAAAATTTTCAGTATATTTGAATAGGCTTGTTTGCATAATGAAAAATGCACTAAAGTGAAGCACACTGAGCATTTTTATGGGCTCTTAACGGCATTGAACACGCGCTATAGTGAATATAAATATGTTCGGATAAAATACATGATAACTATGGTATATATTTGTGTAATATTTTTTTTTTTTTGTCCTGAAAATATAAACCTACATTCAGACAGGGATTACTGTACTCTTAAAGGAAGGATTGGCTCCCTCTCAGAAATGTTCAAATACTAGAAAAACAATGTTTGGACTGCACAAGATGTTTTATTTTGCAAGCGTCCCTCACACACCTCCACCCCATAGCCTAGTGGACAGGAGAGTTGACTCTTAATTCATTAGGTTTCTCATCGCTGTGGTTCGAGCCTGGCTCGGGTCACATGTAGGAAAGCCAAGTTCTGCTTACGAATGGTCAGGTGGTTTTACCACGGGTTCTCCGGTTTACGCATACCTCTGATGAACGATCGGCTCGATATAAGTGAAATATTCTTGAAAGGGCCGTAAAACCCAAATCAAAAACAAAAAAGCATCCAGTCACTTAAACTCTTTCGGCGCCAAGTTTCAGACTGCATTCATCGTCTTTTTTTTTTTTAAATCGATTGGAAAGGACTTTATATGTAAAGTTGAAAGACTGAATGACATTCAGTGTAGATCCTAATGAAGCGGCTCATTACATGTATGACCATCACATCAGGCTCTACGCTGTTTGCAAAAGCTATTATTATCGCCTGTGGCAGTGAAGGTTATAACATTTACGACACACTCGTGATTTTTTTCACTCTGTTGATGTTACAGACATTTGCATTTACGATATGAACAGTTTTCTTTACGTTGACACATGGATACCTTTAAGCCATAGCTCTATATAAGAAAGACACTTGTTATCCAAAATATTATTAAGATTTGTTTTTCTTTTCTCCACGAAAACATATGATGGGCGCGCTTTTAATGAGAACATGAACTCAACATACGTGTCGCGATTTAGTGTGGAAAGTAAACCATAAGTTGGGAACACTTCTTATCTGGAGCTATCTTAAACGTGATGTTCGCGATATAATACGAGAAGTTCATTACGAAAACACGCCTATTCAAATATATTGAAAATTTTACCACCAAAAAATGAAAATTTGCAGATAAAAATTCTCATATTTTTCATAATTTTGCTCAAAACATAGAATGTGGGTACTTGTTAGAACCGCCTCGGCAAGGCGGTTCTAACGAGTACCCACAATCTATGTTTTTGAGCAGAAATAAGAAACATAATGTATACCACTGTAAACCCAAGTTTTACTATATAAAAGTGGGGTTTAAGGCGGTCAACACTGTATAGGGATGTTTTCGTGATGGAGGAAGATTTGGTTATAGAGTACATTAAGACCCATTTATTAAGTGCAAAAACTCAAAGAAATAATAAGAAAATCGAAACAGTACTTACAAAGTCTTAAGTTATGACTATTGGCCAGAAAATTTACTACATAATGTGGACGTCTGCATATTCTGTTTTTTTTTTTTTTTTTAATAATATATTATTTGGGAATATGAAGGTAAATATTACAGGGACTTCTAAACGTAATGTAATGTAATGTCATGTCCAGGTTATCAATCGGGTGCCAGAATGAGTCAGTTACAACCAAGATAGTTCAATAAGATAAATATCAGTGAGTCAGACGCTGATAAGAAACATAATGACAGAAATATTTGTACAAAGAATAGTATACATCATTATGAAAACACGTCTATATATAATATATTGAAATTTTCACAACCAAAAACTGGAAGTTTTCAGATAAAACTTCAGATATTTTTCATATTTCTCGTCATTGTATCGCTTGTCGGTATAGTAAAGAGGGTTGTCTGTGCCTTTCCAATTATTGTAATGACAACAATAACGCTAATAATGATAATAATAATAGTAATAATAATAATAATAATATTATTATTATTATTATAATTATTATTATTAATATTATTATGAAAGATAAAGAAGAAGAACCATCACGAAAACATACCTAATATAATTTTCACCCCCTTAAACCCCACTTTTATATAGTAAAACTGGGGTTTATAGGGGTATACATTATTTTTCTTATTTCTGCTCAAAAACATAGATTGTGGGTACTCGTTAGAACCGCCTCGGCGAGGCGGTTCTAACGAGTACCCACAATCTATGTTTTGAGCAGAAATGTGGAAAAATATTAGAATCTTTATCTGAAAACTTTCAGTTTTTGGTGGTGAAATTTTCAATATATTTCAATACATGTAGGCGTGTTTTTATAATGCATGTGCGTGTCTTTATGAAATATCATTGTGAAGTTTAAAATAACTACGTATTTATTTTCAAAAGGGTTAGCATACAATTATATTAAAGTTAATATCTTGATAGAAAGACAAAAAGTAATAAATGAAAATAGTGGCTACTACATTTACCTTATTATTTGGACAAACAGTCCTTAACAAACCCACATCAGACACTGCAGAACTCCTGTACCCATATGGTTTGTAAAAAAAAATCTAGCAGTTTTAAACACATCAACAAGCAGTAAAAGTCAAGTTTTTTTTTTTTTTTTTTTTTTTTTTTTTTTTGGTCAAACTTTTGGGCAAGTATGGTAAAGAGTTTAGAAGCCCGAATTCTAAGGGTACATACTCTAATCCTTACCTTAAAAGTCTTGAAAAGCCGCAGCGCAATGATAAGTTAGATCCACTTGACAATTCTAAACACCTTGAATACAATTAATTATTCCTAAGAAACAATCAGTGTAAAATGTTCAAAGCTATTAACTGAAAAAAATTCTGACGAAGATTAGAAAAAAATGTTTGCGCTATTGTAATCCAAAAATTTAGAATCATAATATGGAATTTATTAATCCTTTGCGCGCGCATTTCTTAACACCGTCTACCCACAGACTTCTAACAATATAGGATATATAACAGCATAATGAAACTCCAACTCAGCCTCCAATACCGTTGACGAACAATAACTTAATATTAAAAGCGACAGCGAAAAAGGTAGTGAGACCATAGAAGGCCAGGTTAGAAGCAATTCAATACTGAGAAAATAAATGTCGCGTCGATTGAAGCTAGCGATCAATATTTCCAGCAAATAATTGATATAAAATCAATTACGGCACATTGGAAATGTCTTTCCTTAATACTTAACCCTTAAACCGCCAATCGCAACTGCATCAGACGACATTTTTATATATTCCTAGTTTTCTAAGAAAAAAAAATCTTGTCATTTCATGTGAACCGTCTGCCGAGTATACGTATCACATGCAATGTCTAGACATTTTCTCTAAAAAATAAATAATAAATATATATATATTTTTAGAATGTTGTCTGCTTTGAATTCAGTTTGGCGCTTTAAGGGTTAATTCTACGTTATAATATTAAGGATTTCTAACCTAATGCGCTTGTTAGCGCCATAGAGTACAACTCGACAAGTATATATATATATATATATATATATATATATTATATATATATATATATATATATATATATATATATATATATATATATATATATATATATATATATCATATCTTAACCCTTAAAGCGCCAATCACAACTGCAGTAGACGACATTTTCTTTTTTTTTTAAGAGAAAATACGTCGGCATTTTATGTGAATCGTCTGCTGATCAGACGATTCACATGAAATGTGAAGACTTATTTTCGCAAAAAATAAAAACAAAATACATTAAGATTTTATGATGTCGTCTGCTACATGTTATGCTTGGCGCTTTAAAGGTTGACATGGTAAAAAATACGGACCTTTGGATATATGTGACACAACAAATATTCGAACAAGCGCTGCCTAAGATAGTCTAATCACGCTATCGTATATCAAATATGATTGAAAAACGTCGAAGAACCCTGCACTGACAGTGAAAGTTCAGTGTTCATCACGAAAACATGCCTATATAATTTTGACCCCCTTAAACCCCACTTTTATAAAGTAAAACTGGGGTTTACAGGGGTATACATTATTTTTCTTATTTCTGCACAAAACATAGATTATGGGTACTCGTTAGAACCGCCTCGTCGAGGCGGTTCTAACGAGTAACCACAATCTATGTTTTTGAGCAGAATTATGTAAAATATAGGATTTTTTTTATCTGAAAATTTTCAGTTTTGGGTGGTAAAATTGTCAGTATATTTGAATAGGCTTGTTTTCGTAATGTTTTTCAGACAGATGTTTTGTTCGGGTAATATTTTCTTGCACCGCCTGCTATTGGCTTTCTATATGCGAAAGTATTCTGTTTTAGCAAATACAAGTCTATTAAGACAGCATTTTCGAATGGCGATTTTATACGCCATTTATTGCTCGAAGACATTATCGGAAACAGCCAACTGATCAGCGCTAGACTGCAAGAGAGTATTGCCAATGTGTGGCGCTATTTTATATATTTTCCTCATGCAATTTATGCATTAAACTGCAACCAGCGGCATATATTCCCTGAGTAATTTCTCATCCGCCTTGAAAGACCATTGCGCAACCGTGTTTGGACCATTCCTTAAATATTAGCCGTGTAAAAAATGCAGACATTTGAATGTTACAGCATGTGGTGGTTTAACAAGTAGCCCGCTTGTATTCACGCAATTATTCAAATTTTGGAACCATGCAGAAAATTTTAACTGGCAACTAGTCGCATTTGATTTGTCAACTTAATAGAAATGCTTTAATACTTTGCACGCTGGGTAAAAAAATGTCAGCAGACGACAAATTCCCAGAAAGTAGGTTTCGTCTCCTTAGGAGACAATTTGAATGAAAAAGCAAAGCCTGTTTTCTGGGAAAATATCATCAGAATGTCGTCTGCTGAATTCGCCCAGAGAGTGGTAAGGATAAATCAAAGTTAACTGGCATTCATACGTTATAGGCTCGGGTATTCATAACTTCAGCTATCGTGGATGTTTTGTTGTTTTTTTACCGGAATCATCACGAAAACACCCACACAATTTTGACCCCCCTAAACCCGACTGTTATCTCCTAAAACTGGGGTTTGCAGCAGTACAAATTTTGTTTCTTATTTCTTCTCAAAAACATAGATTGTCGATACTCGTGAGAACCGCCTCGCCGAGACAATCTATCGAGCAGAAATGTAAATATATATATATATATATATATATATATATATATATATATATATATATATATATATATATATATATATATATATATATATATATATCAGATTTTTTATCTGAAACTTTTCATTGTTTGGTGGTAAAATTTTCAGTATATTTGAATAGGCGTGTTTTCGTAATGTGTTTATAAGCTTATACGCGTGTCAGTGATGAGACCTAATTGGCCGAAAATAGCTAGACCGGCCCAGAAAACTTGACACTTAGCTATATTAAGTTTTGAGAGTGCGTTTAATGTTATCATGTTCTCAAGTCAATCCTTTCAGTAGATAGTTATCTTCACTACAGCTGATCTGAGTAAGCATTCTTTATAAATCTATAGCAGTCCGTTATCGGCCAGTCAGGGTAGCTGACGGGCCGATAACTGCCCGCTATAGATTTATAAAGAATGCTAGCTGGAATGCTAGTTCCGTGTGGCGGCCGTAAAACGTCTTCCTGTACTTCATGTACTTCATTACAGTGTTATTTATATTGTCTGGTCATGTCCAATCATTAGGCCTATGCGGGATGTTGTAATTAAAATATACGAGGCTTCAGTGATCAGGCCTAATTGGCCGAATCTTGCTAATTTGGCCAAGAAAGCTTGGCATTTTAGCTGTTTATAGTTTTTTGTGCTCATTGCTTTCAATGGTCATTCCTGTAAGAATCTGTTTATCATTAATACAGATTTTGTAAGTGCCATGTGGCGGCATTTTTTATGTCTCTTCGTATATCATTTTTGTGCATTTTATATTTACTGGCCTTTGTGATTTATTGAGCATATTCCGGAATATTAGAATAAAAATATATGAGGATTACTAGCTAGACTGACCCAGAAAACCGAGATTTCAACTGTTTTTTTTTTTTTTTTTTTTTTTTTTTTTTTTTTTTTTGTTGTTGTTGTTGTTGTTGTTTTTGTTGTTGTTGTTGTTTTTTTTCTTCTTCTTCTCATTTTTTTTTTTTTTTTTTTTAGTTTTGTGGGTATGTTTATTATGTTTATTACTCTCAATGATACTGGCGGTATATTTTTATCGTTCCTGCATTGTACTGAATTGGGAAGCATATTACGTATTACGAAAATATACAATGTACCTATATAATTTTGACCCCCTGTAAACCCCACTTTTATATAGTAAAACTGGGGTTTACAGGCATATACATTATTTTTCTTATTTCTGCTCAAAAAGCATAAATTATGGGTACTCGTAAGAACCGCCTCGTTGGTTCTAACGAGTACCCACAATTTATGTTTTAAGAAGAAATATGGAAAATATCAGATTTTTTTATCTGAAATCGTTCAGTTTTTGGTGGTGAAATTTTCAAAATATTTGAATAGGTGCGTTTCCGTAATGCAATCGTGCATAATGTAATTACAGATTATGTTAAATACAGTAGACTCTTATTGTCTCAAATTCTAAGGGACCAGACATTTCAGTTTGATATAAGAATAGTTTGAGATAAAAGGAGTTAAATGTAAATAACATGAAACAAAACTAAACCAACAGTATCCGAAATATATTTTGACTCAACCAGTAGTTTGAGTTATCAGTAGGTAAGATAACAAGAGTCAACTACATTTTGACACAAACTGAGCCTAGGCTGAAAATTTGGTGCCAGTGAATTTAATTTAAACCCGCGGTAGATTTTAATCCTGACCATTCTAAAGCAGTGGTTCTGGTGTTGTTTGTTTTTTGTAATTGCTCACTGAGGTGCTGTTTTCGTTTTTATCTCGTTCGTTGGCTTAATGTTGCGTTTAACCCATTGTAGACTGAATGAATTCCCTCACATTCTACATTGAAATATTCTAATTTCGATGTTAGGTATGTCAGGCTATGTGATTTAGACAATCCTAGAGAGAAATGGTTGAACTATTTGCAAACAGTGAAGACCCTGATCAGACGCCGCGTTCTGCGGCGTCTGATCTAGGTATGCACTGTTTGCCAATTACCCTTTTAGGGGTTTCCCGACTACACTGGGTTAATGTATCCTGACTAGCACTGTGATAACTTTTTTTGGGGTGGGGGAGGGGGGGGGGGGGGGGTGGCAGAGAGAGCTGTTGGCTTGCGTTTCTTTTCTGATTTGTGGCTTGTGTACTGTCTGTCGTTGGTTGTTTGCTCTTCCTTTCTGTGATATTTGTAGGCTATGTTCTATGATTGTGGTTCTTCCTGGACATCATCCATACCAGTTTTTATCTTCAACCGACTACCAACCTTGCATAGAATTTGAACAAGTGGAGAATCCAAAATTCAATCCGTAGTACATAAGAAATATCTCTATTAGGGGAAACAGAATTCATTAGATTACATAGAAAATTGCAGAACAAAATAAGTTCATGTCTGTTGAACAGCTGTTGTCTTATTGGCTCAAATTACGGAAGACTACCAGTACTTATACAGACACGCTCTACTTTTATAAGTGTCTCGTACTCTCGAAATATCGCTCTTAAATCTCATAACAAAAACACGCCTATTTAAACATATAGAAAATTTCACCTTCTAAAACTGAAAATTTTCAGATAAAAAACTCTGATAGTTTTCATATTCCTGCTCAAAACATAGATTGTGGGTACTCGTTAGAACCCCATCGGCGAGGCGGTTCAAACGAATACCCACAATCTATGTTTTTGAGCAAAAATAAGAAAAATAATTTATACCCCTGTAAACCCCAGTTTTACTATATAAAAGGGTGGTTTAATGGGGTCAAAATTATATAAGCATGTTTTCGTGATGGATTTTGGCTCTTCCTGGACGTTCTCTATACCAATTTGTATGTTCAACCAACCACCAATCTTACATAGAATTTGAACAAGTGGAGAATCCAAAACTCAGTCCGTAGTACATAAGAGACATCTCTATTAGAGAAAATAGAATTCATTAGATTACATAGAAAATTGCAGAACAAAATAAGTTCATGTCTGTTGAACATCTATTGTCTTATTGGCTCCAATTAGAAAAGACTACCAGTATATGTACTTATACAGACACGCTGTACTTTTAAAGGTGTATTTGAATTAATACAAACTGTACTCACTGCAATAGAGAACCGCCTTGTAATGGCCAGTAGAAAAAAACTACTGCGGACTTACTCGCTCAAAACATCGCTCTTAAATCGCATTACAAAAACACGTCTATTCAAATATATAGAAAATTTCACCTCCAAAAACTGAAAATTTTCAGAAAAAAAAACAACAAAAAAAACTCTGATATTTTTCATATTTCTGCTCAAAACATAGATTGTGGGTACTCGTTAGAACCTCCTCGGCGAGGCGGTTCTAACGAGTACCAATAATTTATATTTTTGAGCAGAAATAAGAAAAAACAAAACAATGCATAGCCCTGTAAATTCCAGATTTACTATATAAAAGTGGAGTTTAAGGGGGTCAAAACTATATTGGTATGTTTTCGTGATGTGATGCAGCTCCAAGTTATAAATGCATGTTCGATACCTATAGGGGTATTCTGCCTCATAATGTTTCTTTAAAGTTAATCTATACAAGACAAACAAGCATTATTCCAAATGTCATGATTAAAGCAAAGTGATGAAGAAATGAAAGTGCTACACTTAACTTAGCCCGCAAACCAATAACGTGATATATTTCATTTAATTGTGCATCAAATGTAATTCAGTTTCGAATGGGACATTATGCCGTATAAGAGAAATACTCTGTTTACAGTTCTTTTCTTTATCATATGCGGCATAAATTCTGACTTCCACCACCACTGATTTATTGGGTAGATTGTTTACAATCGAGCCATAGTATGCGTACACCAAAATTTCTTTCCTTATCGTCCACGTGATTATCATTCACCAATCAAATCAAACCGTGCGTTTGTTCGAAATCCAGGTAACGACTATTTTTAGCCGCTTTTATTATCGCTTTGACGTTAGTCAAAGGGCTGGCCAGGTGACTGCCATTTTTTTTCAATCCACACGGTATAAAAATTCCATGTTTACCAGGTGAAAGGTGTATCATATAGAAGTCAAATGAGGGTGTTTGCCAGATTCAATAGTGGTGCAGAATTTTTTCAGCCAACATTTTGTTACCCCACCCACCAAAACCCAATGCTAATATACAATCCGTGAACAACCGTAAAATATTCAGAAGGAAAGTGAGAGTTCTTTTTATTTTAGGCTACATTATTATCCCATTGTAGCTAACAAAGGTACAAAGCAGATAAAAGAGCGATTTATGTACATCTGTCTCAGCTTGTTACCCCACCCAGCAATATTAACAGCTAATATTTGAATATGAAATAATATGACATTTGTAAATTGATATGTTGATGTTTGACTTGAAACTAAATGATTTATTGATTCAAGTAGCTTCAAATGCAGCAAAAGGTAGATGTTATAGAGACTATTATTTAAGTTTTATTAACTCACTCCATTCATAGGTGCTTGTAAAATGCAAGCTGAATGTGTTAAGACAACTTACTGCTTATTATGATAATTGCAAGTAAGTTAACAATTTTCTCGCTTTTTGACAGGTGATTAGAGTATCATACATGCCATACGCTGTGGACCAAAATCGGTGAGATAAGGCAAAATTGACAAAATTCTGTGAGATTTTCTTAGACATTGATCACTTTGGTGCTCCCTCAATATAGTCTAAAGTCTTTTTCTTTTCATGTAAGAAGCTTGTGAAACAACAACGTGTATGATTTATGCTTATTTCGTTATAAAATAATTGTAGTAAAATGGTCTGAAAATTCTGTGAGATTTTAATTTTTATGGGATTGCCTTCCGGTTGGGTCAAATTCTGTGAGATTTTATCTCACAGTGTGAGATGAGGCATGTATGGAGTGTAAAGATTCGAAGTTTTCCAGTTGGATCCAAGCCCGCTTTTAAAAGTGGAAGATAGACTGCAGAATAATAAGACTGATTTCATGGCTCCAATACCTAAACAAACTGTCATAAGATTTAGTTCCATGAATAAACTAATGATGGTAAAAACCCAAGACAAGGTTGAGTCAGTGATTCTAATGCACCCTGGTATGTAATGCGACGTGTGATTAGATAACGTGAAAAATTTGCGACGGTATATACTGCGATACTGACGTAATCACGCAACGTTGCTTTTCATTGGCTGGCATTTGGTTTTATGCAGCTCACAATGCTTGCCACTTTGTGCAGATAGTGCACGTTTTTGTTAACAAAAATGATTAAAAACCAAGCATTAGAGGTTCCTCAGGGGTTTTAAAGCTGAAGAAGTGCATTAGAATGGGAATAACCGTAATGAAAATTTATATTGTCGGTTTTACGGTCAGAAATTTTGTTTTACAGCTCCGCTCATGCATCCCCGTAGAACAAAATTTCCAACTGTAAAACAGATGATTGACCTCCCCAAATGAAAATTTTCAATTATTGACAGATGGATTTTCAATAAACTGACAATAGTAGCACAGATCCAAAGAAAGCAGTAAGAGTTAGAAGGGATTTTTGTACTAGTGAAAAGTATCTTGGACCATGAAGGGCAGATTCCAGAATGTTTGTGCATACTAATTATGCTGTAAGGAATCTGAATGAATATAGTGTTGTTCTCTGGAGCGTTGGCTCTGATGTTGCGGCCATATGCCCAAGAATAGCACATCCAGACATCAATCTATTCTTTAGGACAGGTGTGATAGAGCAAAAGAGATACATTCCAATGCATGGTGTGGCATCATAATTAGGCAATAACATGTCACTGGCACTATTAGTTATACATGCTATAAGTGGTTGTGATTCCATTAGCTCATTTTATGGTGTAAGTAAGAGGCGATGGCTCACAAATATGGAAAAAGCCCAGTAGTACATGAGGGAATAAGGGAAACTAGAGCTGGCGTTTGTAAAACACTATGCCCCCAACTGGCTGACTCTAACACTGCTTGACTCCAACACTGCTTGCTCATGACGATAACAACAGTAGAAACATACGAGATTTCAAAGTTATTTTATTAAAAGGGAAATAACTCTAAAATGGGAGATAATTCGGATAGGAAAAAAGTATGGGTCACCTATTTTTTCATGAGGAATCCATATCTGAAATTTCAAACTAGCATGCACAGTTCAAACTTTATGCTATGCATCAAAAAGTGTGCAATGTAAAAATGCCCAAAATGACAAAGGGCCATAACTCAAGAAGTACATTTCAGAATTGATTAAAAAATAAGTAGGTCATCTACTCATCGCTACCAATCTATTCCTCAAATTTCAAGGCTCTAGCTTTAATAGTTTTGTAGATATTTTGCTGACAAGATTCCATCCATATTTCTTCAAAGGGCCATAACTCAGGAAAGGGGCATAATCCTGATGGGAAAAATATGTGTCAGCTAATTTTTCATGAACAATCCATATATGAAATTTCAAAACCCTAGCATGCACGGTTCAGAAGTTATTTTATGCATCAAAAAAGCGTAACGGACAGACGCACGGATGCACGCACACACGTACAAACGTCCTAGAAGCAATACGACCCTCCAACTTCTTCAAAGTTCCAACTTCTTTAAAGTTGGGGGCATAATTAGACGCAATCAAAACAACAAACAAAACAAAAAACATGTCCAAGAGGGCAGCAGAATCTGTTAATCAGGCAGTTTCTATTGTACATGCATCCGAGTGGAGTTAATTACCATTTCCTGCGCCAGAAGCCTAATTGGATTTTACAAAGTGTTATTGCACGACTGACTGCAAGACGAAACGTTGTAGCTGCAACAAGGGGACATTATAATGCACTGATGCTTGTAGATATGACGAAGTATGTCTAAACAGACTATAATGCTCTCTGAGCTCTGAAAGTGATGATGATGATGGTGATGACTGAAGCTAGAAAAGTGATGATAATTACAATCAGTTTTGTGTTATGTACGTCTGGGTAGTGTTCATGGCAGTTGCATAAAGTTAATTAGGTTGAAAAGTAATGTTTTTGATGACAATGATGTTGTTATTGATGATGCTGATGATGCTGATGATGATGATGATAATCTCTGCATCAAGATCATAAGCATTATGGTTGTGAAAGTAACTTAATCTGCATAGATTTTTATTCAAAATTGACATTTTAAACCTTGTTTTGTTTTTGTTTTATTTTTCCATAAATTAAGTATTAGTTAATATTTATGAATATGCAAATGAGATAATGTGCATATTTGCATATCAAATTAAAAGTTAATGCCTCAACATTTTTTATTGGTACCAACATTGTGAACCTATATTGAATGAGGGCTGAGATATGGTCAATTAAATATATGTGTAACCTCATATTTCAATCTGTTGCCATAGGTTGCCATGGAAACAGTGGGATTTCATATAGCCCAAATGAGCTTTTTGCTTTGAAAACTTGTTTCCTGCATTTCACTGGTCCCAGAAGCCAATTTGGTACCCATTTAAGCTGGTTTTATGGAGAGCAAGTCAAACTAAATTAGCCCCAAACATATTGCATATTAGCATTGGGATTTGTGGGTGGGGTAACAAAACGTCGTCTGAAAAAAAAAATCTGCACCACTTTTGAATCTGGCATACACACTTTTTTAACTTCTATATAGTGATACTATCACTTAGTATAAGTGGAATTTTTATACCAAGTGGATTGAATAAAAATCTGATTCAGAGCTCTTTTTAGAGCTGGCCCCTCTGCTACGTTAGATTGCCGTGCAAAGAGGAGTATCTGTAAAACCTGAACTAAGACATTGACAAACAGTGCAGACCCAGACAAGACGCCGCAGAACGCGGCGTCTGATCAGAATCTGCGCTGTTTGCTTAAATTCAGGAAGTTAAGGATATATAAGTGAAGCAGTCTTGAGTCCCCATTCAGTAGCTTTTTGCCTACCTACACTCAGACAATTGAGCCCCAGTGCTGTCAGTGCTTTGATTTTCTTAGATTTTCATTTTTGCTGAGAACACTTAGTGGGACAGGATACACTTGATAGCCTTTTCGCCTTTATTAGAAGGGAGGAAACTTCAGTGATTGGAGGCAACGACATCAAATTCTTTGTTTTCAGAGAACTCTTTTCAGAAGGGAGGCAAAACAATTTTGACATAATTGCCTCTCTTGAAAGTGTACCTATTTCCTTTAACAGGATTACATCCAGAAGAGCGGTAAAATGAAATTTCTTTGTACCAGGCAAGTGTATACTACAGCTGAACCTCAATAGCTCGACCACCGATGGCTCGTTTATAATGGCTGTTTCGAACTCGTTTCTAATCTCTACGAAATTCTTCCGATAGCTCCAGAAAACAAATATTTAAAGGCTCCATATTCCTTAAAATAGACATATCACGAACACACGCCTATATAATTTTGACCCCCTTAAACCCCACTTTTATATAGCAAAACTGGGGTTTACAGGGGTATATATTATTTTCATACTTCTGCTCAAAAACATAGATTGTGGGTACTCGTTAGAACCGCCTCGCCGAGGCGGTTCTAACGAGTACCCACAATCTATGTTTTGAGCAGAAATATGAATAATATCACAGTTTTTTCATCTGAAAATTTTCAGTTTTTGGTGGTAAAATTTTCAATATATTTGAACAGGCGTGTTTTCGTAATGTTTTATTATCCAACAAAGATTGATAAATTGATATATGGTATTGATACAATCATAAAATGCGGCACTTGACAGCCTGTAAAACTTCAATTAGTCTCTCGTTCTTGAAATGAAATGATTGTTTTTATCGTATCTCTGAATTAATGTTGCCAAAATAAATTCAGAGATACGATAAAAAATCATTTCATTTTTGATCCAGTTCAAAAACGAGAGACTAACTGAAATTTACAGGCTGTCAGATGCCACATTCTATGATCGTATTAATACTAAATATCAATTGATAAAAAAAAAAATGTCTACTTTATGAGGAATATGGAGCCTTTAAGGAAATATTCTTGTTTTATCATAATATTGTACGTTGTGTGTACTTATTAGAACTGACTTATCGAGGCAATTCTAATGAGTACACTCAACATACCATTATCTGATAGTTATCGAAAATACTTCTTTAAATCATTGCCATTTGCTTCCTGACCCAGCACCATGATTAACTCTCAGTGGCTCGAACTACTCATGTCTCGAACAAGTTTCCATGGTCCAAAAGATGTTCCAGCCATTAAAATTGAACTGTATATTCTGTCCTTTATATTGCAACAGCATATGGAGCGCCTGAAGCTTGAAGTTGCCCTCAAACACGGGTAAAATGCATGCACAAGTTCAGATCAACTTGCACATACAGGCTTTTATCCTTTGTTGATGCATTTGGTATCCAACGAATTTCAGACACATTACAAATGCCCTAGACAGACTGTATGATTTCACAGGCTATTCGGGGCCATCAGTGTCCACATCCGTTTAAAAATGTTTATTAATATTATCATTATTATTATTATTACTATTATTTATTTATTATTTAATAGATATAATGCTATGTAATATAACCGCATTTGCCTTTAGTTCTGTAGTGTATATGCACAGTACATCTCGAAAACATACCTATATAATTTTGACCCCCTTAAACCCCACTTTTATACAGTAAAACTGGGGTTTACAGGGGTATACATTATTTTTCTTATTTCTGCTCAAAAACATAGATTGTGGGTACTCGTTAGAACCGCCTCGCCGAGGCGGTTCTAACGAGTAACCACAATCTATGTTTTGAGCAGAAATATGAAAAATATTAGAATTTTTTTATCTGAAAATTTGCCAGTTTTTGGTTGTAAGATTTTCAATATATTTGAATAGGCGTGTTTTCGTAATGAGTTATTTGGTATCTGTCCTGTCTTTATTGCCCTTGGATACAAAGAGCATATGAAGTACGCTAAGTCTCTTTTCAACTGAGACTTCTTCATCTGGCAGTAATATAATGTATCATTGACGTCTATGCGTCAGGGTCAATTTATGTATTATAAAGTTAACCATGGTCCTGCTGAACCCGGATATGCCCTGGTTCTACTGAACCCAGATATGCCCTGACTTTGCAAACAGTTCAAATCCAGATCAGTTGGCTTCTGAAGGGGCCAACTGATCTGGATCTGCACTGTTTGTCATTAAGTATGTGAATTCGTATCAAACACTTGGATCAAGTAATCTAATGGCCGACAATTAAAAGCGGGCGTGGTAATTAATTTATCCAGCATGACATTAATGTGATTATGATTTCCTGTGTTAAAAAGAAATAGAAACACTTCTTATTGGAAGAATATTGCTCAAGTTCATCTTCATTAAATAAAGTCTTATGACATGACAGAGTAACAGTAGATTTTGATCAGAGGAGAGCTAGAGTGAATGGCGAAGTCCTTCAAGTTAGATACAACAAAGGAAAGGGTTAAAAGCACAGGCCCGGGTCGGCACTGAAGATGGTAAGGACACGTGACTAGGTTATCATCACATTCGACACCAGACAGAGCCGCAGCTGTGTTACTTCAGTTGATCAGTATTTGTTTTGTGTGTGTGATATTTATCATGTCTGTTAAACTTGGACGTAAATAAATAATGTAAATACTATATATTTACTGTCGTAAAGCGTTCGGCTGCACTAGTTGTTTACGGCGATGCAAGCTGAATTCCAGTATAAATCCTGATCACTCTGGACTACGAACTCCTGTGTCTACCAGAAAATAGTGTGTTACAAGGATAGCAAGTTAGGAATAACACAGAGCTATCGCTATATACCTTACAATGTTTTCGCTCCAGAAATAAACAATAAACGGTGACAAGTCGGTATTAAAATCTATCACAACGTAAGGGGTACAACAAATGTTATACTCGTAGCAATGTGGAAAGAAAACACTTAAGGTAAGAAATTACCAGCCAGTCATATAAATACTGCAAAGTCAACATTTTGTCTCATGAACAAACAAGTCGGTTGGATATACATGTAATACTCCTGAAGCAGACATGCGTTCTTCGGTCAACGTGTTTTTCGTCAGAAGTGCTTTAGAATAGAGTTAAAGAAAGTGAATTAAGAATTTCGCATATTCTTGTGCGAGTAATTCCGCTTGGAGAACATTTTTTGAAGCAGCTGAACTAGTGTTATGCTATTGGTGTCCGCGGGGAGCCAATATCGTCTTAGTGCAATATTGGTTTTAGCACAATAATAACAGAACTATAAGCAAAATTATCCAGCTCCGAGGATGAAATAAAATCAGCATTCTGTCCTTTCGACATCACTCGGAAAGAAGTTTTTTGCTAGGCGTTTAATCTTAAATGAAAATATTTTTGATCAGATTAACCATAGCTTATCCGATACCTTTTGTCTTGTCTGTTTCTGTGTTTTGTTCTCAAATATTTGCCCTAAAATTAAATTCATGGCCCAATATTGGTCTGACCTATGCAATGTCTATAGTAAAGAGATTTTTCTTTTGTTTTTTGTCTAAAAATCTATATTTAGTTGTTTTTTTGTTTTTTTTTGTTTTTTTGTTTTTTGTTTTTTTTTTTCTGAATTTGAATGACTGTGTCCGCGGAGAGCCAATATCGTCTTAGTGCAATATTGGTTTTAGCACAATAATAACAGAACTATAAGCAAAATATCCAGCTCCGAGGATGAAATAAAATCAGCATTCTGTCCTTTCGACATCACTCGGAAAGAAGTTTTTTTTTTGCTAGGCGTTTAATCTTAAATGAAAATATTTTTGATCAGATTAACCATAGCTTATCCGATACCTTTTGTCTTGTCTGTTTCTGTGTTTTTTTCTCAAATATTTGCCCTAAAATTAAATTTATGGCCCAATATTGGTCTGCCCTATGCAATGTCTACAGTAAAGAGATTTTTCTTTTGTTTTTTATCTAAAAATCTATATTTATTTTTTTTTTTATTTTTTTTTATTTTTTTTTTTTCTGAATTTAAATAACTGATGTATCACAATAATATTGTAAAAATTTCAGAAAAAAAAAAAAAAAAAAAAAAAAAAAAAAAAGAAAAAAAAGACGAACAAGAGGAACAAGAGGAACGTGTTGAAAGTTTGCCTCCAAGTTACCTACTATACAGATTCCGGCATTCAATTTACTGTGGATAAAAAAAAGTGAAAATATTTGATTGTTTTGAAAACCAATGATTAGAATAAAACTTCTACTGCATAGGTAGTTACGACAAATGGTTTTGCATTAATGCATGACAAATGTTTGCAAATTTATTTATTTTGTGTAAAGCGCCAATCAAAAAACGAATTTCTGAAAGATGTCGAAAGCACAGTAGGTGTGGCATTACGAAAACTCACCTCTTCAAATATATAGAAAATTTTACCTCCATAACCTGAAAAATGTGATACTTTTCATATTTCTGCTCAAAACATAGATTATGGGTACTCGTTAGAACTGTCTGTGAGGCGATTCTAACGAGTACCCACAATCTGTATTTTGAGCAAAAATAAGTAAATAATGTATACCCATGTAAATCCCAGTTTTGCTATATGAAAGCGGGTTTAAAGGGGTCAAAATTATATAGGCATGTTTTTGTGATGGTACGGAGAGACGCTTTGCAACACAAAACAACAGTTTTGACATGTAAAAATATAAGTTAAAACATTAAGTTTAAAATATTAGATTTTAACAGTCTCAGTCATATAAACTTAAAAAGTCTAACTTTTATCGAAATATACAAAAGTCGGTGTAGGTTAAATATATCATTTCCGCATTCAACATTCGTGTTTTGGCAAAATAGGCCTTGTCAGTGGGGCTTACAGCATTTAAGAGAAGGAAGTGTTTAGTATCTGTCATCAGGCCACAAAAAGTGCATTTCCAGGTCTTAATAGTATTGTTTGTTTGTGTTGAGGTTTTACGACCCAGTCAACCCAGTGGGGTCATGTCGAGCGCGGTCAGTTTACCTAACCACACGTTTACTGGGCAGGTTTAGTCCTCTGAGCGGTTAACCAGTATTGTGCACATTCTTCCGCCAGAAACTTAATAGTATATAGGGTATACAGCAACTATTCATAAGAGCGACGACAGTAAATGATATCCTACCAACTGTGCAAATAAAAAATATACACTCAGGCATATGCAATTTTACAAAAAAAACTCAAAAGAAACACAACCGACACAATCCCAGTTAGCATTCTTTATAAATCTACAGCGGTCCGTTATCGGCCCGTCAGCTACCCTGACGGGCAGATAACGGCTCGCTATAGATTCACGTAGAATGCTAACTGGCACAGCAGTGTGAGGTTTGCTTGGCCAGACTAGCTAGTGTTCCTCGTTTATAGTCAAACGTCCCAGAATGTAAGCCGGGCAAAGAATTTTCTATAAGACTGTACATCAGAGCAGTCTGATCAGAATCTTCGCAAGGCATTCTGTGGATGGTTAATAACCCAAAGCATCCATCCCGCGAAACAGCGGAGACTCTGATTAGCCTCCACAAGTTGATGCTTCTTTGCTGGGTGGACAAGCAGTCTTGTAGGAAATGCATCTGCGCAGTCTGATCAGGGCCTTCGTTGTCCGC
The DNA here is from genome assembly GCA_964016985.1 of Anodontia alba. Lineage (NCBI taxonomy): Eukaryota > Metazoa > Mollusca > Bivalvia > Lucinida > Lucinidae > Anodontia > Anodontia alba. The sequence continues at coordinate 16,422,416 of OZ024821.1, forward strand.
AAACAGAATCATTAGATGCTCTAAAATATTTCAATGGAGATAAAATGCCGGGATGAGACTTTGCGCATGTGCAGAATGATGTAAACCTCTACATTTTGTGTATATAGGTAGTTTCGTTTTCTTTTACTTTTGACACGGCCCACTATGACTATTTTTGGAATTTATATAGCAATTGTTGTAGTGAAACGGTTCAAGGAAATTATGTTCTAAATTTTTGGAGATTAGCATACTAGCTTACATCACTAAAACATGCCTATATAATGTTGACCCCCTTAAATCCCACTTTTATATAGTAAAACCGGGGTTTACAGGGGTATACATCATTGTCCTTATTTCTGCTCAAAAACATAGATTGTGGGTACTCGTTAGAACCGCCTCATCGAGGCGGTTCTAACGAGTACCCACAATCTATGTTTTGGGCAGAAATATGAACAAAATAAAAAAAAAAAAAAAAAAAAAATCAGAAATTTTTGTCTGAAAATTTTACGATTTTTGGTGGTAAAACTTTCAGTATATTTTAATAGGCATGTTTTTGTAATGCATGTAGGAGTTCAGTACCAAATAGCAGAGGCAGGCAATATTATGAGCAACATTAACGTAGCACATCCTTCCTGAGGCACAAAAGAAGGAGAGATGGAGAACAAACATTGCCAAAACAGACACTATACAGTCAAACTTAAATGGCTCGAGCATCTTTGGGACCATGGAACTTTGTTCGAGAGACGGGTAGTTCGAGCCAATGAGATTTACAGGAAGTAAATGACGATAACTTATAGAAATGTTTTCGATCTTCAATGAAATAATGGTATGTTGCGTGTACTCATTAGAATCGCCTCGATGAGGCGATTCTAATGAGTACACAAACATGCAATTTCGTAATAAAATAAGAAAATTTCCTTCAATATTTGTTTCCTTGAGCTATCGGAAAAAATCTGTAGGGACTCAAAAATGAGTTTGAATAAGGCATGGTAAAGGAGCCATTGGTGTTCGAGCCATTGAAGTTCGACTGTATATGAAACTACCGACACACAAAGACCTGGAACATAGGCACCGCCTTGAAACGGTCAGTAGAAAAAGAATGTTTGGGAGGGGGCAGACAAGTCAAAATCCAAAACAACCTCCAGACCTTTCAGCAATCAAAACATGTAATCAGCCTTTGATACTACTGTCAAAACAAAATTTGCATGTTTGTTAATCATCACAAAAACATACTATATAATTTTGACCCCCTTAAACTCCACTTTCATATACTGTAGTTAAACTGGGATTTACATGGGTATATATTATTTTTCTTATTTCTGCTCAAAAACATAGATTGTGGGTACTCGTAAGAACTGCCTGTGCGAAGCGGTTCCAACGAGCACCCAAAATCTATGTTTTGAGCAGCAATATGAAAAATATCAGAATTTTTATCTGAAAACTTTCAGTGTTTGGTGGTACAATTTTCAATATATTTGAATGGGCGAGTTTTCGTAATGTTAAGATATACCAAACGCAAAAAAAAAAATGTGTCTTAGTATTGTGCGTTCCTATACACTGTTATTGATGCGAGTACACGCTCTGTAAAAACAAGTTATCTGTCTTGTGGATAGATGAGATGATAGCCAGGTGCTGACAGTGTCTGGAGTGTGCTACTTGATAAAGCCCAGCCGAAACCGCTCTGGGAAAATCAATCTAATCATTACGAAAACACGCGTAGTCAAATATATAGAAAATTTCACCTCCAAAAACAGAAAATTTCAGATAAAAAAAACTCTGATATTTTTCATATTTCTGCTCAAAAGATAAATTGAGGGTACTCGTTAGAACCGCATCGGCGAGGCGGTTTAATGAGTACTCGCAATCTATGTTTTCGAGCAAAAGTGTAAAAAAAAATAATGTATACCCCTGTAAACCCCAGTGTTACTACATGTGTATAAAAGTGGGGTTTAAGGGGCGGGTGTAAAATTATATAGGCATGTTTTAGTGATGTGAAAACATGATTCATAGCAGGCTCTACGATGACATAGACTTCTATTGAACTTCACTGTTCTCTACATACATTAACCATTGACCAACGAAGAGTGAGCTACAACGAAACTATCTGACTATGTATTTGGTATTCGAATGTCGTACAACGCCGGATTTTCCATAGTGGGCTTTAAGAATCGATTGTAATACTGGCCATCAATCTTCCGCCGCCTTATTAATTTCATGGCATCAAATAAAATCTCGTTTAGGTTGAAGAGAAGTTGATTTTGAAAGAATAATTGACACTTTTTGAATCAGAATGTAGATACATTTAAACGCAGCGTACTTGTCGTTTAGTGAGATGAATACGAGAAAGATACTTATAATCATTACTTCTGGTAGCAAAAATAGTCAATCGATTAGTTCCACTTAAAAAAAACAAACAGTCGGTAAATATTTAAACATAAAATTTATGTCAATTACTTGTTTAATAGACGCTCTAGGTTAATGCAATTTGTTTACTAGGTAAATATTTTAAAGAACTTGTAAACAATATAAAGAAGGTCATAATATCAAGTGCATATCGCAACTGTGTCCATGGAACATTACATTGTATGCGGTACAATAAGAATAATATCATCGTCACAAGAGTAATATATGCAATATTACTAATTTCGGAGGAGAAGTAAATGCTAGAAAACTACTACAGATGCTAAAACAGCGAATAGCGCAGTAATATATACAAAACATATTTGTGTGTTTGCCGTTTAGTAAATAGCGCAAACCATCTGCACAGTAGTCAACAGGAAAAAAGTAATTCCGCATCAAAAGTCATCGTTTCCTAAAATATACATTGACACAATTTCTAGCCCGATCTTATATTTACATTTCTTTCCTTACCAAAAAACGAAACATTGAATGGATAGGTTATAGGTACCTTCATTTAATTACATTATGAAAACATGCCTATTCAAATATACTGAAAATTTTACCACCAAAAAATAAAAAAAAATCAGATAAAAAAATTCTGATATATTTCACATTTCTGCTCAAAACATAGATTGTGGGTACTCGTTAGAACCGCCTCGGCGAGGCGGTTCTAACGAGTACCCACAATCTATGTTTTGAGCAGAAATAAGAAAAATAATTTATACCCCTGTAAACCCCAGTTTTACTATATAAAAGTGGGGTTTAAGGGGGTCTGAATTATATAGGCATGTTTTCGTGATGATGTGGCTATTTATGAATTAGAAAAGAATATAGACAGTAAATGTATTGTTGTAAGTTATGAACTATTCTTACGTTTTGCTCTTATTATGTCTTTTTCGACATCACGAAAACACACCTATATAATTTGACCACCTTAAACCCCACTTTTATATAGTGAAAATGGGGTTAACAGGGGTATACGTATGTCTTATTGTGTTAAAAACATAGATTGTGGGTACTCGTTAGAACCGCCTCGCCGAGGCAGTTCTAACGAGTACCCACAATCTATGTTTTGAGCAGGAATATGAAGAATATCAGATTTTTATCTAAAGATTTGCCTTTTTTGGTTGTAAAATTTTCAATATATTTGAATAGGCGTATTTTCATGATGACGACGGATATAAACAATTTTGCACGCGGGTGGGAAACCTGCCCAGGCATGCTAACGTATGTCTCAGAGTGTTCTTGCACGTAGGTCTATCGAGATTAAATAATATTGAAGTAATGATCCCAAACTTGTTCTACAAATAATATATACATTAATATAGTCATCCAATGGTACGTAAGTGGTCAAAACGGAATGTCACACAAAAAATCAACAATTGAATTATTCTAGTGAAAGCATATCAGAAAATCGTCATAGAAAGGGCAGGAGCAAAACCAAATAACGCCACCAAAGAGAGGCCACAAACCGGTAAATAGTTAAGGAAATGCGCTGGTAGTGCCAAACATACAGAACATAGCCTGTGAAGATACCCAGGAAATGCAACAGTCACGAAGCACAGCCTTCCCGATGTACCAGAAGATTGTGTTTGTTTGTGTTGAGGTTTTACTGCCCAGGCAACCCAAGTGGGTCATGTTTAGCGCGGTCAGCTTACCTACCACACTTTTATTGGGCAGGCTGTCCTCTAAGCGGCTATCTAGTATTCTGCACATTCCTTCGCCAGAAACTGACAACTGCCTTTCTTGAATCAGCGGAAGGGAGAGAATGACCGTAGAAAATGTTTCATGATCAAATCTCCACGAAAGAAAGTTGCTTATGTGGCAGGTATCGAACCGCAATCTGCTGATCACCAATCGACCGTGCATCCCATCACGAAAACACGCCTATATAATTTTGACCCCCTTAAACACTAGTTTTATATAGTAAAACTGGGTTTACCGGTGTGTTCATTATTTTTCTTAGTTTGCTACCTGGGTGTTAAGGGTGTGTGCGGGGGTGGGGATGTGGGGCAGGGAACTTAAACCAGTTTAACTACCATGAAACAGCTCCAAGTTACACAACAATTATCGGTCCGCACAGCGGTCCTCTGTCTAAACTGCAAAATATACAGCACAATACATATAGTCAAAAACAAAGTGATGGAACAAAAAAAAGGCTCATTCGCGATTTGGGTCCAGGTTTACAATCGTTCCTAAAGTTAAGGTCGAGCTTAAAGTTAAAGACTGAGATCCTGAAGCACACTTCATCATTTGCATGTAAATTCTGATTTTGTATGATGACGCCAATAAATATATATATATTTCGACATCCTTTATTGACCAAACTTAAACTTATTCATTTCTGCATATTTTAAACGTCAAAATTTCGGACCTGAAGTTAAAGTGTACCTTATCTCTGATGAATTACTCTAAACCTAGACCCTGAAGTCAGAACACAAGAAAACACAAATAAAACCACGATGGGGCCGACCACAGATATTGGTAGTTATTGCCTTTGATAATAAGATTTCACGATTCCGATTTCACGTTTATAGTCCACGAAAACACACACACACACACACACACACACACACACACACACACACACACACACATACACACACAATTATCATTCCAGTGTACAGTCGAACCTCAATGGCTCGAACATCTTTGGGACCATGGAAATTTGTCTAGATATGGGTAGTTCGAGCCACTGAGGGTTAATCCTGACTCAAGGTCAGCAAGTAAATGGCGATGATTCAGGGAGCGTTTTCGATCTTATAGATAATAATAGTATGTTGAGTGTACTTATTAGAATCGCCTCGATGAGGCGATTCTAATGAATACACACAACATATAATTTCATGATAAAATAAGGAAATTCCCTCAAATAAATTTCTTGAGCTATCGGAATAATTTTGTAGGGACTCAAAAACGAGTTCGAATTAGCCATGGTAAACGAGCCATCGGTATTCGAGCTATTGAGGTTCGACTGTATTTTGGCAGTAATTAAATTGACATTGCTGCCTGTGAAACGTTAAAGGCAAACCTAGCCACTGAGTCTGGCCAGTCGTAAGGTCAAGAATTTTAACACGTATACATGTATGCAAGCCAGTGGGTAGCATACGTAGGCGGAGTTTAGTAAGATAGCTGACTGAAGATAAGGTATTTCAGTTGTTTTTTTTAATACCAAGGAATAGGCTGTTAAAGTGTAAGTTTTGTGCGTGTGGTTGAGAACGAAAAGCTATCCGTGTTTTTTTTTTTTTTTTTTTTTTTTTTTTTTTCTTCTGCTGTTATAAATCATTAATTTGAAAATTTGTTTATTGATTTATTCTTTTTAATTGTGCTTGTAATGATTTTTATTGGAACAGCATAATAACTATACCGTTACTTAAACTCTTCAGCTAAACAACAGTGTGTTATGATAATAAAATCTAAATAAAAAAAACACATCACAAAAATATGCCTATATAATGCTGACCCCTTAAACCCCATTTTTATATAGTAAATCTTGGGTTTTACAGGGTTATACATCATTTTTCTTATTTATGCTCAAAAACATAGATTGTGGGTACTGGTTAGAACCGCATCGCCGATCGCGTCAGAATTGCTATCTGATAAATTTCATTTTCGGTGGAAAAATTTTCAGTATATTAGAAAAAGCTTGTTTTCGTAATTATGGTCCACGTCTTTTCTCCTGGATACAAAAAGTACCTGGAGCTCAAGTTCTGTTGGTTAATGAAACTACAAACTTTATCAAATTATTATTATTGACATAAACATTAAAGTCCAATTATTTTCATCAAGCTTCACCCAAAGTTTGGTGCTGCTCTCAGGATCAGCAATCGATGGTGAGTTCAGCGTCCGCGAAATGAATGCGACCTCTATCATAACGGTTTCAGCACTGATCCTATATCCCTAGTTAAACTATTATATACCAGGACATCCGTGAAAATGAGTTGTTACATGTAATAAAGTATGTCACTAATAAATTGTGTAACATGAAAACAGCAGACTTAGTTTTACTGACCGAATTTTATGCCAACTAAGACTTTCACATTATGGCGACATAGTGTATAAATGTGTAATAATGTTTTTTGTTTGTTTTTTTTTTGTTTTTTGTTATTTTTTTTGTTTGTTTGTTTGTGTGTGTGTGTGTGTGTGTGTGTGTGTGTGTGTGTGTGTGTGTGTGTGTGACGACATGAACAGTAAGCGGCAAACGCCATACATGGATGTTAGCCTAGTTATGGTTTATAGCTTTCCTTCTCTCTTTATCTACATGTACATTATGTTGAGTCAGTCCTTAGATTGAAAGACGTCCCTTCCTCAGTCTGTTCAGATTATTCGCGTCAGACAATTGCTGTCTGTGGTCGGTCCCTGCCTGTGGTCGGTCCCATCGCGTCCAACTATTTTTTCGCTTTGACTTCAGGTTGCCATTCAACTATCGTAGTTTGATGATTGTAGGAAGATGGGAGATTATAAAAATGACGCTCATCCGTCCGTGCGTGAGTCAATCCGTATGTTCGTCCCTCAAAAATCTTGTGTTTGCAACACTTCCCACATCTGTTGTCAGATTCTTTTGAAAATGTGCAGGTTTTCTTGCCATGATATTGAAATGTTCATGGGGTTTAGGATTTTTCATCTGATTTTTTTTTTTTTTTTTTTTGCAGATTCACGGCCCTTTCCTACTTAGAATATCCATTTGCAGAGCTTGTGTTCGCAATTCCGGCTTCGTTTTTGTCGGATTCTTTTGAAAGTGTACAGGTTTTTTTTTTTTTTTTTTTTTCTTTTTTTTTTGCTATGGTATGAAATGTACACATATGTTTGTATTTTATTCGACTATTTTGACCTAGTAACAGTCCTTTTTTTCTTTTTTTACTTTTTACTTAGAATTTCCATTTTCAAAGCTTGTGCCCGCAATCCCTAGTATAACTCTTACATTAGCTCATCTGGACCTAAAGCTCCAGGTGAGCTTATAGGACAGTAGTCTCTGTCCGTCGTTCGTCGGCACCTTTGACCAATTATATCTCCACAGCTTGTAGGTTGACCTCATTTCTCATCTGTAGCATGCTTCTGGCGGGGCATCTTTGATATGCTTTTCATGGAAATACAATGAAAACCTTGGTTGTTATGGCAAACAAAAGGTCCCATAGACTTACAATGGGAAAATGTTTGTCATCACTATAATTCCTACTGTATTATGCAGATTTTCCTGAAACTTGCAGGATAAAATCTTAGATTTCAAAATCTAGCCAGAATGGATCATTAATCTCAGAGTTGCATCCCTTGTCTGCAGAAAAAAGCGTCTGTTTGACTTTGTGATCAACATAACTCATTCATTTTTGAGCAGATCTTCCTGAAACTTGCAGATAAGGTGAACACGGATGGAATCTCGGATGACTTTGAGAACTGGCTAGGTTGAATCATTAACCCTTCTTGTGCTGAACACGACATATCCTGTCTTAGAAAACAGTGTAGATCCAGATCAGTTGGCTTCTGAACTGCACCATTTGTCACTTAGATTTGAATTTATATCAACAACCTGGATCAAGTAATATGATCGGCTGAAAATCGAATGTAGGCATGGTATCTTAGTTTATTCAGCATGACAAAGGTTAATCTTAGACTTATATCACTTGATTGCCGAAAAAGCCTCTGTTGATTTTCTCATCAAAGTAACTCGTTCAGTGTTAATCGAATCTTCCTAAAATTTGCAGATAAAGTGGGCGTGAACGCAATCTCGGATAAATTTGAAAACTGGCCAGATCAGGGCCCAGTTGTTCAAAGCTAACGATGTCGTTAGTTAACGATTCGTTAAAATTTACATCAAGTGATACGCAAATATGCTGAAATTTTTTGCTGAAAAAATGTGAGTAGCTTTAGCTACTCACATTTTTTCAGCAAAACATATCAGAATATTGTATATTGTATATTGATTCCGCTATAACAGTTAACGAAATGACCCTTAACGAGCTCGTTAAGCTAACGACGCTTTGAACAACCGGGCCCTGATCATTAATTACATGTATAGAGTTATATCCGCTTGATTTCTCAAAAAGCCTCTGTTTGACTTTGTCATCAACCTAACTCATTCAATTTTGATTGGATCTTCCTGAAACTTGCAGATAAGGTAAACGGATAGAATCTCGTATGAGTTTGAAAAGTGACTATGTTGGTTCATTAATCTTAGAGTTACGTCCCCTTGATTGTTCCCAAAAGCCTATATTTGACTTTATCATCAGCATAACTTGTTTAGTATTGATCAGATTATCCTGAAACTTGCAGATAAGGTGGACATAGATGAAGTATTGGATGACTGCGAAAACTGTCGAGATCAAATCGATCTTTGTTTTTAGAATTGCGTCCACATGTTTGCTGAAAATGACCATTTGCGACCTTGTCATCAGCATAACCTTTAGTTATGATATGAGATCGTGCATACATGTATGATTTAGATTATTGTGTCCGCATTTTTATCCTTTTGTGCACGCCGACGGATGGGAATATAGGTGACTTGTTTATAAACTGTTTATTTTTTACAGTGATATTTCACTGATGAAAAAGATGATTCTAGCGGAACGAGTACATATTTTTAACGCGGAGCTGCATCAGTATTTCGTCCAGTAAAACTAGAGTAAACCACGTAGTCTTACTGCTGACCATTCAAAGACGTTTTTATGTCGGCTATTGCTACTGTGCGGTTGTGTCTCATCGTAGTTTGTTCCTTATCGCATATTCTTGGGAAGGCAGAGCTTCGTAATGATCCCATTTCCAGCGTAACGATTTATATGTTTTTTTTTTTTTTTTTGTTTTTTTTTTTTTTGTTTTTTTTTTGGATTTGTTCCAGATGGATACTGGGTTACATGTGTATGTGACGATGCACACACTTTCCCTAGCATAATTTAACAGCTTCGGCGCGAGAGTTTGCAGTCGCCGCACCAACTGAAATTAGACGCCTCTGCATTTAAGCGACACTAGACATAAATGGGGTAATCGGTCGTCAGTGAACATTATATTATTTTTCTTTCGTTCTCACTTAAAGTTTACTTTGATGTTTCATTTATGAGAGGCATCACGAAAACATGACTATATAATTTTGACCCCCTTAAACCCCACTTTTATATAGTAAAACTGGGGTTTACAAGGGTATACATTATTTTTCTTATTTCTGCTCAAACACAATCTATGTTTTGAGCAGAAATATGAAAAATATCAGAGTTTTTTATCTGATAAGTTTTAGTTTTTGGAGATGAAAGTTTCTATATATTTGAACAGGCGGGTTTCCGTAATGTAGGACCCTATGCGGGACCGACCACACATTTGTAATTTGTATTCTGTGCTCCATGAGAATTTACGACGAGAATGCGATAGTGTAAGATTAGTTTTAGCCCCCATCACGAAAACATACCTATATAATTTTGACCCCCTTAAACCCCACTTTTATATGATAAAACTGCGGTTTACAGGGGTATACATCATTTTTCTGATTTCTGCTCAAAAACATAGATTGTGGGTACTCGTTAGAACCGCCTCGCCGAGGCGGTTCTATCAAGTACCCACAATCTATGTTTTGAGCAGAAATATGAAAAATATCCGAATTTTTTTATCAGAAAATTTTCAGTTTTTGGTGGTGAAAATTTCAATGTATTTGAATAGGCGTGTTTTCGTAATGCCTATCCCTGGTAGTTGTTTCTCATCACGAAAACATACCTATATAATTTTAACCCCCTTAAACCCCACTTTTATATTGTAAAACTGGGGTTTACAGGGGTATACATTATATTTCTACTCAAAACCATAGATTGTGGGTACTCGTTAGACCCGCATCGGCGAGGCGGTTCTAACGAGTACCCATAACCTATGTTTTGAGGAGAAATATGAAAAATATCAGAATTTTTATCTGAAAACTTTCAGTTTTTTTTTTTGTGTTAACTTTTTCAATATATTTGAATAGGCGTGTTTTCATAATGGCTGCCTCTTGCTATCATTGGTAAGCTATATTCTGTCATTATGACGCATACTGTGCGTCTTCTTTACAGTTTTGGATCACCCTGTAAAGTAGTGTTCGGGCGTGCCCGTAATCGTGCAATTAAGCAGAGCAGAAAGTTGTTGGGCTTGACTGAATTAACGTAGTTGTAATTTTGTATGCTTGTATTTATTTAAGCTACTGAGGCGTCGCATAACGGAATTCATATCCTATTGTTAATATCAATATAACTTGAGTACTGCATTTCTACCAAGACTCAGATCAGCCAGCACAAACGTGGACTGATCAGGCTGACAAGAGTCTTCGCTATCCGCCAGAGGGCGCGTTGGATCCTTTACTACTCATCACGAAAACATGCCTATATAATTTTGACCCCCTTAAACCCCACTTTTATATAGTAAAACTGGGGTTTACAGGGGTATACATTATTTTCTTATTTCTGCTCAAAAACATAGATTGTAGGTACTCGTTAGAACCGCCTCGGCGGGGCGGTTCTAACGAGTACCCACAATCTATGTTTTGAGCAGAAATATGAAAAATATCAGAGTTTTTTATCTGAAAATTTTAAGTTTTTGGAGATAAAATTTTCTATATATTTGAATAGGCGTGTTTTCGTAATGTTACAGATTGTCATGCAATGCTGATGCAAGTCTTCGCTGGTTGCAGATGCACCTCTGTAGGAACTGTTATGCCCTCGCTCAGTACATAGTGTTTTTGCATTGGTTTGAAAAAAGCCAGATTCAAGATGGATTTACCTGATCAGACTGCGCAGATCTGAGCTTTCTTTACTGTTTGCGAATGTCTTGCGTGGCTCAGATAACTTGAACCTTTCAGCCAACATTTATACACCCAAACTGTTTTGATTAAAGTGTTAGCAAAATTATTTATCTTCAGCTTATTGCAAGCGTTCAAGACGCATTGCCACGAACTGTGTAAACACTTTACCTGTTTGCCAATTACTTGGCAACCGTGTTTTATGAACATATGAACAAAACATTCACTGCTAGATTCTAATAAAACAGAAATAAGATACACTGCGTTCGAAGTAAAGAATTTAAAGAGTTCTGATGAAATCAAAAGGGCCGTGCCATGCGAAAATGTGTCATCGGGCATATGCGGACAGCGAGTGCCCAGATCAGACTGCGCATGCGCGCAGTCTGATCTGGGCCGCTGTCCACAAGCAAAATCACTGGATACTACGCCATGTTTCAATGGAGAGTAAATGCCTGAATGAGACTTTGCGCATGCGCAGAATGAGGTGAATCCGAACATTTTGCGCATGCTCGAAAGCACTTTTTCGCTTGACATATGTATGTAGCGTTTGTTCTGTCCTTATTTGTTCCTCATCTCTCCTTCTTTTAGTGCCTCGGGAGGGCTGTTCTTCATGATTGAGGCATTTCCTGGGTATCTTCACTTATATTTTTACAATAAGTTTTCTGTTTGAAATTTTCATGATTTCGCTTTCAGAAATGGAAAAAAGCTTTCAAAACGAAAGTCGTTGTGCGCAAGAATATTTAATTCACCTGCCGGAAGAAGCCCTGAAAGTTACAGATGAATTAACGCGTCTTTCACAATTTGCATATAAGGCAGATTCAAATAATAGTGGTAGAATTAAGAACAAAAGCTTTCTACTTCTTTGCACCAGATGTAATGATATGATACGATTTCTTATTAGCTCACCTGAGCCGAAGGCTCCGGTGAGGTATTACATGTAGTATGGTATGGTCCGTCGTCCGTCATCCGTCGTCGTCGTCCACACTTTCAACGAAGTATATCTCTGGAACCAGTGGGCCGATCTTAATCAAATTTCTCGTGAACCATTATCAGGTAGAGGGAAAGGCCGCATAATGTTTTCAGGCAGATCGGATTAGAACTATGGTTGCCATGGCAACATACAGCTCCCGTAGACTTAACATGGGAGAAATATTGTCATCACCGTAGCGGATTCAATTATTTTCGGATCAGCTTCATTCTTGCAGTTAACGAGGACAGGCATTAAATCACGATCAGGTTCGATTTTGGGCTGAATCGGATTATTCACTTAGGAGTAACGTGCCCTTGGCTGTTTGAAAATTTGCCTATAGACATAACATGGGGAGAATTTTGTCATCACCGTAGTTGCTTCAATTTTTTTTTCAGATCGACTTCATTCTTTCAGATAACCAGGACGGGCATGAAATCTCGGTCAAGTTCGTTTACTGGCAGAATCGGATCATTCACTTAGGAATTACCTGCCCTTGTCTATTTTTGCATAAGGGTCTATGGGAATTTCAAAGATGTATATCTCTAAAGCTACTTGGACAATCTTGATCAAATTTCATGTGTAGCATCATTGGACAGGGGGGAGGGGGGGGGGGGGGGCGGGGGTGGAGGCTGCATAAAGTTTTTGGGCAGATCAAATTGGAACTCCGATTGCCATGGCAACATATAGCTCCCATAGACTTAACATGAGAAAAACTTTGTCATCACCGTAACGGCATCAATTTTTTTTTCTGATCGGCTTTATTCTTGCAGATAACAAGGACAGGCATAAAATCTCGATCAAGTTTGATTTTGGGCTGAATCGGATTATTCACTTAGCCCTTGAGCGTTGAAAATTTGCCTATAGACTTAACATGGGGAGAATTTTGTCATCACTGTAGCTGCTTCATTTTTTTTTTTTTTTTTTTTTTTTTTTTTTTTAAGATCGGCTTCATTCTTGCAAATGACCAGGATGGGCAAGAAATCTCAGTCAAGTTCGATTACTGGCAGAATCGGATCATTCACTTAGGTGTTACCTGCCCTTGTCTATTTTTGCATTAGGGTTTGTTGACAGTTTGCTATTAAAGTTGTAAAACTTAGATTAAAACATGCTTATAACATGGAAAAATAAGAAGTTGTGGTTAATTTTGTGTTAAGATAAATTTTGTCGTATTTGTGCTTTTATATAAGTAGGTCGATAATTGGAACATTTGGTGATAAAACAAAGATAAGTTCTACCATGTGTACTAAATTATTTTTGACAAAAGCATGTCAACTTGAGCTAGCCTTATTTCACAGACATGTATTTGCTTTGTATCGAAAACTACCTATTAAACTGGGGTTATCTAATAAACTGTGCGTATTCACCTTTTCCATCTGAACCGCCCCTGCAAGTGAGTTCAACTAAATACCCAAAACATATAGTATTGTTGAGAGACAAAAAAAAGTTATCTGTGAATCATCAAAATATATTCCTCTCATCTGGCCTTTTGTATATGCATATTATCTTTTAACTGAAGTTGAATTTGTCATGTTTATATATGTCCTGTTCTTGCTAAACCTTAATTCTGCAAGAGCATTACTTCAGCATATCAAAGGGTGTTGAGACAAATACTTTGACAATTTGCCAAGTTATTTATACACGGTCAGGAAACTTCATAAACCTCAGTAGTCAGCTACATGTAATTGGGGATGATAAGTTACCTGATAAACTTTTGGAAGTTGTTCAGGTGAGCGGTTTAGGCTCATTGAGCCTCTTGTTACTTGTGTAGCCTAACCATGATTTAGTTTTAAAACAGCAAGCTTATTTTGGGTTTCCAGTAAAATAAAATTCTGATAAGATCATACGAATGGGATTTTGAATTAATTCGGTATTCAGTCCTACTCCAACCCAAGCCTGTCTATTTTATTCCTTATTTGTACATATGCAGTCAAAAGCCACATTATAAGAACTAAATGTTATCATTTTTGCATCTTTTTTTCAATCGATTATATTGGTCTGTGTATAGAGACACTGTTTCTAGAACACGTTTTTTTTTTTTTTTTTTTTTTTTTGTAACAAAAGTTAGGCTCCCTTTACTCAGAACATAAAAGATACGCAATAGTTTTTCAGACTGGCAATAACATATATATATTTCAATATAGACATATGCTATTTACAGTCGACCGGTAATAGCCTTTATAACGTATAATGGCTACTACAAGTCGACTGGTAACAATCATTTCCGCGTATAATGGCTAATAACAGTCGACTTGTACAATGTAATATCCACTCCGTAATTCTTTCCTTGCCGTATTCTTTCGTATGTGAGCGAGAGTATCGGTGAATTTTGTCATACCTCTGGTGTTGGATTTTACCGCAGGTAGTGCCCATGAGATGCTTTTGTTTCGTAGGGAATATCATCAATCAGAAAGCAAGAACACGCATGAATTAAAGTGAAAATTATTTATTACATTTTAAGTAAAACATATACCCAGCTAGCATTCTTTATAAATCTATAGCGGGCCGTTATCGGTCCGTCAGGGTAGCTGATAGGCCGATAACGGCCCGCTATAGATTTATAAAGAATGCTAGCTGGGTACATGTATGAAGATGTCCAGGAAATACCACATTACGAAAACATGCCTATTCAAATATACTGAAAATTTTACCATCAAAAAATGAAAATTTTCAGATTAAAATTCTGATATTTTTACTATTTTTGCTCAAAACATAGATTGTGGGTACTCGTTAGAACCGCCTCGACGAGGCGGTTGTAACGAGTACCCACAATCTATGTTTTTGAGCAGAAATAAGAAAAATAATGTTTACCCCTGTAAACCTCAGTTTTCCTATATAAAAGTGGGGTTTAAGGGGGTCAAAATTATATAGGTATGTTTTTGTGATGACAAACACGAAGCACAGTCCTTCAGAGCCACCAAAAGAATGAAAGATGAGGAACAAGTAAGGACAATACAAAAGTCACATATAAAACTACACACGTACAAACGAACGAAGAACTGCAACAGAGGAACCGCATTAGAACGATCAGTCGGAAAACCACTGGGGCTTAAATCACTTTATAGTAATCAAAGCACTGACAGCACTAGTAGGACGATTGTCTCTGAGTCTAGGCAAGGAAACTGGTCCTGAATGGGCACTTAAGCTTCTTTTACTTAACCCTGAACTTCCGGTAACTTAAAGAACTAGTGCAGGCCCTGATCAGACGCTGCGTTCTGCGGCGTCTGATCTGGGTCTCCAATTTGCTAATGTCACAGTCCATATTATACAGATAACATTCTTTACACTGCATTCTGATATCTCAGCTACAAGAATATTGCGGCTATAAATAATCGTTACCTGGATTTCGTGTAACGCACGGTTTGATTACATTGGTCAATGATAATCACGAAAACCACTATAGTGTTCGGAGAATAATTTGACAGTGACGTCACGGCAGCTACCATTCTACCTGGGTAAAGCTGGTTTTGCATGAATTATCGGGAAAACGTTACAGCAAAAAAAAACAACAACCCCACCCCCCCCCCCCCCCCGCAAAAAAAGAAAAAAAAAAAAAAAAAAAAAAAAAAACAAATATGTAGTATACAATCTTATTGCTCTGCGTGTGCTGTAGTTTAATATTTTGCAATAGCGTAGTTGGTAAAGCGGAGCGCTCTGGACGAATAGTTAGATGATTGTTTAATGCATGAGTCCCAGCAGAATCATCAGTTTTTTTTTTTTGTTGTGTTTTTTTTTTTTTTTTTTTTTTTTTTTTTCAATTATTTTTACTTCGCTCATGGTCCTTGTATATTACATATATTATCTTAAAAATATATTATTTGACATTATTATGGCATTGTTGACATTTTCACACAAAGCACATGCGTCCAGCGTTCTTGTCTCCACATATATGTGCACGGATTACTAGCACGTGGAAATCATTTAAAATATGAGCTTAACTATACCTAATTTAGTGCCACAGAGGCCTTTCTGTTATTTAAACTTCATCAGTGTGGCTAAACCCCAAAAGATACGAAATGAAACGTATGATGCACATGTCTTGGCAAACAGCAAGATTTAAAACTATAAATTTAACTAGACTTTCCGATTTACGTCTTGTCTTTTTTTTTAACTATTATAAATATGTTCCGTAATCGATAATTGCAAAATACATTTTCTTTCTTAACATGTTTATCTTATATTTAATTCTTTAAAAACGTATGAAATAATAAAAAAATAATAACAAAACATTAGAATTCGAACCCATAATGTCCAGATTTGTAGTCTAGGAAAACTACCACTGGGCAATTTGCGGATTTACGCATTATTAAAACACGCCTATTCAAATATATTGAAAATTTCACTACCGAAACCTAAAAGTTTTCCGATAAAAGAAATCTGATACTTTTCAAAGTTCTGCTCAAAACATAGATTGTGGGCACTCGTCAGAACCGCTTCGACGAGGCGGTTCTAATGAGTACCACAATCTGTGTTTTTGAGCAGAAAAGAAAAATAATGTATACCCCTATAAACCCCAGTTTTACTATATAAAAGTAGGGTTTAAGGGGGTCAAAATTATAGAGGTATGTTTTCGTGATGTTAC
Source organism: Anodontia alba (assembly GCA_964016985.1). Lineage (NCBI taxonomy): Eukaryota > Metazoa > Mollusca > Bivalvia > Lucinida > Lucinidae > Anodontia > Anodontia alba. The sequence continues at coordinate 16,439,087 of OZ024821.1, forward strand.
GGTTACCGCTGCTTATATTATTTATTGAAGGTAACTATTCGGATGACGTTTACCCATTTAATAAAATGGACTTGGTCTGCATCACGAAAATACGCCTATATAATTTTGACCCCCTTAAACCCCACTTTTATTTAGCAAAACTGGGGTTTACAGGGGTATATATTATTTTTCTTATTTCTGCTCAAACCATAGATTGTGGGTACTCGTTAGAACCGCCTCGCCGAGGCGGTTCTAACGAGTACCCACAATCTATGTTTTGAGTAGAAATGTGAAAAATATAAAACTTTTTATCTGATTTTTTTCATTTTTTTTTTATGGTAAAATTTTCAGTTTATTTGAATAGGCATGTTTTCGTAATGAACATAATAAACGATCAGAGACGTCACTGTTAACTTATCCTCCGAGGATAGTACTTTAAGGAAATATTGGCGTTTGTACATGTATCCTATGGCTAGATTGTAAACAATCGGCCCCTAAAAAATGGGATTCAGGCGGAGGATATTGCAAATAAGTGTTATATAGACTCAAGTGAATATTTAAAAGAATGCAGTCAGTCTTATAAGTATTAATTGCTACCTTTGAATCCCTAGCTTACAGATTTGCCGACCGTTTCTACAACACGAGCAGCAACGTCAGAAAATCAGGCAGTCATTGAGCGCATTTTCCATCACGAAAACATACCTATATAATACTGACCCCCTTAAACCCCACTTTTATATAGTAAAACTGGGGTTTACAGGGGTATACATTATTTTTCTTATTCTTGCTCAAAAACATAGATTGTGGGTACTCGTTAGAACCGCCTCGCCGAGGCGGTTCTAACGAGTTCCCACAATCGATGTTTTGAGCAGAAATATAAAAAATATCAGAGTTTTTCATCCAAATTTTGTAGTTTTTGGAGCTGAAGTTTTCTATATATTTGTATAGGCGTGTTTTCATAATGGATAGCCAATAATGCAAGGCTCCTTATGCGGATGCGCAGGCTGATTTGAGTCTTTGTTCTGCGCATATGTCAGAAGGGTACGTTTTCTCACGGTGCGGCTCAAATATTGATTATTGGTCAGGTACAATAACCAGACACCCAGAAAGACATTACGAAAACACGCCTATTCAAATATAGTGAAATTTTCACTACCAAAAACTGAAAGTTTTCAGATAAAAATTCTGATATTTTTCATATTTCTGCACATAACATAGATTGTTGGTACTCATTAGAACCGCATCGCCGAGGCGGTTCTAACGAATACCCACAATCTATCATTTAAGCAGACCCAGGAAAAAAACTGGATTTGATGAGGACTGGACATGAGCATTGGTGAAAGCCGTAACACCTGAAGAAATAACTTGATCGAGTTAATTCTGCAAATTATAATAATAACTACTGTCCTTTCGACATCTCTTGAAAAGAAGTTTTTTGCTTAGCGTTTTATTTTAAATGAAAATCTTTTCTTTTAACTGACCATATCTTATCAGAAACCAATTGTCTCTTCTATTTCTGTGTTTTGTTCTCAAATATTTATACTAAAATTAAATTTACGGCTAAAAGTTGATCTGACCTATGCAATTTCTATATATTTTTTTGGAATTTTTGTCTAAGAAAATATTTTTTACTTTCCTTTGCTGAATGTGAATTTTTGATGTTTCACAACAATTTTGTGAAAATTTCAGAAAAAATGAACAAGTGGAACTAGTTGAAAATCTGGCTCCAAGTTAACCTACCCTACAGATTTCTGCATGATTTGGCTTCATTTTTACTATGGTAAAAAGTGAAAATATTTGATTTTTTAAAAACCAATGACTAGAATGAAACTTTTCGTACATAGGTAGTTACGACAAATGGTTTTGCATTCAATCATGACAAAGTTTGCAAAATTACTTCTTCTGTGTAAAGCGTCAAGCAAAAAAAACCGACTTTCTGAAAGAAGTCGAAAGCACAGTAAACCGATTTATTATAGTGAAACGTAACTTGAAATAGTTACACACCAGATTAGCATAGTTCATGATGGGTGAAACATAGACACATCACGAAAACATGCCTATATAATTTTGACCCCCTTAAACCCCACTTTTATATAGTAAAACTGGGGTTTTCAGGGGTATACATTATTTTTCTTATTCCTGCTCAAAACATAGATTGTGAGTACTTGTTAGAACCGCCTCGACGAGGCGGTTCTAACGAGTACCCACAATCTATGTTTTGAGCAGAAATTTGAAAAATATCAGAATTTATATCTGAATTTTTTTTATTTTTTGGTGGTAAAAATTTCAGTATATTTGAATAGGCGTGTTTTCGTAATGTTTTAAATGAAATGTCAAGTCATGCTCGAAACGTCGTGTACGGTATGCACACATCTCATTGAAAAATAAACCGACCGATTTAAAGGCGATAAAATGTAGAATTTGCTCATGTATAAAATTGTAGGTAGCTGCACATGGATAGACAGGAACATGAAAAGTCCGATCGCCCCTCGTACATGTACATGTACATACATTCAAAAAAGGTCAATGTCGCATTTTAATGTGTATCTCGACGTTCCCCTGCAATATATAGTAAAACAGGGATATGTATGGCCAATTACATTATAAACAAATGTTGTAAGGACACGGAACAGGCCGCAGTGCAGGGTGACCTCCATTACGAAAACACGCCTATTCAAATAAATAGAAAATTTCACCTCCAAAAACTGAAAATATTCAAATAAAAATCTCTAATATTTTTCATATTTCTGCTCAAAACATAGATTGTGGGTACGCGTTAGAACCGTCTTGGCATGGCGGTTCTAAAGAGTACCCACACTCTATGTTTTTGAGCAGAAATAAGAAAAAATAAAGTATACCCCTGTAAACCCCAGTTTTACTATATAAAAGTGAGGTTTAAGGGGGAGGGGGGGGGGGCGTTAAAAATTATATAGGCTTGTTTTCGTGATGTTTTTTTTTTTTATTGTGTAGGGTCTCTTTTCGTCACCATAAGTCATTTTTCTATCTATACTAAGTCTTACGCAGTTTTTGAAAAAGTTAAACTGCTTGTATCCCGTACAATATGCTTATACAACACAAAACACTTAAAGCATAATTCACGGAATGCTCAAATATACCCATTACGAAAATACACCTATTCAGATATATTGAAAACTTCACCTCCAAAAACTGAAAATTTTCAAATAAAAAACTTTGATATTTTTTTCATATTTATGCTCAAAACATAGATTGTGGGTACTCGTTAGAACCGCCTCGGCGAGGCGGTTCTAACGAGTACCCACAATCTATGTTTTTGAGCAGAAATAAGAAAAATAATGTAAACCCCAGTTTTACTATATAAAAATGGGGTTAACGGGGGTCAAAATTATATAGGCATGTTTTCGTGATGACCGAAATGATCCTAACCAGATTAGAGTTCCTTTGATTCTCTGAACGTTATCTGACTGCCCGTTCATTGAAACAACTTCGGTGGGTAAATGTATATTATGGTAATTGCATATTATTGTCATTGAAGTATTTGAGGATTTCAAGTCTCTGCGAATTCCGAAAAGGCTTACAAATTATTGATTGAAGCGTCTAGATAATAGGCGAAGTTTGATCCAGTTCTGCATCATGCTACCTGGGGTATTTCGGGAGTACCGGACAGGCTGCGCTAGGTTTTGCAGTATGGTCGGAGTTTTCCCAGGCTGCGCGAGTTGTGGCTGCGAACATGCTAAGTGGATTGCGCAGGCTGTGCAGTCTGATCAGGATCCTTTTTTCCATAGGAAATCGCGCCGGTCAATTAATATTAGAAGCCAAGGACAGACGCACGAACATACTGGCATGCACGCATTCATAGGCATATACAATTATGTATTGGTAATCACATGCGTATGTACAAAAATTAGTAATTATTAATTAAAGCGGTGATAAGTTTAGAGTAGACGTGTAAAAAGCTCAATTTTTTTTTTTTTTTTTTTTTTTTTAATTTATAAGGCACATGTACATTTTTTGTTTGACTGTCGTCTGCTGAATTAGTATGTAAAGATTTGTTGTTATATGTGTCGTCTGCTGAAGTAAATCTTGCCATTTAGTTATTAGAGTTGGAGGTGAACCAATACTTCTTAGGCCGTATTTCAGCATTCGGACTTGCTTTCTGGTAAAGCCAGAAATGGGTAATGTCTTAATAACAACTAAAGTTGACATTTGGAATGTTATGGCTCTGGTTGTTGTCCGGGTATTACGATTTAATAGGAAACATGCTAATTAAGTGTAGTTTGGTTTAAACAATATTTTTTTTTGTTCCTTTACATGTAAACAAGCCGGCCTCGTTGGAGACCAGGAGGTCGCGGGTGGAGCCCCCGCCGAGGTCGGCAACATTCTTTCGTGGAGACTGATCATGAAATATTTTCTACGGTCATTCTCTCCCTTCCGCTGATTCAAGAAGGGCAGTTGTCAGTTTCTGGCGAAAGAATGTGCACAATACTGGTTAACTGCTTAGAGGACTAAGCCTGACCAGTAAACGTGTGGTTAGGTAAACTGACCCCATTGGGTTGACTGGGCCGTAAAACCTCAACACAAACAAACATGTAAACAAATACATACAATATCAAATGTTCCAGGATCAGACGGTAAGCTAGAAGCTTATACGGGTCATTTCCTGGTCTACAGAGAATACATTTTCGTTCATTTGATCGACTAGGAATGATAATAAACCAATCAATATGTAATTGAGAGAGAGAGAGAGAGAGAGAGAGAGAGAGAGAGAGAGAGAGAGAGAGAGAGAGAGAGAGAAAGAGTGCATCCCCATATCATTGCACATATGGATGGACATGATATATGTTGTTTTTTTTTTTCATAACTAAAAACTTACGTGTATATTTAAAAAAAATGCTTACAGTACTATTCTGTCTGATAGTTGCCATACTTGTTTAATTTAAATGGGCAATGCAGATGTATCCTTGTGCAAGTAAGTAGCAGTAAGTATACAATATATTGGTAAGTATACAAGATATATGACAGAAAACGATTTGTTATTTCAACTTCATTTAAATGTCTGTATTAAATACTATAGTGCAGATAATGCAAAATGTATATGGAAATATAGAGCATTTGACCGATTCCCAAGAAATACATGTTATCTTCACGTGTATATTCACGAAAGTGACTTCGATTTCAGACATGGTTTTACAGGTGTTTCATATTTCGGCTTAGGTGTAGAATAGCATACATCACAACTAAGATGAATCGTCTTGATTTAATTATATAGTCTTGAAGTTTTAAAAACAGGGTCTCGTTCTCATTAACTGATGCAGTATCTTTTCCAAATAGTAGTTCTTTTGTATAGTGAGTTTGAAGAATATTCTATAGATAAGTATTTCTAATACCAGTATATCTGGGGCAAATAAAGAAAAAGTGAAAAGGACTCTCAAAATTGCCACAATCACAGGTTGGGCTAACATCTATATTTTTTCGAAAAAGATGCGAATTAAGAGAAATGCATTCCATGCGTATTCTGGCGTGTAAGATCTGGCCTATTCTTGTGCCAACATTATAATACTTGGGCGGTGATCGTTTGTTTCTATTAAGGCGATATTTAAATGCTGAAACCGTGTTTGCTTCTTTTATTTCCTCTGAAAGTTCGTTCCATGCACGTATAGTAGAAGGGAAGAAAGAGTTGAAAAACAGGTTGGTATTGGCATGCATAGGGTGCAAAACATTTGCATTCCGAAAATTGTAGGGATTGTTTTCCTGAACAAGAGGGGGCAGTACCTCTGACAAGTATCTGGGCGTAAGACCATTAATTATCTTATAGAAAATAGTGAGCTTGTGCTTGTTGCGCCTTTCCTGTAGGGAATCCCAACCAAGATCGGTGAGGATTTTTTCAACGCTACAGAGCTTTGTTGCCCCCGTAATAATTCTAGCTGCTTCGTGGTGTATTAGATCCAACTGTTTCTTAGATTCGTTTGTGCAATTGTCCCATTCTGAATCGCTATATTCAATTAGTGGACGGATAAATGCTATGTATATATTTTCTAGTGCTTTTCTATTTATCTTAAACTTAAGAGCTCTCATCAGATTGAGTCTAGTCCATGCGGTTTCAGTGATCTTGTTAATATGTTCTGTCCATGTGCATGTGCTTGAGAAGTTGAGACCCAAGTGTTTGTATTTCGAAGTTTCTGTAAGTACGATATCATTCATTTTGAGTGGAGGATGTGTAAATGGATTGAGTTTCCTGGATATCAGAAGAGATGTAGTTTTTGTTGGATTAAAATCAACCAACCATGAGGTTGCCCACTTGTTTATGGTTTCCAAGTCTATATTAAGGCTATGTACTGCAGACTGTGGGTTTTCAACAATAATGTACAGGCTAGTGTCATCAGCAAATAGGCGGATAGAAGAGTTTATATTACGTACTATGTCATTTATATAAACTAAAAATAGTAGCGGTCCAAGAATAGAGCCTTGGGGGACACCGGCAAGAATAGAAGCCAAGTCAGATACAATACCATCAATAACAACTCTTTGTCTCCGGCCTGAGAAATAACTTGTGAACCAACGCAGAAGATAGTCTGAAATTTCCATGGCTGCGAGTTTATACAGCAAACCTTCGTGCCAGACACTATGGAAAGCCTTGCTGATGTCACAAAATACTACTCTAACTTCCTTACCATTAACAACAGCTTCACAGAACGTGTGATAAATATGGAGCAACTGATTAGTAGTAGAGTCTCCTGGAATAAATCCAGATTGAAAGGGAGTAAGTAGATTATTGCGACTTATATAATTGAAGAGATGTTTGTGGACACACCGTTCCATAGTTTTTCCTACCGTACTTAATAAAGAGATTGGTCGGTATTTAGATGGTAATGATTTATCTTCTTTTTTGTTTATTGGGGTTACATTTGCGTCCTTCCAAGATGAGGGGAAGTATCCTTGCTGTTGAGAACGATTAAAGAGTTTTGACATAGGTTTAGCCAATACAGGAGCACCTTCTTTTAAAAGCCTCGGACTTATGAGATCGGGGCCACTTGCCTTTGTTATATTTAAGTTTTCCAGGACGTCACTTACATCTTGGATCGTTATTGTTATAGCTGCCAAGTTTTCATGCTGAACATTGACAAGTTGGGGTAAAGATTTTTTTGAATCATCTACTGTTGCTTGTGAGGAGAAGTAGTTGTTTAACATATTTGCTTTCTGAATGCTTGTTTCGGCATATTCGTTATTCATATTAAGTGTAGGTAGGTCTGCGGAATTGTTATCTAAATTAAGGCGGGCAACGTTGCAAACAGTTAGTGGATGCTCACTGTCGACGGCGCCGACGTCCTTAATAGGGAAGTAGGTCACGGATGAGTCACGTCGATGTCACATCGGGAATTCTGCCGCGACGACAATGATGTCAGTGACTCTACCCGGTGACGTACGTCGTCATTGTTGAAAAAATTATAGAATCATAACAGCAAGCTTCAGCTTGTAACACTGTAGAATTGTATATTGTACATTGTTTATTGTTTTGGTATAACACTCCGTCCCAAGGTACATGTAACTCCAGGGACAGTCTTCTACCAGTAGAAGGAGGCAGTCAACATATAGCACTACACCACACAGATAAATAAAGATAGAAGTTCTTAACAGCCACAGTGCTGAGAAATTAGAAACGCGAAAAGAAATACAATAATTAGAGAAGCTTCAACTCATAGAAACTGAACAATTCTCGCGAAAGGCAGGAAGTTTTACAATGATATTTTTTTTCGTGATTCGCGGGCAGCCCCAAACAATCAAGAAGGCTAATTGGGTTACATGTAACCAGTACGAATGAGTTAAGGTGGAGGGCATTATTTTCGCCTTGGCACGGTGAACTAGGTCGGAGTTATTGGCTGTTAAATAATTCTGATTAACCAAGCCAAGTTAATCAAGTTATAGACCAGTGAAGTCTCCGATCGTGCTGTGTTTTTTGCCGCGGCCGACGCGAAAAGTATTGCAGATGTTTTCTTTCTTTCTTTCTTTTTTTTTCTATTGTATTTTAAATTAGTGTACGCTTTTGTGATTATCTGTTGAATATAGTACATGATAAAAAAACATAATAAAAAATAAAAAGATTGTAAAACGTTCTAATGTGGTGTGTCTCTGTGAAGTGGTTCAGTTAGGCATTGCCCAACCCGGAGCTTCTTTTAGTCAAATACGAAATAATCGCCCTCGGTACGTCTTGGCCGGTCTTGGGCGTAACAAATGTGTGGATTTTACCATATGTAAAACATTTTTCAATGCGTTGGATACTTTTTAGCAACAATATTTTACTTCAGAAATATGCCCTTAATATGTGTAATACCGAAATTTGTCCTAATATCCCATCTTTTATGGTGAACTCGGGTAGAAAAAAGAGATAAACATAATCAATTTCGTATGTCTCCAAAAAAAAAAAAAAAAAAAAAAAAAATCATGTTGTAGGTATTCAGAGAGGCGCTTCTATTGAGTACCAAAAACATATATTTTTGTTGCCAAATGTGTTTTCACAATATTTTATGGTGAACTGTTATCGCATATATATCTCGAGAATGGGGGCGATATAAATATACTTCGTTTGCGTTTTTCTCCACAAAATATATGTTGTTGATACTCATCAGAAGCGCCTCTCAGAGGCGCTTCTGATGAGTACACAAACATTTATTTTGTAGTATAGTTTTTTTTAAAGAAATGACCTGCATGTATCTAAGGCTATGGTAAAGAAGAAGTACACATTTCACACAGACACGTTACAATGAAACGTAATGTTAATCAAGCTTGGCATTGTATTCAGAAGATTAAGAGAGATCTTTTCTCAAATTCTACGTCCTAGACATTGTATTTAAAGACTTAGAGGAGCTCTGCATTCAAGTTCTACGAACTTGGCATTGTCTTCTGAACACTTATGTGCCTTCAAATGAGACACACTTTATACAGTCGAACTTCAATGGCTCGAACATCTTTGGGACCATGGAAATTTGTTCGAGATATGGGTAGTTCGCGCCACTGAGGGTTAATTCTGGCACCAGGTCAGGAAGCAAATACCGATAATTTAGGGAAGTCTTTTCGATTTTCTACACAATAATTGTATGTTGAATGTACTCATTAGAATCGCCTCGATGAGGCGATTCTAATGAGTACACACAACATACAATTTCGTGATAAAATGATAAAAAATCCCTAAATATTTGTTTTCTAGAGCTGTCGGAAGAATTTCGTAGGGACTCAAAAACGAGTTCGAATTAGCCATGGTAAACGAGCCATCGGTGTTCGAGCTACTGAGGTTTTACTGTATTATATTCAGAGGGCTTAGATAGATCTGCACTCAAAGTTTACGATTCAGACATTGTAGTGAGAAGACTTATAGATAACATCTTTCAAATCGACAAATTTGGCTTGTTTTCAGACGACTAGAGAGATCTGTCCTCAGAATTCTACAAACTGGACATTGTATTCAGTAGACTGAAATGTGCACTCAAATTTGACACACTTGGCATTGTATTTGGAAGATTCAGAGATCTAGAAAGACCTGTACTTAAATTCAACGAACTTGACATTGTTTTCAGAAGACTTAAATTTCGACTCAAATTCAACACAGCATTGTGTTTAGAAGATTTAGAAGCATCTGCTCTCAAATTCGAATATTTAGAATATTAAGCAAGATCTACACTCAAACTTTACTATCTTGACATTGTATTCAGATGACTGAGAGTGATCAGCACATAAATTCGAGTAAAACTGTTTAAAGTCCCCTTCGCCCCACCGACCCTGCCCAAAGTAATTTTTACTGACCGTTTCTCTAATGCAGTTCTTTTTTTTTGTTTGTGCGTCTATGATTTCATATGTGGTATATATGTTATCATCACGAAAACATAATTTTGACCCCCTTAAACCCCACTTTTATATAGTAAAACTGGGGTTTACAGGGGTATACATTATTTTTCTTATTTCTTCTGAAAAGCATAGATTTGGGTACTCGTTAGAACCGCCTCGGCGAGGCGGTTCTAACGAGTACCCACAATCTATGTTTTGTGTAGAAATATGAAAAACATCTGAGTTTTTAATCTGAAAATTTTCAGTTTTTGGAGATGAAATTTTCTATATATTTGAATAGGCGTGTTTTCGTAATGTCCTCATTTGTTCCTCATCTCTCCTTCCTTCGATACCTCAGGAGGGCTGTCCTTCGTGATTGTGGCATTGTGGCGTCTTCACAAATTTTTATTACTGTATTCAGAAGACGTGAACGGGATCTGCACTCAGGGTCTTCAAACATGACATTGCGTTCTGAAGAAATTTGTATTCATAATACCGAAGATGTCCTTGGTCCGAGGTCATAAAACGTTTTTCATACTCAACTCAACTAGGCATGAAAAGTTCTCTGCTAATAAACATTAAAATACCAACGATAGTTGGCATTTTCATATTTATTAGCAGAGAAAATCTTATGTTCAGCTATGTTTAGCAAGAAGGGAGGAGTTGCAATTGATATAAATTAGAGATTTATTAGCACATCACGAAAACATACCTATGTACTTTTGAACCCCTGAAACCCCACTTTTATATAGTAAAACTGGGGTTTACAGACGTATACATTATTTTTCTTATTTCTGCTCAAAAACATAGATTATGGGTACTCGTTAGAACCGCCTCGCCATAATCTATGTTTTGAGCAGAAATTTGAAAAATATCAGAGTTTTTATCTGAAAACTTTCAGTTTTTGGTGGTGAAATTTTCAATATATTTGAATAGGCGTGTTTTCGTAATGTGAAATGTTTTCCTTCCATTACTTCATTTCACTTAGTAGTCAAATAGACGTCAGCATCACAATCTATGTTTTGAGTAGAAGTTTGAAAAATATCAGAATATTTTATCTGAAAATTTTCATTTTTGGTGGTAAAATTTTCAGTATATTTGAATAGGCTTGTTTTCGTAATGAGGACATATTTCATGCTCAGCTGAGTTGAGCATAAAAAAAAGTTTTATAACCGCGGGCCTGAAATAGCAACAATCACAGAGGATTACCTACTAATGACACCAAGGAGAAAAAACACACAGACCAAGACAGACAGTACACAAGTCACAGACCAAGACAGACAGTACACAAGTCACAGACCAAGACAGACAGTACACAAGTCACAGACCAAGACAGGCAGTACACAAGTCACAGACCAAAGAAAGAAAAGCAACTAGCTCCCTCTTGCCCAACGAACAATCATTACAAAAACATGCCTATTGAAATATACTGAAAATTTTTGCACCAAAAAATGAAAATTTTCAGATAAAAAATCCTGATATTTTTTATACTTCTGCTCAAAACATAGATTGTGGGTACTCGTTAGAAGCGCCTCGACCCTCTGCTCAAAACATAGATTGTGGGTACTCGTTAGAACCGCCTCGTCGAGGCTGTTCTAACAAGTACCCACAATCTATGTTTTGAGCAGAAATAAGAAAAATAATGCATACCCCTGTAAACCCCAGTTTTACTATATAAAAGTGGGGTTTAAGGGGGTCAAAATTTTATAGGCATGTTTTCGTGATGGATAGACTAGATCAACTAGACGCAACAATAAGTCAGCGAGCGGGAAACCAAAAATAAAAGACATCAAATTCGACGAAATTGACATTGTAATTAGAAAATTCAGAGAGATTTGCACTCATATTTGACCTCTAAGTATTTGTACGTGTTCGGGCACGGATCTCCAAAGATACTGTTCGTTGCTGTGAGGACGCATGAAACCTGGCCCTCGCAATTCGCTGCAACAATAGCCATTGAATTTGGGGCGACGCAGTTAAAGTCTAAAATATTAGTATGGTTACAGACTTGATCACCCGGCGCAAGGCGACCATAATTAGCATATGTTATGCGCAGCGTGGTTCCCGGTATCGTATCGCAGCTGATTGTTTCAGAGTTGGTTTCACAAATTATTTTCTCATCTGCATCTGAAACATAATATAAAGAAGAATTTTATCTTTGTGGATTTTATCGATATGTTTATGCCTGCGAAGCACGCACAAACTCAATATGTTAAGTTTATGAACATTTCGCTGGAGTTTACACATCGAGAAAATCAACCAAAATGAAATGCATTTCTTATAATTCCACTTGGGCATATGCATGTTGACAAGATAGGTCAATTACATCACGAAAGCACGCCTAAATAATTTTGACCTCCTTAAACCCCGATTTTATAAAGGGGTATACATTATTTTTCTTATTTTGCTAGGTTCTAACGAGTGCGCACAATCTATATTTTAAGCAGAAATATGAAAAATATAAGAATTTTTTTATCTAAAAATGTTCTTTTTTTGGTTGCAAAATATTTGATATATTTGAATAGGAGTGTTTTCGTAATGGCTGATTCTAGAAAGTTGCGCAAAGAAAATATATCAATGATTCCTGCGCAGTGATTTATCATAGCATAAATGCCCCTTTTTTTTTTTTTTTTTTTTTTTTGAATTTGCTCTCGACCAATCAAACTTCGCTGAACTAGTGTAAGCATGCTAAGTTGGAGTTGCCATAAAATACATTTCAATTCAATCGGCTGAATCAATACAGATCAAAATGTGCCGTAAACCATACAGAGACAAAAAAAAAGCAAAAAAAAAAAAAAAAGCTAAACGGTCGACTTACGCGTATTTCTTTGAACCGATTGTCGTGTTTATCCTAATGTTCTGACCCACGTGTATAAGCAAACAATGTACACAAAGATGAAACTGTTTCTAAAGGTGCCGGTTGAACAGGATCTCATCACGAAAACATACCTATACAATTTTGACCCCCTTAAACCCCACTTTTATACAGAAAAACTGGGGTTTACAGGGGTATACACTTTTTTTCTTATTTCTGCTCAAAAACATAGATTGTGGGTACTCGTTAGAACCGCCTCGGCGAGGCGGTTCTAACGAGTACCCACAATCTATGTTTTGAGCAGAAATTCGAAAAATATCAGCGTTTTTATCTGAAAACTTTCAGTTTTTGGTGGTGAAATTTTCAATATATTTGAATAGGCGTGTTTTCGTAATGTGAAATGTTTTCCTTCCATTACTTCATTTCACTTAGTAGTCAAATAGACTTCAGCATCATTATAGTAAGATGTAAATGTCTCGAACGATTACCTACAGTAGGATAAATACAATGCAGATACTCATGAAGAAAACATGCCTATTCAAATATATAGAAAATGTCACCTCCAAAAACTGAAAATTTGCAGGTAAAAAAACTGATATTTTTTTCATATTACTGCTCAAAACATAGATTTTGGGTATTCGTTAGAACTGCCTCGGTGAGGCAGTTCTAACGAGTACCCATAATCTATGTTTTTGAGCAGAAATAAGAAAAATAATGTATACCCCTATAAACCCCAGTTTTACTATATAAAAGTGGGGTTTAAGGGGGTCAAAGTTATATACAATGTAGGCATGTTTTCGTGATGCTTCCTTCAGAAATAACAATTTGGAAAACAAAATTATGTAGTGACCCGGGGGTTCTGGCTTCCGAACAGTCTCTTTTATCGGTGGAGAAGGTGTGTAAACAATTGGCTGTTAACAGATTTTGCCATTGGCAGCTCTTGTTTCTTTTGTTTTATCATATGCTGTCGTGAAGGTAAATTTGGCATATATCATAAATTACACCGTAGTTTGGTCGGCGGCTGAGAAAAGGAACCTTAGAAAAATGCGACCCGCGATGTTTCAGACCCGCCTGGGCATCCGCGCAGTCTGGGCTTCTGAGTTTAACACTAGCTGTCTACAAATATTAGCTTTCTCAAAAAGCAAGTGGGTCGTTTAGCTTCAGCAATTGCGTGTGCATTTATATCACACAAAATTAATTTTGCTGAACAGATTTTCTTTGAAACATTTTCATCTAAAATTATGGTTCATGCCTCCAACCAAAAGTACAATGTAAGTGCTTCAATCACAGTACCCGTTAAAGCTGATACACCATAACGGCGGCCATTTTCTAAACAGGGGAAATATTTCTAGAGGTGAACAAAAGTGACAGAAAAACAATTTGTCCATTTTTGTTACATTACAACAGATCAATGTTGCTTTTTGGATTATTGAAATAATCATATTTCGTACTATGTAACTTCTACAATGTTTTAAAACAATATGAAAATTGGTTTGATGCGTCATTTCATATGAAAGCCATATGCCAATCATCACAGTTGCTTGTTTTGATTTTGAAGTTTTCTCAACTCAATAGAAACAGGAATATTTTAATGGTATTAAATAATGTAGTAGTAGTCCATGACTATCTTGCACGACGAAACGCTATTGTATGCTTCTGGAAATAAAAAAAAACAAACAAAAAAAAAACACAAAAAAAAAAAAAACTGCCAAATAATGCTTAGGTTCTTCAGGATACGTGAATAAGTTGGCAGACAAGGAGTTTCTGAGGCTGATACATGTAATAGATTCATCTGCGATTGGTGTACACAATCAGGGCCCAGTTGTTCAAAGCGTCGTTAGCTTAACGAGCTCGTTAAGGGTCATTTCGTTAACTGTTTTAGTGGACTCAATATACAATATTCTGATATTTTTTGCTGAAAAAATGTGAGTAGCTACTCACATTTTTTCAGTAAAAAAATTCAGCATATTTGCGTATCACTCAATATAAATTTTAACGAATCGTTAACTAACTACATCGTTAGTTTTGAACCACTGGGCCCAGAACAGTGATGAATCTTGGTCTACAGGTACCTATTCGCTTACTCGTGTTTTATATGCCCTGCATCCGCGTAGAAATGTTTTGATTGCCAATATTCGCAATGAAAATGCAAGTCAAAGTCTTCAGCACATTTGGAGTAAACTACCTTTCCCTGGATATTCCAACTATTTGGTTCCGGCGAATACAATAAACCCAGCTAAAATGTGTTTGTTTACCGTTTAGTCAGGCCCAGTTATGTGCAAAATAATAAGAACCCGTCTAAACGTTCCATTAAAATGATATTTCTGCTAGAGACTTTATCATTTTTCAAATCTTGCAATACAGAAATTTATGAATTCTCGTACTTGCGGAAGCACTCTTGCATTTTAGGTGCTGCGTCTGTAACAATAATTGTAACTTCCAGTTATAAATTTGACTGCGCTTTTTTGCACGCTTTCCATTTCTTTCTGCAGGACTTTACCTTTTGGGTCCCAAACCGAACTGCCATACACCAGGACAGTACGTATCACTCTTTTATAGTCTGCTTCTTTAACATCTTGATTAAATCTCGTAATTACGGAAGCATACTTTCATTTTAGGGCGATACATGTATAAGCTGCTTCTTTAACATCGTGATGACTTCTCCATCACGAAAACATGCCTAAATAATTTTGACCCCCCTTAAATCCCAGTTTTATATAGTAAAACTGGGGTTTACAGGGGTATACATTATTTTCTTATTTTTGCTAAAAAACATAGATTGTGGATACTCGTTAGAACCGCCTTGCCGAGGCGGTTCTAACGAGTAACCACAATCTATGTTTTGACCAGAAATATGAAATATGTCAGAGTTTTTTTGTCCGAAAATTTTCAATTTTTGAGGTGGAATTTTCTATATATTTGAAAAGGCGTGTTTTCGTAATGCGTACTTGTGGAAGCATAATTTCATCTGATAGCGAAATCGATATGGAAGCGAACTTAAAAGTTTGAATAAGTAAATCAGCCTCTTACCAAAAATGAAATATAAGTGTTTTAATTACCCTACCCGTTAAAGTTAATACACCATAACTGCGGCCAATTTCAAAACAGGGGAAACATTTCTAGAGCTGAACAGAAGTAACAGAGATGCAATTCCTAACTGTTTAGTTTCTTGAGCTATCGAAATGAATTTCCCAGCGACCCAAAAACGACTTCGAATTAGCCGTCGCTTTCGAGTTACTGAATTTTTACTGTATATGGGTACTGAAAAGGTTTAAATCAGCCTACGTTTTCTGTGTATGTGCTTGTGTATGTGACTTACTGGTAGGGACGCAGAAAGGCATTGACGAGCTCCATGTACCAGTCAATAAACAGTTTCTTGTTTGTGGCCCGTCAAGGTAATACTCGTCATCGCAGCTATAAATAGCCTCAGCTCCCACAGCTAATCCGCCGGCAAGAACTAATCCGCCATTGGCTGGTGCAGTTAATGCATCGCACTCTTCAAAAAACGAAACAAGCTAAAATAAGGCCGGAAACAAAACCTCAACCTCTACATTCTACGTCACTTTGTATAACGCTTCACAATACTGTATTATGAAGCTTTATATAAAGTGATGTAAATTGTAGAGGCTGAAGCTGCAATTGTATTATGAAGCTCTACACAAAGCAATGTACGATGTAGTGCAATTGCATTATGGATCTTTATACAAAGTGATGTAGGATGTTGAGGTTGACGCTGCAATTATATTCTGCAGCTTTATATAAATAGATGTAGGATGTAATGGTTGAAGCTGCAATTACATTACAAAGCTTTATACAACGTAATGAAGAATGAAGTGCAATTGTATTAAGAAGCTTTATACTAATAGATGTAGAAAGTAGAGGTTGAAGCTGCAATTGCATTGTAAAGCTTTATATAAATGGATGTAGGATGTAGAGGTTGAAGCTGCAATTGTTTAATGAAGCTTTATACAAAGCGATGTAGGATGTATAGGTTAAGGCTGCAATTGTATTATGAAGCTTTATAAAATAGATGTAGGATGTAGAAGTTGAAGCTGCCATTATATTAAAAAGCTTTATACAAATAGATGTAGGATGTAGAGGTTAAAGCTGCAATTATATTATGAAGCTTAATACAAAGCAATGTGCGATGAAGTGCAGTTGCATTATGAAGATTTATGCAAAATGATAAAGGATGTAGATGTTGAAGCAGCAATTATATTGTGAAGCTTTATATAAATAGATGTAGGATGTAGAGGTTGAAGCTGCAATTATATTATGAAGCTTTATACAAAGTGATGAAGGATGAAGTGCAATTGTATTTTGAAGCCTTATACAAAGCGATGTAGGATGTAGAGGTTGAAACTGCAATTGTATTATGAGACTTTATATTAATAGATGTAGGAAGTAGAGGTTGAAGCTTAAATTGCATTGTGCAGCTTTATATAAACAGATGTAGGATGTAGAGGTTGAAGCTGCAATTATATTATGAAACTTTATACAAAGCTTGTATAATGTAGAGGTTGAAGCTGCACTTATATCATGAAGTGTTATACAAATAAATGTAGGATATAGACATTAAAACTGCATTGTATTATAGAGTTTTATACAAATAGATGAGGAATGTAGATATTGAAGTTGCGTTGTATTGTGTAGCTTTATACAAAGCGATGTAGGATGTAGAGGTTGAAACTGCAATTGTATTGTGAAGCTTCATACTAATAGATGTAAGAATTAGAAGTTGAAGCTGCAAATGCATTGTGAAGCTCTATATAAATAGATGCGTCATGTAGTATCTAGAGGTTGAAGCTGCAATTATAATATGCAACTTTATACAAAGCGATATAGGATGTAGAGGTTAAAGCTGCAATTATATCATGAAGCTTTATACAAACAGATGTAGCATATATAGATAGAAGCTGCAATTATATCATAAACCTTTCTACAAATAGATGTAGGATATAGAGGTTGAAGCTCCATTGCATTATAGAGCTTTATACAAATAGATGTAGGATGTAGAGGTTGAAGCTGCCATTATGTTATGGAGCTTTATACAAATAGATATAGGATGTAGAGGTTGAAGATGTGATTGTATTATGTAGCCTTATATAAATAGATATAGGATGTAGAGGTTAAATTTGTAATTGTATTTTGAATTTTTTTATAAATAGATGAAGGATATAGAGGTTGAAGTTGCAACTGTATCGTAAAGCATTCAAAAATAGACGTAGGACGTAGAGGTTGAAGTTTTGTTTCCAGGCTGAGATGTTATAATTAATTATTTTTCCTGTGAAGAAATCTTTAGTTCAAGAATAAAATTAGGCATCTTGTTGATAAAGTGTATACCCTGATCGTAATGTCTTGTCAGGGTCTACCCTGTTTGTCACTCATCCAGCAATGTGAGATAATTTGTTATAAACAGTGGAGTTCCTTATCAGATGCCACATTCTGCAGCATTTGATCTGGAGCTGCACTGTTTGCCTAGTACTCTTTTAAGAGTATCCATACTGAAATGGGTTATTTTGCGTCACTTCGCGATTCAGTTGTTTCTTGACATTTTTTGCTCTTTTAGTCAGCCTTTTATATTGTGCTCAATATTTTAATGGAAGCAAAACCATATTTCGTTAAGTTCCCTATTTTATGTCTTCGACTGGAAGGGTGTTTTTCGTATAGTTGTGTCAGTGTAATGAATAAACAAAAGATTGGAATTTACAAATAAGAACAAAGAAGCCTGAACTAAGAAGTTACAAAAAGAACTCAGCAATCACTGAGAAGCCGAGTAAGATATTCTAATATATACCTTACATGAAATTCCTATTACTTTCTTATGAACTTGTTTTAGTATCTTTGTACACTGAAGTGTTTCACTGGTGATGATATCACTTTTTATCTTTCACTAGTAATGATAAGGTTTTACTTGAACTACTTTTGTTTTTTAAACAGAACCAAACAGAAAAATATAACTAAATCGTGTTTCCATGATACGAAAAATATATCACCCAGGCTTGGCGGATTTCCCCGAAACAACTCGTGCTAGAGGACTCGTCGTTTACGCGAAATCCACCAAACGTTCGTGACATATAATTTATATCACGAAAAGAGGTTATGAGATTAACATACTGTTTTATACGTGTCCCGATAACGTTTAGATCCTGAAAATCATGTATGAATGATAAAGACTTCCAAATCTAAAATATAGACATTTGTCCAGAGCCAAATAGAATCCATCACTGAAAACAAAGAGATCAATTCTTCTTCTCATATGTCATCAAGACAACAGTGCCCTCGCCTCCCGTTTCTCACATGGAAATGCCGAAGAACCGCGTAAACTAAAAAATAATAGGAATAATAATAAGAAAATAACAAAATCAACTAATTTTGCCACCAAAATATTCCTTTTATTTTAACTAAAAAAGAAATGTAAGAGAAAAGTCAAGGGAGTGCCACAATCACAAACCGCAGCCCTTCCCAGACCCCAAGAGGAAGAGAAAACCGACAAATCTAAACAAGCACAAACCGAACAAACGTACGAAAAGCACTAAGATTATCTCTCTCTTCCCCAAGCGAGGTAATCGCAATACTAAAAGGACTGAAAAATTCAAGAACAAAATGACACACGGAAAGACATACAACCAATCGCCTCGTAAAATAAACCACAAAGCAACAAAGAGTAAGACTAACACCGGGACCACCGCCTTAGAACTGTCGATAGAGCAAACCACCGGGGGTTTTAGAGCACTTTTACAGCTAGCTAACTTCACCCTGGGTCCCGATGCTACTCTTAATACAGAAATAGATAAAAATTCGGTTCGCATAAAGGCTCCTTACTCAGTCAATGCATCAAAGCGAAAACATAAAAATCAAATTAATCACTATAATAAACAAAGACGAGTACTCATGGCTAATTCTACTGTATGCCAGAGTAAATGAAAACCAGTAGTTGAATCACGGCGGGCCAAGCCAAAGACATATCGTCAAGCCCCAATCCACTAGTTAAAATTTTTACGAAGAGGCCGTCATTGAGTCTGAGGCCCGAACCGCCGTCGTGCAATTAAAGAGTGAAGCATAGCCATCAACAATGATTGGGTTGACAACTAAGCATGCAGTCTGCCGCATAATATTCAGGCTATAGCCAATTCTTTTACAACGGTTAATAAGTTTTCTGAATTGCTCCGAAAAGTTAGATTTCCCTACAATTTTTCTAAATCTGTACACTAAGTCACCTTAAATTCGGGTTCCGATATACCTTGTTGCAGAAATGTTTTCAGACTGACGCTATATTTTTCTAACAAGGCCCTGTGTAAAATTTCGAAAACGCCTTACGAAGTTTAAAATAACGATAGCCCTGCCTAAGAAGTTTGGCAGTAAGGGCTTTATTACGATAGTTAAAGTCATTAAGATTTGAAGAAGCTCTGGCGAATCTTATAAGTTGAGATATGTATACCCCATATGAGGTACGCCGGGGGACATCGCCATCCAGAAAAGGGAAATTGACTATATCAAAATCAAAATCATCCCGTTTATCATAAATTTTGTGGAAACTGTACCATTAGATATACATAGATTCAAATCCAAAAAAGGTGCCTCGGTATCGGAAGAATTTGCTCTATTTAATTGGAGTTCTATAGGGTATATCCGGTCCACCATTTAGTCAAAGTAAATATTGTCAATATTCAATAAATTGTCAAGGTATCTTAAAGTTGAACTGAAAGCCTCAATAATGTCAGTCTGATTTTCACGTGAGAGAGACTTCATGAAATCTCGCTCATAACAAAAAAGAAACAAATCTGCAACAACAGGAGCTCAATTAGTTCCCATCGGAATACCATTAGTTTGTCTATAGAGTTTAGTTCCAAATCTAATAAAAATATTATCCAAAAGATAAACAAGGGCATCACAGACTTTTTGACACGTCCATAAATTGTGATTATTATAAACATCAGAAGTGAAAAAAAAACACATTCTTCGTTACAAGCCAAATATTGGGTATTCTCCCGAATAAACGTTCGGTTAATTAAAGAGCAAATACGAAGGTTTTAATTCTACTAAATAATTAAGGGCACTTCAGTAAGGAGGTGACTGCCGAAAACCACATCAAATTATCTTAAACGGTTTCTGGAATATTGCGATTTGAAATTTGACATTTAACACCCAAGAGGAATGAGTTCAGGCTGCCTCATTAATATTCATGAGGCTTTTTATGACATCATAGAGGAACAGTAAATTTTTAAACTTTTTTAAATTGCTAATATTTTTTGCTTTTTAATCTGCATCAATTCAGTTTTCACATTGTTTAATTTATTCAACTCCTTTAAACTAATATACATAGGAATTTAACTCTTATTTTCCGTTTTAAGTGTTACATTTCAAATTTAAATATTTCATTTAATTAATTTAAAATCCATTTACAATGCTTAATGATTAGCCAAAATTGATTTTTTTATTCATTTATATGATATACACCCAAAAGTCACTATTATTAAAAAAACTTACGAAAAATTTAATATTAGTCTAGTCCAAAACATTTTAAAAATTAGCTTTAAATTTAAATAACTGATTAAATTTTGAATTAAATTCTCTATTCATGGGCTTATTTGTGGACAAAGACCAATATCAATAATGGTTAAAAAGAAAAAATATAAGGAACTGCAGAATATTCCTGTTTAAAATTTCAATTTAAAATTTAAGTTCCACTATGACATCACAGAATATTGCATTGTGGGAATCAATACACAATCCAAGGGAGGTTACTGTAACAGGAAAAAAGGTCGGTATCCTAAATTAATCACGATAACTTTTGATTGGATTGGAATTTTTTTATGGGGTTTTCAACAAAATAATTTTCTTAAAGCATTCTATCAACATGCTGAAAACCAGGCATATTTTAAATTTCTTTGTATTTGCCCTTTTAATCCATAAGTTTATCTTTTATAAGATGATGAGGTAATGTAGTATACAGTGTAGAAAAATCATATGTAGACAATTTAGAAGCCTGAAAGTTTTTAGATTTAAATTTATTGAGAACATCATTAGAATTTTTACTTGACCAAAAATACTTAATTCCGTCCCTTTCGTGAACAGTATCATAGTATCTAATCCAATGTTTTTAACAGCAGTAAGGCATGAAGTTAGCAGTTTTGACAAAACAGTAGTCGTACAAGAACTAGAAGTAGCAATGAAACGTACTTTATAAGGTCGTTTATGAAGTTTCGGTAACCAATATAACGTAGGAAGTCTGTCTTGCTTTTCTTTAATACTCAATGCAAACTTAGCAGTAATATCGATAGAATGGGTATTGACAATAGATTTCTCGTCAGTAGAAATCCGTTCATATGTTTTGGTACTACCAAGTTCTTGTTTTAGCGTATTGATATAATAAAGTCGTCACACAACAACAACATTATTAGCAGCTTTATCAGCTGGAGCCAAAACATACTTCCTATGAAATTCTTGGATACCTTGTTTCAAATATCGAAAAGATAATTTAGGCTTAGGAGGGAGAAGATCAAGGGCATTAGAGTAAAATAACACACGTTCATCAATGATCTTAAAAATCTTTAATTTCCAATTATTTAAAGCATTAGATCCAACATGCTCTCGTTTACACCAACGCGTACACTAATAATTTAAAGAACTGGCAATTGTTTCCCGACATTTATTGAAATCAATGTGGGCTGGGAATCTATATTTAGACAGTGAATATCCACACTTGATGTTTTTTCTTGATTTTTTTTTGTCACTAAAAGAAGTTACAAGCATTTAGAAATTTGAATCGCCGTTTCATAACCTAACGCCACAAACGTAGAAATCCGATGTCATCCGACAATAATTTAGAACCTCGTGACGTCAACGTCGTTTGTAATCTGCCCGGTATTTGGAACATTTATCCCACATGGGAACCGATGTGGGATCCATTTTGCCACTGACAGAAAAGCACAGAGATTTCTCGACCCCATATACTAGATAATGCGAGAAAGGGTGATAGTTACCTTTAAGCATGCAGCTGGGAAGGGAACCACTCCATGTGCTATCGCTTTGACATTTTCTAACATTTTGTCCGACTAACTCGTACCCACAATCGCAGCTATAGAAGGCTAGACCGTTTAGTTCGGTTGAAGTTGCATGCACATTGCCAATTGGAGTGCTCGGCGGTATCCCACAATCAACTGTAAAGATATTTTTTTTCGATGATCAGTATCATCATAGCTCTAGATAAGACTTTTTTCCAACCAAAACCCCATTTAGGCACCACGAAAAACCTATATAATTTTGACCCCCTTAAACCCCACTTTTATATAGTAAAACTGGGGTTTACAGGGGTATATATTATTTTTCTTATTTCTGCTCAAAACATAGATTATGGGTACTCGTTCGAACCGCCTCGCCGAGGCGGTTCTAACGAGTACCCACAATCTATCTTTTGAGCAGAAATATGAAAAATATCAGCGTTTTTATTTGAAAATTTTCAATTTTTTGGAGGTGAAATTTTCTATATATTTGAATAGGGGTGTTTTCGTAATGTTCGATGATCAATATCATCATAGCTCTAGATAAGATTTTTTTCCAACCAAAAACCCCTTTTAGATTGAATGAACACGCCACACTATGAAGTGTCAAATTTCATTTTAGGTATGTCAGGCTATATGATTTAGATACATGAATTTCTAGCTGAACTATTTTCAAAGAGCCGAGACCCTGATCTGATGCCGCTTGCTGCACTAATTGCCATTCTTTTCGGGGTCTGCAGACTAAACTGGGAGTGGATTAGTTGTTTCTATACATTGTTAAAGTTCCTTTGCTATTTCAGTCAGCCTTTTATATCGTGCAAAATATTTTAATGGAACTAAAATGAACATTTTCTCATTTTTTTTTTTATTTTTTATCATAGATTGGAAGGTAAGATTTCCATATAGGAGAGTAGATGTAACTAATAAACAAGTTACAGTCGACTATCGTTATCTCAAACTCGCTTATCTCGAATAACCGCTTATCTCGAAGTGAAAATCTGTCAGCCTTTTATATCGTGCAAAATATTTTAATGGAACTAAAATGAACATTTTCTCATTTTTTTTTATATTTTTTATCATAGATTGGAAGGTAAGATTTCCATATAGGAGAGTAGATGTAACTAATAAACAAGTTACAGTCGACTATCGTTATCTCAAACTCGCTTATCTCGAATAACCGCTTATCTCGAAGTGAAAATCTGGTCCCTGTTTTAATACAGAGATCTACCAACAGGCAACAAAATATTGTTGAAAAGAGGAGAAATTGCTCCTTAGGAGCAATCTCTCCTCCTTTCCACAATATTTTCAATATATCTCTAACTTAGGAGTCAAATTACATATTCATTCTGTTAAAAGTGGTTGTTCGATTAATTGTTTTCCTCAGTTCCGCAAATCTGATATGTCGAAGTACGGATATCTCGAAGTGTTTCATAGAGTCCCTTGAAGTTCGAGATAACGAGAGTTGACTGTAGTTAGAAGTCTGAATTTACAGCCAAGCAGCATAAACAAACTTATAAATACACGAAAAGAACTCAGCAGTCACTGATAAGTAAGATGTTATAAGTAAGACATTGCTGCCCGACTTTATACTCGTACATGTACGAATCACGACAGCGGTTAGAACCTGGAAGTCTACATTTAAGTGATAATGACTTCCAAACCTAAAAATACACGTTTGCCAACAGACGTGTTCATAGTCATATTTAAGCATGCATCTGGGACGAGAATCACTCGCTATGGCTTTGAAATCTTCTGGAATGTCGTCCGACTTACTCGAACCCACACTAGCAGCTATAAAATGCTAGACTGTTAAGTGCGGTTTGAGTTACATACGGACAGTTTTCAGTGATCTGTGAGAGTTACATACGGACATCTTTGAGTGAACTATTAGAATTATATATGGACAGATTTCATTGATCTATGAGCGTTACATACGGGCAGATTTAAGTGATCTATGAGAGTTACATACGGCCAGTTTTCAGTGATTTGTGAGAGCTAATACGGACAGTTTTCAGTGATCTATGAGAGTTATATATGGACAGATTTAAATGATCTATGAGTGTTGCATACTGACAGTTTTCGGTGATCTATGAGAGTTACATACGGGCAGTTTTCAATGATCTATGAGAGTTACATACGGACCGTTTTCAATGATCTATGAAAGTTACACACGGACAGTTTTCAATGATCTATGAGATTAACACACGGACAGTTTTCAATGATCTATGAGAGTTACACACGGACAGTTTTCAATGATATATGAGAGTTACATACGGACAGTTTTCAATGATTTATGAGAATTACATACGGAAAGTATTCAATGATCTATTAGAGTTACACACGGACAGTCTTCAATTATCTATGAGAGTTATATATGCACAGTCTTCAGTGATATATGAGAGTTACATACGGAGAGATTTCATTGATCTATGAGTGTCACATACGGATAGTGATCTATGAGACAAAATATGCATCAAAATATGTAGCTCTAGAAAAGTCTTTTTCAAACAAACGTTCTTTTTATTTTTTTTTATTTTATTTTTTTTTTTTTTTGGAGCCAGCGCACGACAAAACCTACATTAAGAAATTTATAACAAGCAAAGACTCAAATCAGCCAGTATGGCAAAGGTTATTGTTTATCCCCCTTTGGATAGCCTGGAGGCTGTTGAAGGCATCACGAAAACACGCATATTCAAATATATTGAAAATTTTACTACCAAAAAAGTGAAAACTTTCAAGTAAAAAGATCTGATATTTTTCATATTTTTTACCCAACACATAGATTGTGGGTACTCGTTAAAACCGCCTCATCGATGAGGCGGTTTTAACGAGTACCCACAATCTATGTTATTTAGAAGAAATAAGAAAAATAATTTATACCCAGGTAAACCCCAGTTGTACTATACAAAAATGGGGGTTAATTGGGTCAAAATTATATAGGCATGTTTTTTGTGACGACAAATGCGATCAGCGAAGACTGCATGGATGCTCCGGTTGGTCTGAGTCTTCGCTGGTCGCACAAGTCTTATTGTAGGTTTTGTCGTGCGCTGGCTCATTTATATTTTGTCATATTTCTGCAATGACGCATAAATTTTGTAACACACTAAAGCCGCCTGCTGTCTTACTGTCAGTGTGTAACGTACACATATAAATGTTTGATTGTCCATATGTATAACAAAAAAATATTGCATTGTCCATATGCAACATAAACATAATATGTTTTATAATCCATATTTATTACATTTTCAGCACTAAGATATGTCAGTGAATTATAATCGCTAATTAACCGAGTGCATTATTTCACTTGGAACATTTTGACGTCATAATTGATAGGTGACGTTGCTGACGTTTTTGGTAACAATAACAATAGTTGACGTTTTGAGGAAATTTTGATAGTCATTGAAATTTTCATGTCCAATTGGCGTTTTTGAGGTAAGACCTGCAACACAAATATACAGTATTATTTTCTTGGTAATCCAGCCCTGCTTTCGAAACATTGTTGTGTCTGTATTTCAAGCACATGATGATTTTTGCATTAAAGTGAAAACAAGATGGCGACTGATTTTCAAAATAAAGCACCCCTTCTGAAATTCATGCACTGACTGGAACTATTTTGATAGGAAATCATAACGGCTGAATGTAAAAATCAAAGCTAAAACATGAATGAAAATGTAGTAAAGAGTTTATTTTGTTGTTTTGATCGATTATGGAGAAACAATTTACTCGTGGTCTAAGGTTTGCTTGTAAAACACTCATTCGCTTCGCTCACTCGTTGTTTTACGCGCAAGAACACTAATGATTGATTTCTCCGTAATCGATCAAAACAACCAAATAAACTCTATGTAACATACATATCAAAATGGTTTTACTGTACATACCTGACGTACAAGTCCACCTAGAACGTGCCTTACTGTTACCCGAACTAACACAAATACAATGACCTTCTGTGCACTGGAGATAGAAAACGAAAGTTTATGCCATATGCAAGCAGGACAGCTATATACCAAGATGCCGCAACATGTAGTCTCCAATAATCATGCAATCTGACAGTGAAAGCCCTGATCAGAAAACGCGTGTGTGTAGGTTTATCTGGGCGTTAACTGTCTGTATTTTCCTCGAAGACTCGTCTTCTATTGCTGCAAATCAGTTATACTAACAAGATACATGTAACTAAGTTGTTGTCACGACAAAATTAACACGTATCCTGTTTATCTTTTCTACTGCTTATAGGTAAACTAAGTGTTTCAATTATTCAACGCGTAGCACTCTGGGTAAACATTTCAGCAGACAATCTTTTTTTTATTCTTTTCTTTTCTAATTATTCCCAGTAAACAGATTTGACATTCCATGAAAATTGTCTCCAATGGAGGCAATTTGCATGAAATGTCAAATTCTGTTTTCTGGGAATGATAAGAAAAACGTCATGAATTTGTCATCTGCCGAATTAGCCCAGAAAGTGTTCAAGGTTAATGACACACAGAACGATGTTTGATCTTTTATTTAATTTGGTAGATGTTTGGTACTATTTAGTATGGGCATATACATGTAGCGCTAAGGCAGCGGGAGAGGCGGCAATCCTGGGAGACAAGTGTTTGGTTGCAGCAGAACGGCCTTATCATTTTGATCATTACTTTTACCTCCGAAAAGAAGTTCTCAATCAACTCTGATTTTATACCCAATCGTTTATTGACAATTACATGTATAGAGCCCGGTAGAGGTGTGGATGTCCGGTCATGTACGAATGTATGTGTGTAAACACACACATATATAATATATATATATATATATATATATATATATATATATATATATATATATATATATATATATATATATATATATATATATATATATATATGCGTGAGGCGTGTGTATGTGTGTGTATGTATGTGTATATAAATATACATATTTCTGCATATCAGCATATCGATATATATAGTACCGGGTTAAGAGACAAATATATTATGTCAACAGAAACGTCTTGTCACTTCTGTTATGTTTAATTTGTTGTAGAAATCAAAAAGTCTTATTTTTATGACTTTATACAGTATCCACTGGTGTACCTTAGTGCCATGCATGTACCTCATGAAACAATATGTCCTCCCCGTGTGATTAACCCTTCTCTTACTGAACACGACATGCCCTGTCTTAGCAAACTTGTAGATCAAGATCAGTTGGCTTCTGAAGAAACCAACTGATCTGGATCTGCACTCTTTGACATTAAATATGTGAATTTCTGTCAAAAACCCGGATCAAGTAATCTGATTGGCTTTAAATGAGAAGTGGGCGTGGCATCTTAATGTATTCAGCAAGGCAAGGGTTAAGAGTAGTATGCACTCCCTTGTCACTTCATGTTTTATATATATATATATATATTCCAAAGCAAAATGATCACTCATACAAAAGCTAAGTACACGTTATTTCTGAAAACACACCAGTATTTTCTCAGAAAGAACAGTCGATTTTGTAATCTATATTTGGATAACAGAATCAGACAGTCCTGCCGTTCACTGTTTTCTTCGAGATACTTTTACATAAGCAAATTTCAATAGGTATTGAAATAAAAAAAAATACCACATTTAATCTAGTAAGTAGATGTAGAAAGTGTTTGGACAGATCTCTACCTCTAAACTATCAGGTGTGACACCACGGTTTAAACAACTTGCGATAGTTCATGGTTTGTTTGTACTTCCATATAGTGAATGGTTAAAATTTAGATTGAATGTTGGGCACAATTGAATGTCCGACACAAGAATTAGTTTATTGAATTAAACAATAATTGCTTAATATATTATTATGAATTAAACAATAATTGCATTATATGTACCTATAAAATCAAATGAAATTAAAGTTTTTCCTCTCATTTCTCTTCTGATAGTAAAATAAATGGTGACCAGCTTTTATAGTCATGATATCATATTGGTTTGATTTTAGTGGACCAAACATAACATCATATTAATAAATATTTAGTCACTGGAGACTGGAACCAGTCTAGGCAAGTCCAAATTTTCGACGACAGCCTTAATATTCCCATTTGATGTAAAATATGAATTGAACAGAGACGGAGAGAGAGCGTATACCCAAGTTCGAAAAACATGACATGTCGATGGGTTGAAACCTCATATTGCGGAAGTGATGAGGGAACACGGAAATCAATGTGGATCAAGTGAATGGAGGTTCATGAGGAGAATATGTGGAGATCAAGAAGTGAACGTGGCTCAAGCGGGGTGAACTATGAGGTGTGAGTAGATCAAATGTGAACATGTATATGTGGAGGTTCATATGTGGAGGTTAATATGCACATGTGGAGCAGACTGTGGATTATAGGAGTAGAGATATTCAGGTGAAAATGATGAACGGGGAGTGAGTGATCATTTAAAGGTAAACTCTAGTGTAGTTGTGAGATAGTTGTGTAATATGCACACGTGATAGTTGTGCAATATGCACAGTTGTGTGTAGTTGTGTAATATGCACACATGGCTGAAAATATGGATCAAGTTTGGAGCCGTTGAGGAGAATAAGAAGTAACTGCGTATATGAGGTTCGACTGTACATGACATGGATGAAATATGGAGATGTGGAAGTGAATGATGTGTTGTTGTTTTTTTTTTATATCCAGAATAATATTAAGAGAGATAGAGGCAGAGTTATAAATGGTAAAATTTGAAAAACAAATACAGTGAAACCTCAGTCGCTCGAACATCTTTGGGACCATGGAAGTTTATTCAAGAAATAGGTAGTTCGAGCCACTGAGCGTTTATCATGGCGGCATGTCAGGAAGCAAATGGTGATGATTTAGGGAAGTGTTTTTGATCTTCAATAAAATAATGGTATGTTGTGTGTAGTCATTAGAATCGCCTCATCGAGACGATTCTAATGAGTACACACAGCATACACTTTCATGATAAAATAAAATAAATCCAACTCAAAAACTAAAAAACGATTTCGAATTAGCCACGGTAAACGTGCCATCGGTGTTCGAGCTATTAAGGTTCGACTGTACATGACTTACACAACTTTCACATTTTCTCAAAGTTGAAAATTTCCTCCCAATCGACGATTTTGTCTGTCCTTGAACTACGACCAAGATGAAAACCAGGAGACAAAGGCACGGAATCTGAAAGATTAGATAATAGGCATTAAAAACGGCATGCAGATTTGCGCTTCTAAAATCTTACATTTGTGTCCTATGACAGTGGGCGTAGACAATCTTCGAGTTTGTCGTTGCTCGGAAGCACTTTATGGAAGGTCATGGACTGGTCCAATGCAACGTTCTACGGATTTCTCAACATTATTATAGCCAAGTACATCTATTAGCTTTCACAAAATAAAAGCTTGTTCTACGTTTAGCACACAATGTGTGCTAAACATAGACCAAACTTTTTTTTTTTCCTGCTAAACATAGACCAAACTTTGTTTTTTTCCTAGCATTACGAAAACACGCCTATTCAAATATATTGAAAATTTCACCACCAAAACACTGAAAATTTTCAGAAAGAAATATTAATATTTTTCATAATTCTGCAGAAAAACATAGATTGTGGGTACTCATTAGAATCGCTTGGCGAAGGAGATTCTAATGATTACCCACAATCTATGTTTTTGAGCAGAAATAAGAAAAATAATGTACACCCCATATGTTGTGGGTATACATTAGTAGCGCCTCTGCAAGACGCTTCGAATGAGTAACCAAACATATATTTTGTGGAAACATAGAGCACTATTTATCTGATCACCCTCTTAAAGTTTGTAATACAAACCATGACATGTCCAACATATTTTATGAGAAATGATGAAAATTGTTATTTCAACTAATTTTATACCGTACAACAGGTTGCAAAGAACTGATTTAAAAACTGCAACATTTTGAAAATTAGCCAAAAAATTAATTCTCACCGTATATTTTAGAGGAACCTGGTTGTACATTTAGAGGTTGTTTAATGCTTCGCACTCTAGGTACATGTACTATATTCAGCAGACGACATATTGACTTTTTTTTTTTTTTTTTTTTTTTTTTTTTGTGTGTGTGTGTGTGTGTGTGGGGGGGGGGGGGGAGGGCGGGGGGGGGGGATTGTTGTTTTTTCTCCCAAGAAAACACAATTTGTCATTTCATACAAAATGTCTCAATTAGAGAAAATTCGCAAGAAATGTCAAATACTGTTATCAAGAAAGAAAAAACAAAACAAAACAAAACAAAACAAAACAAAACACACACACACATACACACACACACACACACACACACACACACACACACACACACACACAGGTTTGACATTGCATGCAAATAGTCTCCATTATGTGACTCATATAATATAAAGCTTAAAACAGTAATATTTGTGCAATATGCGAACAGAAAAGGTCACGATCAGCCTGCGCATCCTCACAGTCTGATCAAGAGTTTTCTATGTTTGTCAATTAGTTCCTTATAAGCCATCAGTGCTGTAAGCGGACTAAGAAATACATTGAACAGTTTGCATTTGTGCACAGGTATCCTTGGCTATCTTAAGTGCTTCCAGCGTAGTTCTGAGAACATCACGAAAACATGCCTATATAAATTTGACCCCCTTAAACCCCACTTTTATATTGTAAAACTGGGGTTTACAGGGGTATACATTATTTTTCTTATTTCTGCACAAAAACATAGATTTAGGGTACTCGTTAGAACCGCCTCGTCGAGGCGGTTCTAACGAGTACCCACAATCTATGTTTTAAGCAGAAATGTGAAAAATATCAGAATTTTTATCGGAAAATTTTCAGTTTTTGGAGGAGAAATGTTCAATATATTTGAATAGGTGTGTTTTCGTAATGATGTGTTCTCACGCAAAATGCTGCCAGCCCACGCCAAAACCTACAATAAGACCTGTGTGACCAGCAAAGACTCAGATAAGCCTGTGCATCTACCCAGTTCTCATTTATCCCTCTTTGGATAGCCCGGAGGCTGTAAAAGGCATGTGATCAGCGAAGACTCTGATCAGATTGCGCATCCGCGCAGTCTGATCTGAGTCTTCGCTGGTCGCAAATATATATTGTAGGTTATTTTTTTATATGCGCTGGCTCATTTATCTTATTACCCTATTTCTAGAGCTGTGTAAGTAAATAGTTTCACTATATAATAAGGGAAATTAGGTAAATTTTGGTTATCAAGAACATTAAGACTAATTTATGCAGTAAAACAGGTTGACAGAAGTCATAAGCTTAGTGGAGCGCTGTGGTGCAGTGGTAAAGCATCGGACTCGAGATCGAGAGATACCGGGTTCGATCCCCACTAACATCAAGTGTTGTTTCCTTAAGCAAGAAACTTTATCCACATTGCTTAGTTCTGGTTTCTACCCAGGAAAACAGAGGGCCACATGGAAGATTAGTATTAGTTAACTAAATGTGTTTCCCTCTATAAATAAAGTCGATTTATTTATTTTTTTATTCTTTTTATTTATTTATTTTTTTTTTATTTATTTATTTATAAGCAAATTGAAAACTGTATTAAAGATCGCAAAATTATGAAAATCCGCTGAATAATGTAGAGCCCTTGCACTACACAGAATGGAGAATCACTTACATATATATATGTAACAGAATACATGTACATGTACATATTGCATTTACTTTCTAAGGCAATAAATACCCTAAGTATTCGGACACCTTAAAGTCTTACCATGCTTCTCCTAAGATTTGACCAAGTCTGTATACAAAACTGCAGGATGAATTGTAAGCGTGTAGACCGTGTTTCCTCAGGCCTTTCTCAGTATCTCAATATTAACCCTTGTCCTGCTGAATAAATTAAGATGCCACACCCTTTTCAAATTTTCAGCCAGTCAGATTACTTGATCCAGATTGTTGATATAAATTCATATTTTGACTGGCAAACAGTG
The DNA here is from genome assembly GCA_964016985.1 of Anodontia alba. Classification (NCBI taxonomy): domain Eukaryota; kingdom Metazoa; phylum Mollusca; class Bivalvia; order Lucinida; family Lucinidae; genus Anodontia; species Anodontia alba. Next base: position 16,471,552 of record OZ024821.1, read on the forward strand.
CAGATCCAGATCAGTTGGCTTCTTCAGAAGCCAACTGATCTGGATCTACACTGTTTGCAAAGGCAGAGTATATCCGGGCTCAGCAGGATAAGGGTTAAAGTTCAGTGTGGTAAAAACTGTTCAGAAGTGTAGATGTCTGCAGGCGGACAAACTGATGAGACGGAAATGGAGTATCCGCAAGTAATAAAATGACTAATATATTTGTTTTGGGGGAACTCACCTCACACATTTACATTTCACATTTCCGTTAGTACATGAGTGTGCTATACAGCTACAATCCTACAGTAGTATACTGCTAAATAAGTAGATTGACGGATTTGTCGAGAAAACGGTAAAGATTACCAGCGGGTCTTCGATGCTGATTCGTCAGCTGTATATCCTCTTTTATAATTTCGATGGGTGAAGCTTGTAGAAATTTGTTTTGTTTTTCCGTTTTTTTTTTTTTTTTGTTTTTTTTTTTTGTTGTTTTTTTATTCATATTTCCCCAAACCAACATTATCGAATACGATCAGTTTTTCTTTTTATTTTTTTTCAACAGCGAATGGTCGTAAATGTCACTGCAAGACACGCCCTGACAAAGTTTTTTTTTTTTTTTTTTTTTTTATTCCGATCATGTGACTGAACACGCGGTGACCTTATGAAGTTACATGTATATGTTTATAAACGATCGCTTAGTAACAAAATAAAATATAGAAACTTGTAGTTAAAACCTAAATAACTTGCTAACATAATTTAAAATATACATACATACCAAAATTATTAACCTGATTTTGGAATGTTATTATTATTAGTAGTAGTATTAGTATTATTATAAAAAGAAAGAAAAATATTTTTTTCAACCACAGACACGACATCCGGTATTTTGTTTTCTACTTTCATTTTCAAATAATAATAAAAAAAATCTTCATTTTTCGGTCGTTTTTAACCGTTTAACGTGGAAGAGGGGTTTGTGGGGGTTGGGGCGGGGTTGAGGATTTTGACCTTGAATCATTATTTATAATAGTCGCTGACGTGAGAAGAGAGGTAATATTTCATGAATGAACCAATTCTAAATAGTAACTGAACCTTCCCCGAATTTTCCACCTATAAGATCACCTGAACTGGCTCCCGGCTTAGCTGAGCACCGCAGCTAGCGCTGCCGAGATTGACCGTACTGACTTTTACTGATCATTACATCACACGAGAGAACACGGAAATTTAAATGCAAACCATGGGAATCCCCCGCTACGGCATAGTTAATAAACATTCATAGGTTTATAAATTATACATTGCTGCGATGCTGACGGTGAGCAGCTTTTACCTTCTGATGTTTGTAAACGACGAAGCAGTGTACCGAGAAAAAGAACAATGTATACAAAATGTAACGGCACACAAAATTAAAAGTATTTTTTTTCGGGAATATTCGCTTATTTCAAGCGTCATTGGCAAATCTAACCATAAAGTATTTTCATTTTGGCCAGGTATTAATACTGTCCTCTGTGGTACAATGGTAAAGTACTTCGATTCTCACACAAACGGATCCAGGTTCAAATCTCAAAGGTCACTTTCTGTTTTTAATTTAATGACCTCTTTTACATTTTTTTTATTTCTTTGTTTTTCTTTTACTTTATTTCGATATTGTTAACCTGTTAGCAAAAGCAGTACTTCAGTACAACCAGATAGTATCATGGTCAAGCAAAAACAACATATTCTTATGGACATAAATACATGTTTATTTATACGTCACTCACGAAAACACGCCTATATAATTTTGACCCCCTTAAACCCCACTTTATATAATAAAACTGGGATTTACAGGGGTATACATTATTTTTCTTCTTTTACTAAAAACAAAGATTGTGGTACTCGTTAGAACCGCCTCATCGAGGCAGTTCTAACGAGTACCCACAATCTATTTTTGAGCAGAAATATGAAAAATATCAGAGTTTTTTATCTGAAATTTTCCTTTTTTGTTTGGTTGTAAAATTGTCAATATATTTGAATAGGCGTTTTTTCGTAATGTTTGTTATGGATAAAATGCATGTTTTTTGTTGATTCAAAGCTAAGTGATGTGAATGTAGACTAGCTACTAGTCTGATAATAAGTGTGTGATCAGTTTTTTTTTATTAGAAGATAGTCAACTTCTTAAGGAGAGCAAGTCTATTTGATAGTCTCCAATACACAAACTGGCTAAGTATTATCAAATTGAGAAAGGAGACTAGACTAGCCAAAATTATATACTGCTCACTTAAATGCAAATAGATGGCTTTGTTGCCATATTATTCATTTTAACGCGTAATGGCTATGCTAATGTGAATGCTGCTTTTCACGCACAATCAGATACTTGATAATAAGCACAAAACAAGAGAAAAAAAGTCAAATGATAAGCACATTACCTTTCATTGTTAAAATCAACCAGAACCGTACATTATTTCGATAAAAGACGGTTTTGTTTCCATGGCTAAACAATGTTTTATGTATGGAGAAGTGTTCGATTAGCGCAAAGCGCAGTTTGGTAAGTTTGAATATGACCTGCAGTCCATCTTTGGTAAGTATGACTATGACCTGTGGTCCATACTTAAAAAGTTCAAATATATTCATATCAGACGCATGCTAAAATAAGCTTCTAGATAAGATCAGGTAACTTATTGAAGTTTTTGGCATTTTTTTTTTTTTTTTTTTTTTTTCAAATAATAATGTACAAATTAAATCTCGTGGAGATCCCAATATGACTAGGATTCGCATATTGCTTGATCAAAAAAAAAAAAAAAAAAAAAAAAAAATCATAAAGCTTAATAAAAGCATACATTAAAGAATCACATTGTTGTTCTTTTTTACCTATCAGATTGAAAATTTATTAAACTTTAGTATACCCGTGTCCCATAATTTTAAGTAAACATGAACAAAATTTGCACCGGTACTTAGACGTTTACGTCTAAATAGTTTGTCTTGTTCTTTAACTTTGGTCCAAGTGAATCACAATTACTTAGAAATTGTGGCCATACATATTTTACATTAGAAATTTATGCAAAAAAAGTACTTTTAAGATTCCTTCTAAGTTCAGATATCGTGGAATGTTGCCGTTTTTAATTAGCTCTAGACTTATCAGATTGCACTAAGTTTTTTTTTTTTTTATTATCATTTGCATTCCCCTGCTAATTGTTATTTCTTTTGTTCTTTAGCTCATTTGAGCTATGCTCAGGATGAGCTATTGTGATCACTTGCCGTCCGTCGTCCGTCCACACCTTTGAACGGCATCTCCTCTAAACCCCCTGGGCCAATTTTCGTTAAACTTCATGTTAAGCCTTTCGTTAAAAAAGGGGTTTGAAAATTTGTTCAAAAGGCCTGGGTCCATTAATCAAAATGGCCGCCATGTCCATATATGGTAAAACACTTAAAATCATCTTCGCCGAACCGAGGAAGTTTTGGGGCTGAATCTTGGTATATAGCATCAGGGACTCAAGTTCTACCAAGTCTGTTCAAATTGTGGTCGTTTGTTGACTATTGATCTTTTCACGGCAAGATCAAATTTGCGCCCAATACATTTGTATGTTGAAAAGTCATTTTTCTCAAAATGTATTGTAGAGTCATGGATGAAACTTACAATGTATGATTAAAGTAGTAAAACCTTTTAGATACAATCAAAATTGATTCTTCTGGGAGTTATCTGTCCTTGCCCCTGAGTTATATATATGCATAAATTTGCGTACTTTTTAAATGTCTTCTCTGATACCGCTTGAGCAGTTTTCACCAGATTTCAGATGGGCCTTCTGTCGACAGGGTATTGATAGTTTGTTTGAATGGTTGCACCTCACTGAACAAGATGGCCGCCATGACCATATATGGTAGAAACGCTTTAAAATCTTCTTCTCTAGAACCAACAAAGCTTTGAGACTGAATCTTGGTATATAGCGTCGTGACTCAGGTACTACCAAGTTTGCTCAAATGATGGTCGTAGGTTGACCTATGACCTTTTTACGGCACGGTCTAATTTGCTCCTCCATACATTTTTATGGGGAAGTATTGAAAAATCATTTTCTCAATATGTATTAAATACTAATAGCTAAAACATATAAACAATCGATTAGAGAAGTTGAAGAGTTTAGCTACCATCAAAACTTAAGGAGTTATCTGCCCTTGCCCCTGGGCTATGTATATGTATAAATCATAAAATCTTTAAACGTCTTCTCCTCTGAAAAGACTTGAACACTTTTTATCAGATTTCACATAGGGCATTCTGTCGAAAGAATTTTACGCCATTGAACAAGATGGTTGCCATGCCCATATATGATAAACCACTTAAAGGACTAAGAAATCTTAACTGAATCTTGATTAACGGCATTAGGGAGACAAAGTCTACTTTGTTCTTATGATGATACTAAGACTGCCTTTGACCTTTTTACGGTACGGTCAGATTTGTGTCTTTATTGCTGTGGCAATACTAGAAGAAGTTGCAAGGCATTTGCAGTTACGCAGTAGCTGTTTTTATCAGACGAACGAATCGAGGTCCTTGCCGTGGGCCTCTTGACTGTGTTTTTTAACTTCAGTTCTAGTCTGCCTTTTACTAAGAGAATCTGAAGGATCCGGGGCATCTCTTACGGTTATTCTGGCTTTTATTCGTAATCACTTATCCATCATCTCTCATTTTAATATTCATTCACTCTTTCTTCTTGACGGGCCTGTCTCTCAACATGTTTAGACTTTTTATGCACCATTCATACAATACTTTCATTCTATTATATACAATATTCAGTATACTAATATTATTTCATAAGTTATAATATTATTATGGGTTCGGTTTTATTTGTTTGAATCTTTTCCCATGTTTATATTGTCTATATGAAGCGGATTAGTGAAAAGGTTGACTGACATAAACACAGTTCTCAATATAAAAAACGAAAAAAAAAAAAAAAAAAAAAAGTAAAAAGAAAACCTAAATAAAGCTCTGAAAAGTATACTTTTGCAGATGGTATCTCTTCCCGGACAAACAGGTTAGAATGGGTTGGGAATCGTTAATTGTTAATTAGATTTTTGATGTTATTGCATAATGAATGAGCCGGTATGCAAACGGTTTCTTTTTCTTGTATGAGTCATTTATTAAATTCTTAAATCATCATGTCCGAATTTCGATTTGGACTTTCCTTTTTTTTTTAATTTGACTTTTACAACTACATGTATACATTAATCATCTAATACAATTTTCTTAAATGAATTCCTTCCTTCAGAAACACTCTTAATGAACGAGTTTCATTTACTCTGGCATACAGTAGAATTAGCCATGAGTAGTCGTCTTTGTTTATTATAGTGATTAATTTGATTTTTATGTTTTCGCTTTGATGCATTGACTGAGTTGGGAGCCTTTATGCGAACCGAATTTTTATGTATTAAGAGTAGCATCGGGACCCCGGGTGAAGTTAGTTAGCTGTAAAAGTGCTTTAACCGTCCCCCCCCCCCCCCTCCACCCCGGTGGTTTGCTCTACCGACCGTTCTAAGGCGGTGGTCCCGGTGTTAGTCTTACTCCTTGTTGCTTTGTGGTTTATTCTACGAGGCGATTTGTTGTATGTCTTTCCGTGTGTCATTTTGTTCTTGTGTTTTTCAATCCTTTTAGTATTTCGATTACCTCGTATGGGGAATAGAGAGCTAATCTTAGTGCTTTTCGTACGTTTGTTCGGTTTGTGCTTGTTTAGATTTGTCGGTTTCCTCTTCCTTTTGGTGTCTAGGAAGGGCTGCGGTTTGTGATTGTGGCACTCCCTGGACTTTTTTTCTTACTTTTTTTGGTACACTGATTTAACATCTAGCTGGTATATTGTAAAAGTTTGGGGGCTGTTCTTGCATCTTCTTACTTTGCAAAAAGCCTTAAGAACTTGTAAAATTTTGGAAAATGGAAATTGGATATATTCCTGACATAAACCTTTTCTCAGTCAGTCTTAAATTTACATTATGAGTTTGGAAGTTATTTATTAATTCTTTAAAACAACTGGATTTCCGAGCAGCGCCAAAACAGATGTGTTATTCTTTCATAAAATTATCTAAATAAAGTACACTGAGGATTTTCTACCAACTTGATTGTATTCAGAAAATTATCTGTTACTAATATATGATGATTTATACAGGTCTGAAACCATCTTAGTTATTTGTAATTGTGTTTGATATATATTTTCCCAAGCATTATTGTCTATATCAAAGAACTGTTTTCCTGTTTGAGTTTCGTTATTTTTATTAAATATATTATAAATGTATTCTGAGCCTTTCTTTAGTTTTCATATTAGGTATAGTGGCATTGAAATGTATGGTATTGGTATATTGAGTGTGAATTTAGTTTGTGTTTTTTTTAAGCGATTATGATACACTGTACTACCCCTTGTTATTCAATAAAATTTGTTTTGACACCAGTTACGTGTATTTCAATAAATCTGAAATATTCATATATTCATAAAAAAATCCGTTCCCATTTATTGAAGTATTTACAATAATAATTCCCTTATCAGATCATATTTTATAAAAAAAAAAAAAAAAAAAAAAAAAAAAAATCCACTGATGCTTAGATGTTTATCACAGAAAACCGCAGTTTGATAATGCTCTTGTGTATCTACATCTAAGTGGATTATATACTCAAATCTTAGTAAAAGATAAGAGAAAAGTCCAGGAGTGCCACAATTATTAATAACATCATTCCATTTTATTTATTTATTTTTTTTTTTCATTTTATCTGTTGTTTCCTTCAAAAAACCTGATGCAAAATTTAATGATTTATCTATTGATATTTCATTTTTCATTAATGATTGTCAGCTATTATCATTTTGTAAAATTCATCTTATCCAAATTAGTTTTATAGCATCAACACAGGCTTGTAGAATTACCATTCTCAAAATCCCTTCACAAAACTGTTTTACAATAACTGAACTTTTTATTTTTATTTGGCTAAGTTAGTGTCAGCATGTTGTGTAGGAATTTCAACGTTAGCCGCAATGATACGCTGCATTACGAAAACACGCCTATTCAAATATATTGAAAATTTCACGTCCAAAAACTGAAAATTTTTAGATAAAAAACTCTGATATTTTTCTTACTTCTGTTCAAAACATAGATTATGGATACTCGTTAGAACCGCCTCGGCGAGGCGGTTCTAACGAGTACCCACAATCTATGTTTTTTGAGCAGAAATAAGAAAAATACTGTATACCCCTGTAAACCCCAGTTTTACTATACTGTATATATAAAAGTGGGGTTTAAGGGGGTCAATATTATATAGGCATCTTTTCGTGATGGGAAGATAATGTAATAATGAGATCAAATGAAGTTAAAACATAACCGCAAAATATTGTTAAAAAAGATGTTTTGCTTCACTATTTGCCTACCTTTCGCAATATTGCCATCATAACACAGCTCTCATTTGAAGGACTAAGCTTCGACTGTTGAGATCGCACGCGTCACAAAATTTTATATATAGGCCTCGCCCTGGGAAAATTACTCATAGCTCTAGATCGTCTTCGTCGCCATACGTATTTCACTCATTTTTGCTTGCGGCTCTAGATTGGAAGGTTTGTTCCGTTTCCCGGTAGACTGTTTTTTTTTTCTGTTTACTTTCTGTAAACGAAGATTTGATTGATTGCAATGCACAAAGAATGCATGTGATTTTGTCTTTTTTTTTATCCATTTCCGGTTATTTCATCTGCTACAAATAATATCGGGCTTACCACGTGTGGTGAACAATATGATGAAAATTCTAATTCATTGCCTGTGTTTTCTCGTCAAAACATTACATTAAAATGATTCTTCGTTTTAAGTGTTAATCAGCCTTTGATAGTGTCTTTATCATGTTCCAATCTTTTAAACCGAAAATGATAAATAATGTTTCTTAGACAGCAGATGCTATTGCTATACCAATACCAATTTAACCTGCATGTTATTATTCTTGGAAATCATTACCAAATCATAACGTGTAACCGTAGTGGAGTGATTAACACTCCAACCTATCACGCGAGAGACTAGGGGTTCAAGTCCAGGCAAAAACGATTATTTTCTTCTTTTTTTTTTAAATGTATTTTTGTCACAGTTTGTTGTTATCATCATTATAATTATTATTACTTACCCATTAATCCCCGATTGACATATTTGGAATTTGAAAACAAAACCGGCCAAGAGTTGTTTTGTTTGCAAGAATATTTTTTTTATTTTATTTTCTATTGACGCAGAAATCGAGGAATTCGTAAATCTTTCCAGACACTTTTAGACATAGAAAGGGAGGCAATGATAAGAAATCGATACAATTACCTAACACCTTCCGTCCAAGACACCAAAGGGAAAGAAGAACGCACTTAAAGCAACGGCACCACAATGGAAAAAAAAAAATCTGTTTCAATATGTTTTTTTTTTATGTTCAAATCATAAGTTAATTTGCTGCTGCTATCAATGATTTTCAGCACAGTGTTTCGCTGGTTGGGTACACGTATCCACTCATAAAAGAAACCATGTATATTTACTTACATGATTTTCTCTTTTTTTAATTTTTCGTCCATCAAAATCTTGATATTCGAAAGTCTGTTACAGAAACTAAACTTCTAAACTTTAAATCGGGATTTTATTACTCTAGGTGTGTCTGTGATAGCTTTATAGTGTTTCCAACAATGAGCGATAGGTTCGCGATTAAGGTTCAGTTTACATAGGCATCTTACATGTATTCATACATGCCATACTTAATGCTGTGCAGCCTGATGTCGCACATCTGCCTATCCTGTTCTTTCACGTCACGAAAACATACCTATATAATTTTGACCCCCTTAAACCCCACTTTTATACAGTAAAACTGGGGTTTACAGGGGTATAAATTATTTTTCTTATTTCTGCTTAAAACATAGATTGTGGTACTCGTTAGAACCGCCTCGCCGAGGCGGTTCTAAAGAGTACACACAATCTATGTTTTTGAGCAGAAATAAGGAAAATATTAGAAATTTTTATCTAAAAATTTTCATTTTTGTTGGCAAAATTTTCAGTATATTTGAATAGGCGTGTTTTCGTAATGAAATATGTTTATGCCACCGCCATCGGCATGATGCCGGGGTACATATAGTGTGTAGGTTGCTCGTAAGTGTGTACGTTATTCCATATGTCCATACGTACGTACACGATCCTGTAAGACTCAGGTTAAGATTTTTGTCAGAGGTAGATACATGTATCAGGGTTTCTATCATTGTAGCAACTTGAAATTTGGTATGAGGATTCATGTCTATAAGTAAAACAGGAATATACAAGAATCAGGTCACAAAGACCGAAACGTCACGGTCCACTTACTTTGGACAGGCTTATTTTACAAGGTTAAGATTTTTGTAAGAAATAGCTTTCAAGGTTCCTATTATTGTAGCAACTTGCAATTTCGTATAAGGATTTATGCCTATGACTACAAAAGACATATACAAGAATCCGGTCACAACGACCTCATTACGTCACGTTCCACTGACGTCTGACTAAGGCTTATTACGTACATACGTGATCCTGTTAGACGCAAAATACGATTTTTGTAAGAGGTAGATTTCTTGTTGCTTTTTTTTATTTTCATTGTAGCAATTTGAAATTTGGTATGAAGATTTATATCTATGAGTACAACAGAAATAAGCAAGGATCAACTCACAAAGACCATAGGTCACGGTCCACTGACTTCAGACTTAGGCTAATTTTACAAGGTTAAGAGTTTTGTAACAGGTAGATTTCAGTGTTCCTATTATTGTAGCAACTTGAAATTTGGTATGTGGATTAATGTCTATGAGTACAAAAAAAAAAAAAAAAAAAAAAAAGAAAACAAAAGAAAGAAAATGTACACGAGTCAGGTCACAACGACCCATACATTACGTCCACTGATTGCAGACTAAAGTTAATGTTTTAGGGTTAAGATTTCTGTAAAAGGTACATTTCAGTGGTGGGGGGTGGGGTTGGGTGGGTCCTATTATTACATGTATAAAAACTTGAAAGATTGTATGAAGACTTAGTCTGTGTAATTTGGACACATTAATTTTCTAGTTCTTTCAGAAATCCTAAAGTATCATTTTGTGTGCGTATATGATGAAAACGTCAAGAAAAAGTACATGACTGTTACTTTTTGCATTGGAAACCTGGGTTTAGTTTTAAAACAATTGGACAAAATGTTGTTTACACTAAAAACAAAGGAAGCGTTTCCCTGATTGTGAAATTTGAAGATTATTTTTGTTATTGGTTTTCTAAATAGATTAGTGATTTATATAAATGCATATTCACATTTCTTTATGTCCAAGGTAACGGGCGAAATTCAAACAGGTGCGCGGGATTACCAGATACATTAGGGTGATGAGATAGAGTGGTAGTTGTTGGCTTTAATTGCAAAATGAATTTAAAAGGACGTTTACTCTTTTTATTAAGAATGTGATTTAGATATTCCTCGGCAACAATGGCTTAACTAACTGCAAACAGTGGAGACCCTGATCAGATGCCGCATTCTGCGGCGTCGGATCTGGGTCTTCACTGTTTTCCAATTACCCTTTTTGGGGATTTCAACTAAATACGGTATTTGCAGCAAAAGGGTAACAAAAAGGGTCCTCTATCAAACTGCGCGATACAGAGGCTGATCTAGGCCTACGCTGTTCGTATGTAGCTTTCGGGTCATTTTCGTGCGTTGCGCATAAAAATACTTCCAGTTTTGGCTGAAGTGGAAGTATATTTTAAAAACAAATAATAAACTGTTTCCGTATCTAGAGGAAAGTTAAAACGAAGTGTGTGGCCTTAGGAGTGAGAAAATGTATCCTATGAATAATGCGACCAGCGAGGACTCAGATCAGCATGAAAAAACAAAAAAAAATAAAATAAAATAAAACAGTAAAAAAACAAAAACAAAAACAAAAAAAAAACAAAAAAAAAAAAAACAAAAACACCAGCGAGTGCAGCCATACAGTCTACTTCGCATCCGGCGACGTAGACTGCTCGGTTGCACTTATTGCTTTTTTTTTTTTTTTTTTTTTTTTTTTTTTTCAGGGGCGCTTTAAGTTATTAGCAGGTACGTTATCTCATGTCACGGGTCATTTAACTGCTTTGCTGGTAGGACAAGGTGACATTTGTCGATGTTTATAACTTTCCTTAGATATCAAAAATATGATCATATACTTTTAAAATAAAATGCGAAAGAGGTTTTTCGAAGGCCTATACTGTTATTTCCTGTTTGTTACAAGCCGTGCGTTATTTATGCATTGAGTAGGCTTTATTTATTGCAAAATTGTTTAAATTGTGTCTGTTTATTCATGCGTAACGAAGTCGTAAACGACTAAGGGGTCAAAATAGAAAAAGAAAATTCTGATAGGTTTATGCACCGTCTAATTAAGAGTTCTGTTCTCACTGGCTCTAAAAGTGGTACAGACTTTATTAGCACCTTAAACATCATCAGGAGTTTTCAGCATCGCTAACTCGTTGCAAACTTAGTTATGTCCATTTGTGCAAATGCCGCGATGCAAGTCATGTTCTCCACAGCATGAGATAATCTTTTCTAATTTACCGTAAGTGCCCGAGGTAATAAAACTTTCTTTCATGCTCAACTCAGCTGAGCATGAAATTTGCTCTGATAATAAGTATGAAAATGCCAACAAAAGTTGGCATTTTCATATTTATTAGCAGAGAAATTTTCATGCTCAGCTATGTTTAGCAAGAAAGAATTGCAGTTGCTACTAATCTGAGATTTATCAGCATGAAAAAAAAAATCCTGCTCAGCTGAGTTGAGCATGATGCAGGTTTTTTTACCTCGGGGCCTGGTTGAATTCAAGGGTAAGTGGTTGCAATCAAAATTGAGTAGGCTAATAAAAGGACATAACTTTTTATGTGCTTGAAATAATGCAAACATGGCTTGAACTAGAGGGTGCTTGATTCGTGAATCCACTGAACAGAATCAAATAAAGTTCATTTGTATCTTTATCAAGAAGCGCATTCTATGCATAGTGATTTAGGAGACAAGAGTTTGCCATTTAAAACTTTTTTTTATCAGCCATAAATGTGCGAATACCAAACCGGACGTGAGCAAAACACAGACAAATTTCAAATCCAAAAACTTGTTTTCAACGACTCGTTTGTCCATAAACTTGCTATTATGCCCAAAGTACCATATTTTTTTTTTCGATTAAATGATAATTTAGACGAATTTCAAAAATAAACTTTGAAAAACTTCGGAAAATACAACATTTTGCATATGCAAAAAAAAAAAAAAAAAAAAAATGTATAAGTGTCCAATTTCGTAATGTTTAATCCCGTTTTCGTGTTTGTTACATCACCATTACGAAAACAAGCCTATTCAAATATACTGAAAATTTTACCAACAAAAAAAAACTGAAAGTTTTCAGATAAAAATTCTGATATTGTTCATATTTATGCTCAAAACATAGATTGCGGTTACTCGTTAGAACCGCCTCGCCGAGGCGGTTCTAACGAGTACCCACAGTCTTTGTTTTTGAGCAGAAATAAGAAGATAATATATACCCCTGCAAACCCCAGTTTTACTGTATAAAAGTGGGGTTTAAGGGGGTCAAAATTATATAGGCATGTTTTCGTGATGTAATGAACTCGAATGCAGCACAATCGAAATGAAAATTAGGTTTTTCGACAAATAGCCATTTGAAACTAAAATGCTGCAAACCAATAAGCAATCCATAGGCAAATCTGCTTACTAAGTAAAATAAACATTATTATTTTGATGAGGCAAAAGGAAAGAGTAAACAGACATTACGAGAACACGCCTATTCAAATATATAGAAAATTTCACCTCCAAAAATTGAAAATTTTCAGACAAAAATCTCTGATATTTTTCTTATTTCTGCATAAAACATAGATTGTGGGTACTCGTTAGAACCGCCTCGCCGAGGTGGTTCTTACGAGTGCCCACAATCTATGCTTTATGCAGAAATAAGAAAGATAATGTATACCCCTGTAAACCCCAGTCTTACTATATAAAAGTGGGGTTTCAGGGGGTCAAAATTATATAGGCATGTTTTCGTGATGTATGCGTTTCTTTTGCTGTCGAGTATATGTATAACACGAGCTCATTTAAGAAGCGTTCTTTGCAAGAAGTTGTTTCCATCTTTTGTTTCATTTTCTTTTTGAACAACCGCAAGTGCTCGCTATAATGAACATCTCCTACCCGGTATCTTCGGCCGTGTTGTTGCCCGGGTCACAACACTTGAGGTACATGTAGATCGTTAGAAAGGCCCACTTGATGTACATGTATATGGCTGTTTTATTTTCGCGGGTCGATGTATGCTCGTTGATAGATGCTTGCCACTTGCCGACACCTGGGCTGCGTTCTGTAAAACGAGACACTCGCGAATCTGGCGAATGTTTTTCAAAAACTATTTGCATCTTCTGAACGATAATTATATTAAGCCGTCTCATGTGACCTCCATTTAGAGAATAGCCGTTATTCTTGTCCAAAGGACTTGATGTTAGATCGAATAAATTATTTCAATACTTATTAATTTTATATAGAATCAAATAAATAATATCAACGCAGTAAACATACTCATATTTTTGGTTGCAAATAAGCATACATAAAGTTTTAATCGCATAGGCCGCCATCTTGATTGTGCAAAAAAAAAAAAAAAAAAAAAAAAAAAAAAAAAAAAAAAAAAAAAGCTTGAGAAAAGTGAGGTGGGGGATGTTCGCTGCCCTCCGCCGAAAACAGTCACAACTGAACAGAGAGCTTGCTTTTGTTTTGCGAATAACCGCCAACTTTCGGTTAAAAGAACGCAGCCCAGTTCTTCAACATTCGAACCGCAACGTCAGAAAATGTACCTTCGGACATGTGTGCCCAGCGAAGATTCAGATCAGTCTGCGCGAATGCGCAGTCTGATCTGAATCTTCGCTGGGCACAAATTGGGTCCATTTTAGATAGACATGCGCAGACTGAACTGAATCTTTACTAGGCGTACATTCCCGAAGGACGTTTTCAGACGTTTCGGCTCATTTTTCTATCAACTAATTGGGTTTTAGTGCTCCTGTACCGAGAAAGTTCAACACAGAAATCTAAACGCGCCTAGATGATTTAGCATTATCGAAGCAACGTTTTCAACTGCTTCAAGCGACTATTAAAGTATCATTCAAAATTGTAGTAGGCGATATTTTTTTTTTTTTTCGGTAGGCTTCTCATGTGAATCGGACAAATAGAATGTCAACTGCTGTTGGTATAAATAGTGCTAAGAGATCCTTTGCATGGTACTCAGCTCATTATTACTTCTGTCATTTGTTCTGATGTTCTCTCCCCGTCGGGCCTATAAAGTTTATACAATGTCGGTCGCATCAACGTCGATGCAATGTTATGACGTTGCATCGACGTTGAGGCGACGTTGTATAACTTTACATGGCGTTTATACAATGTCGGTCGCCTCAATGTCAATGTAACGTCACATGACGTTTATATAACAGCGACGTCATGTGGCCGCTGGTAATGATATTATGGTGCCCCAAATCTCTGCGTCCGTTGATCTGGGAGCGTCAACTTACGTAAAAAAGAGGTATCAGATCCCTTTACTGTAGTAACAATGTACGAGGGATGTTCGAAATGAATTGCTTATTGTCCTCTAGCTCGATATCCACGTGGGGCACGATAAAAACCAATACATACCTGTATAGGGCTATTCAATATCTACACAATAGTATATAAATGTACATGTTAGACTATGTGTAAGACATAAAATTTGCCATTTGAATACACGCAGTCATTGACCATTGCAGTAAAAATTGTTGGTAGAAGCGTCGACAAAAAAGATGAAATACGGGCTTACATCAAAGCTCGCTCAAAACTTGGTTGTTCTTTGAAGAAGCTGATGACTGAAATTTCTACTGCTTTTGGACCTTCTTGTGTGTCTTATGACACAGTTCGGCGGTGGAAAAAAGAAATTTGAGTCTGGTGTAGAGTCCATCAAAAATGCACCGAAATCAGGTAGGCCAAAATCTGCATCTCGTAAAGAAATCGTTTCCAAAATAAAGGAAATCATTGAAGTAGATGCCAGATTTACAGTTCGTGATATTGCACGAAAGGTAGGCATATCACTATCAACGGTTCATCTTATTTTGAAGAAGCATTTGAAAGTCAGAAAGATTTCTGCTAGATGGGTGCCACATCTGTTGACTGACGAGCAAAAGAGGCAACGGGTTAAAGTGGCCAAAAAGCTGCTTCAGATGTTTCCAAAATATGACAAAAAGCAGTTTGCCAATGTCGTCACAGGTGATGAAACCTGGGTCCAATATTTTGAGCCCGTCAGAAAAGTTAGCAATAAGATCTGGGCCACTAAACACAGCAAACGACCAATAATTGCCAAACGTTCTTTGAGTACAAGGAAGGTTTTGTATGCAATCTTCTTCTCTGATGAAGGAGTCGCAATAAAAGTGCCAGTGAAAAAGGGCAAAAGCATCACCGGAAAGTACTACAAAGACGTAGTACTGAAGAAACTGAAAACGTATTATCAGAAACGACGCCCTGCCACTGGTTTTAAACATGTCCGTCTTCTACATGACAATACCCCAGCTCATACCTCCGCAATAGTTACGGCGTTTTTGAAGAAAGAAAAAGTAACTGTTTTGCCTCACCCCCCGTATTCCCCAGACCTTGCCCCATGTGATTTCTTTTTGTTTCCGAAATTGAAAGCATTCCTTGCTGGGCGGAAATACCAGTCCCGACAGGCACTTGGATCTGCCATTCATCAGTACCTTATTACTGTGCCCAAATCAGCGTACCGTGACGCTTTCAAGAAGTGGATACATCGGCTGAAACTTTGCATTTCTAGCCACGGGGAGTACCTCGAGGGCATGAAATGAGTACTTTTGGGCTAACTTGAAATTTGAAGTCTCCAGATAGAAATAAGCAGTTCATTTCGAACATCCCTCGTATGTAATATTATGGTCTGACAGCTTTCTTCAAATTGACTTATCCTGCAGACGCAATAATGATTTTTTTTTTTTTTTTTTTTTTTTTTTTGCGTTTCGCAGCATATAATCACATGCTTACGCACAGCTTTGTCTGATACCTACTTGACAATACATGTACCGTCGTGCGCAGCTGTAAGACTTCGGCATTCGTAAAAGGCGACAGTACCAGAAGCCACACACAGGGTTTACATCACGAAAACATACCTATATACTTTTGACCCCCTTAAACCCCACTTTTATATAGTAAAACTGGGGTTTACAGGGGGTATACATTGTTTTTCTTATTTCTGCTCAAAACATAGATTGTGGGTATTCGTTAGAACCGCCTCATCGAGGCGGTTCTAACGAGTACCCACAATCTATGTTTTGAGCAGAAATGTGAAAAAAATCAGATTTTTTTTTTTTATCTGAAAATTTCATTTTTTGGTAGCGAAATTTTCAATATATTTGAATAGGCGTGTTTTCGTAATGACAAGGGTCGAATGTACAGTGGAACTTCATTGGCTCGAACATCTTTTGGAGAAAGGAATTACAGTGAACCCTCATTACAATGACAGCATTTGCTCTTAAAGAATTTGCCATTAAAAGAATTTGCTGTTGTACTGAATACTTAATGAGCAGATTGATATGTAAGAAAGGTCTTGTTTTGTTCTTCTTATTTCTTCATAAAACATATGTTTTGAATATTTGTTCGATTTGCCTCACAGATGTAATTCTACCAAATATACAAAACATATGTTTCTTTAAAGTATTAAATACAATATTCTTGCATAATTTGTGACTAGTCGTTATTTCTTAAGCGAAGGTTTCGTGACAGTCTAATCGTCGTTATAACGAATTGTGTCGTTGTATCGAATGTCATCACGAAAACACGCCTATATGGTTTCGACCCCCTTAAACCCCACTTTTATACAGTAAAACTGGGGTTTACAGGGGTATACATTATTTTCTTATTTCTGCCCAAAATCATAGATTGTGGGTACTTGTTAGAACCGCATCGTCGAGGCGGTTCTAACGAGTACCCACAATCTATGTTTTAGAGCAGAAATATAAAAAATATCAGAGTTTTTTATCCGAAAAAAAATCAGTTTTTGGAGGTGAAATTTTCTATATATTTGAATAGGCGTGTTTTCGTAATGTAAAGAGGGTTGTCTGTAGTTCTAAGCATAGGCATTTCGTGCCACTGAGTGTAAACATAGTGCAATGTCGGCAGGCAAATAGCGATAACTGGTAAATGTTCTTTCGAGCTTCTATAAAATAATTGTATTTTGGATGTACTCGTTAGAATCGCCTCATCAGGCGATTCAAATGAGTACATACAATATACATTTTCATGATAATTTAAAAAATCATAAAAATATCTCTAAACGCTTGATTTCTTGAGCTATCGAACGAATTTCCTAGGGACTCAAAAACGAATTCGACTCAGCCAAGAAAAACGAGACTTCAGCGTTCAAGTCATTTAAGTTTTACTGTTCATGTAAGTTGTTCTCACTACAGCCTTTGTTTAAGCTGTGGTTACTACCATCACAAAATCTTACCAATATAATTTTGACCCCCTTAAACCCCACTTATATATAGTAAAACTGGGGTTTACAGGGGTATACATTATTTTCCTTATTTCTGCTCAAAACATAGATTATGGGTACTCGTTAGAACCGTCGAGGCGGTTCTAACGAGTACCCACAATCTATGTTTTGAACAGAATTATGAAAAATATCAGAATTTTTTATCTGAAAATTTTTGTTTTTTGGTGGTAAATGTTTCAGTATATTTGAATAGGCATGTTTTCGTAATAACAGTGCAGGTTGCATTGCTGCTTTAGGTTTAAGGCACATCAGCGTAAATAGAACTTCAAATGGTCTTCTGCAGGATTTAACCCATTGTAGACTGTATAGACTCCCCAACACTATATATTGGAAGAGTCCAATTTTCAATTTCAGGTACGCCAGGCTATCAGAATTAGATATGCCTAGAGTAAAATGACTAAACTATTTGTAAACAGTGAAGACCTTGATCAGACGCCGCAGTCTGCGGTGTCTGATCTCGGTCTGCGCTGTTTGCCATTTACCCTTTTAGAGGTCTGCAGACTACAATGGGTTAAAGGACTTATTACAAATGTACTCTTGATAAGTTTCCCACCAGTTTATGTACAATGGTGAAAACCACTGTGATTTCTGCATACCAATCCCCATTTTACAAAGTTTTTCTCTTAAAAAGAGTATGTTTTTCCTTAAAGAGTAGACCTCTTTGCAGAGAGGATGTCCTTTTCAGAGTATGGATCGCGGGCATGTATAACCGGAAGGCACGTTATATCACGTTGAGGAGGCTTTTACTGCTTTAGTGGTGGCACAATGGCGTGACTTTTGCCATTTACAGTATATCTTAGACAGTAAGACCATGTGTACTTTAAACTAAAGTGCGAAAGCAATATTGCAAATGCTTGTATTGTGTATGTTACTGTTCGTACAAAAATATTGCTTTTGAGTTGGAAAACCGTTATCATCACAAAAACATGCCTATATAATATTGACCCCCTTATATCCCTCTTTTATATAGTAAATCCTGGGTTTACAGGGGTATACATTATTTTTCTTATTTCTGCTCAAAAACATAGATTGAGGATAGTCGATAGAACCGCCTCGTATGAAAAATATTAGAGTTTTTTTATCTGATTTTTTTTCAGTTTTTGGTGGTGAAATTTTCTTCAAATTTGAATAGGCATGTTTCCATAATGGAAGCTACACAGGAAATGCCTCAGTCTTCCCTAGGCACACACACACACACACACACACACACACACACACACACACACACAAAAAAAAAAAAAAAGATGAAGAACAAATAATGACAAAACAAACGCCAAATATGAAACCGCCGACGCATAAACAAGGAAGAACTGCAACAAGGGAACCAGCTTAGAACGGTCAGAAGGAAACTCACTAGAAGCACAAACCAGTCCTACTCGCGCGAAACAGCACCCTTGATGCAGCTTCAATTTACAAATATATGGTGTCCCCCTACCACATCTGTAAAAAAAAAAGAAGAAAAAGAAAAGAAAAAAGTAAAGAAAAGACCCCATCCCCACCCCCATCCCCAAACACACACAACAGACGCACTGGAACGGTTAATAGTACATGTACATGGTTTGGGAGATGGCTTTCATTTCCTATATGCTCATCCTCCACCCATGTTTCCTGCTACAGTTTCAACACTCATCACGAAAACATGCCTATATAATTTTGACCCCCTTAAACCCCACTGTTGTATAGAAAAACTGGGGTTTACAGGGGTATACATTATTTTTCTTATTTCTGCTCAAAAACATAGATTGTGGGTACTCGTTAGAACCGCCTCGTCGAGGCGGTTCTAACGAGTACCCACAATCTATGTTTTGAGCAGAAATATAAAAAAATATCAGAATTTTTTATTTGAAAATTTTCATTTTTTGGTGGTAAAATTTTCAGTATATTTGAATAGGCATGTTTTCGTAATGTGTAGACCGGTATAGACACCTATGCAAACAAAGTAGATCCGGATAAGATGGCTCATAATCAGGATCTATAGTGTTTGCCGTATTGTAAATGATCATTTACTACACCCCTATTTGTAAAGTATGGACGTGTCCAAAATCAAAGCTTGAAGAGTCCATTTCAGAAACTCAGGGATGAAAGGGTTAAACTAAGGGTTTCAATTAAACATAATTTTCCGGTCTGCATATTAATTTCCTAACTCATCCGTGAATTGGCGCACAAAAGCATACAATATTAACCCTAAATATTGGGACACCTTAATTATTTACAGTACTTCTCAAAAAATTTGAAAGAGTTCTTTCCACTACCTGTCTATATGTCTAAAATACTGCTTGGTGAGTGGCAAACAATGTAGACCCTGATCAGACGCTGCGTTTTGCGATGTTACGCTATCAAATGGGCCGCGTCAAACGGGAAAGTGCCCTCGAACATCAGCAAAATACACATTCAGATTATCCTGCGCATGCGCAAAGTATCATCCGGTCCTTTGCTCCCAGTTTGTACATTATGTAGTATTCCATTACGGAAACAAGCCTATTCAAACATATTGAAAATTTTACAACCAAAAAAGAAGGAAAATTTTCATATAATAAATTCTGACATTTTTTTTATTGTTTTTCTTAAAACATAGATTTTGAGCACTTATTAGAACCGCCTCGCCGAGGCGGTTCTAACGAGTACTCACATTCTATGTTTTTTAGCAGCAATAAGAAAAATATTGTATACACTTGTAAACCCCAGATACTATATAAAAGCGGGGTTTAAGGGGTCAAATTATATAGGTATGTTTTCGCGATGAATGATTCTGTTAGCGGACAGGGAAGGTCCTGATCAGACTGTGCGGATGCGCAGAATGATCTGGGCCTTCGCTGTCAACATATACCCGGAAAAACGTTTTCGGATGGCGCGCCCCATATAAAGTTAGATTTACTTATTAAAAGCTATGGTCAAATAGAGATGAGGTCACAGTTACGAACAGAAAATTCATATTTAAAGAAAACCACCGGTAGAACAAGGTAACCCGACTCCAAATGTACATACAAGTCCAGGCACAAGCCTTCAGGTTCCCTATTTTACTTTACGTTTTGTATTCATGTCATATTGTATTTTTTTTTTTTTTTTTTTTTTTTTTGTCATGCTAGCATCTTTCTCTTTGTACTCATTTCGTTTTTTTTTTATTTATTTATATGTGTTAACGACTGGTGATAAGGGTATGGTTTTCACCACTTGTGTAAGCCCCAATCCCTTTGGCCCCAGTATTTTATTTCTACTGACAGTTCCAAAAATATAAATAAAATTGCCTACATGTACATCACGAAACAAGACCATTACGTAAAAACGCCTATTCAAATATACTGTAAATATTATCACCAAAAAACGAAAATTTTCAGAAAAAAACAAATCTGATATTATTTTTTTTCATATTTCTGCTCAAAACATAGATTGTGGGTACTCGTTAGAACCGCCTGGACGAGGCGGTTCTAACGAGTACAACAATCCATATTTTGAGCGGAAAAATAGAAAAATAATGTATACCCCTGTAAGCCCCAGTTTCACTATATAAAAGTGGGGTTTAAGGAGGTCAAAATTGTATTGGCATATTTAAGTGATACCTTTCTAAGGCACCTAAAACAGAGATGAGAATGAAACAATGACAAGACACAACGACACAATTTCAATAACAGACCTACAAACAAAGAATAATTCCTGTTAGGGAACAGCCTTAGAACGGTCAGTAGAAAACGTCTGTGAGGGGGGCTTAACCTAGTTTTACCCGATAGAATTTGGTGCAGCTGCAAACTGCAAATGTGTGTTGTGGGTATTCATTAGAAGCGTCTCTGAGATACATATGTACGCTTCTAATGAGTACACGCAACACGGTTTAGTGCCAATATCAAACGATTATTCATCTTTATACTTTTTTTTATCTAAAGCTACATAAGTCATCTCATTTTCACCATATAATATGTAAAACGAAGAAGACTAAGTTATTAAGCTCATTGAGACAAATTCATACAGTATATTGATTGTGTTGGCTTCACGACACGTCAACCCTTGTGGGTCATTTTGTGTCATCTCCCAGAAAAAGGGAGAAAAGAGATAGAAGAGACAGTAGAGGAGAGGAAAGAGAAGGACATGGAAGAAAGAGGAACAGGAATGAAAGTGAAAAAAAAAACAAAAAAAAACAGAAGAAATAAAAACATCCCCCCTCTAAACTTACCTGCTGCAAGGATAGGAGGCCTTGCCCAACTGTAAACCAATATCTGTTGGACACCCCAGTGTGACGTAAGATACACAACCCGGCATACAGTATGAAAAGTTTGCCAGAAATTGCAAATAAATTGAAAAGCCGGTATGAAAACTGCAAAATTATGAACCCTCCCCTTCCTCCTTATAATGAAGACCACTTCATACCCCGGTTTTCACATTACGAAAACACGCCTATATAATTTTGACCCCCTTAAACCCCACTTTTATATAGCAAAACTGGGGTTTACAGGGGTGTACATTATTTTTCTTATTTCTGCTCAAAAACATAGATTGTGGGTACTCGTTAGAACCGCCTTGCCTAGGCGGTTCAAACGAGTACCCACAAACTATGTTTTTAGCAGAAATTTGAAAAATATCAGAGTTCTTTTATCTGAATATTTTCAGTTTTTGGAGGTGAATTTTTTCTATATATTTGAATAGGCGTGTTTTCGTAATGATCATTCGTTAATGGTGAACAAGGTTAACATATAACATCCACTTGTTACAGTAATAAATTGATACTTCAATGTTCATTGTATGTCATGTACTTTTCTAAAGTGTAGTCAAACGGTAAATAATCTTTGTTTATAAACTTAACAAAAACAATACAGGTAATGAAATAATTGAATTAAGGCCTTGAATTAACATCATAGAATACGTCAGAAAGACAGAGTACCCAAGGGCTGAGCGGAAATGTTACTTAAACAATCAAATAAAGAGAATGAAATAGATCGATGGCAGTAATTAACTTCAATGTCTGTACTGTATCAACTGGAAAATTATCAAAGATTATTCTTCAATGCTACTCTGTTTGCTTGTGTTTTTTTTTGTTTGTTTTTTTTTTTTTTTTTTTTTTGTTTTTTTTTGTTTTGTTTTTTTATTTTTGTTGTTGTTGTTTTTTTTTTGTTTGTTTTTTTTGTTGCTTTGTTTTTTTTTTTTTTTTGGGGGGGGGGGGGGGGGGGAGTTTTTTTTTTTTTGTTTTTGCAGTCGCCTTCTGTAGCTCAAATCGACCTCACAATGACCTGTATCGACATTTCAGGGTCATTTAGAGAAAAAGAAACGGTGTTGGACTGATTTAAAAAATCTGTCACGAAGGAGCGTGATAATTTGGTAAAACAAAACACAAATTTCCAGTTACGCAATGGTAACCTAAGCTCTGTTGCCCGAGGGCCAGGGCTTGGGCCGACAGAATAATATGGCCCTCGCCTGCGGCTCGGGCCATATCATTTCGTCGGTCCAGGTCCTGGCACAAGGGCAGTCCATAACCATTTATAATGCCCGAAGATTAGGTTTCTTTTGCCTTTAGTGCATTGTGCAGCTCTTGAAACTAAGTGACACTTGATAAGCGCATGGAAACTGGCAGCAACGTGAAAAAAAATGTGTCTTCGGAGAAATCGAACTACTATAAGAATATATCAGTCTGCGAAATACGCAGCCACAAAAACCAACTATCTATACATCACGTGATTTTGTCAAAGCATTCATAGTCCCTCATTTTTCACCTGTTTTGTACAAAAAGTGAGAAACTTGGTGTAAGGTCAATTTACCATCTTAACCCTTCTCATGCTGAATTAATTAAGATACCACGCCCACTTCTAATTTCCAGCCAATAAGATTACTTGATCTGGGCTTTTGATAGAAATTCACAAATTTAATGACAAACAGTGCAGATCCAGATCAGTTGGCTTCTTCAGAAGCCAACTGATCTGGATCTACACTGTTTGCTAATACAGGGCATGTCGTGCTCAGCAAAAGAAGGGTTAAAGTAATGATGTTAAAAATAATTTGTGTTAAAAACACTCGACTGGCATTGCAGTAACTATTTTGTAAAGTTTTCATGAGTATAAATGACATAGCTTCACAACAATTAAGTAAAATACATGAACAGGTACTTTTGTAGCAGAGCAAATGAGTATGAAGCTGGCCACTTAATGAGTTATTATGCCAATCATGCAGGCAGTAAAAATAAAGACCCTGATAATAATACGCAGTTTTATTTGGGCATTTGCGTAGACTTATCTGGGCTGTATCATACATAGGGCATTTTTATGTAACAGGTGAAAAAATGGAAATAATATTTTTCCCCGACCGGGGATCGAACCCGTTCCGCTGGACTCAAAGTCCTACACTCTACCACGTCGCTATAAAAGCCGGCTTGTACCGCAGGGCAGTACAAGTGTATCATATACCTATACCCGGTGACATTCTCCCCCTCCAAATTGAAATTCGTCCCTGAATTTCTAGGAGTCCGAGAATCACGTGAAATGAGACTCGAGGAGTTATATGCATACATGTGGGTTATTTACGTCGGGCGCCAAATGTAACAGTTGAAAAAATGGAAATGACATTTTTCCCCGACCGGGGATCGAACCCGGTCCGCTGGACTCGAAGTCCTACACTCTACCACGTCTATATAAAAGCCGGCTTGTACCGCAATGCAGTACAAGTGTATCATATACCTATACCCGGTGACATTTATTTGCTTATTGTGCTGCTGAAAATGTTGCTGCTTTCAAACATCCGTGCTTTTCGCTCAGCTTTTCATGACGGGCACTACCACATTTTATTGACCGGTTCATATCAAGCTATATTGCCCGGTCGTGTTTTCTTCCAGAAATAGAAAACTGCCTGCACGTGATGTGCCGGTTCCCAGCTAGCATTCTACGTAAATCTACATCGGACCGTCATCGATGACCGATGACGGCCCGATATAGATTTACGTAGAATGCTGACTGGGTTATGACCAATGAAAAAGCTTATTATCCCCGCGCTTTTCGAAGAAAAAGCGGGGATATTGTGAAACCCCCCCTTTCGTCCGTACGTACGTCCGTCTGTAATGTCACAGAATTGCTCCTAGACCATTTTAGTAAGAATCTCGAAACCTTCACAGACGATAGCCCTATGGATGAGAACTGGAGGAACACATTCGGAATTTGGATGTAACCACTGGGGGCAGGGTTAGGAGAGGGTGGCCCCGAAGGGTCCAAAATCCATTTTGTACAAACATAGTCATGTTGCATATTAAATCAAAGATAATGAAGAGTAGAATACAGTGGTGCACAAATTTTGCCCCGGGGGCATGTCGAGATGGGGGGGGGGGGGGGAGGGGGGGAAGTCACTAGAGGTCAAAAAGTAGGATTTGGGGTCTTTTTTTTATTGTATTGTCACACATCTCCTCCTAGGCTTTTTGAGCTGGAACCTTGAAACTATCACAGATAATATCCCTTTGTAGGAGGATTGGAGGAACGCTTTGGAATTTTGATGTGCGCGGAGATGTGCGATGGCGCTGGCGCTGGCGCGGGGATATGCGATGGCGCGCAATAGACTTGCTCTAGTTAATATGTGATATGCACTCGTTTGTTTAGTAATTTATTCACGCTCCGGTCCTGAGTGACAGATTTTCATATTAAACAAAAACCTTTGACTATTATATTCATTATAACGTAACAGTGGGTTTTCTGTGTTCCATTTGAGAGCAAAAAAAAAAAAAAAAAAAAAAAATAATAATAATAATAATAATAATTGGGCCGCGAAAAGCGAAAAGGTGTCTTTGAGCTTGCACAAAATGCACAGATTCAGATTCATACCACGCATGCGCAAAAACTCATCCGGGCATTTTCTCTCCATTGATACATGTCGGACACTCTGGAAATGGAGGAAGAATTGTTCAAAATCAGATGCAAAGTCCTTTTCACATTACGAAAACATGCCTTTTCAAATAAATTTCACCACCAAAAACTGAAAGTTTTCAGATAAAAATTCTGATATTTTTCATATTTCTGCTTAAAACATAGATTATTAGTACCCGTTAGAACCTCCTTGCTGACGTTTCTAACGAGTACCCATAATCTATGTTGTTGGTTTTTTAACAGAAATAAGAAAAATGGTGTATACCCCTGTAAACCCCAGTTTTACTATATAAAAGTGGGGTTTAAGAAGCGGGGTCAAAATTATATAGGTATAGTTTTGTAATGGCTTCATTTTCCGGTGGATCAAACGTGTCAATGTCTTTGTTTGGCTTAGAAGTCAGTCGACAACCCAAATTTTGTACAAAACTGACCCTTTACAGTTTCTTCTTGCCAATGCTTTTGCTTTGAAATATTCCCTTCTCAAAGACTTCATTAGCTCGCCTATACGAAAGTACAGGGAGCTATTGTTGTCACCCTGACGTCGGCGTCGGAGTCACACTTTCAGATTTAAAGTTTCTTTTTAAACCTTTAAATCTCAGCAACCATTCATCACGAAAACATACCTATATAATTATGACCCCCCTAAACCCCACTTTTATATAGTAAAACTGGGGTTTACAGGGGTATACAATATTTTTCTTATTTCTGCTCAAAAACATAGATTGTGGGTACTCGTTAGAACCGCCTTGTCGAGGCGGTTCTAACGAGTACCCACAATCTATGTTTTGAGCAGAAATATGACAAATATCAGATTTTTTATCTGAAAACTTTCAGTTTTTGGTGGTGAAATTTTCAATATATTTGAATAGGCGTGTTTTCGTAATGGGACAGAACACTTCCATATTTGGAATATTATCATATAATAGTATATTCTTCTATTCCGCAATATCACATCCCACTGAGAGTGAGTCCCTGGGTTGGGACACAAGGGCCAAGAATAAGGTCAAATTCATTTTAAAGTTTTACAACGAAGATTTTATTAAACATTCATATCTTAAACTACTGCCTAGAACCCTTCCATATTTGGATTTTAATCATAGCATAGTATACCCTTCTATTCTATAACATTAAAGCCCAGAGTCAGACCCTGAGGAGTACAAAGTTAGGTCACACTCACTTTAAAGTTTTATGACAAATTTTTTTTGTTTTTTTTTTACCGTTCATATCAGCAACCACCACTCGACAGAACCCTGCCATATTTGAAATATAATCATATATATCCTTCTGTTTCGTTACACCATACCTCAGAGTGATGCCCTGGGATGGGGCTTAGGGTTCAAAAATTAGGTAAAACTCACTTTATAGTTTTCCGACAAAGCTTTTTAAACATTCATATCTCAGCAACTGCTGACTAGAACCCTTCCATATTTGGAATATAATTATAGCATGATATACCCTGCTTTTCAACAACATCGTACCCAAGGATCAGACCCTGTATTTGGGCACAGCATTACGAAAACATGCCTTTTTAAATATATAGAAAATTTCATCTCCAAAAATTGAAAAAAAAAATCAGATAAGAAACTCTGATATTTTTCATATTTCTGCTCAAAAAATAGATTGTGGGTACTCGTTAGAACCGCCTCGACGAGGCGGTTCTAACGAGTACCCACAATCTATGATTTTGAGCAGAAATAACAAAATAATGTACACCCCCGTAAACTCCAGTTTTACTATATAAAAGTGGAGTTTAAAGGGGTCAAAATTGTAAAAGCATGTTTTCGTGATGGGTGTCAAAAAATATCACACTCACTTAAAAAATTTACTACAAAGTTGTTTTTTTTTTTTTTTTTTTTTTTTTTCTTTGAGCATTTGTATCTCATCAAACACTGGACAAAACCTTTCAATATTTGGAATATATTGATATACCAGCATATCATTTTATTCCATAACATCATACTCCAGAGTGAGGCCTTGGGTAGGGCTTAGGGGTCAAGAATTAGGTCAAACTCACTGTAAAGTATTACAACAAAGTTCTTTTAAATGTTCATAGTTGAACAACCACTGCCTAGAACCCTTCCAATATAATCATAGCATAGAATAATATTTTATTCTATAAAATTACACTCAAGGTTTAGATCCTGGCGTGGACGTTAGGAGTAAAAAAATAGGTCACACTCACTTTTAAGTTTTTCAATCGTTCATATCTCAGCAACCACTGGATTGATTGGTTGATTGTGTTCGGATTTAACAACACGTCAACCATTGTGAGTCATTCTGTGTCGTCTCTCAGAGAAAGGGGAAAAGAGATAAAAAAAAAGAAAGTAGAGGAGATGCAAGAGACGGATAGGGATGAAGCAGAGAAATGAAAGAAAACGAAGGAAGAGAAGAAATAACAACATCCTCCCTCTACCTTTACCTGCTGCAAGGACAGCAGGCCTTGCCCAACTGTTAGCCAATATCAGTTGGACGCCCCAGTGACAAAAGCTACAGGACACCTTCGCCTCACCAGCAGCAACCACTGGACAGAAGCCTTCCATATTTCAAATATAATCATATATATCTTTATATTCCGTAACATCATACCTCCTCAGGGTGAGGCCCTGAGGTTGGGCTTAGGTTTCTAAAATTAGGTCAAATTCACTTCTACGTTTTATGACAAAGTTTTTTTAACATTCATATATCAGCAACTACTAACTAGAATACTTCCATATTTGCAATATAATCATAGCATAGCATAACCTTCTATTCCGCCTCATGCACGCTGGGTTGGAGCTTAGGGGTCAAAAAAGCTCACACTCACCTTAAAATTTTACGACAAAGTTTTTTGATTATTCATATCTCAGCAAACACTGGACGGAACCTTCCATATTTGAAACATAACCATATCATAGTATAACCTTAGTTTATGTTCGCCATACCCTAGGGCCGGTTCTGTCCACAAACATCATAGCTAGACAAGGGGCAACTAAGGCAAGCTATGCTGTCTTGCGATAGCTCATGTTATTGTTCTGCATTCTGTCGCTGATCTACAACACCCATTTGCAGCCATTTCAAACACGGAATTATTTCTGATCTGTGTTTCTGTTTGTCTTTGCATGTTATCATCCGCCCATACTGTGATGAGAAATCGTGTTTCTACGATTCTCCATGTGTTTCCGCGTACTTTGTCCGCAATCTTTGTTTACTGCAGACAGCCAGCTGCGCGTGCCACCATGCTAATTATCCTCATTGCATTCACACTAGACACTACTGTACAACACAACCGAGCTAGTTAACCCGTGATAATTATACCGGATTAACTATACCGGTATAAAACTCGTAATGGGAACAAGGTACAATTTAATGGTGTGTTCTTTTGCAACGGCAAAGTCACTTTCATAACGTAAAGGCAACATGGCTTTAAGTTGGTCTGGTTTGTATCTCTTGTATTAGGCAGACTTCATCTATGTAAATTATACATTTAAACAATTATTCTTAATGTTGGTTACTCATTAGAAGCGCCTCGGCGATGCGCGTCTAATGAGTACCTACAACATATGTTTTCATGGAGAAATGAGAAAAACAGCCCAGAATTATCACCAAATACTCCTCTTTAACAAGTTACATGTATGCAGGGAGCCTTTGATATGTTCTCAGCTACCATTTCTCCCCGTACACATTATTATTATTATTATTATTATTATTATTAACTTCATATTATTATTGGCACGTGCCGACTGACGAATTGTGACAATAAGGTTAAATAAATGGTCGGGAAATGAGCGACATTTAGCCTGCTGGTTTGCTTAAAGGCATTATGTAGCATATGAAACATGCACAAGCTGAGATCAGCATGCCGTTTACAAGATATCTGTATTTAAAGGGCAGACAGAAGAAACATAAAAATTTATTGATATTGGCAAAAGAATTATTTTTTATATTTTCGCAGTTGCAAATATCCGTGTTTATAAACATCGCATGTGGAGCTTATCAAACGAAAAGGTACTTTCGACCTTATTATGTTGACCTGAAAAGACCAAACATATATATATATCGGCACAAGCAGCAAACTCCAATGATGCTACTAGTAAAGAAGGAAATACTTTACATTGTTTATTTCTATATCGACGAGAAATTGCAAAGACCATTACTATATTCTCACTACATACTATATAAGATCCGTTTTCATTTGGTAGCACATGAAATGTGCTTTCTTTTCACAATCCGTCCTGCTGATCATGCTGTGTGAAAGAATAGTGCCACAATATTTAACTGGAATCGAGTGAGCCATGCGAAAAGGCATCTCTATCACGTATATAGGGACAGCAATGTCTCATGTCGGCATGCACAGCTCTAAATATTGGTCAGATCAACGTCTTTGCATTTCTCCGACAAAACAAGCAAATGTTTCGCAGGGTATTAAAGGATAGCAAAAACCCGTGATCACAGTGTTCGGATCCAGTCTGATCCATGCCTTTGCTAAACGTCTACATTCTGTTGGTTGCATTGAAATATTAAATCAATATATTGAAAATTAAAGCAATTTATATCTTCGATATAGATCGCCGTTGGATGTCGTTAAAAGAAAACATGACCTGAATAATCAATATCTCAGGTAAATCAATTACCTTTAATTTATATTAAGCTGATGACTACGATTAATTTAGAAAAGGGAGCTACATGTATCAGTAACTGAAGTCAAAAGAAAGGAATGGATGCATTTTTAAGGAAGACAACTCTGTCAAAACTATTTTGTATCTCTTCTGAAAAGGAGTCCACGGGGAGCAAACTCCTTGTTCTTAGTGTAGACTTATTTTCAGAAGAGGTTTGATGAGCAGAAAGGCAAATAGAAAGTTCATCACGAAAATCAACATGCCTATATAATTTGACCCCCATTAAACCCCTTTTATATTGTAGAACTTGTGTTTACAGAAGTATACATAATTTGTTTTATTTTTGCTCAAAAACATAGATTATGGTACTCGTTAGAACCGCCTCACCGAGGCGGTTCTAACGAGTACCAACAATCTATGTTTTGAGCAGCAATATGAAAAATATCAGAGTTTTTATCTAATTTTTTTCAGTTTTTGGAGGTGAAATTTTATATATATTTGAATAGGCGTGTTTTCGTAATGACAAATATTATCTCGTTGATCAAAAAAGGGCGGAAAATGTACCAGGTGTATCAAGTTCCCTTTAAACAAAATATTCAAAAGCTAAAAGAAAACACAAAGAAATATTGTTAAGTTCAGTACCAAGTTAAACATAGAACTATTCTAATCAATAAACTGCTATTGAAACATCAATCTATACAAGGGACGATCTATACATTCTCAGACCCTTACTATGGGAATGACCAAAAGTAATAATCTCAATATAATCTCCATTTGCCTCGATGCACTTTCTCAAGTGCTGTTTAAGTTTACTTATCCCTTCAAAATAGAAGCCTTCTTTCTAGTACCCCAAGTACTCATCAACGGCATCTATGACGCCTGCATTGCTTTTAAAATTCTAGAAGGCTAGTTTTCAGATTTGGAAACAGATAAAAGTTTGAATGGGCTAAATCTGGAGAATACGGGGGATGAGGATGGACCTCAAAGCTGCATTCAGTTACAGTAGCTATAGCAGCTTGATAGGTGTGGGCTGGGGCATTATCTTGCAAGAGCAGAACACTTTGAGTCAACTTTTCTCTTTTCTTCGCAACCTCCTGTCGCAGCCGCCTTAGATCTCCTGCATAAGATGCATTATTTATCTTGCGACCTTCTTCAAGATAATTAACCATGATAACGTCCAGATAACTATCCCAAACGATAGAGGCGATCACCTTCACTGCTGAAAAAACTCTCTTAAATTTCTTCGGATAGGGTGTCATGGTGCTTCCATTTCACACTCTGCTTTTTGACCTCAGGATTAGTGATGCAGCCAAGTCTCATCTTGGGTCATAACTAGACACTAAAATTCCTCAGGGTTACGCTCGTATCTTCATAGAGATACTTGAAAATCAAGCCTGCTCTTCTTCTGATCTTTGGTCAACATTCTGGGGACCCATCTAGCTAAAACCTTTAGACATCCCGGTCAAAACAGACTGAACAGTATCAAAACAGGGTAAGAGAAAAGTCCAGGGAATGCCACAATCACAAACCGCAGCCCTTCACAGACACCAAGAGAAAGAAAAAAACAACAAAACCAAACAAGCACAAATCGAACAAACGTACGAAAAACACTAAGATTAGCTCTCCCTTCCCCAAACAAGGTAATCGCAATGCTAAAAGAACTGAAAAACACAAGAACAAAATAACACAAGGTAAGACATAAAAAATCGCTTCGTAGAATAAACCACAAAGCAACAAAGAGTCTACTAACACCGGGACCACCGCTTTAGAACGATCAGAAGAGTAAACCATTGGGGGTTTAAAGCATTTTTACAGGTAGCCAACTTCACCCTGGGTCCCGATGCAACTCTTTATACAGAAAATACATAATAATCGGTTCGCATCAAGGCTCCCAACTCAATCAATGCATCAAAGCGAAAGCATAAAAATCAAATTAATCACTATAATAAACAAAACGAGTACTCATGGTTAGTTCTACTGTATGCCAGAGTAAATGAAAACCAATAGTTGAACCATGGCGGGCCAACCAAAGACATATCGTCAAGCCCCATCCCACAGGTTAAAGTTTTACGAAGAGGCCGTCATTGAGTCTGAAGCCAGAACTGCCGTTGTGCAATTCAAGAATGAAACATAGCCATCAACAATGATTGGGTTGACAACTAGGCATGCAGTCTGCCGTATCACACCCAGGCTATAGCCATTTCTTTTATAACAGTTAATAAGTTTTCAGAATTGCTCCGAAAAGTTAGATTTTCCTACAATTTATTTTAAATCTGTACATTAAGTCACCGTAAAATTCTGGGTCCGATATACCTTGTTGCAGAAGTGTTTCCAAAACGTATGCCGTATTGTCTAGCAATACTATACAGGCGTCTTCTCCTGTCACACATCATCAGACTGTGAACAAGCTAAATGCTTTCGTCTGTAGTAGCCTATTTAGGGAGCCCAGACAATTCATAATCCTCTCCTTCTCCTAAATTCACTAGCCAATTTCTTGATCGTGCGGTAAGAAGGGGACTCATCCCCAAGGGTTTTAATAAAGTCGCCACGAATTTCCTTCGGGGAACTGCCCTTCTTACAGAAGTACCTTATGACTGCTCTAACTCTCGGTTTAATACACCTTTCCCATTACAAAAACAAGGCTATTCAAATATATGGAAAATTTCACCTCCAAAAACTGAAAATTTTCAGAAAAAAAACTCTGATATTTTTTCATATTTCTGCTCAAAACATAGATTGTGGGTACTCGTTAGAGCCGCCTCAGCGAGGCGGTTCTAACGAGTACCTACAATCTATGTTTTGAGCAAAAATAAGAAAAATAATGTATACCCCTGTAGATCCCAATTTTACTATATAAAAGTGGGGTTTAAGGGGGTCAAAATTATGTAGGCGTGTTTTCGTGATGCTCTGTTTGCAGCGAATTCCTACCGAACTCAATAGCTTCGAAATTTTATTCTTTCGGCCAAAGATGTTGAATAAGATAAAAGTATCAGCTGATTGTGGTTTCATTTCAATATATTCATACCAAGAATATCGTACCAAGAACTTCTTGATCGTGCCTCGTAGACGTGTTCAATTTTCATCATAAGCCGTCTCTTTAATATTCCATAAATTTCTTTATTCATTGGCTTCTTATTCGAAACTGATTGAGCTAGCACGACAAAACCTACAATAAAACCTGTGCGACAAGCGAAGACTCAGATCGGCCTGCGCATTCGCGAAGCCTGATTAGACTCATTGCTGATCGCATGGTCCTTCTACAGCCTACAAGACATCCAAAGAGGGATAAACATGAACCATTGCCGTACTGGGTGAATGTGCAGGCTGATCTGAGTCTTTTCTAAGAACACAGGTCTTATTGTAGGTTTTGTCGTGCGCTGGCTCAGTTTTTTTTTCAGTACATGTAGCACAGGCGATAATAAGAGGCCTTTGCAAACAGCATAGATCTCAATGAGCCGTCTTATCCGGATCCACACTAAATTACGTTCAATCTTTGGATTTTAGATCTGAAAATTGACCGGCTCGACATGACCCTAACAGTGTTGACTGGGCAGTTACATGTAACCGTTACATGTAACGCATATCCAGTAGATATATTGTTTAAAATGCAGACGGAATGTCGCCTGAAATGTGGCACCTAAAGAGTTAATTGCTAGTTGATTAACAACACTAGGTTTGTTGATACACGCATAACTGTGTACGTGTATATTTCTAAGCGTGAGTTTGGAGTTACCATTACTTTCAACTGTTCTGAAATAAACGTCTTAGTTATAGAATAAAAATATTGAATAGATTAAGTCTTAGGTGATTCGACAACTTAAGTTTAAAAACAATTTGAATTCGAAGAAAGTAAATATGGTTGTAAATTTGTGTTGAAAGTTGGTTTCTCCTTTCCGTATCATAGTAAACCTCACGCAAGGAAGTCAAACTTGGTATCTTAACATTCAGGTCTGCATCTAGATACTCAGCCGATTCGTTTAGATTTATAGTGTCTCTTTTGGACAAATGATAAATCATATTTATTCGAGAGAACTTCAGTTTGTAATTCTAATACTTCTGGTAACGAAATCCCATTTTAGGTTTAACTTTTACTACGGATTTTTTTTTGTGCCGAACATTCTGGCAAAAGGGATGGTTATGAGATTGACATGCTAGATTTTCATTGAATTGTCCCTGTTTAGGTGGGCAAGTAGGCTTTGATAGATCCTATGGCATAATTGTTTCAAAACGTAATGACCTGAAGATAGAACAGCTTTTTTTTCCCGAACGTTACACTGTCATCGAGTTCGTGTTTATATATCATAAAATCGAACTATAGTGACTCGCTCATCTTTAGAGTGATGTAAATGGTAGTTTAAGTCACTGAGGGTAATCATAGCGCCAGACCAGGAGGCAAATGGGGATTATCATTTTTTTTTTTTTTTTTTTTTTTTTTTTTCATCACGAAAACATGCCTATATAATATTGATCCCCTTAAACCCCACTTTTGTATAGTAAAACTGGGGTTTACAGGGGTATACTTTATTTTTCTTATTTCTGCTCAAAACATAAATTGTGGGTACTCGTTAGAACCGCCTCGCCGAGGCGGTTCTAACGAGTACCCACAATCTATGTTTTGAGCAGAAATATGAACAATATCAGACTTTTTATCTGAAAATTATCATTTTTTTTTGTTGGTAACATTTTGTGTATATTTGAATAGGCTTGTTTTCGTAATGTTTTTTTTTTTTTATCTGCTATAAAATAATGGTGTGGTTAAAGTACAGCGCTCGCTTAGGCGATTCGAAAGTACATACAACATACATGTTCATAAAAAATAAGAAATTGTCCCTAAAATATCGGTAAATATTTATTTTCTTGAGCGATTGGAAGAATTTCCTCGGTACTCTAAAACAAGATCGAATCAGCTACAGTAAAGGATCCATCGGTCATTGACCATAATGAAAACACGCCTATTCAAATACATTTGTAAATTTCACCAACAAAAACTGAGTTTTCAAATAAAAATTCTGATATATTTCATATTTCTGCTCAAAACATACATTGTGGGTACTCATCATAACCGCCTCGCCGAGGGGGTTCTAACGAGTACCCACAATCTAAGTTTTTGGGCAGAAATAAGAAAAAAGTAATGTATACCCCTGAAACCCCATTTTTACTATATAAAAGTGGGGTTTAAGGGGGTCAAAATTATATAGGCATGATTTCGTGATGGTTACATGTATACTGTAGTTTTGGTAATTGTATTGGTGTGTTTTTTTTTTTTTTTTTTTTTTTTTTTTTTTTTCTTTTCTACGATCGATTTCAGTGCAGAGAAATTTACATGCATAGCTATGTTTAGCAAGAAAGAATATGCAATTGTTAGTACTTTGAGATTTATTAGCTGGACATATTTCATGCTTAGCTGATATGAGCACGAAAAAAGTTTTATAATCGCGAGGCCAGATGTGTAGCATACAATATAGATCCTGATCAAACGCTACATCTGCTCTAGGTCTACACTGTTTGTACAGACCTGTCTGTTCGAATATTTATGGGAAATACGTTATTCGGAAAGGTAAACTATCCGAAACACATCCTTCCTGAGGTACTGAAACAAGACTAGACGAAGACCAAACAATGACAAAAAACAAACAACACAAATAAAGTAGCCGACATACGGTTAAAGGAGAACTTAAACAGAGGAATGGCCTTATAACGGTCGTCGTAAGAAGAAATACTCGGGGCTTAAACTAGTTCAACTCGATCACAAAATAAATCAACAGCAACAGAAAAAACACAAATAAATAAATAAATAAATAAATAAACAATTAAATAAAATGAATAAGCTCTCTAGTAGTGTATCGGTCATGTTAGTAGAAGGACATGAAATACGCACAGTTATATATTTTACATTTGATTTCATTAGAACATTTCATTTCATTAAAAATAGCAACAATATGTTTTACCTGGCCATACAAGACCAGATATTTGCACTTATTTAAGGCTATGTATGCATTTCACATATTGTACTTGCTTTTACTCTTCAAGCCAGAACTCTGCAAACCAGAAGTTTTTCAACTTTCTGTTCTGAGGTTCTTGCATCAGTAATGAACCTGGGCCGGAAGTCTTTGTTGAAGTTTGTTTAGATCTTAAATTATTATATTTCCAAGCTTCAGAGAGTTCCTGGTATATAATGAGTGCGCTAGCGCACCAAGAATATACCCTATCCGACAGGTCATTCAGAGAAGTCATGCATAATACTGTTCCATGAAGCTTGTTTTTAACAATAGTGGTGCAGTGTTTATGTCTCCTGACTCTGAAGGGCTATGCGCTGCCGTCGAAGCCGGCGTGGGTTCGAGCCTAAGCCCAGTGGTATTTCATTTTTCTTCCTAATCACTTTTTTCTGAAGTACTTGCACCAGGAATGATCCTGGGTCGGAATTCTTTGTTAAAGCTATATAATCTTAAATTATAATATCTCCAAGCTTCATACCCTCTGGATCCAGAAAGTTCCTTGTATATAATGAGTGCGCTAGCGCACCAAGAATATACCCTATCCGACGGGTCATTCAGAGAAATCAAGCATAATACTGTTCTATGAAACTTGTTTTTAAAAAGCATAAAGATTCAATGGTTATGTCTAGCTTTGAAAGGTTAGGCGCTGCCGTCGAAGCAGGCATGGGTTCGAACACC
Source organism: Anodontia alba (assembly GCA_964016985.1). Lineage (NCBI taxonomy): Eukaryota > Metazoa > Mollusca > Bivalvia > Lucinida > Lucinidae > Anodontia > Anodontia alba. The sequence goes on from OZ024821.1 coordinate 16,508,136, forward strand.
AGTCAGCCCAGTTGGTATTCCATATGTCTCCCTATAATTTTTTTTCTCCAGTATTTATATGATGTCTGACTCTGAAGGGCTAGGCGCTGCCGTCGAAGCCGGCGTGAGTTCGAACCTCACTCAGCCCAGGGGGTATTTCATATTTCTCCCTATACATTTTTTTTTCTGAAGACTTGCATGATGTCTGACTCTGAAGGGCCAGGCGCTGCCGTCAAAGCCGGCGTGGGTTCGAACCTCACTCAGCCCAGTGGTACTTCATATTTCTTCCTATATACTTTTGTCTGAGATCCTTGCATCAGAGATGATTCTGGGTCGGAATTCTTTGTTGAAGTTTGTTTAAATCTTAAATTGTAATAATATTTCCAAGCTTCAGTACTCTGTGGATCCAGAGAGTTCCTTGTATATAATGAGTGTGCTAGCGCACCAAAAATATACACTATCCGATGGGTCACATTACGAAAACTCGCCTATTCAAATATATAGAAAATTTCATCTCCAAAAACTGAAAATTTTCAGATGAAAAACTCTGATATTTTTCATATTTCTGCTCAAAACATAGATTGTGGGTACTCGTTAGAACCGCCTCGACGAGGCGGTTCTAACGAGTACCCACAATCTATGTTTTTGAGCAGAAATAAGAAGAATAATATATACCACTGTCAACCCCAGTTTTACTATATAAAAGTGCAGTTTAAGGGGGTCAAAATTATATAGGCGTGTTTTCGTAATGTTTAGAGAAATCAAGCATAAAACTTTTCCATGAAACATGTTTTTAACGTGGTGCAGTGGTTATGTCTCCTGACTCTGAAGGGAGAGGCGCTGCCGTCGATGCGGGCGTGGTTTGAACCTCACTCAGCCCAGTGGTATTTCATATTTCCCCCTAAACACTTTTTTCTGAAGTACTTGCATCATGTCTGACTCTGAAGGGTTAGGCGCTGCAGTACAGGCGTGGGTTCGAAGCTTACTCGTATTTCATATTTTCCCGTACACACGTTTTTATGAAGCACTTGCATCATGTCTGACTCTGAATGGCTAGGCGCTGCCTTAAAGGTATGGGTTCGAAGCTCACTCAGCCCAGTGGTATTTCATATTTCTCCCTCTACACTTTTATTTTCGGAAATACTCGCAAATGATCCTGGGTCAGAATTATGTGTTGAAGCTTGTTCACATCTTAAATTATAATAATATTTCCAAGCCTGGCGCTACTGTCGAAGCCGGCGTGGGTTTGAACCTCACTTATCCCGGTGGAATTTCATATTTAGATATATACACTGACCCAAAACTGAAACGTCGTCTTATAAGAATCATTTATTTCTCAACCAGACCCTAAGTCAATATGGAAACTTTTTAAGGAACTTGGAGCCAATGGGAAGGGAAATAACTCTGAATCCAGTATAAACATCAAATCAGGTGAAAAATTGGTGACACACGAAGCTGATTTGACTCAACTTTTCAATTCTTACTTCGTCAATGTCGCTTCAAGTATTAAAGAGCCAACTGTGCATTCTGACTTCGAAGAACTACAAAATTATGTCGAATCTAAAGTCACAAGCAACACTGAATTTACCATTCAATTAACAAATGTAACTTTTGTAAAAAAAAATCTAACCAATTTAAATGTGAAGAAATCAACTGGTCTAGATAATATAGGTCCAAGAGTTCTTACGATTGCAGCAAATGTTTTAGCACCCAGCCTTACTTTTATTGCGAATAAAAGCATACTCTCTGGTGAATTTCCATGTTTGTGGAAGGAAGCAAAAGTTAAACCCCTTTTTAAATCCGGTGCTAAAGATGATGTAAACAATTATCGGCCAATCTCTATTCTCCCTACTATATCAAAACTAATTGAAAAATGGATTGATAATCAATTTATGACATATTTGAATACTTATACTTTGCTTCATAAATCTCAAAGTGATTTTCGTCCTAAACATTCTACAGAATCTGCACTTACTCTTATGGTTGATTCCTGATTAAAAGCTATTAATGACGGAAAACTTATCGGTTGTGTTTTGGTAGATTTCCGAAAGGCATTTGATCTGGTCGACCATAAAATTCTACTGAAAAAATTGCAGTGTTACAAGTGTAGTGAAAAATGTCTAAAATGGTTCGAGTCCTACCTAACAAACAGAACGCAACGCGTTTCATTAAATAATAGTGTAACTGAACCTGAACATGTAACATGTGGAGTTCCTCAAGGTTCTATATTAGGACCTTTATTATTCTTACTTTTTATTAATGATTTGCCATTAGTGTTAAAGAACTCAGCAAATGTTGACCTATATGCTGATGACACCACTATTTATGATGTGCAATGTAATACAGATCAGCTTGAATCCAATCTACAATTTTCATTAAATGCAATTCATATTTGGTGTAGACAAAATGGCATGGTTTTAAATACCGAGAAAACAAATGTTATGTTGATTACTAGCAGACAGAGAAGAAGCAACTTACAAAATCCCAATTTATCTCTGAGATACAATGAAATTGACATCAAAATGACAACTATCAGCAAAATACTGGGTGTACAAATGATGAAAATTTGTTGTGGAATAATCAGCTTCTCCACGTTTCCAAAAAGGTATCTTCTTATTTATGGCTACTTGGCAAAATTCGGCAGTATTTATCCAAAGAGCATAGACTGTTATTTTATAATGCTTACATTAAGCCGCATCTAGAGTATTGCAGTACGGTTTGGTCTAATACTTCGAATAGCAATATAAGTAAAATAATTACATTACAAAGACGGGCTTGTAAATTAATCCTGTCGCAAACTTATAATGGATTTCACGAAGCGCTTCAAAGGTTAGATATTCTGTCATTTGATCAAACTGTATTTCTTAACAAAGCTAAAATTATGTACAAAATTTATAACAATTTGGCACCAACCTATTTACAGGAGTTATTCCAAATGCGCGATGCGAATCTCGATAATACTGCGTCTAATTTAAGATCTGTGACTCACAAGAATTACTTATTGCCACAACCAAAATGCAATTTATTCAAAGGTAGTTTATCGTACTCAGGCATTGTGGTTTGGAACAGCATCCCCACTGACATAAAAAATTCAAAATCACTGGACATTTTTATAAAGAAGTGTACTGATTGGATTAAAGGTTAATAATCATTTTACAACATATACAATACTTAGGCCTCCGCCGTCAGTAATTCTGAACTTCGAATACGTATATTGTATTTGCTAATTTTTTTTTATAATGAATCTCTCTCTCTCTCTCCCGCTCTCTCTCTCTCGCGCGCGCTTGTTGTCATGTTGTATGTATATGTTACATGCTGTCCTTAATCAGTCATAGCTACTACATTTACGCATAAAAACCATATGCTCTGGCATAGTTTTCTATTGGAATAGTGATACGAGATAAAGATACCTTTTGTCCTCTGTGAGAATGCTCTCAAATACGCATGCCTACTCATCTAGCGGAGGCGGGCCCCCGTAGCACAGTTGATAGGAGAGTTGACTTAATCCATTATGGCTCTCACCGTTGTGGTTCGAGCCTCGCTCGGGTGACATGTGGGAAACCCAAGTTCTGCTTACGGATGGTCAGGTTTTTTTCCCCGGGTTCTCCGGTTTACGCGCACTTTTGATGAACTCCGGTTTACGGTCACTTTTGATGAACGATCGGCTCGATATAAGTGAAATATTCTTGAAAGGGCCGTAAAACCCCAATTAAAAAAATCATCTAGTGGAACTAGATGTCTGATTACCTCCGTTGTCTGGTCAATTTGCTTCATGTCTGCGAGCAGGCAGTTGCTCCTTGGGCCTTTGCTGGTCGCATATACCATAAGTACCATTATCTCGTGCACCGCTCCATTTTAATCATTGTTTTAAATAACTTGTTGTATGTATTTGTATGTATGTAGTTTTGTTGAGGGCCCCAATGAAGATTGGTAAAACCAATTGGGCTACCCTCGTAAAATAAAGAATTTACTTACTTACTTACTTAACAATTTTGTTTTTAATGAATTAAAGAATGCTTGAAAATGTTGCTGTAGCTTTCTACTTTAGGATTATTAACAAACAACTCCTTTATATTGTGCACATGATGGTAACCGAAACGTCCGTGCAAATCTTTACTCTTTACCAGTACACAATCTGAATTGCAAGATATACACAGATAAAAATCTAGAATTTTGGTTCACCAGCTGGTTTATCCAGATTTAAGGCTAAGATATGAACATTTTTACATAGGGAGGAGATAAGATGTCCGAATACTTAGAGTAAATACGGCATAACAAACCGCTCAATCAGTCTAAGCCGTACCGCAACAGGATTGGATATTTACAATGCTTGTGCACGGTACGGACGGATATGAGACGCAACTTGAGGAACCGTATCTTTTGTGATGTGCGCCCAACGAATACTCCAATTAGCCCGCGCATCCGTGCAGCCTGAACAGTCTTCGTTGTCGCATGAAGAACCTTGCAGTCCTAGCTATATCAATGCGCCCAGTGAAGATTCTGATCAGTCTGCGCTAATGCGCAGACTGATCTGAATCGTCACTGGACGCGCATGTCCGACGGTACTTTTCCGACGTTGCAACTTATTTATCCAGTGGTAATTAATCTGTCTAGGCAGCAAATCTTGAACAATTCTGGCTTTAATTCTATTGACTTTCTCATTGTCACTAGTTAATCCTCTTACTGACGAAAAAATATGGGCCGTGCTTTGCGAAAACGTGCTTTAGGGCATATGCGAACAGCTAAGGCCCAGATCAGCCTGCGCATCCGCGCAGTCTGATCAAGCCCTCCGCTGTCCACAAAGAGAATTATTGGTTACTCAAGGATGAGACTATGCGCATGTGCAGGATGATGTAAATATGCACATGATACATGTATGCATTCTCGAATGCACTTTTTTCGCTTTACGTGGCCCATCAATCGTATTTACCGTAAATACTCTGATACAACAACTCCTCACCAATATGTCCTAAAGTTTGAACAAATCAATTAGACTACCTGCTAAAGTACCACATCTTTCCACGTCCTGTAGCGTCTGATCAGAGACTACTTTGTTACCTACCGGACTGTCCGTACAGTTATGTTTATTGCGGTATTTATTATTCCTCGTTCTGCGGCGTCCGATCAGGATCTTCTTTGTTTGCTACGGACTGTCTGTCCGTACATTTTTAGTAACTGCGGTATTGTTTATTGCCAGAACCATAATCTCGAACACAATTGCTAGCAGTGTCGAAAGATTTGCCAGTTTGTAAGTATATTTGAATAAAAGATAATATGGCGATATCAGGCCTAATTTCTATTGTATTTGTATGTTTTTTCGATCTCAGATGCTACATGTAACATATGCAATTGTGATGTTCTTGTTTCCATCATATTTGGTATCAGCGGGAAGCCATGCATTGCAAAGAAGCCTAACGAGACATTCCGTTGAGAGTTTACTTATAGAAAAACAATATAAGAGTATACAGCCAACAAATGCCCATTACGAAAACACGCCTATTCAATATACTGAAAATTTTACCATCAAAAAATGAAAATTTTCAGATAAAAAATTCTGATATTTTTCAGGATTCTACTCAAAACATAGAATGTGAGTACTCGTTAGAACCGCCTCGACGAGGCGGTTCTAACGAGTACCCACAATCTATGTTTTGAGCGGAAATAAGAAAAATAATGAATACCCCTGTAAACCCCAGTTTTACTATATAAAAGTGGGGTTTAAGGGGGTCAAAAATATATAGGCATGTTTTCGTGATGACAGTCACGAAGCCTTCACGTGGTACATGTACCGGAAGAAGAACAGATGAACATACAATGACAAAACAAACCATCTACGCACAAATAATGAAGAGCTGCAACAGAAGAACAGCCTTAGAAGACCAGTAGATAAACTACTATGGGGCTTAAACCAGTTCTTCTCAGGTGAAATCTCAATCTTGAATTCTGATGCAGCTCTAAGTTTCAAACATAACATTCCGTCCGCATAGGGGTTCCATGCCTTATCAGTCAAACATCACAGTGAAACGTGAATGATTACAAAAAAAAAAAAAAAAAAAAAAAAAAAAAATGATGATAATGCAAAGCAAAGGGCCCATTAGCGATCTGAAGCGAGAACACAAGAAAGCCACAAACAGGAGTACGACTGACCCGTCCACAAAGATTAACAGTCAAGCGCTAACCTTCTAAAACAGATTTAGGGGGAAGCTGCCATTTAGTCTGAGGACCAACTCACCGTCGTGCTGTATAAGAGGGAAGCAAAGTTATCAACAATAAATGGATTAACAGCATGCATACAGTTTGACGCAGAATATTCATGTTATAACCTATTTTGATTCCGAGTGACATTTTTAATAATTGTTCCAAAAAATCGGTTTTGCTAACAATATTTCTGAATTTATAGACTAAAACGTCATAAACTCAGGTTCCGACAGAACTTCTTGCAGAAGTGTTTTGAATAGTCGGATATTAATTCAAAACGATGGCAATACTTATTGGATTTTTACGTAGTTTATAAAATCGGTTCCCCTGCTTTTGAAGTTCAGCAGTTTAAATTTTATTGCTACTAGTTAAGTTATTAACTTGACAAAATGACCAGCAAAACGAATCAACTGAGAAATATATACACCATAGGATGTAGTACAAGGGATATTGCCATCCGCAAACGGCCAATTTACCATTACGAAAACATGCCTATTCAAATATACTAAAAATTTTACCAACAAAAAATGAAAATTTTCAGATAAAATTTCTGATATTTTTCTATTTCTGCCCAAAATATAGATTGTGGTTACTCGTTAGAACCACCTCGGCGAGGCGGTTCTAACGAGTAGCCACAATCTATGTGTTTGAGCAGAAATAAAAAAAAGTAATGTATACCCCTGTAAACCCCAGTTTTACTATATATAAGTGGGGTTTGAGAGGGTCAGAATTATATAGGTATGTTTTCGTGATGCAATTTCGAAATTTAAAGACAACCCGCTTGTTATAACTTATAGTATAGATAATATCATTAAATTTTGATACATTTGAATCCAGGTAGGTTATTTCGGATAAACATTTTCAACCATATATTCAAAGAAATTATTATAAATATTTAATACATTTGTCAGTCACCCAAATATCGGGACGTGAATTAAATTTCCATAATATTGGCCTTGTTTTCTTTATAACTGGACAACATAGTCTCTTTCGTAGCATAATTTGTACAAATCGGTTTTCCAACACTTTGTTTGTATAAGTAAGTACCAAATCAAAACATGATTTATCATGAAGAAATGAAAGAGCAAACTTATTGACAATACACAAAGTTAATGTTTATGAATCTCATAAATGAAAACAAAGCATGCTTTTGATTACAAGCAAGGTAAAAAGACTTGTCTCTTATAAAGGTTTTAATTCAATCAAGATTTTTTTGCTACTTTTCAGATTACGCGATATGGACATGCGAAACGTGGAAAACTCATAGCCATCTCTAGAAGGAAATAATTTGCTTCAACTTTTTCCACAAATTATCTAAAACCACACCAGACTTTAGTAACAAACAGGAAGTCATGTTAAATTTGTATAGAGTGTTCTTGAAAGTAAAGAACACGTATAAGCATTCTAAATGTGAATAGAGTGTCCTTGTACCTTGAAAATAAAGAACACATTTAAGAACGAAAATCAAAGTCTTGTTTTACTGCGACACTTTATATGACAGAAGTAGTATTGGGTGGCAGTGGCTTTCGTAGGCAGTAGTGCCACCCAATACTACTGACAGAGGTGCATTTGCCCTCTAGCACAGGCCTAAGTCCCAGTCAGCATTCTACGTAAATCTATATCGGGCCGTCATCTGCCCATCAGGGTAGCTGACGGGCCGATGACGGCCCAATGTAGATTTACGTAGATTGCTAGCTGGGGTGGAAGCAAATTATTTCCTGCTAGAGATGGCCCTTTTGTCACAAGGGAGGCAAACAATTTTGACCAGATTGTCTCCCCTAAAAGTGTTCTACTTCCCCTCAATTTACATCGTTTTATTTTCTAGTATATGAATAATCTGTATTGAGAAGTCATAGATTCGTTTTCCTGGGTATCCTAATAGATACCTATTTTATCATGGACCTAATAATTTTCACTGCAAAATCATGTTTCTGTATTCATCATTCAACAATAATACAATTCCTTGGAATCGCAAATGGGGACCCATTACAGCATACTTTGGCCACATCAAGCAAATCAATGCTTTCGAACATGAGCAAAATGCACATATTTAGATCTTCTGTCACATGCGTCAAGTATCATTAGGGTCTTTGCGCTACAGCCGTACATTTGTAGTATCCAATGATTCTGCTAGCAAATAGCGAAGACCCTGATCAGACTGGATAACAGCACAGGCTGATCTGAGCCTTCGCTGTCTGCATATACCCGAAAGCACGTTTTTGTATGGCCCAGCCCATACAAAAATCAAACATAATTCCCAAATCTAATAGAAAATTACAGTTGACTATCGTTATCTATAATCTGAAAGGACCAGAACTTTTGGTTAGATATAACAATAGTTTAATAGTTTGCGATAAAAGGAGCCAAAATGTAAAAAAAAAAAAAAAAAAAAAAAAAAAAAAAACACATATCGAAGATTAAATTAATATTGCCTTTTTAGTTCAAAATGTCTACGTAGAAGTTTGAAATATCAATATTTACGATAATGAGTGATGAGTGTCAACACTTTATAAATGTTGCATTACTCATAATGTAAGTTTTTAAATGTACATATCCACGTGGGCCACGATAAAAACCAATACATACCTGTATAGGGCTATTCAATATCTACACAATGGTATATAAATGTACATGTTAGACTAAGTGTAAGACATAAAATTTGCCATTTGAATACACGCAGTCATTGACCACTGCAGTAAAAATGGTTGGTAGAAGCGTCGACAAAAAAGATGAAATACGGGCTTACATCAAAGCTCGCTCAAAACTTGGTTGTTTTTTTGAAGAAGCTGATGACTGAAATTTCTACTGCTTTTGGACCTTCTTGTGTGTCTAATGACACAGTTCGGCGGTGGAAAAAGAAATTTGATTCTAGTGTAGAGTCCATCAAAAATGCACCGAAATCAGGTAGGCCAAAATCTGCATCTCGTAAAGAAATCGTTTCCAAAATAAAGGAAATCACTGAAGGAGATGCCAGATTTACAGTTCGTGATATTGCATGAAAGGTAGGCATATCACTATCAACGGTTCATCTTATTTTGAAGAAGCATTTGAAAGTCAGAAAGATTTCTGCTAGATGGGTGCCACATCTGTTGACTGACGAGCAAGAGGCAACGGGTTAAAGTGGCCAAAAAGCTGCTTCAAATGTTTCCAAAATATGACAAAAAGCTGTTTGCCAATGTCGTCACAGGTGATGAAACCTGGGTCCATTATTTTGAGCCCGTCAAAAAGGTTAGCAATAAGATCTGGGCCACTAAACACAGCAAACGCCCAATAATTGCCAAACGTTCTTTGAGTGCAAAGAAGGTTTTGTATGCAATCTTCTTCTCTGGTGAAGGAGTCGGAATAAAAGTGCCAGTGAAAAAGGGCAAAAGCATCGCCGGAAAGTACTACAAAGACATAATACTAAAGAAACTGAAAAAAGTATTATCAGAAACGACGCCCTGCCACTGGTTTTAAACATGTCGTCTTCTACATGACAATGCCCAGCTCATACCTCCGCAATAGTTACGGCGTTTTTGAAGAAAGAAAAAGTAACTGTTTTGCCTCACCCCCCGTATTCCCCAGACCTTGCCCCATGTGATTTCTTTTTGTTTCCGAAATTGAAAGCATTCCTTGCTGGGCGGAAATACCAGTCCCGACAGGCACTTGGATCTGCCATTCATCAGTACCTTATTACTGTGCCCAAATCAGCGTACCGTGACGCCTTCAAGAAGTGGATACATCGGCTGAAACTTTGCATTTCTAGCCACGGGGAGTACTTCGAGGGAATGAAATGAGTACTTTTGGGCTAACTTGAAATTTGAAGTCTCCAGATAGAAATAAGCAATTCATTTCGAACATCCCTCGTATCTTTATAATATTTAACCATTGGTCAGTGTCATCAAAACTAACCACAAATTGACATGCTGATAATGGTCTGTACGAAAGAAGCTCAGTCTGTCTGAGAGTTACTTGGGGAAAACTGTTAAAAAAGAAAAGACCAGAGAGTGCCACAATCACAAGTCGCAGCCATTCCCTGACATCAAGAGGAAGACGAAAGAGACACAAACCAACAAGCGCAAAACAAACAGACGCACTAATAGCACACAGACCAGCTCTCTCCACAAGCTAGGTAATCGTAATTAAAAACACAATGCAAAACACAAGGCAAAACAAAATTTAAATCGGCTAGTAGAATAAATCACAAAGCTGCACAGAATAAGAGCAACACCGGAACCACCGCATTAGAACGGTCAGCAGTATAAACCACCGGGGGTTTAAAGCACTTTAACAATCAATTTACTTCACCCTGGGTACCGATGCTACTCTTAATACATAAATACATAAACATTCGGTTCGCATAATGGCTCCCTACACAGTCGATGCATCATAGCGAAAGCATAAAGATCAAATAAATCACTAATCAAAGACGATGATTCAGATCAGTTTCTGCACACACAGAAACAGAGTACATAATATACAAATTACTTAAAATTCTTAATTATGAATGAATTCATCACGAAAACATACCTATATAATTTTGACCCCCTTAAACCCCACTTTTGTATAGTAAAACTGGGGTTTACAGGGGTATACATTATTTTTCTTATTTCTGTTCAAAACATAGATTGTGGGTACTCGTTAGAACCGCCTCGGCGAGGCGGTTCTAACGAGTACCATAATCTATGTTTTGTGCAGAAATATGAAAAATATCTCAGTTTTTTATCTGAAAAGTTTCAGTTTTTGGAGATAAAATTTTCTATATATTTGAATAGGCGTGTTTTCGTAATGCAACCAAACAAGGAAAATGTTGAGAACGTGGTGTATAATTCTCTTCATCCACAAACATAGGACTTATGTGTGAGTTATTCAGTTAAACCATTAAATGCTGCCTTAGGAATGCATGTACATGTATATGTTTCAGTACGCTGTTTTGTAAGTCTGATCTTCAGTGTTATTCTGTATGAGGCCTGATCTGTGTGGTACACTCTGTACAGTCTCATCACGAAAACATGCCTATATAATTTTTATCCCCTTAAACCCCACTTTTATACAGTAAAACTGGGGTTTACAGGGGTATACATTATTTTGCTTATTTCTGCTCAGAAACATAGATTGAGGTACTCGTTAGAACCGCCTCGCCGAGGCGGTTCTAACGAGTACCCACAATCTATGTTTTGAGCAGAAATATGAAAAATAAAAAAAAAAAAAAATATCTGAAAATTTTCAGTTTTTGGAGGTGACATTCTCTATATATTTGAATAGGCGTGTTTTCGTAATGTGGTATTTGTATGCCACACATATACCAACAGTATCATGCATCGTGTATTATCAGGCTGAGTCTGTTCCTGAATACCTTACTATCAACAATGGTCAGTTTTTTCACTGTCCAGGTACAAGATATGGTAATCATCTGGCATGTAGATAGTTCGACCATTAACCCAATATGTGCATAATATCCTTTCCGAAAATAAATACATAAATAAAATAATAAAATAAATAATAATAAAAAAAAAAACAACAGAAAAAAAAACACAGTACCAAGTGCATTATTGCTGAACTTGCTAACTGTGGTCAGGAAAAAAGGCTGACACAAATGAATATTCTGGACTTATGAAATAACTTTGAAAAAATCAGTGTTTATATAAGTGTTGTCATATGGACTGGTAATACATGTGTAGCTTCCTCCACATTTAGAAATTCTTGAGCTTTGTACCATATAATACTGGGTTAGACAAAGCTTACCAGTCGTGTCTGCAGTTAAACAGAGAAAGGAGATGAAAGAGACAAAACAGGCTACAAGATGTAATAGAAAGATGGCATAAAAAGACAAGTGCAAGAAATAATCGTCACGAAAACATGCCTATATAATTTTGACCCCCTTAAACCGCACTTTTATACAGTAAAACTGGGGCTTACAGGGGTATACATTATTTTTATTATTTCTGCTCAAAAACATAGATTGTGGGTACTCGTTAGAACCGCCTCATCAAGGCGGTTCTAACGAGTGACCACGATTTATGTTTTGAGCAGAAATATGAAAGTATCAGAATTTTTCGTCTTAAAATTTTCATTTTTTGGTGGTACAATTTTCAGTATATTTGAATAGGCATGTTTTCGTAATGTGAGACAGTCTACCTTCTGATCTGCTGCTATTATCAAACCTCAGTGGCTCGGCTTACCAATGTCTAGAAAACATTTTCCTGGTCCCAAAAAAGTTAGAGTCATTGCAAATATATGTGAAAATACCCAGGAAATGCCACAATTACTAAGCACAACCTTCCCAAGGCACCAAACGAAAGAAAGCTGAGGAACGAGTAAGGCATTAAGAAAACACGCCTATTCAAATATATAGAAAATTTCACCACCAAAACCTGGAAGTTTTCAAATAAAAGTTCTGATAATTTTTCATTATTCTTCTCAAAACAAAGGTTCTAACGAGTACCAACAATCTATGTTTTAAGCAGAAATAAGAAAAAAATGTATACCCCTGTAAACCCCAGTTTTACTATATAAAAGTGGGGTTTAAGGGGGTCAAAATTATATAGGTATGTTTTCGTGATGGACAACACAAACGCCACATATGAAACTATAGACCCACAAACAAAGGAGAGCAGCAACAAAAGAATCGCCTTCGAACGGTCAGTAGTAAAACCACTGGGGGTGGACATGCGGTGGGTTTTATTCGCGCGAAACCCCAACCCTTAATTCTGATGCAGCTCCAGATTAAACATTACGAAAACACGACTGTTCAAATATACTGAAAATTTCACCACCAAAACTGAAAGTTTTTAAATAAAAATTCTAATATTTTTCATATTTCTGCTCAAAACATAGATTGTGGGTACTCGTTAGAACCGCCTCACCGTTTTTGAGCAGAAATAAGAAAAATAATGTATAACCCTGTAAACCTTAGTTTTACTATATAAAAGTGGGGTTTAAGGGGGATCAAAATTATATAGGCATGTTTTCGGGATGAATATATGATCGACAGGAGGGCCCCATGTGAAACATTGGTCATGCTGTTTCAGAGACACGTTGCAAGACTACATACTTTTATATATGTTTATAGCCCAGTGGCAAGGGCAAATATATGTAACTCTCAACGGAAAAAAATGATTGTTACTGCACGTTTACTATTGTACGTTTCAGCTATTTGTATTTAATATATTTTGAGAAAATGATTGTTCAACATTTTCCCCATGCAAAATGTATGGGACACAAATCTGACCTCGCTTTAAAAAGGTCAAAGGTCTTCCTAGGATCATCATTTCAACAAACTTGGTAGATCTTGAGTCCCAAACGCTATATGCCAAGATTCAGTCTCAAAATGTTTTTAATATATATGGGCATGGCGGCCATCTTTTTGAATGGTGCGAAACTCTTTGAACAAATCATCAATACCCCTCTGACAAAACCCACATGTGAAATCCGGTGAAAATTGGTCAATCGGTTTCATAGAAGAAGATGTTGAAAGATTTTACAGTTTTATACATGTATATAACCCAGGGGCAAGGCAGATATCCCCCAATTGACAATTTACTTTTTTTTACCATAATCATACATTGTTTCCGCCATGAGCCTTTGATACATTTTGAGAAAGTGATTTTTTAATGTCTTCCCCATACATCTGTGTTGGAACGTAAATTTAACCTTGCCGTAAAAATGACAAAGATCAACCTTTGAACAAACCTGGTAGACCTTGTCCAAGATTCAGCCTTAAAGCTTTCTTAGTTCTGGAGATTATAATTTTAAGTGTTGTTACCATATATGGGCATAGCGGCCATCTTAATCAACGGACAGTGACCGTGAAATATCTGATGATAATACCGGGATACATTTTCTTAATTTCTCCATATAACATATGCTGTGGGTAAGCATTAGTCGAGGCGCTTCAAATGCGTAACCACAACGTGTTTTTTTATGTAAAACTAGAGAAAAGTATCCTAGAATTATTATAGAATACCCCTCCTTAACAATTCCTTTGAGCTCAGTATGCTTTGACTTTCCCCTATATTTATGATATTACATCTACCAATGTAATAAATCTCAACAAGTCTGGTAATGCAGAAAAAGCATAGAAATAATGGAACGTATTTTAATGCAACCACAATACTGAAATGTCTCTAGGGCAAGAAAAAGATTTAGAGTCATATTGTTGCAATATGTCATCCATGGTAATTAAATAAAAACTTTGTTAATATTGTACATTTGCTTCAACCATATCGACAAGAGAATATTATTTTTAATTAAAAAATACGGTTCTTTCTAAATAACAATTGTGCAAAGGATTGAAATAAAGAGTTTTCCAGTTTGTCATTAATAACAGTTGGAATAATGACTTAGCGAAACACGCCGTTGCATGTAAGGAAGTAAACAATCTGTTCTAGTCCCTTTAATTCATCACGAAAACATACCTATATAATATTGACCCCCTTGAACCCCACTTTTATATAGTAAAACTGGGGTTTACAGGGGTATACATTATTTTTCTTATTTCTGCTCAAAAGAATATATTGTGGGTACTCGTTAGAACCGCCTCGACGAGGCGGTTCTAACGAGTACGCACAATCTATATTTTGTGCTAAAATTAGAAAAAAAAAATATCGGAATTTTTATCTGGAAGTTTTCAATTTTTGGAGGTGAAATTTTCAATATATTTGAATAGGCGTGTTTCGTAATGTTTAGAAGCAAATTACTAATTAGCCTACATCGTATGTAACTATCTTTTTCTTTTTTTTTTTTTTTTTTTTTGAAAAAAAAAAAAGAAAAAAAAATGTACATGATTAATTAGAAAGTTTTAAGCTACACTAGATTGTACATCGTGAAAAACAAGAGAGTCTTAAGACAGACTACTGTCTTTTCGACATCTCTCGGAAAGATGTTTTTTGCTTGTTTGCTTGGAGTTTTATAAAAAATGAACATATTTTGTTTTAATTGACCATATCTTATCACAGACCATTTTCTTTTCTGTTTCTGAGTTTTGTTCTCAAATATTTATAGCAAAATTTAGTTTACGGCCAAAAATTAGTCTGAACTATGCAATTACTATGGTAAAGTTATTTTTTTAACTTTTTGCCTAAGAAAATATTTTTTTTTACTTTTCTTCATTGAATTTAAAGCATTGATGTTTAACAAAAATGTTGTGAAAATTTCAGAAAAAATGAACAAGCAGAACCTGTTGAAAAGCTGCCTCAAAGTTACCTACCTTACATATTTCTGCATAATTTGCATTCATTTTTAATATGGGCAAAAAGTGAAAATATTTGATTTTTTTAAATCATTGACTATATTTAAACTTTTTGTGCATCGTAAGTTACGACAAATGTTTTTTTTTTTTTTTGTTGTTGTTGTTGTTGTTTTTTTCATTAAATAATGACATGCGAGGCGGTTCTAACGAGTACGCACAATCTATGTTTTCGAGCAGAAATAAGAAAAATAATGTATACCCTTGTAAAACCCAGTTGTACTATATATAAGTAGGGTTTAAGGGGGTCAAAATTATATAAGCATGTTTTCATGATGTTGTGCACGCCTCATTCAAGGCGTGATTCTTTTTACAATTTAACGGTTACATGTAACGCTAGTATTTGAGCCGCAGCGCATTACGAAACCAAGCCCATTCAAATATATTGAAAATTTTACCACCAAAAAATGAAAATTTTCAGATAAAAAATTCTCTTATTTTTCTTATTTCTGCTTAAAACATAGATTGCGGGTACTCGTTAGAGCCGCCTCGTCGAGGTATACCCCTGTAAACCCTAGTTTTACTATATACAAGTGGGGTTTAAGGGGGGTCAAAATTATATAGGCATGTTTTCGTGATGGTGAATAACGTACCTTCAGAAATCTACGCCCAACGATGATTCAATTCAACCTGCGTACCGCACAGTCTGGTCAGTCTGAATTGTCCGCAAGAAGGAACTTTGCATTACTGGCTTCCAAAATGTGCCCAGTTAAGAATCTGAACAGACAGCGTTTCTGCGCAGGCTGATCTGAATGTTCTCTGGGCGCACATGTCCCATCACGAAAACATGCCTATATAATTTTGACCCCCTTAAACCCCACTTTTATATAGTAAAACTGGGGTTTACAGAGGTGTACATTATTTTTCTTATTTCTGCTGAAAACATAGATTGTGAGTACTCGTTAGAACCTCCTCGTCGAGGCGGTTCTAACGAGTACTCACAATGTATGTTTTCAGCAGAAATATGAAAAATATCAGAAATTTTTATCTGAAAATTTTCATATTTTGGTGGTAAAATTTTCAGTATATTTGAATAGGCGTGTTCTCGTAATGTAGGTATTTTTTTTTTCTAATTTTCTAATGTTGCAACTCATTTCTTGCGCAGTTTAGGAAAGGGCCCTTATGCCATATGCGGGCTTTGTCATTTCGTGCAATAAGTCGCTTTTATGCGAATTGTCTAAAAGTCTATTTTATGGGGAAATAAGAAAATTATCACTAATCTGTCGTCTGCCTCAGGAGTGGTAAAGGTTTAAAATGTGTCTATTCTCCGTAAACAATGGTCAGATTTTGCTGAGAGATATGGAACAAAACGAGAAAAAATGCATGAAACTGCAGCACTTTCAAGGCAATTCAACTGCCACGCTCTCAAGGTAAATACAGCATACGGCGCATTGGTATAATTCGTTTCTTATCGTTTAGGGGTTGATATTTCATGTAAAGGTTCTTCTCAACAGACAATTCATATGAACTGGCTCGTACTATATACAGGGGTGTGCAGGAGGGGGGGGGGTATGAAAATATTTTAAACCCTCGCCTGCTGCGATTAAGTACGGAAGGGTTAGAGGTTAACTCTTTGTGCATTTGATCGAGGTGCTTAAAAGTAGTTTCGTTTCTTTTGACGGTGTTCCGTAGGGACGTTATAAAAGTGAATGGCTATCGAACGCACTCATTTAATTGCGACAGGGGAGTGATTTGTATAAGTTAAGAGTAATTTCAACATCCTTTTTAAACTGTTCTGTTCCACTCGAGATTAAGAAAAAAGATTCTTATTTCAACTTTTTATCGTAAGAATAATTTACGACACTGCATTTTAGATACCGTATTCGATCTTATTACCACACATACCCATATAAGCGCACAGTCAAGCTATTTCGTAGTCTTCAGATTACAGCCCGTGTGTTTTTATCTACTTTTGTCTACAAGCATATGTTGTAGGTACTCATTTGAATTGCCTCGACTTGTCGAGGCAATTCAAAGGAGTACCAACAGCATATACTTTTAGAATTTTTTTAGAAAAAAAAAGCACATAAGCATCTTAAAATAATTCTCTCATGAAATATTCAGCTGATTTTGTTTCTTTAACGCGCGCCTAATTAGGTGATTATTTTACAACACGATTTTTTTTTTTTTTTAATTTTGAAAAACTTAAGCGCACAGTGCGGTAATTAGATAGTAATTAGATAATACGGTAGTATATTTTGACTGTACTTGAAACAGATAACTATTGGCGTCATAATATGGGCCGTTTCAACCGAAAATTGCCTTCAAACATAAGCAATATGCGCTGATTCAGATCATTCTTGACATGCGCAAACTATCATCCGGGGCTTTGCGCTCCATTCAACCGGTTTGTAGTATCCAATGATTCTGTTTACAGACAGGGAAGGCCCTGATCAGACTGCGCGGATGCGCAGGGTGATCTGGGCTTTCGCTGTCTGCATATGTACGAAGACGCACTGTCGCATGGCTTAGCCCATATAACGTTTACTCTCTGAGTGCTTGGTAAATAATCCAGCGGACGGCATTTAGAAACAGTTTTCTTACATGTATTTGTCCCAGAAAACAGGCTTTGCCATTTCATGCAAACAGTCTTCTAAGGATATATCAAAACCTGTTGTTTGAGAAAAATAGGGGACATATAATCAATTAGCCTAGTTAGTGCTAAAGGTTAAATAGTGCAAAAAGTAGTCCACTGGAGAAAATGTATCTGGCGCAGCAATACCGTATTTATCTTAAGTATTCGTATAAATAGGATATACAACAAGACTAGTCACTGCAAAATGGGACTTCACAGTTTGTCACTCTTCCAGCACATCATAGACGAATTAACAGGCAGTAAAATGGACTTATTCAAATTTTAGGACAATTATTTAAAAGTAAATATGACCCAATATTTAGAAAAAATACAGTGCATTAAAGGAGTAGAAATAGAGACTTTTTTTTTATTTATTTATTTTTTCTACTTATTCGGTAAAGCGATGCATAAGCATATAATTTTCAGCACGGTAAAATGCATTTTACCTTTACCGCTCTCTGGACTAATACAACAGATGACACATTGATATTTTTCTTATTTTTCTCAGAAAACAGTATTTTACAAATCATGCAAATTGTCTCCACTGGAGACAATTTGCATGATCTGTCAAATTATATTTTCTGGGAAAATAAGCAAAATGATTGAATAAGTCGTCAGCTGAAATTTTACCCAGAGAGCTCTATACTTCTTGCTAACACCATGCTGTGTTTATCAGAGGTCTTACAATACCGATTTGATTTAGTTAATATTATCAGCAACTTGCACAGGGTTAAATGTGTGAATCGTAGAATTATCCCTTTCAACCCCCGAGTTTCTGAAATAGATTATTCTTTGATTTTGGACATACCTACTGTTGCAAGTGGGGTGTCATTCAAAAATCCAAAACCGAATGAAAACCAGTGCATAAATAAATGTCACTAGCCGTCTCATCTGGCTCTACGTTGTTTGCAAAACTAAATGGTTTGGTCTGCCGGGTTGAAAGTGATAAGTATGGGCTTTGTAAACGCATTTTTCAAGTAAACACAAGAAGTCACCAACTAGACATCTCATAGAACGTCATTTACAACACAGTGGGGCTGATCGGGTGTGGCGAAGGTGTTGTGTATCTTTCGTCACTGGGGCGTCCAACTGATTTTGGCTTACAGTTGGGCAAGGCCCTGCAGGTAAGGGTAGAGCGGAGTGTTTTTATTTCTTCTGTTTTTTTTTTTTTACTTTCATTCTTGTTCTTTTTCTTCCCTACCCCTCTCTTTCTTCTCCTCTACTATCTCCCCTATCTCTTTTCTCTCTTTCTCTAGGAGACAACACATACTGACCCACAAGGGTTGACATGTCGTTAAACCGCAACACAATCAACCAATTCACAACACAGCTAGCTCAATAAAAGCCTATCCCTTATATCCCCAAGTTTCTAAATTTCATTATTGTATTTGGCCATGTCAATTGATGCAAACAATGTAGATCCAGATGAGACGGCTCGTTACGAGCCGTCTCATCTGGATCTACATTGTTTGCACAGGTATTTGTTCGGTCTGTCAGGCTGAAAAGGTTAAATTAAACAAGGTCTGTAAAACTATGAACTAATATTTATTCTTTCAGAATAAAAACAGTAAAAATAGAAAAGCAAATTAAATTGTAAAAAGCACATTTACAGTAGTATGTACAGTCTTAAGATATAACATTCAAAGACAATTTTAGAAGACTGAAATTAAATAGAAATGCAACGCTGAAAACAAGTCGATCTTTATTGTAACCCCAAAAGCTCACCTAACATGTCCAACGGAATGCTTTAGAAACTACATATTGATATACATGTAGCTAATTTAACATATAGTCAGGGTTTCCATTTCTTATATCTTGCAAAAACCACAACACTGCAATCGAAAATATATACAGTATTGTTTTTTTTTTTTTTTTTTTTTTTTTTTTGTTTGTTTGTTTGGGTTTTGTTTTGTTTGTTGTTTTTTTTGTAATAATAAAACCTGGAAATTGCCGGACGCAAAACCACCGTATAGCAATCTGAAACTAATTGCAATTTGGCGAAATGAATGCATTTTGCATGGTACTGTTTTCGATTTTACCTAGCAACTGTAAGTTATGTTAACAGGTATATACTTACAGGTTAATAGATAGACCTGTACAGTTGATGTCTAGATATAAATGACTTCTGAATGTTTAAAATTCATGTCGCGTTTTGTTAAATGGCTCGTATTATGTGAAATTTCGATGAATATTTTTGTTTGCGGAAATTACTTGACTTATTGTGTTTTGTCTTAATGCATTCTTAATGAGTGTAGTCCGTCAACAAATGTTTTAAAAATGTGTAAATAGCAACTTTTGCAGAGAACTCCCTCAGCATGCATTTTAGAGGCTTGCATAAGTATAAAATCGTATTGTATGAATTAATCTAAAACACGAACGCCCAAATGTTATCTGGTAAGTTTAAAATATTTCATTCAAAATGATATAGTAAATTTTCCAAAACATGCGTTCTCTTTCAAATATATCGCAGCGGCCATGTTTCATCAGAAATCGGACACTTTTTGTGCCGGTCCATTTCTATGAACCTGCTTATACATGTACATGACATCGAAAAAATAAAGCAGAAGGTGTATTCGCGAAATACGGTTTGCGTGCGAACTTTTAAAATTTCTTTTAAGCAGTAAACCAGGGTACGCTCACTTGATTGCAGAAAACAAGTCCCAATGTCACTTTTGGCATTATATTTGCATACACACATGAGAAATAAACATTTTGGTTTCTGCTTTGAACTTTATTTTCTTTTTGTTTCCTCGGACGTTAATCTGAATACGCACGATTTTGTATACTTGGAATTTGTTATCAACTGGGCCCTGTAGAAACATGCCAGTTCTCGCGAAATGCTATGTATGCATATCTCATCACGAAAACATGCCTATATAATGTTGACCCCCTTAAACCCCACTTTTATATAGTAAAACTGGGGTTTACAGGGGTATACATTATTTTTCTTATTTCTGCTCAAAAACATAGATTGTGGGTACTCGTTAGAACCGCCTCGTCGAGGCGGTTCTAACGAGTACCCACAATCTATGTTTTGAGCAGAAATATGAAAAATATCAGATTTTTCATCTGTAAATTTTCATTTTTTGGTGGTAAAATTTTCTGGATATTTGAATAGGCATGTTTTCGTAATGTGCAATACAGATGTTATATATTCAGGCATGTCCAAATCTTCCTATACTAAAATAAATTGTATATCTTTCCGATTGTAGGGTTAGCAAAATTTTAAATTGGAACCCGTACTAATAATATAACAAATAAAAGACTTCGCGAATAATATGCAGAAAAACGCACACCAAAAAAAAAAAAAAAAAAACACATAAATACCAATGTCCCGTAAAGTGGACTTTGGCAAAGAGTGTAGACGCAGATCAGACGCCACAGTGCAGCGTCTGATCAAGGTTTGTCACTAAACTGCATGGAAACTCACAGTATTTTATATTTGATATTGACTAAATTCACTTCAAACAGCTATCACGCTGGCTTAGACATTTTTCGCTTTCCTGTTTGGGTCTTTCCTCGGAGGAACAAAATGTTCCTCTCCCTTCTGGCTGCATATTCCTTTCTTTAAAAGTAGCCCCAGTTGTAAATAAATGTAGCAGGGAAACATTTTTTTTTGCTATAGTGGTCTCCCTTTTAGAAGGGGACATCAAAGTCTGAACTTAAGAGTGTTCTCTATGAGATTGGATACACATGGTGAATATGTCCAGCCATATTGTTTTTGTCTTTTTTTTTTTGTGTGTGTGTGTGTGTGTGTGTGTGTGTGTGTGTGTGTGTGTGTGTGTGTGTGTGTGTGTGTGTGTGTGTGTGTGTTTCGTTTTTTCATAAGTCGATTTAAATGAACCCTTTAGCTACAAAAAATAAATAAATAAATAAACAACTAATAAACAAGCACGTCCTCTTAATTTCTGACTTGCCGCCGCAACCTCCCTCCCCTCCTGTCCCCCAACTCAACCCCGCCACCCCGTCATCACCACCTTAGTGGGTTCTTACCTGAAGCTATAGTATGGACAGGTTGATTAAATTATATTTTCCCCATGTAATGGAAGGCTGCTCTCGAACAAACTGAAGTCTGGCGTACTCCTGTGTTCATTTAAGCATAATACAGTATACTCTCGTTATCTCGACCGCGCTTATCTCGAATAACCGCTTATCTCGAAGTGAAAATTTGGTCCCTGTTTTAATATGAAAATCCAACAGATAACAAAATATTGTGGAAAAGAGGAGAAATTGCTCCTAAGGAGCAATTTCTCCTCTTTTCCACAATATTTTCAATATATCTGTAACTTCAGGGGGCAATTTACATATTCATTTGTTAAATGTGGTTGTTCGATCAATTGTTTTCTTTTATTCCGCAACTCTGATATGTCGAGGTACGGATATCTCGAAGTGTTTCAAAGGGACCCTTGGAATTCGAGATAATGAGAGTCGACTGTAGTTTTATTTGTTTCCGCAGTATTTGGATATTGATTTCATAAGGAAATAAAAGTATAATCCAGTTTAAGGTTGACCGACGAGTACCTCAACCAACACCACACTGTAGGCAGATCCAGAAGACGACAGACAGGCGATAGGTTTTCTTTTTATCAGAAAATAGGCTTTTGACATTTCATGCAGACAATTCGCATAAAATGTCAAAACCTATTTTCTGGGGAAAATAAGAAACACATTTCAAAATGTCGTCCGCTGAAACTTTTACCCAGGATGCATAGCGTTAAGCTAGAGAGTACTTGACACTGCAGCGGTCATTACTGGACGACATTACCATGGAAACGGTAATTCTCCTGCCATTCGCTATTGCTGATGCAAATTATTTCAGAGCAATTGACAGTAGTCTATAATTTCTGAACCAACGACTTAAAATATCTGAGACAAACAATATCATACAATAAGACTTTGTCGCGGAACTATTCAATTACAAGTGCATGTGCATTGCTGATCTCTATAAATTAATTGACTGTTAATGAAGGAAGTCTTAGGCTGAACTTAAATTTCAACGCTCTTATTAGTTCGAATCTTGTAATCAATCTTGCTTCCGTCAGTTCGTTAATATGCTTTAAGCATGCCATGTCAACATGTACAAAAGATTGCAGGGATATTTATATAGTTATGGGAGAAGACGAAAATGTATTTGAGATGCAACAGCTTGACAAACCGTGTTATTTGATGCAAATGTGAAGAAAATGTGATGAAAATCAGAAACGTATCCAGCTTTTGAGACAAAAAATATTTTATTGGTGCTGACAATTTGAATATTTTATTATATATTAATATTAAACTTATTATGAATTTTGAAACATAACAATGTGCTAAACCTAAATAAACACTATTTGGTCTGTATATGTGTAGAGCTTAACTGATTTTCCTGAATATCGCAGTGTTCATTACGAAATCACGCCTATTCAAATATATTGAAAATTTCATCACCAAAAACTGAAAGTTTTAAGATAAAAATTCTCGCCGAGGCGGTCCTACTGAGTACCTACAATCTATGTTTTTTAGCAGAAATAAGAAAATTAATGTATACGCCTGTAAACCTCAGTTTTACTATATAAAAGTGGGGTTTTAGGGTGTCAAAATTATATAGGTAGGTAGACAATAATTTTCTTATATATATTTTTAGAACATCATTTAATATGCAAAGTGGCGGCATCTCTGAAAATGATTTTGAAATCTCTTCAATTTTTATCTAAATGTGATCAAAACTGCACGAAAAGGCAGATTTATCATATTTTTTTTTATCTCAGATATATATTACTCAACAACCTTGCTTATCCCTTAAACTATATGCAGCCGAAGTCTAAGGGACTCTCTGAAATACTTCGAGATATCCGTACTTTCTACAAACCAGATTTGCAGAACTGAGGAAAAATAATTCAGACAACCACATTTAACAAAAAAACGTGTAATTAAAATTCTGAAGCTTGAGATATATTGAAAATATTTTGGTGATATTTCCACAATATTATGTTACCTGTTGTCAAATTTCCATGTTTAAACAGGGACCAGATTTTCACATCGTGATAAGCGGTTACTCGAGATAAGCGAGGTCGACATAACGATAGTCTACTGCGTGGGCCTCATTTATCCTCGGCCAAGGGGTTAGAGCCAGATCAGACGCCATAGAAGGCAACATCTGATCAGGACGTACAATGTTTGCAACCCAGCTAGCATATTTCAGACACATCAACTGTAAAATTAAATTGTCTAAATTTTAGGATAATTGTGTTAAAATACAGTCGACTCTCGTTATCTCGAATTCCAAGGGACTCACTGAAACACTTCGAGATATCCGTACCTCGACATATCAGAGTTGAGAGAGTGAGGAAAAGAATAAATTGAACAACCATATTTAACAAAGGAAGACGTAATTTGACTCCTGAAGTTAGAAATATATATACATAATAATGAAAAATGCTTTATAATCTCGGGCCTGGTTGTGTCGGCTAGAAGATGTCTTCGAATATATCCAAACACGGGACGATTTAGATTATACTGCGCATCCACACAGTTTTCTCAGAACCTTTACTCTCTATTATACGCAGTATAAAATTGTATAATCAAAAATTACTTTACATGGACAACGAGTACCCTGCTTAGACTGCGCATCTCCACAGTTTAATCAGAGCCTTTGTTATTCATTAAATACTTTACACTGTCCAAATATGTTGTACAGGTACACACGGACAGTAAAGTCCCTGATCAGACTGCTCATCGCAGTTCATCGGGAACGCTTGACAGTGATCATGAGACACTGTTCACTATCTATATACATGTACACTCTACCCGTACAACGAAGGTCCTGATTAGACGGTGCAGTCTGATCCGGGCGTTCACTGTCCTCATAATATTATGCCCAGAAGGCGCTTTTTTCCACATGGTGACTGGAAAAAACTCCTCATCAACAAATAAGGCTAGGTAACTGCTACAGTACTTTACAGATTATGATTACAGAGTTCTGTACCGTTCTGGCATTTCATGAATTGCCGTATTTACCATAAATATTCGTGTTCCTTAACTCCTTATCAAACTGAATGCGTCTATTTCATTAACCATGAATGTGTCTAAAATTAATATGTGAATGGCAAACAGTGTAGACCGTGATCAGACGCCGCGTTCTGCGGCGTCTGATCTGGGTCTACACTGTTTGCTCAGGCCTGTCTTTCCGAATACTTAGGATAAATACTTGTACGGCATCAACAGATGAATGTTGACTGACATACAGGAAAAACTGAAATTTCATGGGAGGAAAAATCAGCACAACTCAAGAAATTTTACTGCAAACATGTTAAACATGAGTATTTTAAACATTGGAATTTTATACTACATTACAGAGCTCCATGGAAATTCTATGTTTGGTTACGTTTGCGTAAAGAAATTAAAGAGTTGTTTCCGAAGCTGAATGCTGAATCATTAACCTGTAAAGCAGACAGCATTGGTAAACATTCGCCAATTTATAATTCTACGTTTTATATAAAATCTGTCAAAAGTACATACGCATAAAAAAGGCATAAAAACACTATTTTCTATCTTGAAATATTATACCATATTTCCGCTAGATAATTGTTCAGATTGGCTTGAACAAACAGTGTAGACCAAGCTCAGAGGCACAGAGTGGCATCTGGGCAGGGTCTCTACTGTTTCCCACTCATCCAGCAATTTCAGACAAATCATTTTTAGTGTAACTGACTAGTCCAAATTGAGTCCTCCGCAGAACGTACTTAACCGACGATTAATTTACCTTAAACACACATTACAAAATAACTTTAAAATATACAGGTTAAATCACTGTAAATGTTTTTCAAACCTTTATCGTTAGATTTTCGCGAGGAGTCATTTCTAGGACAAGTATGGTTAGATGTTGTGGTGTCCGAACATTTGGGTAAATGCGGTATAACATATCAAGGACAGTTAACTGCTTGGAGAACAATGTATCTCTGCAAGCGCAATCACTCTGGTAACGACAGCTGACTCCCAGGACTATCCGAATCCCGACTCCATTGGCTGTCCGAAGCACTACTCCATGGGCTTAGCACTGTAAGATAACAAACAATATTTCATACTATTTACCCTAAGTATTTGGAGAGTCATGCCCGAGCAAACAATGCAGGCCCAGATCAGACGCCGCATAACGCGGCGTCTGATCTGGGTCTACACTGTTTGTCAGTCATCTTTTAGTTTTTAGATGCAAGACTAGGTTAAAAAATAGACCAGTTCATATCATTAGGACAGGTATGGTAAGAAGATAAGGTATCCAAATACATAGGGTTTTTTTGTTTGTTTGTGTTGAGGTTTTACGGCCCAGTCAACCCAATGGGGTCATGTCGAGCGCGGTCAGTTTACCTAACCACACGTTTACTGGGCAGGCTTAGTCCTCTAAGCGGTTAACCAGTATTGTGCACATTCTTCGCCAGAAACTGACAACTGCCCTTCTTGAATCAGCGGAAGGGAGAGAATGACCGTAGAAAATATTTCATGATCAATCTCCACGAAAGAATGTTGCCGACCTCGGCGGGGGTTGAACCCGCGACCTCCTGGTCTCCAGTCGGACGGCGCATCCAACTGAGCCACCGAGGCCAATACATAGGGTAAATACGGTAATATTAATAATGATATATGTAGGATATGCAATGTGAGACAAGTCAATTATCTCACATATGGATACTGTAAAATACACTGATGTATCTATGTAATATGCTTTATTCCTCTTATTTGGGCTTTACGTCACTTTCAAGAATTGTTCAGTCATGTCGCAACGGTGTCTGGATGCGATAAGGAGCTCAATGCTCACTTTTAGAGTGCTGTCTCACTGAGTATCACGCCCCAGTCATATGACATGATATTCCACCTGCTTACATTATACTGACACCGGTCTGACCAGTTCTGATTCCTTGTTGTACTTCCTTTACCCAATCAGCCTTGCAGACCAAAACAAATATTTTGCAAACAGTGTAGATCCTGATGAGACGGCTCATAATGAGCCGTCCCATCAGGATCAACAATGTTTGCGATTCTGGTTTGATTTTTCACAGAGACCCGTATTTGGAACAATGGTTCTGACCAGAATCAAAAAAAAAATTGAAGAGTCTTTTTCAGAAACGCAGGGATGGAATGGTTTATGCTGAGGGCCAAGCAAAAGAGCAGCTAGTTCAGTTTTCAGATTTTTAACGCTGCCAGGCAACTGAGTCACATAGAGGCAGCGCCAAGAGCAGCTAATACAAATGTACCATTTTTAAAGTCTTTGGTCGTGGATCGAACCCACAACCTACCGGTCACAAAGCGGACGCTCTACCAATGAAGCCATTGTGCCGGTCCTACATGTATGTAAGTTTTACAACGTATCCTATGTAAAATCCCCATAACAATATGTAGCAAAAACATGGTTATGTTCTTGTACAATACTTGGCAGAGTTTTGAACACCTCATTGTATTTTTTATTTCTAGTAACCCTTTTATACTTCATACAGCTTTTAAAATCTGCTTAACCCATTTGTACCGAATGGACTCCTCTTTCTCAACTCTTTTGGACAGGTCTATTATCATTCCTATATAAAGGTGTCTGACTAGTTTTGGTTTTACTGAGAATAAATGTTTAATACATATAAGTATGGCTGTAAATAGCCAATTTAATGTCTTTTTTGTTGTTGTTTTTTTCTACAGTCTACTATAGATAGCCATTCAGTTTTATAGTTTTTATTATTATCATGTTATGCGGCGTCTGATCTGAGTCTACACTGTTTTGTCAGTGTTCCTTAACGGGATGCCAGGCTTGAAATGGTTAACCCTTGTCCTGCTGAACCCGGATATATCCTGCCTTTGCAAACAGTGTAGATCCAGATCAGTTGGCTACTGTTTGCTATTAAGTATGTGAATTAATATCAACAATCTGGGTCAAGTATTGTGATTGGCTGAAAATTAGAATTGGGCGTAGCATCTTAATTTATTCAGCAGGACAAGGGTAAATGATATGTAAATATGCTAAATTTCCCGTATTAAATCGTGAAAAGACCACGGCTTTCATACATTATGTAGCTCTAAATAAGAGAGTTTGCTTTTTTCCTCTGATGATATGAGTATAAAGAGTGCTTAGCGCAAGAAACTACGTTATGTGGAACGGACCACATAAAGTAGTTTCTTGCACTATTGTACAATAAATGTTACAGGATTTGATTGTCATTTCATTGAATGTTCAATTCTTACCTGGCATGTTTTCATTACTACCTCTGGTTGTCGCCTTCTTTTTGTAAGTTCTTGTTTTCCTGTGCCTTGCCCTGGCATTCTGGAACCAAATCTGCGGCAAATGAATATTATAAGCATATTGATTTCCGTCAAAGCCCCTAAACTATGTTCTTGTGTAAAGCTTTTGTTGCTCGCCAAATATAAATCAGACTAATGTCTCTTTAAAACGATCCTATGGCATGTTTACATGTAGAACGAAGGCTTTACCCAGTGGGTCTATATATTTTTTTCTAAAGTGCGTTTCCATGGACATTCTGCATAAATTGTTCAAACTTATTATATGTTTATAAGCAAGTTATGCTTGCGAAGCTAGTGAAAGTAGCTGCGCAGTCTGATCACTGTCTTCGTTGTCCGCACCAAAATGCGTCCAGAAAAGATTCAGATCAGACTGCGCGAAAGCGCAGTCTGATCTGAATCTTCTCTGGGCAAGCATGTCTGAAGGTACGTTTTCTGACGTTGCGACCCATTTGGAGAAGTTGATCTTGTCCATCGTCTTTCGCCTTTGTACGACTATTGGTTTGTCGGAGGCCCTCGCGATTTATTCTAATAACTGTCGAGATTTAATGGTGTATAAGCAAGATACATTTGGGTCTATATGGTCAACTCTAGGCAGGAACAGTTCGCATACACACCCATAGCAAAGGCACAATGCTAGGGCTGAACAAAGGTTTTAACACTAATCTTGACATAATTGATAAAAAAACACGTTCTCGTACTTCCTCGCTATAAGAGACAGAGAGAGAGAGAGAGAGAGAGAGAGAGAGAGAGAGAGAGAGAGAGAACAAACCATACTCCTGTTAAGTTGCACAGAATCCTATACGTTCTTATGGCGATTATTTGATGCTTTTTTCTATAGACTCCTGGATTTGATTCAATGACAGGGGAGGCTACTCTGCCAAAAATATTTTTGTCCTCCTCGTGGGAGCAAATGCTTGTCCGTTATAGTTCTCTCTTATTAACAATGGCGTAAAATCCACCATGTGAGATCAGACCCCTTTATCGATTCCATATGGTTGTGCAGCTCTAACTGATCTGTCATACTTAGAAAAGACAGGGTACATGCGATGTGTAAGGAGACTGTGTACATTTCGTGAATTTTCCAACATTTCATTAGGGAAAAAACTCGCCTACTCAAATATATTGAAAATTTTACAACCAAAAAGAGGAAAATTTTCAGATAAAAAATTCTGATATTTTTCATATTTCTGCTCAAAACATAGATTGTGGGTACTCGTTAGAACCGCCTCGCCGAGGCAGTTCTAACGAGTACCCATAATCAATGTTTTTGAGCAGAAATAATGTATACCCCTGTAGACCTCAGTTTTACTATATAAAAGTGGGCTTGAAGGGGATCAAAATTATATAGGCATGTTTTCGTGATGTTGTAACATCCTGATTTTGAAAATGGGTCTATTTTAAAAGTAAAGATCGGGAGCATTTGTTTATAGACCTTATAAAAAGTCATACCTGTATTACTTTGTATGAATGCCCTGTGAGTTCTGAAAGAGTATCGACCTCTGTACTAGTAGGGTTTGGGTCTACGTTGAAATGGGACCGCAGAATATTGAGTTGTTCTTTCGTGAAATTGCTTCTTGCCCTCTTTCGTGGCCGCTCCGAGCAATCAGAATCGCCCGACACTGAAGACAAACACTTAGAGAATCATATATGAATTATGACACGAAAAAATGGTCCTTATGCACCCGCTGTGTTTCAGTCCATGAATTGTGGAAAGCACATGCACCATAAGATGTTTGTACACATGTAGGTGTTGCAGTTACATGTAATTAGAAATGGCGCTAAATGCTAGGTCTGACGTAAACATGTCAAAATCGTTGGTTTTAACAATATTTTATTTCAATTTGTCAAAACATTTACATTTAAGTACATAGACAGAATACAACGGCACAATCATACAGGATTTGAAAACAAGCATCTCATGCTTCTTTGAATCATCTCCTGCAATAAAGTTACACTTTGAATGGAGTATGTCTAACTTATACTACATATGTAAACATTTTTCATGAATAATTCATTGTTCAATTCAATGATAATGAAAGCAAGATACGAAGAAAGAGAAAGAAAAGAAGAAGATTAAAAAAAGAAAGAAAAGAAAGAGAAGAAGAAAGGAAGATAGGAAAAGAAGTCTGCGCGACGATAATTAGTAATAATGGTAACAATCGTGATCAGTGTCGTGGAACATCAATAGGAACGCTTGTTGATTACTGTAACATATCATTTCCGAGTTAAATCCATAAGTCTAAATATTTGATGAAAATCGTTTGGTTTGTTGTATATATTTATGAACTGCACGGAAAATGACTTCATTACCTTCATCTGATAATTTATCATCCCCGAACAAGAGAACAGCTTCCGATGGTTCAACATAATTGCTAACTGTAAGCAATAATTCTCTACGAAAGGCATTGAACTTCGGACATTTAAAAAGGAAGTGAGAAGTATTTTCCACAGCTCCACAGCTACAATATGGTTCGGGGATCAAATTTCTCCGATACAAGTGAAACTTTAATGTACTGCATTCAGTTCTTAATCTTGTATGAAGTATCTGATTACCTCTGTCGCCAAAGAAGTAATATTTAGGAATTTTCGGGGTATTTCTCTCAAATTTATATTTAAAAGAGGTCAGAGTCTGTGCTGATTTTACATCAGCGGGAAGATTGTTCCACTCTCGAATCGTAGAAGGACGAAATGGGTCAAAATACAGTCTAGAATTTACATGAACCTGTTGATAATTAACAGCATTAGGAAGGCTGTAGGGAGTCTCATTCCCTACTCGAGGCGGAACAAGATCTACCAAATAATCTGGAGCCAAACCATTCTGCATTTTGTAAAACAAGAATAATTTGTGAAGTTTCCTTCTTTCAGAGAGTTTTAGCCAACCTAATTCTCTATAAAGTTTATCAATTGCAACCAGTTTTGTGGTTCCTGAAACGATCCTTCCCGCTTCAACCTGTATTTTTTCTTATTCATTAATTTGTTGTTGCGTACAGTTGTCCCATACAACATCTGCATATTCTAAAAGTGGCCTTATAAATGAAAAGTAAATGGTTTGTAGAGATTTCCTGTCCATTGTAAATTTCATCGATCTTAGCAGGTGTAAACGAGACCAAGCTTTTTCTTGAATATAGTTCAAATGTATTTGCCAGTCACATTTATCTGAGAAATAAATTCCCAAGTGCTTGTGAAACTGGACTTCTGGAATTGGGACATGATTGAAAAATAAAGTACGATGATTAAGTCTACATAGTCTTCGTGATATCAGCAATGCTTCGGTTTTCTTAGCATTAAAACCTACTAGCCATTTGGCAGCCCAGTGTGCAATACGTTCAAGGTCTATGTTTAAAATTTGCGCAGCTGAATCAGGAAAGTCAACAATGATATAAATCGTAGTATCATCTGCGAATAATCTTATGTTAGAATGAATTTCATGGACAATATCATTGATATACAGCAAGAACAGAAATGGTCCAAGAATGGAACCTTGGGGAACACCGGCTTTGATCTCAACCCACTCAGAACAACCACCAGGAATAGTTACCCTCTGGAATCTGTTAGAAAGATAACTATCGAACCACTTATGTAGATTTCCAGTAATTCCATAGTGATAAAGTTTTGCTAGAAGACCCCGATGCCATACCCTGTCGAAGGCTTTACTAATATCGCAAAATACCACACGAACTTCCTTGCCTTCGTCCAGGGCATGACAGAATGTATTGTACAAGTCAACTAACTAGTTTACTGTTGAATCACCGCGTGTAAAACCTGATTGAAATGGTGTTATTATATTATTCTCTAGGACAAAGTTATGAACGTGCTTGTGTACTAATTTTTCTAATGCTTTACCAACAGAGCTTATTAACGAAATAGGTCTATAATTTACAACATCAGTTTTATCGTCTTTCTTATGAATAGGACTTACGTTTGCTCTTTTCCATATATCAGGTACTTGAGCAAGTAGTAATGATGTATTAAAAAGTTCTGTAAGAGCTGTTGAAATAGAGACAGCAATTTCTTTCAATATTCTATTGTTAATGAAATCTGGGCCACTAGCTTTGCCTACTTGAAGTGACTTAAGTATGTTTTGAACTTCTTCAACTTCCAAACGAATAGAATCAACAGTATTATTCGGTACTGACAGAACAGGAACGTCCTTATCACGATCATCTAGTAGAGTTTGTGAGTGAAAATATCTATTGAATAAGTCTGCCTTCTCTTTAGGTTTATTAATTGTTTGGCCATAATTATTTTTCAATGGGGGTATATTCTCACGTGAATCCTTACCTACACATGCTTTAAAAATTTTCCACCAGTCTTTTGAAGACATATTTCTAGTAGTTAGTTTGCCAGCCAAATTAGACTTAAAATCGTGCTTTGCTTTTCTTAACAATTTTATAGACTCATTTCTTAAAACCCTATATTTCCTCCAAGACTCTTCATTATTTGAACGTTTAGCAAATTTGTGCGCACGCTTCCGTTTACGTATCGCCCTCCTAACATGACTATTTAACCATGGAGGTGCGGATGGACGGATTGTCGCCATTTTATTAGGTATTGCTAAACTACAAAACTCCATAAGTTTATCAGTGAAGTTTTCTGCATATGTATTTATATCTTCACTTTTAATTGTGGACCAGTCAAAATCAATAATAAGCTGGTTCAAACGTACATAGTCAGCTTAATCATATTTACATATCCGCCTCCTAAAACATGGTTGCTTGCATTTATCGAAACTAAACACTGCGAAGACAGGACAATGATAACGTAGATTCTGATCCAAAAATGCTTCACCAACTCCACTAAAAGTCACAAAAGGTTCATTTTTAGTAAATATCAAATCAATAAGAGACGAGGAATTTTCCGTGAAATGGGTGGGTTCACGAATCAATTGAGCAAGATTATACTGGCCAAACACAGACGAAATTTTACGTTTGCTACCTGAGTCATGCCAATTCAAATTGAAATCACCAGTTACTATGATATTTCCAATATTAGTATCAAATGCAAGATCAATAGTATTTTCAATATCTACTAAGGTTTGATCTGGGGAATTAGGTGGTCTATAAAATACACTAAACAGGACTGTCTTATTTCTCAAAGTCAGCTCTAACCAAATGCATTCAACCCATTCTATTTCGAGATCAAGCCTACGCTTGCAAAGAATGTTGTCTTTTACATAGACTATGACCCCGCCATAAGAATTTGTGATCCGGTCCTTCCTGAACGGTACATGGTAATTATGAAACATACATAATTATGAATCAAAATCGTTAGAGAGCGAAAAAACGTCAATGTCATAAAATGATACCGCATTGCTTGAATCTTTGTTAGGCAGAAAATGTATGCATGGAGCGATGATTGTAGATGTAACAGTTAGTCAGAAAAGACAGGGACTTGAATTCTAACATGGTCACAAATGTTGACGGATGAACGGACGGAAAACCGGGCGACTGTATCGCACTGGTTTGCTTAAGCACCATCGGGAAAACATACGTGGGACATCTTACCATAAATTAGATTGCATAAAGGTCGTCTTAGTTCGAGCCTTCTGCCTCAATGCTCAAAAACAGTCTTTTTCTTTTTATGTTTTTTTTTTTTTTTTTTTTTTCTTTTTTTTTTTTTAATTATTTCATTATCATTAAATTAAAAGCAAAACTGAGTAAATGTATAAAAAAATAAATAATTAAATAAAAAAATATAAAAAAAATAAATAAATAAAACAAAAACAAAAAACTTTGATGTTATAAATTATTTAAATGCTGGAAATCCTCGATATTTCTAAACCATTTGCCGTTGCTGTAAATTTTGGTGTTTTATCATGAGCTTTTGTTTAATTCCTTTCAGTAGGAAGAAAATATTAAAAAAAAATCAGCTAGTAATTTGTATCTACTCGAAGTAAAGTTAAATGCATTCCATCGTAATGGAGAAAACCAATGAGCCGCAACGTCAGAAACATACAGTCGGACATGTTTGTTCAGTGAAGAGTCAGATTGCACACTCTGATCAGACTCTTCACGCTGCGCATTTTGAGAAGCCGAGGATGAAAAGTTTCTTCATACGGACAATGAATACTCTGATAAGACTGTTCATCGCCATAATCTGATGTTATCCTTACCTGATGCTGAATCCATATTTTCTTTACCATTATGCATTTCCATAAAACCATGTGTTCGACAGAAGGGCCTGTTTCCGCTCATAAGAAACTCTTCTCCCGTTGACAGCGTTACACCGCATATAGAGCACGTGAAACAGTTCAAATGAAACACAAAGTCACGTGCGTATCGCACCCAATCGCTGGCTTCCAAACTGTGACCACAGGCTGCACATTTTGTACCAAACTCTCTAGTGAAATAATAATAATAATAATAATAATAATGAAACATCATCATAGTATGGCAAAATTAAACTGAGACAATTAGTTTCCGCCAACGTCTTCGTAGGTTCCTGGAATTAATTTTATGTTTAGCAG
Organism: Anodontia alba; assembly: GCA_964016985.1. NCBI lineage: Eukaryota > Metazoa > Mollusca > Bivalvia > Lucinida > Lucinidae > Anodontia > Anodontia alba. Next base: position 16,542,837 of record OZ024821.1, read on the forward strand.
AAGAGGGTATCGATGGGGTTTATTGACTGTCTATTAATGGTCTAATTTTTATTGACTGCTGATTTGTGGCCTAGCATTTAGGTGACTGCTGATTTTTGTGATGTGGGATTTAACGAGTCGGCTCAAACAATCCAAACTATACTAATTTTTTTGTAAAAACAGCTTTGTCGGTTACTGATTGGGGAGCTGTTATTTTTGGTACCCCATCCAGACCATCATGATTGTTTATCAAGACTATGGTGTAATGGTTTACCACAATGTATTGTCATTCGGAAATCGATGATTACCGAACTGAGCTCACGGAATATGCGAATGTCTCGGTATAAACTGACCTGTTGGTTTGGCCTTTTGATCAGGTTCGTTTTTACGACCCAGCCAACCCAATGGGGTCATGTCGAGCGCGGTCAGTTGACCTAACCACACTTTTACTGGACAGACTTAGTCCTCTAAAAGGTTAACCAGTATTGTGAACATTCTTTCTTCAGAAACTGACAACTGCCCTTCTTGAATCAGCGGAAGGAAGAAAATGACCGTAAAAAATATTTCATGAGCAAATCTTAACGAAAGAATGTTTTCCGACTCGGCGGGTGTCGAACCCGCAACTTTCTGATCGCCAGTCGGACGCGCATCCAAATGAGCATCTGACGCCGGCTTTTGTCTATTAAACACATGTAAAAGAACGTGTACATTTTCTGTATAAGCAGGGATCTTCTGTTGTAAAAATGTGAAGAAAAAAACAAAAAAAAAAAAAAAAAAAAAAAAAAAAAAAAAAAACTTGTTCACGTGGTGTTCACGTGGACTGCAGGAATTTTCGTCTACCATGTATAAATTGCAAAGTGAATTTATCCAGATAAACACTAAAAGTAAACTTTAAGGTCAATTTGATCGATCTATAAAAAGAACGTTGTTCTTAAGTTCTTGAGATTTAATATTCTTACAAATGACACTGTTAAACTGTCTTGTAGGCTACAACAACTGATAGATGAGTTATGGTGTGTCATTTTATTTGGCGTTCACTTGTTGTAAAATCGTATTTGAATGTGTTCACCAGTAGAAGATATGAAGCCGTAGTTGTTCTGTCATTCTACTAGAAATAAAACTGGAATTACTGCTGAAAATGTGCACCATTACGAAAACACGCCTATTCAAGTATATAGAAATTTTCAACTCCAAAAACTGAACATTTTCAGATAAAAAAACACTGATATTTTTCCTATTTCTGATGAAAACATAGATTGTGGGTACTCGTTAGAACCGCCTCGGCGAGACGGTTCTAACGAGTACCCACAATCTATGTTTTGAGCAACAAAATAAGTAAAATAATGTATACCCCTGTAAACCCCAGTTTTTCTATATAAAAGTGGGGTTCAAGGGGGTCAAAATTATATAGGCATGTTTTCGTGATGCGTTTCACTTTTAAGCCAGTCGGTATCATGGTTACAGGATTCTAAAAGGAAGGATCCTCGACAGTAATGAATACACTCTCAAAACTTACATGTACGCAGCAGATGGATCAAGTTAATTTGACCAGACTAGCTCAACTCCGATCAATTAGGCCTCAACAGTGACCCTCTTACGCAGTATATGTACCAAAAACCCCGGAATGGAAACCCACTTAAAGACCATCTAACCTTAGTTAGATTAAAATTCATTTAGTTAAAGCAAGTAAAGTACATAAATTGTTACGGACATGCGTACATATGGACGGACAAGGCAAACATTATCATCATTCAACCTACGAAGTTGATGCATCATTAAGCAAAATGTTGGTATGTTGCTCCAGCAAGATTATGTAGACTGAATCTACAAACAGAGTTTGAGTTAAGGTTTAACGACCCAGTTTAAGGTTTAATGACACATTTAGGTCATTTCGAACCAGTTAGTTTACCTATCCACACTTTTCCTAGGCAAGCTTAGACCTCTAAGCGGTTAATCAATGCTTGTGCACATTCTTTTGCCAGAAACTGACAACTGCCATTCTTGAATCAGCGGACGAGTGATTTACGTAAAAACCCGAAGTGAAAACAGAATAAGGATTCTGCGTAACATCATGACGCCCACATAAAAGAAATCGATACCCTTTCAGGGGAGGCAACTTTATTAAATAGATTACCTCCCTTCTGAAAATGGGACACTCTAAAAGGAAAGATTTTGCTCCCAAAATGGGTCTACTCTAAAAGGAAAGAATTTGATCCCTTTGGGAGCAAATTCTTTCCTTTTAGAGTAGACCCATTTTCAGAAGGGACTTTGTGTGCAGAAAAGCAATCGGGAAGTCCTACATATTATCTCCCTTGTAATAAATTTCAGCATATCTACCCTGTGTATCCAGTCACTTTAATTATTTAGCATTCTCTGGGCGAATTCATCAGTCGATAGATTGATATGCATGAACTATAAATATAAAGACCCTGTTTTCCGGGAAAATATGCAAAAATATTCTTCTGCTGAAATGTTTACCCAGCATGTTAATCGTCAAGAAGATATCCCGCATTTGCAATTAGCAATTTGACAATGCTATATGTACATGTTAAGACCCCACACATTGTACCAGGTTGCAAAATTATGATAACTAAATGCGCCACGTCATATGATAACGTGTCCCTGGGCATATACGGACAGCGAAGGCACAGATCAGCCTGCGCGTCTGCGCAGTCTCATCAGAGCTTTCAGTGTCCGCTAACATGATAATTGAATAAATGAATGCTGAGTAAAAGCCCAGATGATACTTTGCGCATGCGCAGGATGATCTGAATGCTTGCATTTTGCGCATGTTCGAAGGCAGATTTTAGCTTGACGTAGGCCCAAATAATGACGTAATTGTACCGAGTATAGTGGTATTTGCAATAAACATTGCCATCTCTGATGAAACATGAAGATTCCTTGTCCAATGTGAAGAGACAGACACAACAACGGAGACATGAGAGATGGTATGGTTGGTTCCCTGCATGTAGCATCCATCTGTCCTGTATTACTGCTCTGCAACCACAACATACCGGTCTTTCTGTCTGAAAAAGGACAAGAAAATACTTCATGTCATGGTCTTTCTTATTCTAGCACAATTGCGGCATGCATTGGTCCGCTAGTCAACAAATAAATCACATTACGAAAACATGCCTATATAATTTTGACCCCCTTAAACCCCACTTTTATATAGTAAAACTGGAGTTTACAGGGGTATACATTATTTTTCTTATTCTGCTGAAAAATATAGATTGTGAGTACTCGTTAGAACCGCCTCGCCGAGGCGGTTCTATCGAGTACTCAAAATCTATGTTTTGAGCAGAAATATGAAAAATATCAGAATTTTTATCTGAAAACTTTCCTTTTTTGGTTCTAAATTTTTCAATATATTTGAATAGGCATGTTTTCATAATGAGATGCATCTGCAGACCAAGTCATGTACCAAGTCCCACCTAGCGGGCACATGACGTGTCTACAACGTCGCATTAACGCCGATGAAATGACGTTGCATCGGTTTAAATGCGACGTTGTATAAACGTAATAAAGTTGCATTAGCATTATAGGGGGTATACCCCGGCCTTTGTGGCTCAGTTGGATGCGCCGTCCGACTGGAGACCAGGAGGTCGCGGTTCGATCCCCGCCAAGGTCGACAACATTCTTTCGCGGAGATGATCATGAAATATTTTCTACGGTCATTCTCTCCCTTCCGCTGATTCAAGAAGAGCAGTTGTCAGTTTCTGGCGAAAGAATGTGCACAATACTGGTTAACCGCTTAGAAGACTAAGCCTGCCCAGTAAACGTGTGGTTAGGTAAACTGACCGCGCGCAACATGACCCTGTTTGGTTGGCTGGGCCGTAAAACCTCAACACAAACACATGTTAACCGACTTACTTTTGTTCTCGAACTCGTCAACAAATACACGATGGAAACAAGAAGAAAAACGAATGTGTTTGAATGGTATAGCCTGTAAAGGAACTCGTCAGGTAAAACAGTCAACTTGAACTGCAATGCTCATAGATCATAATATAATCTAGTATGTATATGAATGGTTCGGCCAATAATGTAAGCTAGCGTTCATAGTTACCAGGAGCGAAACTTTCGCAAATATGATTGGTTTCCCGCTGATAGCGCACGAGGAAATTCCTATGCTCAAATACCTTAGATAAAGCACGGCTAGAAATGTAAACACAATCAAGGAGCAGCACGTGCAGGGATGTTAGAAATAAATGTAATGGCGTTACATCGACGTTAATGCGACGTTGTATAACGGTCAGGTGCCCGCTGGCAAGTCCTTAAATATTTACAAATATCAAAGACTTTAGGTAGAAGAGTCCATTCGGCATAAATTGGTTAAGTACCTGAATACGTGTACGCAAAGTAAGGGGACTGGAAAGATTTTGTAGGTGTTCTGCAATTTGTTTAAGAAGAGAGACAACTTACTTTTTTGTGATTTCCCGTTTGCTATTGTTTACTGAACAAATGTGAATAAAATTCGCATTGTAAAAGCTACTCACATTTTTGCAGGAAAATTATCAATGTATTTAAAAACATCTTAGCTACAACAGTTAAGTAGTTTGCCGTTAAGCTAACGATGCTTTGAACAACTGGTCCTGATCATTATTTATTTAAGCGAAAGACTACATGTACGTACGACGGTACTTTACAGTTTAACATGGCCCAGTCAGTCCATTAGGGCATGTCGAGCCGGCCAGTTTATCTAACCAAAGTTTTTTTGTTTTGTTTTTTCCTGGGCAGGCTTGGTCCTCTAAGTGGTTAACCAGTATTTATGCACATTTTTTCACCGGAAATTGACAACTTCTTGAATCAGCTGAAGGGGGAGAACGATTGTAAAAAATATTTCAAGATAAATCTTTACGAAAGAATGTTGCTGGACCCAGCTGGGTTCGGGCCTGCAACCTCCAGATCCCCTGTCGGACGCACATCCGACTGAGCCACCGAGGCCGGCAAGTAAATAATGATATCTTTAAACGATATGTGAATGAATGTCTCCTGGTGAATGAATGTCGTTTGACGTTGTCACCAGTAACAATTCAATTCTGAACGAATGGACTAGGTGCCAAAAAGGACAGACCTTGTTGAGGTTTATTAACGGCACAGTCAACTCAATGGGGTCATGTTTGTTTACCTAACCACTCTTTTACTGGACAGGCTTAGTCCTCTAAGCGGTTAACCAGTTTTGCGCAATTCTTTCTCCAGGAAATGACAACTGCCCTTGTTGAATCAGCGAAAGGGAGATAATGACCGTAGAACATATTTCATGTCGAACCCGCAACCTCCTGTTTACCAGTCGGACGCGCATCAACCTGAGCAACCGAGGCCGGCACAGACCCAGGTCTAACTGATCCGTTTAGAAGCTGCTCGATGTAGGTGAGCAGTATTTGCTCAGGCCTGTGTTTCCGACTATGCCTTCATTAATGGACCGCGCCAAGACAAAAATATGTCTTCGGGGCATATGAGAACAGTTAAGATCCAGATCAGCCTGCGAAGCCCCACAACCTGATAAGGACCTTCGTTACACAGAATTATGTTATTCAACGATTCTGTAAGCGGCCAGTGAAGGCCAAGATCAGACTGCGCGGATGCGCAGTCTGACCTTGGCCCTCGCTGTCCATATATGCACTAAGATACTCTTTCGCGTGAGACGGACAAAATATCCATAAGTGGACTAGATACAACAGGTAGATTTTTCGCAAATGGGGGACATTTGTGATGACTTAATACTTGCTTTCCTACGCTACATCACTGTCGGTCTACTCTAAAAGGAATAATTTGCTTTAAATTGGAGCAATTTTTTATTTTTTTTTCCTTTTAGGTAGACCCCTTTTCAGAAGGGGACGAAACAATTTAGTAGTAACCTGCCCCCACCCACCCCTATCCCACCTGAAAGTGCCCACCCCCAATCCCACCTGAAAGTGCACCCTTCCCCTTTAATCAGTCATGGTTAGGAATGTGATACTACAGCTACACCCTCCCCACCGGGGCTGTCTTCCACAAATCTGACGGTAGATGTATAGCAATTTACCTTTATATGTATAATATCATCATCGGAAGGAGGAGGTGATGACACTGACAAATCTTCCACCGAATCAGGAGAGTTCAGAAAATTAGCAATATGTCGAAAATCCATTCTACTATAAAAGTCTTTTTTTAAAAGCTAGCACTATTCAATTAAAAAGATATATATGTATCTGATTAAACCTATAAAATTTATGTATACACGAAAGTCATTCATGAAATATAGCACTGTTTGTGGCATATTATTTGTTCAAAATCAGTTATTTGCACGTGAAGTCATGTAGACTGCCTTCAAACTGAGTAAAATATGTTGAAAAGATGACAGTCAATCCCGTGCAAAACGTGCAAAGAATGCATTATTTTTCGCGCAAAGTAAATCATATGACTCATTATGAATTCTTGCATCTGTAACAGGAAAGGAAAACAAATCCGCCGGATTCAAAGTCCTGCATTCTACCGCGTCGCTGTAAGATAAAGGCCGGCTTCTACTACATTCCTCCTTCCTAAAACGAGACATTTGTATGCCAATACGAATGTTGCGCAGGCTCTGAGTGTCACCCAGCACATGCTACGCCCGTCAGGCTTCAAGGCTGCCACCTCCAACATTGGCCACCAAATGTAGGAGGAAAGGTGAAAAAAAAAATCCAAATCACATTTTTCCCCGACCGAGGATCGAATCAGTCCGCCGGATTTAAAGTCCTGCACTATGCCACGTCGCTATAAAATCCGGCTTCACATCACGAAAACAAGCCTATATAATTATGACCCCCTTAAACCCATTTTTTATATAGTAAAACTGGGGTTTACAGGGGTATACATTATTTTTCTTATTTCTGCTCAAAAACATAGATTGTGGGTACTCGTTAGAACCGCCTCGGTGAGGCGGTTCTAACGAGTACCCACAATCTATATTTTGAGCAGAAATATGAAAAATATCAGAATTTTTATCTGAAAAATTCCAGTTTCGGGGTGGTGAAATTTTCAATATATTTGAATAGAGGTGTGTTTTCGTAATGAAACGCAAGGCAGTAGACAAACAAATGTATCTTATGCATGTACCTAAACTGCTACACACCAAAATGTCCCGGTACATATACATGTACGGCTATGCATTTGGACTGTCTCATCAGATCCTTTAGTGTCTCCTTACAGAATCAAAGGCTGATACTATGTATAAATTATATCTATATACAGTTGACTCTCGTTATCTCGAATTCCAAGGGACCCTCTGAAATACTTCGAGATATCTGTACTTCGACAGATCAGGTTTGCAGAATAAAGATAAAATAAATCGAACAACCATATTTTACAAATGTATATGTAAATTTACTCCTGCAGTTGGACATATATTGAAAATATTGTGGAAAAGAGGAGCAATTTCTCCTCTTTTCCACATTATTTTGTTACATGTACCTGTTGTAACAGGGACCAGATTTTCAATTCGAGATAAGCGGTTATTCGAGATAAGCGAGGTCGAGATAACAAGAGTCGACTGTACAAAGTTGCAAATGCAAAATTAGGACTAGAAGCCACAAATACAAAGCACTACACAGACCAACCGAAACAAAATCAGACACTTCCATTCAACAACCCATACATCATTTAACCCTTGACATGCTGAATAAATTATGATGCCACGCCCACTTCTAATTTCCAGCCAATCAGATTACTTGATCCGGGTTTTTGATACAAATTCACATATTAAATGACAAACATTGAAGATCCAGATCAGTTGGCTTCTTCAGAAGCCAACTGATCTGGATCTACACTGTTTGCTAGGACAGGGCATGTCGTGTTCAGCAAAAGAAGGGTTAATATCTGAAATATTCAGGCATATCTGTCTCCTTACCATACATACACTTAAATTTGTACTAGTCCATTCCACTTCCCTTACCGTACATAAATCCAAAACTGCTGGCTGTGTTGCAAATAGTGGAAACCCTGTTATGCATCGTGTGATGATCAACGTTTTTTCCTCAATCGTGCCTGCCCAGATACGTGGGAAAAATGCGGTATGTACAATTTCATTAAATGCACATATATCCAGGCTCGTGCATGGACAGAACAGGTTTTTGCAGGTACAGTCGACTCTCGTTATCTCGACCTCGCTTATCTCGAATAACCGCTTATCTCGAATTGTAAATCTGGTCCCTGTTTAAACATGAAACTCTAACAACAGGTAACAAAATATTGTGGAAAAGAGGATAAATTGCTCCTAAGGAGCAATTTCTCCTCTTTTCCACAATATTTTCAATAAATGTCCAACTTCAGGAGTAAATTTACATATGCATTTGTAAAATGTGGTTGTTCGATTTATTTTTCCTCAATTCTGCAAACCTGATATGTCGAAGTACGGATATCTCGAAGTATTTCAGAGAGTCCCTTGGAATTCGAGATAACGAGAGTCGACTATATTTTCACAGAGTAGATGGCCCTTTTGATTTTTTGGGTATTGGCGTAGCTATATATTCAAATTCATTATGCTTTGGCGTCAGTATTTTTATACATGTAATGATTACATACGGTCCCTAAAATGAGAAGAGGCACCTACCGCATATGTAGACAACAGATGCTCAGATCAGCCAGTCATTCGAGCCCTCGTCGTGTGCTTTCAGAATCATTTGAAGAGTAAAATGTGTTGACGAATAGGGAAGTTCTGGAGAGGACTTCACCAAATGCGCAGGCCGAATGCGCAGGCCGATCAGTCTTCATGGTATTAGTCTTCACTGGTGTTTATTGTCATAATGTCCCGCGTCATGTGAAAAGAGTCGTTATAGCACATGCGAACAGCTAATGTTCAGGCGAGTTTGGCGCACCCGCGGAGTCTCACCAGAACTTGTACTGTTTGTTGTCGTAAGCGGTGGGCCAAAGGACAAACTTCAGCAAAAACATAAGACGTGTAGTTATGCTAAGGGACTGGGCATGCTTACTGAAAAAAAAAATGATTAGATGAGAAGTCCGAAGAACTTTTATCTCGCGACGTGGTTTTACTACAGTAGGCGACTGTATCAAAAACAGTATACAATTGTTACATTACACTGTTTTCTCCCTTTGCTTCTTTCTTTCATTATGTCTTAAACCAGGAGGACATAGACGGTGTACATTGTACATTCCTGGTTGCAGGATGAAGACCTACAAGTAACCATTTCGAATTAAAATTGGTTGGGTGTTTAACTCCCCGAACCGAAGGAGGGCGGGCGCACTGTTTTCATATCACCACAAATGACACGAAGGAAAGCGTGTTCGAACACCGAAATTCTTATGCCTATGCCTGGGATCGATCCCAGTACTTTAAGCTCTTGCTCTAGAGGACAGTGCGCTCACTACTCAGTTACTGCTCACGCTTTTGCGGTTCTTAGATTAGGTGCTTCTATTTTCAGCCAAAATGTTTCTTTTTATCGATGGGTTTTGGTTATTCATAATAGGCGGATTTTCAGAATGTTGTAATTTTAACAAAGTTTTAAATGTCACATTACTTTTAGCAACCTAGTTTACTCCAAATATTTGTTTTCTTTTGCTTGATAAGCAAACTATTCCCCATTTCGGTGACAAACCATGTGTTACATAGCTCTTGAGAAGAGGAATACTAAGATACATATTTTTTGTTTTTAAATTTCTCCTTGGAAACTTATGATGTGGTACTCATGAGAAGCGCCTCTGTGTGGCGCTTCTAATGAGTAAAGACAGCATATGTTTTCAAGGAAAATTAAAACAATATCAACAAACAGTCGAACCTCAATGGCTCAAACCTTTGGGAACATGGAAATTTGTTCTATATATTGGTAATGCGAGCCATTGAGAGTTAACACAGCGCTAGGTTAGGAGACAAATGGGAATAATATGTGTATGTTTTTCCAATCTTCTACAAAGTAATATTATGTTGAATCTACTCATTAGAATCGCCTCGATGAGGCACACAATACACATTTTCATGATTGAGTAGGAAAATGTTCCTTAATTCAATGTATCCCTAAATATGTGTTTTCTTGAGCTGTCGGAAGAATTTCCAAGGGACTCAAAAACGAGTTCACAGTAAACAAGTAATCGGTGTTCCTGTCATTAAGGTTTATTGTATTTGGTGAACAAAACTGGCTTATCTAGAGCTATGGCTACGGCGTGTACATTTTACATACATATACAGTCGGCTCTCGTTATCTCGAATTCCAAGGGATTCTATGAAATACTTCGAGATATCCGTAGCTCACATATCAGATTTGCAGAATTGAGGAAAAAATAATTCGAACAACCACATTTAACAAATGAATGTGTAATTGGACTCGTGATGTCAAAGATATATCGAAAATATTGTGGAAAAGAGGAGAAATTGCTCCTTACATGTAGGAGCAATTTCTCCTCTTTTCGACAATATAAATTTTTTACCTGTTGTTAGATTTTAATGTTTAGGCAAGGACCAGATTTTCACTTCGAGATAAGCGGTTATTCGAGATAAGCGAGGTCGAGATAACGAGAGTCAACTGTACATTAACGTAATGCCACTTCATCGCCGGTCATGGAGGAAATAACGCTAATCATAAATACAGGGACGTACGGACGGTGACACATCAATCTCGACTTTTCTAAAATGCTGGGATAATAACCCTGCGGGACACAGCGTTGAAACAATGTCGATTCAACGTAGATTCAATGTCTTGACGTTAAATCGACGTTGAATCGACGTTGTTTGAACGTTTAGTGTCCGCTGGAAGTCGTTGAATCAACGTTGACTCAACTTTGTTATAACGTTGTGTGTCTGCTGGGAATGCTTTCAGAAAATATTGAGTTAATAATGTTCTGGAATTGTGTTCATCTGCTGTTTTTTATTCTTGTTTACGTTTTCATGGCTCCCAAGGGTTACATATTTTAGAATCTGTTCATTGAATAAGGCTCGTGAATAATGTGATAGAAAAATGACGATCTCTGCATATTACACACTGGCAGTTCCTCGGTATATCAGATTACTTGATCCAGATTATCGATACAAACTCACATACTTAATGGCAAACAGTGCAGATCCAGATCAGTTGGCTTCTTCAGAAGCCAACAGATCTGGATCTACACTGTTTGCAAAGAAAGGACATATCCGGGTTCAGCAGGACTACGGTTAAAATCTGAAAACAGGTGATAATTGCAAAAGGCTAGTGCTACATAGCACTTTATGGCAAATAGCAATGCAACATTGTGTTGCTAAAAGCGCTTGGTGAGATAACATGAACGTGGCGTATTCGGAACTGCCTTGCATAAAGCGCTTTCCAAGTGAACCGTTAAAACGCCTCTGATTCTCTCACTTGTCGGTGCTGCTGTACTTTTCAGATGTGTCAGTGCCGCTGTCATCAGAGCCCGTCATTTTCTTTTGTCTCGCTGCTACATTTACATAAATGTAGCAGCGAGACAAAACAAAATGACGACAATACTGGTAACTATAGGTTTTAAAATATTGAATGGAGAGTTTTTCAACACTTTGATTGCAAAGAACAATGAAATACGATTGTGTGATGGTGAATATAAGTTCAGGTCAGAAAATATATAAACATTGGTTATTGAAATTTAGGGACCGAGGTAACAGGCAATTAGTAGCTTTCTTTAAACGGAGTAGTAAAACGGTTGCGTACGACGACCAAGTTGCTTCAAAGAGCTAAACAAAAGAAAAACGTAAGCCTTAGGTTGTTTGTAAAAAGGTTACCGCCTTCGTTTCTGGCGTCTTGATGGCTTTCTCTGAGGCATGATTGTCTAATAAGTGTGACACGGAAGGTGGAAGATCTTGCAGAATCCAGTATGTGAACGTGCCTTTGTGAAATGTATAGTTCTTACCCCATTATAGACTGAATAGACTCTCCTATACTTTATATTGGAAGAGTCAAATTTGAATTTTAGGTACGTCCAGCTATGATATTTAGATATTCCTATAATAGAAAAATGGCTAAACCATTTGCAAACAGTGGAGACCCTGATCAGAAGCCGCGTTCTGTGGCGTCTGATCTGGGTCTGCACTGTTTGCCAATTACCTTTTTAGGGGTCCCCAGACAATGGGTTAGGCATTTCTAGATTAAGGCATTTTTCAACCAACTATATTGAATTTTTTATCTATTTGGACCGCGCCATGCGAAAACATGTCTTTGAGCATACGCGGACAGCGAATGCCCAGATTAGACTGCGCATCCGCACAGTCACAGGCAGTCTGATCAGGGCCTTCACTCTCCGCTAACATAGTTATTGGATACTACAGAATGTCTGACTGGAGAGCAAATGTCCGGATGATACTTTGCGCATGACATTACAAAAACACGCCTATTCAAATATATAGAAAATTTCACCTCCAAGAACTGAAAAAAAATCAGATAAAAACTCTGATATTATTCATATCTCTACTCAAAACATAAATTGTGGTACTCGTTAGAACCGCCTCGCCGAGGCGGTTCTAACGAGTACTCACAATCCATTTTTTGAGCAGAAATAAGAAAAATATTGTCTACCCCTATAAACCCCAGTTTTACTATATAAAAGTGGGGTATAAGGGGGTCAAAATTATATAGGCATGCTTTCGTGATGATCAGCACATTTTTCGCATGTTCGAAGACAACTTTTCGCTTGACGAGGCCCATTTCTCCTTGAAGACATACATGTAGTGGGTACATATTTGAAGCGCCTTAACGACATTTGTCTCGTTTTACACATCAAAGGACGGACCTTGAGTCATGTCATATAAAAGGATGGTTCAGTAGATTTGATACACTTGGTAGATTTGCAGCCATTTTTACAAGGGAGACAATTTTTGTGACGTCCTAATTCCTTTCCTGCGCACAAATTCCAGCCTCAAAATGTGTCTACTTTAAAATGTAATTTACAAAAAGTGTAACGGAGATTAATACACTTTCATATGGTAGTGGTTGGGGGCGGGGGTAGGGGTGGGGCTTTTGTCAGAATTGTTCCCTTCATTCAGAAAAAAAGCGGTCTCCCCATGGAAGCACATTCTTTCCTTTTAAAGTAGACCCATTGTAAACATAAACCCACTTTACAGCAGGTTCTTCATGTCAAAAGAGGATCTGTTACCCAAAGAGCAGCCAATAATTTTGACACATTACGAAAAGGCGGTTCGAACGAGTACCCACAATCTGTGTTTTTGAGCAGAAATAAGAAAAGTAATGTATACCCCTGTAAACCTCAGTTTTACTATATATAAGTGGGGTTTAAGGTGGTCAAAATTATATAGGCGTGTTTTCGTAATGAAACATCAAAATCGAAAGCGGAGATTATCTAATCTTGTTAAAAAGTGTTTGCTGTAGCAGAACTACATGTACATGGAGAACTGCCACACAGGCTGAAAAAGGTTAAAAGGCTGTCTTGCACTGGGTTCGTGGACTATTTTATTATTATTATTATTATTATTATTTGATCTACAGTCGAACCTCAATGGCTCGAACATCTTTGGGACCATGGAAATTCGTTCGAGACATGGGTAGTTCGAGCCACCGAGGGTTAATCATGGCACAAGTTCAGGAAGCAAATAGCGATAATTTAGGGAAATCTTTTCGATTTTCTACACAGTGATTGTATATTGAGTGTACTCATTAGAATCGCCTCGATGAGGCGATTCTAATGAGTACACACAACATAGAATTTCACGATAGAATAAGAAAATTTCCTTAAATATTTGTTTTCTTGAGCTATCAGAAGAATTTTGCAGGGACTCGAAAATGAGTTCGAATCAGCCATGGTAAACGAGCCATCAGTATTATTATTATTATTATTATTATTATTATTATTATTATTATTATTATAACGTGATTTCTTTTGTGATTTTTTTTTTTTTTTTTTTTTTTCTTTTTTTTTTTTTGGATGCATGATAATCCCTGTTGATCCCGATGCACCCAAATGATTTCCTGAAGACTAATTGAGCCGTTATGTGAGCATATTTCCTTATAACGTGCGCCCATCAACGATTATTTCGACTGCGCATTCGCCCAGCCTAATTAGAGTCTTCGCTGAGCGCTCCTTGTTACAAATGTAGCAAATAGTCTAATGATCTTCAGGCGCACAACAAAGAATCGGACTAGACTGCGCATATGCGCAGCCTGATTCTAGTTTTGTCTGAGCACATCTGAAAATAGAAAAAGTGTCCATAGGACACGGATGCCCCCGCCAAATGCCATTCAGAAAAAGGGTTTATATGTAATTGTAACAGGTATACCATGAAGTTATTATTAAGGCCCGGACACAGTTTAATATATGGAACTAAGTCAAGGGAAGATAATTCAAAAACGAAAAACGCAAGAGTTGTCTTCCTTGTTCGTGATACATTGTCTCAATGTGATGCATGCACCTGTAAAGTTTCATGAATATATTCCGTATGGTTTAGGAGTTATGGCCCGGACACGGTTAACTATATGGAACTAAGTCAAGGGGAAATAATTCAAAAACCAAAAATGCCAGAGTTGTCTTCCTTGTTCATGACACATCGTCTGAATGTGATGCATGCACCTATATAGTTTCATGAATATATTCCATACGGTTTAGGAGTTATGGCCCGGACACGGTTTACTATATGGAACTAAGTCAAGGGAAGATAATTGAAAAACAAAAGAATGCAAGAGTTTTCTTCCTTGTTCATGACACATCGTCTTAATGTGATGCATGCACCCATAAAGTTTCATGAATGTATTCCATATGGTTTAGCAGTTATGGCCCGGACACGGTTTACTATATGGAACTAAGTCAAGGGGAAATAATTCAAAAACCAAAAATGCAAGAGTTTTCTTCCTTGCTCATGACATATCTTCTCAGTGTGATGCATGCACTGGTAAAGTTTCATGAATATATTTCATACGGTTTAGGAGTTATGGCCCGGACACAGTTAACTGTATGGAACTAAGTCAAGCGGAAATAATTCAAAAACCAAAAATGCAAGAGTTGTCTTCCTTGTTCATGACACATCGTCTTAGTGTGATGCAGGCACTGGTAAAGTTCCATGAATATATTTCATACGGTTTAGGAGTTATGGCCCGGACACAGTTAACTATATGGAACTAAGTCAAGCGGAAATAATTCAAAAACCAAAAATGCAAGAGTTGTCTTCCTTGTTCATGACACATCGTCTCAATGTGATGTATGCACCTGTGAAGTTTCATGAATATATTCCATACGGTTTGGGAGTTATGGCCCGGACACGAAGTGGGACGTACGGACGGACAGACGGACGGACATACGGACAGACAGACGTACGGGACGGACAGGGGTTATACTTAATGCCCATCCGCTATTCTTCGAATAGGCGGGGGCATAATAAGGTACATTTCTACCGTTGTGGTTGATATGGACAATAAAAGCTTGAACGTCAAGTATATCTAATATTCATGAAGAAGTGGTCCGTACTTAGAATTCTAAATAAGACTGCACGTTTTAGTCCTTTAATGGAAAAGTTCACCCAGAAATATTTATATGTTGGCGCCCTCGAGGGATTTCATATTTATAACGTATTTATCATTTATGCAAACTGAAGTTTTCACATGTTTTTTTGTTGTTGTTTTATTTTTTTTAAAAAGAATACACCTGGGTGATTTCCGCAATTTTTAACTGCACAAGAAGATAACGGTTCTGGCTTCAAGCTTGTGTTTCTCCACAGCATGTCCTTTCTGAAAATGGGTCTACTCTAAAAGAACACAACTTACTCCAAAGGGTAGCAAGCCCTTTCCTCATCACGAAAAGGCACCTTTACAATTTTGACCCCCTTAAATTCCACTTTTATATAGTAAATCTGGGGTTTGTAGGGGTATAGATTTTTCTTTTCTCATTTCTGCTCAAAAACATAGAATGTGGGTATTCTTTAGAACCGCCTCGCTGAGGCGGTTCTAACGAGTACCCGCAATCTATGTTTTGAGCAGATATATAAAAAAAAATATCAAAGTTTTTTTTATCTAAAAACTTTCAGTATTTGGAGGTGAAATTTTCTATATATTTGAATAGGCGTGTTTTCGTAATGTTTTAGAGAAGACCTCTTTTCAGAAAATAAAAACAATAATTTTCCCTAAAAGTGTAATATTTCTCCTTGATTGAATATCGGGATTTATTTTTAGCATTTCCGGGCCTTTACAATTCTCAGGCCAAAGTTCAGCAGACGGCCGATGGGTGATATTTTGTCATTCTATTCCAAAAAATAGTCTTATCACGCAAATAGTCTCCAGAGAAAACCATTTTCATGACATGTCAGCGCTTAGTATTCAGGAAAAACAGGAGAAAAAAACATATTTCCAAATGTCGTTTGCTGTAATGTTACGTAACAGAACATGCTAAGCGTTAAAAGGCGAACAGACAAATGTATGCCACAGCAGGACATGTCTGGCTTGATAAAAGCAGAAGTACAGTTACTCAGGAAATGCCATTGTCACAATGTACAATCGCACCGGAAACAGAAGCAATGACGGTAGATATGAACACAAAAATCAAATAATGAACAGAAATGAACATAGATAAACCGCAAACGAAGACCCGACAGTAATACTGTTTAGTTTGGCAATCATCTGCACAAACGTTTGATGGAATCGTTATGGACAGTTGGAAAGCATGTTCCTGTCAACATGTATGGAACGAAACTTTGGTTCAAAACGAGGCTTATTTATAGTAATCTAGCTGCTTAAGTACGTGTTCTGAAGGGAAATTGAGTAGGAACACAGCATTTTCTACAAGATAACATGAGCGCCGAGCTAAGTCTCAGATCAGCCTGCACATCCTGATCTGAGACTTTGTCGTCCACCTGTTGAATTCTTGGCTACTCCCAGAATGCCCTGTAAAGACTCTGATCAGAGTACACGGATGCAGATGCTGACCTGAATCTTCACTGGCCTTACATACATTTCTGTAGGGAATTCTGCTCCCCGGCTCTATTTATAATTACAACGGAAAATCTAATTTGCAATCTCGGGATACAACCTATCACCTTCCCAGCTAGCATTCTTTATAAACCTACAGCGGTCCGTTATCGGCCCGTAAGCTACCATAACGGGCCCATAACGGCCCGCTATAGATTTATGTAGAATGCTTACTGGGTTCTACCTGTAAACATGTACTAAAGGACAACACTGCACCATCATGTATTGCCGAGAAACTTCTGGAGACATTCAAATCTCGTCGCGAGAAAAGGCTCTTTGAACTTTCCATCCAATCAGTCTATCATTGGGGATACCAACCCCTCAGCAAGGCAACATGTCGATTGCTTTGGCAGAAGTGTCTCCTTGGCATACCGCTTATGTGAGTGAACAATAAAGGCTCTAACTAGACTGCGCGGATGTGCAGGCTCGCCTGAACCTTTGTTATTCGCATATGATAAATCGGCTCTTTCCTCGCGGCGCATAAGATACAACGGCTCTTTTTACAAGACGCGGCTGATTTGACTATTCAAAATCAAGATGACGCTCTCGCTGATTACATCCACCTTCCTTCACGCTAGTGTGACTTGGACGTTTACTGTGGAATTCGACAAAGGAATCCAAGCCTTTGAAATCGGATTTCTGCAAACTACTGAACATCTCGTACTTAGACATCATCACCAATTAGGAAGTAGGCAAGGGAGTCCGAGATGCCATTGACTCTCATTATGACCTCCACGCAATTGTCAGGAAACAAAAGCACAGAGTGTACGGTCACATCACACACGTTCCCTGGGCATGGCAATGACAATTAGTTAAGACCCAGTAGAAAGGATTAGAAGAAGGGCTAAGCAGAAGAAAAGATGGGAATACATCAAGGTCTGGACCGCTCTTAACTTTGCAAGCTCGCAAAGCACAGCTGAAGACATATTTAAATGAAGAAAAATAATCTCAAAGTTATCAGTGATGTTCCAACGAGCAACAGGGTTTCAACGTTGTGTGCCTTTTGGGAAGTGAATGTAGAAAAAACACAAATTGCGCTGACAGAAAAGCTTTACCCTTTCATCCCTGTTTTTGAAGGACTCATTAAATTTGAATGTGGTCAGAACCATTTTTCTTTCCAAATATGGGTCTCATTCAAAAAGAAAACCGAAATGCAAACTTATTATGAGCCGTCTCATCAGGAACTACACTGTTTGCAAAACATGTTTTGGTCAATGTGGCTGAAAGGGTTAATTGTCCATTATCTAAACGAGATACCGTAAAAAAAACTGAACAGTTGTGGAGGCGAACTCCAGCGACGGAGCCAACTTCGATACGAGCATAGTGTATCATGGAAACTGGATATAGGTGGTAAGTTTTTCGCCATTTTGTTACAAGGGGGACAACTTTGATAACTTCGTGTTTGCCTGGTAGTGTCACATCATTTAAGGTGAGTGAATACGCTCAATACGCTCTGGTGTTTTCCGCTATTTGCACAGTGGAGACAATTTTTATGACTTGTTTGCCTTTGTGCCATCAAGGCCCTTCTGGAAAGGGGCAAATCTAATAGAAACGAATGTGCTCCCAAGAGGAGTTAATTCTTTCTTGTTACACTAGACCCCGTTTCAGACGGGAGGAAAACAATTTGACAGAATTGTCTCCCTTAAGTGTGTGTCGATTCCCCTTAAGTACATTTAGTTACAGGCGAGTTAAATGAATAAACATCTAGAAGAATAACCTAAAAGTATGATTTTGAAACGCAAAACATATTTTATCTCTTCTGTATATTGAAACAAGCCACTTTGATATATGAAGAAAAGAAAAAAAAAAAAAAAAAAAAAAAAAAAAAAGAAATGTACTCGATAAATTATTTAAGACTGTCAATTCTTGTCAGTTTCTCGGGCAAAGCATGCTAATACGTTTAAATGACAATTCTGCTTCCGCATTCGGATGATTGAATAAGAATTCGAGGACCCAATAATTTCCTAATTGATTGCATATACATGAGTTAGTTCGGTAATTTAAGTTTTATACGGTTTATACGATAGAAAGGATATCGGACGGTCTATTCCACAGTACTAGTATAGGCCTGGTCACACATGCGTTAAATAACGTAGTTTAACGTATTTAGAAAAAACTACTTGAACGCACTTTTACGCACTTATTATTGTATCTTGCCCCAGTTCAACTTCTCATTACAATGTACATGGAATTTGTTAAAATCTTGGGAGAGCCGTGAGTGGAAATGTAAAGACAATCAAGGAGCAGCACGTGCAGGGATGTTAGAAATAAATGTAATGGCGTTACATCGACGTTAATGCGACGTTGTATAACGGTCAGGTGCCCGCTCGCAAGTCCTTAAATATTTACAAATATCAAAGACTTTAGGTAGAAGAGTCCACTCGGCATAAATTGGTTAAGTACCTGAATACGTGTACGCAAAGTAAGGGGACTGGAAAGATTTTGTAGGTGTTCTGCAATTTGTTTAAGAAGAGAGACAATTTACTTTTTTGTGATTATCCGTTTGCTATTGTTTACTGAACAAATGTGAATAAAATTCGCATTGTAAAAGCTACTCACATTTTTGCAGGAAAATTATCAATGTATTTGAAAACATCTTAGCTACAACAGTTAAGGAGTTTGCCGTTAAGCTAACGATGCTTTGAACAACTGGGTCCTGATCATTATTTATTTAAGCGAAAGACTACATGTACCTACGACGGTACTTTACATTTTAACATGGCCCAGTCAGCCCATTAGGGTTATGTCGAGCCGGCCAGTTTATCTAACCAAAGTTTTTTTGTTGTTTTTTTTTTCCTGGGCAGGCTTGGTCCTCTAAGTGTACCAGTTAACCAGTATTTATGCACATTCTTTCGCCGGAGATTGACAACTTCTTGAATCAGCTGAAGGGGGAGAACGATTGTAAAAAATATTTCAAGATAAATCTTTACGAAAGAATGTTGCTGGACCCAGCTGGGTTCGGGCCTGCAACCTCCAGATCCCCTGTCGGACGCACATCCGACTGAGCCACCGAGGCCGGCAAGTAAATAATGATATCTTTAAACGATATGTGAATGAATGTCTCCTGGTGAATGAATGTCGTTTGACGTTGTCACCAGTAACAATTCAATTCTGAACGAATGGACTAGGTGCCAAAAAGGACAGACCTTGTTGAGGTTTATTAACGGCACAGTCAACTCAATGGGGTCATGTCTGTTTACCTAACCACTCTTTTACTGGGCAGGCTTAGTCCTCTAAGCGGTTAACCAGTTTTGCCCACATTCTTTCGCCAGGAAATGACAACTGTCCTTCTTGAATCAGCGGAAGGGAGATAATGACCGTAGAAAATATTTCATGATCAATTACCGACCTGGCGGGTGTCGAACCCGCAACCTCCTGTTTGCCAGTCGGACGCGCATCAACCTGAGCAACCGAGGCCGGCACAGACCCAGGTCTAACTGATCCGTTTAGAAGCTGCTCGATGTAGGTGAGCAGTATTTGCTCAGGCCTGTGTTTCCGACTATGCCTTCATTAATGGACCGCGCCAAGACAAAAATGTGTCTTCGGGGCATATGAGAACAGTTAAGATCCAGATCAGCCTGCGAAGCCCCACAACCTGATAAGGATCTTCGTTACACAGAATTATGTTATTCAACGATTCTGTAAGCGGCCAGTGAAGGCCAAGATCAGACTGCGCGGATGCGCAGTCTGACCTTGGCCCTCGCTGTCCATATATGCACTAAGATACTCTTTCGCGTGAGACGGACAAAATATCCATAAGTGGACTAGATACAACAGGTAGATTTTTCGCAAATGGGGGACATTTGTGATGACTTAATATTTGCTTTCCTACGCTACATCACTGTCGGTCTACTCTAAAAGGAATAATTTGCTTTAAATTGGAGCAATTTTTTATTTTTATTTTTCCTTTTTAGGTAGACCCCTTTTCAGAAGGGGACGAAACAATTTAGTAGTAACCTGCCCCCACCCACCCCTATCCCACCTGAAAGTGCCCACCCCCAATCCCACCTGAAAGTGCACCCTTCCCCTTTAATCAGTCATGGTTAGGAATGTGATACTACAGCTACACCCTCCCCACCGGGGCTGTCTCCCACAAATCTGACGGTAGATGTATAGCAATTTACCTTTATATGTATAATATCATCATCGGAGGGAGGAGGTGATGACACTGACAAATCTTCTACCGAATCAGGAGAGTTCAGAAAATTAGCAATATGTCGAAAATCCATTCTACTATAAAAGTCTTTTTTTTTAAAAGCTAGCACTATTCAATTAAAAAGATATATATGTATCTGATTAAACCTATAAAATTTATGTATACACGAAAGTCATTCATGAAATATAGCACTGTTTGTGGCATTTTATTTGTTCAAAATCAGTTATTTGCACGTGAAGTCATGTAGACTGCCTTCAAACTGAGTAAAATATGTTGAAAAGATGACAGTCAATCCCGTGCAAAACGTGCAAAGAATGCATTATTTTTCACGCAAAGTAAATCATATGACTCACTACGAATTCTTGCATCTGTAACAGGAAAGGAAAACAAATCCGCCGAATTCAAAGTCCTGAATTCTACCGCGTCGCTGTAGGATAAAGGCCGGCTTCTACTACATTCCTCCTTTCTAAAACGAGACATTTGTATGCCAATACGAATGTTGCGCAGGCTCTGAGTGTCACCCAGCACTTGCTTCGCCCGTCAGGCTTCAAGGCTGCCACCTCCAACATTGGCCACCAAATGTAAGAGGAAAGGTGGAAACAAAATCCAAATCACATTTTTCCCCGACAGAGGATCGAATCAGTCCGCCGGATTTAAAGTCCTGCACTATGCCACGTCGCTATAAAATCCGGCTTCACATCACGAAAACAAGCCTATATAATTATGACCCCCTTAAACCCATTTTTTATATAGTAAAACTGGGGTTTACAGGGGTATACATTATTTTTCTTATTTCTGCTCAAAAACATAGATTGTGGGTACTCGTTAGAACCGCCTCGGTGAGGCGGTTCTAACGAGTACCCACAATCTATATTTTGAGCAGAAATATGAAAAATTTTTATCTGAAAAATTCCAGTTTGGGGTGGTGAAATTTTCAATATATTTGAATAGAGATGTGTTTTCGTAATGAAACGCAAGGCAGTAGAAAAAATGTGTCTTATACGAGTACCTAAACTGCTACATACCAAAATGTCCCGGTACATATACATGTACGGCTATGCATTTGGACTGTCTGATAAGATCCTTTAGTGTCACCTTACAGAATCAAAGGCTGATACTATGTACATGTATAAACTATATCTATATACAAATTTGCATATGCAAAATTGGGACTAGAAGCCACAAATACATAGCACTACACAGACCAATCGAAATAACATTAGACACTTCCCTTCAACAACCCATACAGTGTACATCATTTAACCCTTGTCATGCTGAATAAATTATGATGCCACGCCCACTTCTATATTCCAGCCAATCAGATCACTTGATCCGGGTTTTTGATAGAAATTCACATATTAAATGACAAACAGTGCAGATCCAGATCACTTGGGTTCTTCAGAAGCCAACTGATCTGGATCTACACTGTCTGCTAGGACAGGGCGTGTCGTTCAGCAAGAGAAGAGTTAATATCTGAAATATTCAGGTATACCTGTCTCCTTACCATACATGTATTAAAATTTGTGCTTGTCCATTCCACTTCCCTTCCCGTTCATAATTCCAAAACTGCTGGCTGTGTTGCAAATAGTGGAGACCCTGTTGTGCATCGTGTGGTGATCTACGTTTTTTCCTCAGTTGTGTCTGCCCAAATACGTAGGAAAAATGCGGTATGTACAATTTCATTAAATGTACATATATCCAGGCTCTTGCATGGACAGAACTGGTTTTTGCAGGTACAGTCGACTCTCGTTATCTCTACCTCGCTTATCTCGAATAACCGCTTATCTCGAAGTGAAAATATGGACCCTGTTTAAACATGAAACTCAAACAACAGGTAACAAAATATTGTGGAAAAGAGGAGAAATTGCTCCTAAGGAGCAATTTCTCCTCTTTTCCACAATATTTTCATTATATGTCCAACTTCAGGAGTAAAATTACATATGCATTTGTAAAATGTGGTTGTTCAATTTATTTTTCCTTACTTCTGCAAACCTGATATGTCGAAGTACGGATATCTCGAAGTATTTCAGAGAGTCCCTTGGAATTCGAGATAACGAGACTCGACTGTATTTTCACAAAGTAGATGGCCCCTTTGATTTATTGGGTATTGGCGTCGCTATATATTCAAATTTATTATGTTTTTAGTATTTTTATAATGATTACATACGGTCCCTAAAATGAGAAAGGGCACCTACCGCATATGTAGACAACAGATGCTCAGATCAGCCTAGTCATTTGAGCCCTCGTCGTGTGCTTCCAGAATCATTTGTAGAGTAAAATGTATCGACGAATAGAGAAGTTCTGGAGAAGACTTCACCAAATGCGCAGGCCGAATGCGCAGGCCGGTTAGTCTTCATGGTATCAGTCTTCCTTGGGCACATGTCATAATGGCCCACGCCATGTGAAAAGAGCCGCTATAGCACATGCGAACAGCTAATGTTCAGGCGAGTTTGGCGCACCCGCGGAGTCTCACCAGAACTTGTACTGTTTGCTGTCGTAAGCGGTGGGCCAAAGAACAAACTTCAGCCAAAACAAAAGATGTGTAGTTATGTTTAGGGACCCATGCTTACTGAAAAAATGACTAGACGAGAATTCCGAAGAACCTTTATCTCGCGACGCGTTTTTACTAGAGTAGGCGGCTGCATCCAAAACAGTATATACTTGTTACATTGCCTTGTTTTCTCCCTTTACTTCTTTCTTTCATTATGTCTTAACCTAGGAGGACATAGACGGTGTACATTGTACACACCTGGTTGCAGAATGAAGACCTGCAAGTAACCATTTCGAAATACAATATGGTTATTTAACCTGCACGTGGGGCGACAGTGCCTGCACAAGGGAGTGGGGGTTAACTTCCCGATCCGAAGGAGGGCGGGCGCACTGTTTTCATGTTATCGTTGCAAACTGACATGAAGGAAAGCGTGTTCGGACATCAAAATTCTTGTGCTTACGCCTGGGATCGATCCTTTAGCTCTAAGTGCCCCAAGCTCTAGAGGACAACGCGCTCACCACTCAGCTACTACTCACGCTTTCGTGGTTCTTAGATAAGGCGCTTTTATTTTCAGCCAAAATGTTTCTTTTTATCGATGGGTTTTGGTTATTCATAATAGGCGGGTTTTCAGAATATTGCAATTTAAACAAAGTTTTAAATGTCACATTACTTTTAGCAACCTGGTTTACTCCATATATTTGTTTTCTTTTGCTTTATAAGCAAACTATTCCCCATTTCGGTGACAAACCATGTGTTACATAGCTCTTGAGAAGAGGAATACTAAGATACATATTTTTTGTTTTTAAACTTCTCCTTGGAAACTTATGATGTGGTACTCATGAGAAGCGCCTCTGTGTGGCGCTTCTAATGAGTAAAGACAGCATTTTTTTTTTCAAGGAAAATTAAAACAATATCAACAAACAGTCGAACCTTAATGGCTCGAACCTTTGGGAACATGGAAATTTGTTCTGTATATTGGTAATGCGAGCCATTGAGAGTTAACCATAACGCTAAGTTAGGAGACAAATGGGAATAATATGTGTATGTTTTTACGATCTTCTACAAGGTAATAATATGTTGAATCTACTCATTAGAATCGCCTCGGTGAGGCACACAATACACATTTTCATGATTGAGTAGGAAAATGTTCCTTAATACAATGTATCCCTAAATATGTGTTTTCTTGAGCTGTCGGAAGAATTTCCAAGGGACTCAAAAACGAGTTCACAATAAACGAGTAATCGGTGTTCCTGTCATTAAGGTTTATTGTATTTTGGTGAACAAAACTAGCTTATCTAGAGCTATGGCTACGGCGTGTACATTTTACATACATATACAGTCGATTCTCGTTATCTCGAATTCCAAGGGATTCTCTGAAATACTTCGAGATATTTGTAGCTCGACATATCAGATTTGCAGAATTGAGGAAAAAATAATTCGAACAACCACATTTAACAAATGTATGTGTAATTGGACTTTTGAAGTTAGAGATATATCGAAAATATTGTGGAAAAGAGGAGAAATTGCTCCTCAGGAGCAATTTTTCCTCTTTTCGACAATATAATTTTTTTACATGTTGTTAGATTTTCATGTTTAGGCAAGGACCAGATTTTCACTTCGAGATAAACGGTTATTCGAGATTAGCTAAGTCGAGATAACGAGAGTCAACTGTACACATGTACATTAACTTAATGCCACTTCATCACCGGTCACGGAGGAAATAACGCTAGTCATAAATACAGGGACGTACGGACGGTATAACATCAATCGCGACTTTTCTAAAATGCGGGGATAATAATCCTGCGGGACACAGCGTTGAAACAATGTCGATTTAACGTAGATTCAATGTCTTGACGTTAAATCGACGTTGTTTGAACGTTTGCGCCGGAAGGCGTTGAATCAACGTTGATTCGCATCACGAAAACAAGCCTATGTAATTTTGACCCCCTTAAACCGCACTTTTATATAGTAAAACTGGGGTTTAGAGGGGTAAACATTATTTTTCTTATTTCTGCTCAAAAACATAGATTGTGTGTACTCGTTAGAACCGCCTCACCGAGGCGGTTCTAACGAGTACCCATAATCTATGTTTTGAGCAGAAATATGAAAAATATCAGAGTTTTTTTATCTGAAATTTTCAGTTTTTGGAGATGAAATTTTCTATATATTTGAATAGGCGTGTTTTCGTAATGACTTTGTTATAACGTGGTGTGTCTGCTGGGAATGCTATCAGAAAATATTGAGTTAATAATATTCTGGAATTGTGTTCATCTGCTGCTTTTTATTCTTGTTAACGTTTTCATGGCTCCCAAGGGTTACATATTTTAGAATCTGTTCATTGAATAAGGCTCGTGAATAATGTGATAGAAAAATGACGATCTCTGTATATTACACACTGACAGTTCCTCGGTATATCAGATTACTTGATCCAGATTATCGATATATATTCACATACTTAATGGCAAACAGTGCAGATCAAGATCAGTTGGCTTCCTCAGAAGCCAAGTGATCAGGATCTACACTGTTTGCAAGGTAGGCAATATCCGGGTTCAGCAGGTCAAGGGTTAATCTGAAAACAAGCGATACATGTAATTGCAAAAGGCTAGCGCTACAGAGCACTTTGTGGTAAATGGCAATGCAACAATGTGTTGCTAAAAGCGCTTGATGACGCATGCCTATATAATTTTAACCCTACTTTTATATAGTAAAACTGGGGTTTACAGGAATATACATTATTTTTCATATGTCTGCTGAAAACATAGATTGTGGGTACTCGTTAGAACCGCCTCGCCGAGGCGGTTCTAATGAGTACCCACAATCTATGTTTTCAGCAGAAATATGAAAAAAAAAATCAGAGTTTTTATCTGAAAAATTTCAGTGTTTTGAGGTGAAATTTTCTATATATTTGAATAGACGTGTTTTCGTAATGAACGTGGCGTACTCGGAACTGCCTTGCATGAAGCGCTTTCCAAGTGAACCGTTAAAACGCCTCTGATTCTCTCACTTGGTGGTGCTGCTGTACTTTTCAGCTGTGTCAGTGCCGCTGTCATCAGAGCCCGTCATTTTCTTTTGTCTCGCTGCTACATTTACATAAATGTAGCAGCGAGACAAAACAAAATGACGACAATATTGGTACATATGTAACTATAGGTTTTAAAATATTGAATGGAGAGTTTTTTTAACACTTTGATTGCAAAGAACAATGAAATACGTTTGTGTGATGGTGAATAAAAGTTCAGGTCAGAAAATATATAAGCATTGGTTATTGAAATTTAGGGACCGAGGTAACAGGCAATTAGTAGCTTTCTTTAAACGGAGTAGTAAAACGGTTGCGTACGACGACCAAGTTGCTTCAAAGAGCTAAACAAAAGAAAAACGTAAGCCTTAGGCTGTTTGTAAAAAGGTTACCGCCTTCGTTTCTGGCGTCTTGATGGCTTTCTCTGAGGCATGATTGTCTAATAAGTGTGACACGGAAGGTGGAAGATCTTGCAGAATCCAGTATGTGAACGTGCCTTTGTGAAATGTATAGTTCTTACCCCATTATAGACTGAATAGACTCTCCTATACTTTATATTGGAAGAGTCAAATTTGAATTTTAGGTACGTCCAGCTATGATATTTAGATATTCCTATAATAGAAAAATGGCTAAACCATTTGCAAACAGTGGAGACCCTGATCAGAAGCCGCGTTCTGTGGCGTCTGATCTGGGTCTGCACTGTTTGCCAATTACCTGTTTAGGGGTCCCCAGACAATGGGTTAGGCATTTCTAGATTAAGGCATTTTTCAACCAACTATATTGAATTTTTTATCTGTTTGGACCGCGCCATGCGAAAACATGTCTTTGGGCATACGCGGACAGCGAATGCCCAGATTAGACTGCGCATCCGCACAGTCACAGGCAGTCTGATCAGGGCCTTCACTCTCCGCTAACATAGTTATTGGATACTACAGAATGTCTGACTGGAGAGCAAATGTCCGGATGATACTTTGCGCATGACATTACAAAAACACGCCTATTCAAATATATAGAAAATTTCACCTCCAAAAACTGAAAAAAAAAATCAGATAAAAACTCTGATATTATTCATATTTCTACTCAAAACATAGATTGTGGTACTCGTTAGAACCGCCTCGCCGAGGCGGTTCTAACGAGTACTCACAATCTATTTTTTTAGCAGAAATAAGAAAAATATTGTCTACCCCTATAAAACCCAGTTTTACTATATAAAAGTGGAGTATAAGGAGGTCAAAATTATATAGGCATGCTTTCGTGATGATCAGCACATTTTTCGCATGTTCGAAGACAACTTTTCGATTGACGAGGCCCATTTCTCCTTGAAGACATACATGTAGTGGGTACATATTTGAAGCGCCTTAACGACATTTGTCTCGTTTTACACATCAAAGGATGGACCTAGAGTCATGTCATATAAAAGGATGGTTCAGTAGATTTGATACACTTGGTAGATTTGCAGCCATTTTTACAAGGGAGACAATTTTTGTGACGTCCTAATTGCTTTCCTGCGCACAAATTCCAGCCTCAAAATGAGTCTACTTTAAAATGTAATTTACAAAAAGTGTAACGGAGATTAATACACTTTCAAATGGTAGTGGTTGGGGGCGGGGGTAGGGGTGGGGCTTTTGTCAGAATTGTTCCCTTCATTCAGAAAAAAAGCGGTCTCCCCATGGAAGCACATTCTTTCCTTTTAAAGTAGACCCATTGTAAACATAAACCCACTTTACAGCACGTTCTTCCGGTCAAAAGAGGATCTATTATCCAAAGAGCAGCCAATAATTTTGACACATTACGAAAACACGCCTATTCAAGTATATTGAAAATTTCACCTCCAAACACTGAGTTTTTAGATAAAAATTCTGATATTTTTTTCATATTTTGCTCAAAACATGGATTGTGGGTACTCGTTAGAACCGCCTCGGCGAGGCGGTTCGAACGAGTACCCACAATCTGTGTTTTTGAGCAGAAATAAGAAAAATAATGTATACCCCTGTAAACCTCAGTTTTACTATATATAAGTGGGGTTTAAGGTGGTCAAAATTATATAGGCGTGTTTTCGTAATGAAACATCAAAATCGAAAGCGGAGATTATCTAATCTTGTTAAAAAGTGTTTGCTGTAGCAGAACTACATGTACATGGAGAACTGCCACACAGGCTGAAAAAGGTTAAAAGGCTGTCTTGCACTGGGTTCGTGGACTATTTTATTATTATTATTATTATTATTATTTGATCTACAGTCGAACCTCAATGGCTCGAACATCTTTGGGACCATGGAAATTCGTTCGAGACATGGGTAGTTCGAGCCACCGAGGGTTAATCATGGCACAAGTTCAGGAAGCAAATAGCGATAATTTAGGGAAATCTTTTCGATTTTCTACACAGTGATTGTATGTTGAGTGTACTCATTAGAATCGCCTCGATGAGGCGATTCTAATGAGTACACACAACATAGAATTTCACGATAGAATAAGAAAATTTCCTTGAATATTTGTTTTCTTGAGCTATCAGAAGAATTTTGCAAGGACTCGAAAATGAGTTCGAATCAGCCATGGTAAACGAGCCATCAGTATTATTATTCTTATTATTATTATTATTATTATTATTATTATTATAATAACGTGATTTCTTTTGTGATTTTTTTTTTTTTTTTTTTTTTTTTTTTTGCATGCATGCATGATAAGCCCTGTTGATCCCGATGCACCCAAATGATTTCCTGAAGACTAATTGAGCCGTTATGTGAGCAAATTTCCTTATAACGTGCGCCCATCAACGACTATTTCGACTGCGCATTCGCGCAGCCTAATTAGAGTCTTCGCTGAGCGCTCCTTGTTACAAATGTAGCAAATAGTCTAATGATCTTCAGGCGCACAACAAAGAATCGGACTAGACTGCGCATATGCGCAGCCTGATTCTAGTTTTGTCTGAGCACATCTGAAACTAGAAAAAGTGTCCATAGGACACGGATGCCCCCGCCAAATGCCATTCAGAAAAAGGGTTTATATGTAATTGTAACAGGTATACCATGAAGTTATTATTAAAGCCCGGACACAGTTTACTATTATGGAACTAAGTCAAGGGAAGATAATTCAAAAACGAAAAACGCAAGAGTTGTCTTCCTTGTTCGTGACACATTGTTTCAATGTGATGCATGCACCTGTAAAGTTTCATGAATATATTCGATATGGTTTAGGAGTTATGGCCCGGACACGGTTAACTATATGGAACTAAGTCAAGGGGAAATAATTCAAAAACCAAAAATGCCAGAGTTGTCTTCCTTGTTCATGACACATCGTCTGAATGTGATGCATGCACCTATATAGTTTCATGAATATATTCCATACGGTTTAGGAGTTATGGCCCGGACACGGTTTACTATATGGAACTAAGTCAAGGGAAGATAATTCAAAAACAAAAAAATGCAAGAGTTTTCTTCCTTGTTCATGACACATCGTCTCAATGTGATGCATGCACCCATAAAGTGTCATGAATATATTCCATATGGTTTAGCAGTTATGGCCCGGACACGGTTTACTATATGGAACTAAGCCAAGGGGAAATAATTCAAAAACCAAAAATGCAAGAGTTTTCTTCCTTGCTCATGACACATCTTCTCAGTGTGATGCATGCACTGGTAAAGTTTCATGAATATATTTCATACGGTTTAGGAGTTATGGCCCGGACACAGTTAATTGAATGATACTAAGTCAAGCGGAAATTATTCAAAAACCAAAAATGCAAGAGTTGTCTTCCTTGTTCATGACACATCGTCTCAGTGTGATGCAGGCACTGGTAAAGTTTCATGAATATATTTCATACGGTTTAGGAGTTATGGCCCGGACAAAGTTAACTATATGGAACTAAGTCAAGCGGAAATAATTCAAAAACCAAAAATGCAAGAGTTGTCTTCCTTGTTCATGACACATCGTCTCAATGTGATGTATGCACCTGTGATGTTTCATGAATATATTCCATACGGTTTGGGAGTTATGGCCCGGACACGAAGTGGGACGTACGGACGGACAGACAGGCGGACAGACGGACAGACAGACGTACGGGACGGACAGGGGTAATACTTAATGCCCATCCGCTATTCTTCGAATAGGCGGGGGCATAATAAGGTACATTTCTACCGTTGTGGTTGATATGGACAATAAAAGCTTGAACGTCAAGTATATCTAATATTCATGAAGAAGTGGTCCGTACTTAGAATTCTAAATAAGACTGCACGTTTTAGTCCTTTAATGGAAAAGTTCACCCAGAAATATTTATATGTTGGCGCCCTCGAGGGATTTCATATTTATAACGTATTTATCATTTATGCAAACTGAAGTTTTCACATGTTTTTTGTTATTGTTTTTTTTTTTTTTTTTTTTTTAAAAAGAATACACCTGGGTGATTTCCGCAATTTTTAACTGCACAAGAAGATAACGGTTCTGGCTTCAAGCTTGTGTTTCTCCACAGCATGTCCTTTCTGAAAATGGGTCTACTCTAAAAGAACACAACTTACTCCAAAGGGTAGCAAGCCCTTTCCTCATCACGAAAAGGCGCCTTTACAATTTTGACCCCCTTAAATTCCACTTTTATATAGTAAATCTGGGGTTTGTAGGGGTATAGACTTTTTTTTCTCATTTCTGCTCAAAAACATAGAATGTGGGTATTCTTTAGAACCGCCTCGCCGAGGCGGTTCTAACGAGTACACGCAATCTATGTTTTGAGCAGAAATATAAAAAAATATCAAAGTTTTTTTTTATCTAAAAACTTTCAGTATTTGGAGGTGAAATTTTCTATGTATTTGAATAGGCGTGTTTTCGTAATGTTTTAGAGAAGACCTCTTTTCAGAAAATAAAAACAATAATTTTCCCTGAAAGTGTAATATTTCTCCTTGATTGAATATCGGGATTTATATTTAGCATTTCCGGGCCTTTACGATTCTCAGGCCAAAGTTCAGCAGACGGCCAATGGGTGATATTTTGTAATTTTATTCCAAAAATAGTCTTATCACGCAAATAGTCTCCAGAAAAAACCATTTTCATGACATGTCAGCGCTTAGTATTTAGGAAAAACAGGAGAAAAAAAACATATTTCCAAATGTCGTTTGCTGTAATGTTACGTAACAGAACATGCTAAGCGTTAAAAGGCGAACAGACAAATGTATGCCACAGCAGGACATGTCTGGCTTGATAAAAGCAGAAGTACAGTTACTCAGGAAATGACATTGTCACAATGTACAATCGCACCGGAAACAGAAGCAATGACGGTAGATATGAACACAAAAATCAAATAATGAACAGAAATGAACATAGATAAACCGCAAACGAAGACCCGACAGTAATACTGTTTAGTTTGGCAATCATCTGCACAAACGTTTGATGGAATCGTTATGGACAGTTGGAAAGCATGTTTCTGTCAACATGTATGGAACGAAACTTTGGTTCAAAACGAGGCTTATTTATAGTAATCTAGCTGCTTAAGTACGTGTTCTGAAGGCAAATTGAGTCGGAACACAGCATTTTCTACAAGATAACATGAGCGCCAAGCTAAGTCTCAGATCAGCCTGCATATCCTGATCTGAGACTTTGTCGTCCACCTGTTGAATTCTTGGCTACTCCCAGAATGCCCTGTAAAGACTCTGATCAGAGTACACGGATGCAGATGCTGACCTGAATCTTCACTGGCCTTACATACATTTCTGTAGGGAATTCTGCGTCCCGGCTCTATTTATAATTACAACGGAAAATCTAATTTGCAATCTCGGGATACAACCTATCACCTTCCCAGCTAGCATTCTTTATAAATCTACAGCGGTCCGTTATCGGCCCGTAAGCTACCTTAACGGGCCCATAACGGCCCGCTATAGATTTATGTAGAATGCTTACTGGGTTCTACCTGTAAACATGTACTAAAGGACAACACTGCACCATCATGTATTGCCGAGAAACTTCTGGAGACATTCAAATCTCGTCGCGAGAAAAGGCTCTTTGAACTTTCCATCCAATCAGTCTATCATTGGGGATACCAACCCCTCAGCAAGGCAACATATCGATTGCTTTGGCAGAAGTGTCTCCTTGGCATACCGCTTATGTGAGTGAACAATAAAGGCTCTAACTAGACTGCGCGGATGTGCAGGCTCGCCTGAACCTTTGTTATTCGCATATGATAAATCGGCTCTTTCCTCGCGGCGCATAAGATACAACGGCTCTTTTTACAAGACGCGGCTGATTTGACTATTCAAAATCAAGATGACGCTCTCGCTGATTACATCCACCTTCCTTCACGCTAGTGTGACTTGGACGTTTACTGTGGAATTCGACAAAGGAATCCAAACCTTTGAAATCGGATTTCTGCAAACTACTGAACATCTCGTACTTAGACATCATCACCAATTAGGAAGTAGGCAAGGGAGTCCGAGATGCCATTGACTCTCATTATGACCTCCACGCAATTGTCAGGAAACAAAAGCACAGAGTGTACGGTCACATCACACACGTTCCCTGGGCATGGCAATGACAATTAGTTAAGACCCAGTAGAAAGGATTAGAAGAAGGGCTAGGCAGAAGAAAAGATGGGAATACATCAAGGTCTGGACCGCTCTTAACTTTGCAAGCTCGCAAAGCACAGCTGAAGACATATTTAAATGAAGAAAAATAATCTCAAAGTTATTAGTGGTGTTCCAACGAGCAACAGAGTTTCAACGTTGTGTGCCTTTTGGGAAGTGAATGTAGAAAAAACACAAATTGCGCTGACAGAAAAGCTTTACCCTTTCATCCCTGTTTTTGAAGGACTCATTAAATTTGAATGTGGTCAGAACCATTTTTCTTTCCAAATATGGGTCTCATTCAAAAAGAAAACCGAAATGCAAACTTATTTTGAGCCGTCTCATCAGGAACTACACTGTTTGCAAAACATGTTTTGGTCAATGTGGCTGAAAGGGTTAATTGTCCATTATATAAACGAGATACCGTAAAAAAACTGAACAGTTGTGGAGGCGAACTCCAGCGACGGAGCCAACTTCGATACGAGCATAGTGTATCATGGAAACTGGATATAGGTGGTAAGTTTTTCGCCATTTTGTTACAAGGGGGACAACTTTGATAACTTCGTGTTTGCCTGGTAGTGTCACATCATTTAAGGTGAGTGAATACGCTCAATACGCTCTGGTGTTTTCCGCTATTTGCACAGTGGAGACAATTTTTATGACTTGTTTGCCTTTGTGCCATCAAGGCCCTTCTGGAAAGGGGCAAATCTAATAGAAACGAATGTGCTCCCAAGAGGAGTTAATTCTTTCTTGTTACACTAGACCCCGTTTCAGACGGGAGGAAAACAATTTGACAGAATTGTCTCCCTTAAGTGTGTGTCGATTCCCCTTAAGTACATTTAGTTACAGGCGAGTTAAATGAATAAACATCTAGAAGAATAACCTAAAAGTATGATTTTGAAACGCAAAACATATTTTATCTCTTCTGTATATTGAAACAAGCCACTTTGATATATGAAGAAAAAAAAAAAAAAAAAAAAAAAAGAAATGTACTCGATAAATTATTTAAGAATGTCAATTCTTGTCAGTTTCTCGGGCAAAGCATGCTAATACGTTTAAATGACAATTCTGCTTCCGCATTCGGATGATTGAATACGAATTCGAGGACCCAATAATTTCCTAATTGATTGCATATACATGAGTTAGTTCGGTAATTTAAGTTTTATACGGTTTATACGATAGAAAGGATATCGGACGGTCTATTCCACAGTACTAGTATAGGCCTGGTCACACATGCGTTAAATAACGTAGTTTAACGTATTTAGAAAAAACTACTTGAACGCACTTTTACGCACTTATTATTGTATCTTGCCCCAGTTCAACTTCTCATTACAATGTACATGGAATTTGTTAAAATCTTGGGAGAGCCGTGAGTGGCGACTTTTCTTTTGAATATGTTCAAAGGATAAGTACAGACAGCAGTAGATGTTTGAACATATTTTTACGTACTCTAACGTTCTTCAGTAGCGTAGCGACTTCTTTGATGTACTTTAGCGTACTTTACCCTGTACTAGTTAACTGGGACGACCACTACGTTATGGTACGTTGCAGTATGTTACCCAGTACATTATGGAACGGCCAAGACGGCTAGACTAGGTGATACTTATGTACGTCAAGATGAATTCAAGTACGTTAAACTACATTATTCAGTATGTCAGACTTGTTTAAAATACGTTTAAGTACATGTACGTTATACTAGGTTAAATCCATGGTTATGGCTAATGTAAGTAAAGTAAGGAAAAGTAAGTTAAAGTACATTCAACTAGACTTAGCTGGCTTGAAGTAAGTAAAAATACAGTAACATTACCAGGAAAGAACCCAAACAAAGCCCAAAGTTTCATAAATATACAATCAGTATGCTTTACAGTTCAGAGTGCGTAAGAGAGAAAGTGCATGCTGCCACCTAGCTTATATAATCCAGGAGTAACATGAACAGGGACCGTGGTTTATCGTAGTATAACGTCCTATGGTGTAGTTGTGTGTACCTATGCGAAGTTTAACTTTCTTCCTGTCGTACTTTTGCGTAGTTGACCTTAGTTTATAAGAGTGTAGCTTTACAATGTACCCCTCAACTTGCCGTACTTTAACGTTTTTAACGGACTTGCACATATAAAAACTCATTACCGGCCCTGATTTAACTTTAACGTAGTTTAACTTGTAATTACCGTCGTTTTTAGTATGCTAAGCTACGTTATTTAACGCATGTGCGACCAAGCCTTAAAAGAATACACATTACGTTAACTACCCCTGCATCGTTCTTCATGACATATATAGAAAATGGGGATGTGAAGAGGGTTATACTTTGTCGGATTTCAAGTATTGTTTGGAACTTTTAGAAAAGCTGTTTAATTTATTTGCTAGTTCTAGCAATCAAATGGTAGTTGGCAAACAGTGCATACACAGATCAGACGCTGCAGAACTCAGCGTCTGATCAGGGTCTACACTGTTTGCATTAAATATAGGAATTTCTATAGAACAAAGTGTTGTGGTAAAAGAGTCCACTCGAAATAAATGGGTTAATGGACAATGAGCTTAATAACAAAAACAACCTAATTTTCGCCTCATTACGAAAACATACCTATTCAAATATACTGAAAATTTAACCACCAAAAAAGGAAAATTTTCAGATAAAAAATTCTGATATTCTCCATATGTTTGCTCAAAGCATAGATTGTTGGTACTTGTTAGAACTGCATCGGCGAGGCTGTTCTAACGAGTATCCATAATCTATGTTTTTTAGCAGAAATAAGAAAATAATGTATACCCCTGTAAACCCCTGTTTACTATATAAAAGTGGGGTTTAAGGGGTCAAAATTACATATATATGTTTTCGTGATATGTAAAAACAGTCAATCCTGTAAGTAAACTTACTTACAGGAAATGCGTTGCTAAGCGATCAGAGAACTTGTTAAGAAAGATTATTTACTGTTCTATATCAAAACATATGTTGTGGGCGTTGCGCTTCTAAAGAGTACCCAGAACATATGTTTTATTACCCTAGAATTATCATGTAATTATCCTCTCTAACAAGTCTCTGGAAATACGATATTGAATCTTCAATATGAGCTAGAGTGTTAAGACACAATATTTGAGGACCCGGCTGTTGTCAAGGAAAAGCGACGTTGATTCAAGCGTTGCATCGTTCAGTGCTTGACGACATGTCAATGCACTTTTAACACGAGAATTTCCTGCATTATAACTGTTCCGGTACTGTCACTGCCAAGTTGACGTAGTCACTAACGTTAACGTCAACAATAGAAATTCAGCACTCGAAATACCAAAATATAAGCGAAGTTACCCAGGAAATGCCACAATAACGAAGTGATACCAAATGGAGATGTGAGGAACAAATAAAGACAAAACAAACCATTACGAAAACATGCCTATTCAAATATACTGATAATTTTACCACCAAAAACTGAAAATTTTCAGATAAAAAAATTCTGATATTTTTTTTATTTCTGCACAAAACATAGATTATGGGTACTCGTTAGAATCGCCTCGGCGAGGCGGTTCTAAGAAGTACCCACAATCTATGTTTTTGAGCAGAAATAAGAAAAATAATGTATACCCATGTAAACCCCAGTTTTACTATATAAAAGTGGGGTTTAAGGGGGTCAAAATTATATAGGCGTGTTTTCGTGATGGCCGCATATGGAGCCACCGACGCACAAACAAACAACTGCAACAGAAGAGGCGTCTTGGAACGGTCAGTTCATCACAAAAACATGCCTATATAATTTTGACCTCCTCAAACCCCATTTTCATATAGTAAAACTGGGGTTTAGAGGCGTATACATTATTTTTTCTTATTTTTGCTCAAAAAACATAGATTGTGGGTACTCTTTAGACCGCCTTGCCAAGGCGGTTCTAACGAGTACCTACAATCTATGTTTTGAGCAGCAATATGAAAAATATCAGAGTTTTTTATCTGAAAATTTTCAGTTTTTGGAGGTGATTTTTTTCTGTATATTTGAATAGGCGTGTTTCTGTAAACAAACAATGGAAGTGGGCTTAGACCCGTTTTTATCGCAAGAAACCTCACCATTACCTCATGTGGCAGCTCCAACAGTAACAAATACAAACAGAAAGAATTCAGAAAGCTAAGCGATCAGCGTTTGAAGAGGATGACCACAATCCCAGTAAGCATTCTTTATAAATCTATAGTGGGCCGTTAACGGACCTCTATAGATTTATAAAAAAATACTAGCTGGGATGCTTGCATCACAAGAAGAAAACAAAAACGTTACTTGGAGGCATTATGACGTGTTCAGTTGTCATGACATTCGCAGCAAGCAACATTATGACTTCAAGCTCAACCTCAAATCTCTGACATAACAGCTCATTAAGAATGTAACGTTTATGAATCCGTTTGTAGACGAGATCCAGGTATGGTTACATGTATCAGTTTGCACAGCAGTGCCCACAAAACAGCTGTGCGTTTATCGTCCAGTCATGTACATGTTTATTTCAAGCATATAACGAAAAAGTTAAGAACCTCAATGGTTTACCATATGGTGAACAACGTACGAAAATGATCCTTATACAATTTGCGGTCAACGCAGGCCATGAGCAGCCTGCGCATTTGCACAGGATGATCTGGGCCTTCGTTGTCCCTAAACAGACCCAATGGAAATCTTAGTATATGTCAGCGAACAAAGAATGCTCACATAAGAATGCACGGCTGCGCATGCTGATCTTGACCTACGTTCTCCGCAAATTGCATAATGGTCATTTTCGTACGTTGCGCATCGTATTTACTCTAAAATTAAAGACACCGTAACTCCTTACCATGCTTGTACTAAAATTCAAACAAATTTACATCACTGTCTTCGAATGTGTCTTAACACTGCTGAATGAGTGATAAAAAAACGGTGTAGACTTTGCGTAGACCTACTGAATGCGCGTCTGCTCATGGTCTACTCTGTTTGCATATATGTACGAATACTTACGACAAGTACAAGTATCACTGAATGTGGACTTAATATTTTGTTTGTGTTGAGGTTTTACGGCCCAGTCAACCCAATGGGGTCATGTCGAGCGGCTTAGTCCTCTAAGCGGTTAACCAGTATTGGGCACATTCCTTCGCCAGAAACTGACAACTGCCCTTCTTGAATCAGCGGAAGGGAGAGAATGACCGTAGAAAATATTTCATGATCAATCTCCACGAAAGAATGTTGCCGACCTCGGCGGGGGTTGAACCCGCGACCTCCTGGTCTCCAGTCGGACGGCGCATCCAACTGAACCACCGAGGCCGGCGGAATTAATATTAAACTGTGCAGACCATATATGAGTACGATGTGGCTTATGTAATATATATGTAATGATTTTGAACCGAGACGCCGAGTTTCGCTCTTTTATGTGTTGGATGTTTGCAGGGGCAACCGATACTCCGAATATCTTTCTAATATGTGTTTGTAGTTCCAATGGCAACCTGTATAAGTTCTAGCATTACGAAAACACGCCTATTTAAATATACAGAAAATTTTACCTCTAAAAACTGAAAATTTTCAGATAAAAAACTCTGATATTTTTCATATTTCTGCTCAAAATATAGATTGTGGGTACTCGTTAGAACCGCCTCGGTGAGGCGGTTCTAACGAGTACCCACAATCTATGTTGTTGGGCAGAAATAAGAAAAAATAATGTATACCCTGTAAACCCCAGTTTTACTATATAAAAGTGGGGTTTAAGGGGGTCAAAATTATATAGGCATGTTTACGTGATGGTTTACCTAATCTCTGCCAGGACGCACATTTCAAGTTCCAGTTGATAAAAAGCGTATTGGCAATGGCAATCACAAACTATCGTTGGTTTATAGCATCTCCTAAAAAGTTGGCAACACTTTAAATGCACATGCGTGGAAACTATACCCTGCTGTATTTATATATAGCATATAACTTGTCCACATGTCAATCTTTTTGTCACCATGGTAACATTTATCATGGTACTGTGATTGCAGCCTGCTAAGACCTGTGGCTTTGTGAATCAATTTAGCCGTAAAGTCAGACAACGTACCTTCGGACATGTGCACCCAGCACAGATTCAGATCAACCTGTGCAAAGCTTCTTTATACGGACAACGAGAACACTGATCACGCTGCGCGGAAGCACAGGCTGATATCAGTCTACATTAGGCACAAATGTTAGAATGTACGTTTTCTTACATTTTCTCAAATTAGTATTATTGCCCAAAACCTACTATGCATTCTTATTGTACGTGTATATAGAAGTTGACCCTATATTTAATTTCATTTGCAGTCGATAGCATTTGTCTAATTGCCTGGATGTACAAAATACTTACGCCAAACACAAGTATCACTGAATGTGGAATTAATATCAAACTGTGCATGTTGATATCCCTTGTCCTGCTGAATAAATTAAGATGCCACACCCACTTCTAATTTTCAGCCAATCAGATTACTTGATCTGGATTGTTGCTATACATTCACATACTCAATGGCAAATAGTGCAGATCCAGATCAGTTGGCTTCTGAAGAAGCCAACTGATCTGGATCTGCACTGCTTGCAAAGGCAGGGTATATCCGGGTTCAGCAGGACAAGGGATATCATTTGTCTCATAGCCTGGATAAAACAGTTACTTCAAGGATCATACGAATTGACTCGCAACATAAGAAAATGTACCCATCAGAAGAATTTCCTGGGGACTCAATAACGAGTTCGGATCAGCCACGGTAAATGAACCATTTGTGTTGGGTTTAAATTGCTAGCAGAATTATGTATTTCTAGTAAGTGCATATTCAAGCAGGGTTAGTAAAAGAAGAAACATGCCGTAGAACCATTAATGTTGCATGTAAGTGTATGTTTTATTAAGATTTCAATGTTCGCCGTGTATATAAGAACTGAATACATGTTTCTGATTCCTTTCTGTCTTAAAAGAAGGAATTTTCTCTCCTTGGGACTAAATTCTTTCCTTTTTGAGCGGATGAGTTTTCCGAAGAGGATTGATATGCAAAAGAGCGAACAGTGAGTAACAAAAGTTGTCTCCCTTCGATAAAAATGGAGGAAATGTCTACCAAGTTTATCCAATCACCTTTAACGCATATTAGCCTGGCGTCCCTTTTGTGGAACATATGCAAACAGTGCAGACCTAGATCAGACGCCGCAATATGCTTCGAGGTCTTCACTGTTTGCTTACAAAAATTTCAATTATAAATAGACCAAAAATGAAAAAATAAAAAAATAAATACACCTGCCCCCCCCACCCCCCCCCCCCCCCCCACAACCCACCCCTTAAATGACGTGTGTATGGGGTGGGAGCGGTGGGATAGTGTACTAAAATTAGTTGTACTCACGCGAAACCTTGCCCTTTTCTCTTGATGAAGCTCTAAACGTTAAGGCAATACAAACAGAAAGAAAACAGAAAGCAAAGTGGGCGAGTCAATACAGCAATAAACTGGATTTCCAATAACCTTTATATTGATGAAAACATCCACAGATCAAACATTTTTGTCATTCACTTTTCTCACTGCTGCCTAATAAAATAGAACAAATGCGTCGCAACGTGAGAAAACCTACTTTCTGACATGTGCGGCCACCGAAGACTCAGATCAGCCTGCGCATCCGAACAGTCTGATCAGAGTCTTCAATGTCCGCATGAAGAAACTTTGCATCCTTGACTATCCAAAATATGCCTAGTGGAGATTCTGATCAGACTGCGCGAATGCGCAGTCTGATCAGAATCTTCGCTGGGTGCATATGTGTGAAGGTACGTTTTCTAAGGTTGCGGCTGAACTAATCTTGTAACATGTTTTCGATTGTTCTTTCGTGACAGCGAACAACATCAAATGGATTCACCCACTTACATTTACCGATGTCGATTACCATGAAGGCACCAGAATCGCAACGTAAAAAAGTACCTTTCTGATTAGAATCTTTGTTATCCGCATGAAGAAACTTTGTCTCCTTGGTTATCAAAAATACACCTAGTTAAGAATCTGGTAAGACTGCACGAATGTGCAGATAAGGCTGGCTAATCGGAGCTAAAAAGATAATCGATTATCAGTCCTGCCATTGTGGTCGATAATCGATTAGTAATCACTGATGATATGGTCATAATTTTACCTGTCTGAGCATGACTCTTACCATTTGTTATACTTTATTTTATGTATTTGGTCAGACAGGCCTGGGCAAACAGTGTAGACCCTGATGAAACGCGGCGTCTCATCAGGGTCTACACTGTTTGCCATCCATCCAGCTTTTTTTAGACACAACAGTGGGTAGTAAACTGTACTTGTTCAAATTTTAGATTAAGTATGGTAAAGAGTTGAGGTGTCTGAATACTAAGGGTAAATACAGTAAAGTACGAAACAAACACAGAAATCAAATGATCGATTATTAGCAAATCAGTTATGATAATCATATCTGTGGAATTTATCGATCAATTTATCGATTATCCGATTAATTGTGCCAGCCTTATGCGCAGAATGATCTGAATCTTCGCTGGACGCACGTGTCCGACGTTACGTTTTCTGACGTTGCGGCTCAAATAAAATGCGTGTCATCGTCCTGAATGCACATCCTAACATTTTTTAAACGATACCTAACGACAAATCAATTCATGCTCTTTTTTTTATCTGTGTTGCTCTACTGATGATTTAGGGCATTCCTTTGCAGACTTAAACATTCTGTGTTGCTGGAATTGTATCTGGAGAAAGGGTACAGGTTGAGCGCTCGTAAAAGCAGGGCTTAGCCCAACCGGTTATTCTGTTGACTGTCCCAAGGCGGTATTATTGTTGCCTTCGTTATGTGTGTTCTGTCGTCGTTCAAGTGGTATTTCGTAATATTATTTCGTGTCACTCAAATCTTATTCAATGTCTTGTGAGAGATG
The DNA here is from genome assembly GCA_964016985.1 of Anodontia alba. Taxonomy (NCBI): domain Eukaryota; kingdom Metazoa; phylum Mollusca; class Bivalvia; order Lucinida; family Lucinidae; genus Anodontia; species Anodontia alba. The sequence goes on from OZ024821.1 coordinate 16,584,742, forward strand.
TGTTCCGTGATTTTGGCCTTTCCTTGGTATCCCCATATTTACATCAGTAATAAATCACGAAAACATACCTATAAAATTTTGACCCCCCTGAAATCCCACTTTTATATAGTAAAACTGGGCTTTACAGGGGTATACACTCTTTTTCTTATTATGCTCGAAGACATAGACTGTGGGTACTCGTTAGAACCGCCTCATGGAGGCGGTTCTAACGGGTACCAACAATCTATATTTTGAGCAGAAATATAAAAAAATATCAAACATTTTTATCTGAAAATTTTCATTTTCTTGTGGTAAAATTTTCAGTATATTTGAATAAGCATGTTTTCGTAATGGTTTATGTGAACCGTCTGCATATGATTCATAAGAAATATGAAACCATATTGCAGACGATTCACATAAAAATGTCAATCTTATTTTCTCGAAATATTAATAATAGTAATAATAATGATAACAAATTGTTCGAAATTTTGGCCGTCTGTTGCTATTGTGAAAATTGATTGAACGGTTTATTTTCAAAGTAAATAATAAAAACATTATCACTACAACAACGATAGCTGATGTTCTGTGTCTCGTGGAAGATTCCGGTTTTCCCGGAATGCACTCAATGCAAGTGTATTGTGTGATCCAGTGATCTGGGCACATACACTCGACGCGCTATAGAGCATCACGAAAACACGCCTATTCAAATATATAGAAAAAATTCACCTCCAAAAGCTGAAAAATTTCAGATAAAAAAAAACAACAACAACAAAAAAAAAAACAAACAAAAAAACATATTTTTCATATTTCTGCTCAAAACATAAATTATGGGTACTCGTTAGAAACGCCTCGGCAAGGCGGTTCTAACGAGTACCCACAATCTACGTTGTTTAGCATAAAAAAAAAAAATGTATTATGTATACTCCTGTAAACCCCAGTTTTACTGTATAAAAGTGGAGTTTAAGGGTGTCAAATTTATATAGGCAAATTTTCGTAATGTCGACGCGACAGAGAACATCACATCACATTTGAGCCGGGTCAAAGTATTTCCTACAATACTGCATGTGCGCCAAAAGAAAACACTGATCAGCCTGCGCCTATGCGCAGTCTGTCTGATCAAAGTCTTCGCAAGACAACCTGTGGGTAGCCAAATATATTAAACGTTTTCAGGCGGATCTGCGTGTTTGCTTGCCAATTATGCAATTTGTAGAAAATACTGTGCCCGCCTCATTAATAGCTGACTAGCTTTGAATCGACTTAATGTTCAGTGTTTGCGATCGGCGAATTACTCGCATCAGTCGGCGATTCCACACAGTTATCGGAGTTCATAGAACCTTGAACCTCAAGTTCTATAGTTTACCTATCAGCAAATCACAACAGATAACTGGGTCAATTGGATTCGCTGGCTGATCTGTTTATTTGCTATTCATTAATGTCACTTGACTAATTCATTTGTAGAGACTAAATTAAGGTGAGCGGATATAAATGTATTTGGTAGATTTATCCGCTATTTATGACAAAGGAGACATATCTTGTGACTTACTTGCTTATCTGGACACCAAGAATCTTCTGAAAAAGGCTGTACTCCAAAAGGAAATACAGTCGAACTTCGTTATCTCGAACTCGCTTATTGAGAATTACCGCTTATTTGGAAGTGAAAATCTGATCCCTATCTTAACTTGAAACTATGACAACAGGTAACACAATAATGTGGAAAAGAGGAGAAATTGCTCCAGGACCTGCAATTTCTCCTCTTTTCCACATTATTTTATATATATATATATATTTCTAACTTCAGGAGTCAAATAACACATTCATTTGTTAAATGTGATTGTTCAATTTATTGTTTTCCTCACTCTCTTAAATCTGATATGTCGAGATACGGATATCTCGAAGTATTTCAGTGAGTCCCTTGGAATTCGAGATAACAAAAGTCGACTGTACTGTGCTCCCAGTTGGAGCAAGTGCATTCATTTTAGAGAAGGTCCTTTTTCAGAAGGTAAGCCAATCAATCATAACAGATACCTACCTTGAAAGTGTATCAAATTCTCTTAAGGAGAATGGGTTAGCCCCTAAGGGAAGTTGCCATTGAAAGATTTGATCCCTTCTTATCGGTAGCTCCCATTAATAATAATAATAAAAACTTTCTCCCTTTCTTATAAAATCTTTCAGATAATTAGGAGGCACTTGTCTGCACAAATTGACTTATTTGCAAAAGAGTGGCAAGGCCTTTCAATGTTAAAGAGACACTGATTAATAGTGTATACCTAGATCAGGGTCTGTACTGTTTTCATTTAGTTTAGACATTTCTATAAAACATGATAATAATAAAAACTAACCAGACACTCCTTATATAGGAATTAGACATGTCGAAAGAGTTAAGGTAGAAGAGTCCATCCACGATAAATAGGTTAATACAATATTTGCTTTTAGCATCACTAAAACATGCCTATATAATTTTGACCCCCTTAAACCCCACTTTTATATAGTAAAACTGGGGTTTGCAGGGGTACACGTTATTTTTCTTATTTCTGCTCAAAAACATAGATTGTAGGTACTCGTTAGAACTGCCTCGCCGAGGCGGTTCTAACGAGTACCCACAATATGTTTTGAGCAGAAATATGAAAAATATCAGATTTTTTTTATCTGAAAATTTTCCTTTTTTTTGTTTGTGAAATTTTCAATATATTTGAATAGGCGTGTTTTCGTAATGTGGTATGTGTATTCATTCACCTTACCCTAAATTTGTGTCTACATTACAAACAGAAGTATAATATGAAGTGAGCAGCATATATAAGATATAAAATGTCCTGAACTAGTTTTCCACAACCACCTCGTGGCAACATTAGTGTCTTTGGCTTTGGTAAACACTTTCTATACACAAATCCTTTCATCCTTCGGCATATATGATGTGGAGCACAACAATCCTTATCACTTGAGCACGTGTCCCAATGTCCTGCACAGCATAAATGATTATGCCTGCATTTCATGCGATTATCACAATGGAACTGAAACAAACATGGCTGACCCATTCCCGATTTTGCACATCTTGGGTTAGTACCCGGATGTAATAGCTCACATACTCCACTACAGCACTCGCTGTCGATGCTACAGCCTTCGTTTGCCCATTTACATCTTTGAGAATACCTCATTGCTGAAAATGGAGGCAAAGTTCAACATGTTAATAGTCGGACAATTTTCCAGAATCGCTGTTGTACAAAACGATACCCGTACAGTTATACACTCACCTGCATATGCAAATAAAGATGGCATAAATAAAAACGTTTGTGTCTTTATAATTTTCACATCGCATACAATACAAATGTAGATACACATGGATCTACTTGTTCAAAACTAACGTTGTCGTTAGTTAACATATCGTTAAAACTTTGATCATTAATTATGGCATATATGCTAACATTTCAGCTGAACAAATGTGAGTAGCTTTTGCATTTGCAAAAGTTACTCACATTTTTTTAGCACAAATACCTGTGAAGTAGATATTGTACTTACTACAACAATTAACATTTTGACCACTAACGAGCTTGTTAAGCTAACAATGCTTTAAACAACTGGGCCCTGGAACAAAGATACACCAAAGTGCCGAGCGACAAGAGGAAGGACTTCAATGCTTAAAGGTAATACTTACTTGGAAACAGAATGAGCAAACAAATAGGAACCGCAACAGCAACAGCACTTTGAAAATGGTCTACAGCAATAACGTTCAGACAAAAAGGTGTTTATCAAGGATTCAGATTTTGCCAGTGTGTTCTGAAGCATTTCCAAAGAATCCATGTAAGAAAATATAATTCTCAAGCTGCTGGCAGTAAAACATTTAAAAAGTGGACAGTGCTGGAGAAAATAATAATGCTGCTAGTTTTGGAATAGGAAAACCCAACACTATGCAGAGAGGCCAGCCTAACATTGGGTGGTCACGATGCTGGAGAAACCATAACAGAGAGCCGTGCGCATCCGTTCGTATGTAGCAAGTCAATAAATTAGCAGGCAAATGCTATAATCAAGAAGCACGACATTCCAGCGACATCGGAAGCAACGCGAAACAAACAAATAACAAAACAAAACCGCACATTTACAGCAACTGATATAGAAATAATGAAGAACTGAAACGACCGAGGAACCGCGTTGGAACGGTCAGTAGGAACATTTGTTGTGTGTGTGGAAGCGGGTGGGCGTGCAGTGGGATTAGGTAAGGGTTCTTAACCTAGTATTACTCGTTCGAAACTTAGCCCTTAAGTATGATGCAGCTTCAAATGTGCGTTAGGTCCAAAAAGGGCTCCTCTGAGCCATCAGTGAAAATTCACACACGGAAAACATACACAAACGGAAACATTACGATAAAACCAGGAAGATCTGAAAGGCAAGTACAAGTAAAACCACTATGTGTCCGGTCTTAGATATTTTAAAACGGGTGAGTCCAGAAAAGCCACTAGTCAACTTGTCAAACCACGATGAGCCTGATCACAGACGTGTACAGTCAAGCATCGGCTAGAAATGATTCAAGCAGAAGTTTTCACTGAATCTACGATCTGGGCCTGCTATCGTTCAGTTAAAGACTGTCACAAAGTTTTAACCCTTGTCCTGCTGAATAAATTAAGAAGCCACACCCATTTCTAATTTTCAGCCAATCAGATTACTTGATCAAGGTTGTTGATATAGATTCACATACTTAATGGCAAACAGTGCAGATCCAGATCAGTTGGCTTCTTCAGAAGCCAACTGATCTGGATCTACACTGTTTGCAAAGGCAGGGTATATCCGGGCTCAGCAGGACAAGGGTTAAGTTTTAAGCCTTGAGTTTTATAGCTAGATGTTGTCCTACTACAATTGTTGGCTATTTGTGTATTATTTATTTATTTTTTTTTTTTTTGATTCCTATTTCACTTTGATGTACCGTAAATTGTAAAGAAATTCAAAACAAACAATAATATCATTATACTGATAAATAATAAGCCGGCCTCGGTGGCTCAGTTGGATGCGCCGTCCGACTGGAGACCAGGAGGTCGCGGGTTCGACCCCCGCCGAGGTCGGCAACATTCTTTCGTGGAGATTGATCATGAAATATTTTCTACGGTCATTCTCTCCCTTCCGCTGATTCAAGAAGGGCAGTTGTCAGTTTCTGGCGAAAGAATGTGCACATTACTGGTTAACCGCTTAGAGGACTGAGCCTGCCCAGTAAACGTGTGGTTAGGTAAACTGACCGCGCTCGACATGACCCCACTGGGTTGACTGGGCCGTAAAACCTCAACACAAACAAACATACTGATAAATAAGGTAATTAAAGAAGCTAAAACATGATACACATGCTTATATTCCACCCTTGGATTTTCAGAAAATTTAACAGTAAAGAGTGCACAAGTTCTTTTCCTTTTGAGTGTATGTTCTACTTTCTGTGATGATACACAGCTGAGTTATAGCAGATCAACGATACATATTTTGTGTTTAAAGTTTAACAATGCACCGACTGTAATGGCGGGATATGGCGATAAAATTCTGGAACTTAAGCAGGTTACGAGGCGTGTTTCGCTGCAGATTCTACATGCATTTTTCTCCTTTTAGATTCTATTTTCTAAGTGCCGTGTGCTGCGGTTGCACTAAAATGTGTTAAAGTTTTGTTCGTGCCTCGTGTACTTCTGGTGACTCTTGGCGACAGTAAACATTGATTGAGGTTTACCCAGTTATCTTCTCTTGTAGTATACATGTATCCTCGTTCAGTAGATAGTTAGTCGAATCGACAGATATTAAGTTTATTTAACAACTGGTTGATACATTTTATCCTATAGACTTTTAATTAAGCAAATTCGTACGCATCGAAGTTCCGTGTTTGGATTGAAATTGATCTATAGTATAATGGTATTATTACATCAAATATTCATTACAAACAAGATGACTTTGAGTTTGATATCGTAAATGGTCCATTTTATATGTTGATGTCGCATGTAACCTATCTCTGCTAATTCGTTGCACCTAATTTTTTAAGCAGCCAGGATTCTCAGGATCAACAAAACTACGCCTGCTTTTTTTGTGTTCCTTATCTCCAAATATTCTTTACATAAATAGTCGCCAAATTTGTTTTCTTTAATTGCATAACGGTGGGTTTGGCCGTAAATTTATCAATAAACCAATCCTAAAGATGTTATGACAGATTAATGTCTGCGTCAGTTGCTCTGTGGCTGGGCTCTGAGTCGTTCAACAACTTCTCTTCTGGTTCGAGTTTTAGTATGCAGTAAAGTTCTTATATTTATTTTATAATAGTTTGGGAACAGCTTTACTCCTGACCTTTCCAAACGGAATGCACTCGTATTTCAGTTGTAGTTTTGCTTCGTTAGGTTCATTCTGTATTCGGTATTCGTTGTAGTGGTTCATGCCATCCTAACATTAGTCGGTACCTTGGAGGGCTGTGTTACGTGAGTGTGGGCTTTCCTCGGGATGCCCATACTTATATTGTTTGATTATTTACAGTTCCCAGTGGGTGATTCTGTTGCCGTTTGGTGCTCATTCTGTTTTCGAAGAAAAGTTGATTATAATTATTACCTTATGACTTAAAACCTTTTCGGTGGCTTAGGAGCTCCGTGATTGTATTTGTATTTTATATGTTAATTTATAGCTGCAAACGGCCGTAAACTAGAAATTAAGTTCATGCATTGGTAATGAAAACGCCATGTTCGTGAAATTAACGTCTGAAATTGTATTATTGATGTGCTGTGTAATTCTTAATTTAGCAGCATGACAAGACAATTGCATTAAGCAACAAGCACCTGAAGATTCAAAGGAGAATTGATAGACTTTGATAGACAGGCTCGCATGAACATTTGACGATCGCCCATGCTAAAACGTCACCTTCCATAACGCGGCTCATAGCTTGTGGGCAAACCCGGAGCCATCTGCTATTTATACCGGTCTAAATATACAGGGATTTATTATTTATATTGATTTGTTATTTTCCTAGTGCCACTGGCTATTATCATTGAAACCGAAAACTTTATAATAAAATAATCGTTTTGAGTGGCTTACCTTTTGATTGACAGTTAAGAACAACAATTGTTAATGTGATAAACAGAAAAGCCATGATTCCTCTTCTGACACTGCTTTGCCATGGATACCATCTTAGATATTTATCTTTCTCTCAACTATACATGGTCTTCATACCACGTGACATCCTCTGCAAATGGAAAGCAAATAGGAGCCTTCGTGGTTATATGTCTTAACGTTTTCACTTCACTGTAAGAAGTCACTGTATGATCAGATGTACTGGCAGTGGAACTAGTGAATACTTAACAGAAGGGTTTTTCTGCCATCTTACCAACACCGGTATCTTCCTAACGTACAGTCGAACTTCAATGGCTCGAACATCATTGGGACCATAGACATGTGTTCGAGATATGGGTAGTTCGAGCCACTGAGGGTTAATTATGGCGCAAGGTAAGGAAGCAAATGGTGATTAATTAAGGATTTATTTCGATCTTCTATACAATAATTGTATGTTGAGTGTACTCATTAGAATCGCCTTGATGAGGCGATTCTAATGAGTACACACAACATACAATTTCATGATAAAATCAGAACATTTACCTAAATATTTGTTTTCTGGACCTATCGGAAGAATTTCATAGGGACTCAAAAACGAGTTCGAATAATCCATGGTAAACGAGCCATCGGTGTTCGAGCTATTGAGGTTTTACTGTACTTAGGTAAGGGAATGCAGATGTGGCTAAGGGACAAATTTTTCCTTTTCGAATTAGTCTTAAAAACATCCCCCTTTGCTAGCAATTGTATTTACAGTCGAACCTCGATGGCTCGAACACCGATGGCTCGTTTACCATGGCTAATTCGAACTCGTTTTTGAGTCCCAACGAAATTCTTCTGATAGCTCAAGAAAACAAATATTTAAGGAAATTTTCTTATTTTATCTTGACATTGTATGTTGTGTGTACTCATTAGAATCGCCTCGGAGGGAGGCGATTCTAATGAGTATACTCAACATACAATTATTGTGTAGAAGATCGATATTTGCCTCCTGACCTGGCACCATGATTAACCTTCATTGGCTCGGACTACCCATGACTCGAACAATTTTTCATGGTCCCAAAGGTGTTCGAGCCATTGAAGTTCGACTGTACATTTCTTAGTTAGCTTAGATAATCCTTATTGTCGTATACGCGCAAAAGCTAAAGTGTTGATATGAGAAAACTTAAGTTTTAATTGGTTGCCTATCTTACACGGGACCCTTGTCACAAGATGCTTAGTCTGAAATAATATACGAAAGCTTGTGCGCACATACCTGGTCCAGTTATATACACGCACATTCCTATGAGATTCTTCTCATTTTAGTGCATTTATCTCACCCATCACACATGTATCAATAAAAACATTGGCCGCGCCATGCAAAAACGTGTCCTAGGGCATATGCGGACAGAGAAGGTCCAGATCAACTCTGCATCCGTGCAGTCTAATCAAGGCCTTTACTGTCCGCTAACAGAATCATTGGATACTACAGAACTTACTACAGAACGTACGAATGAATATCAAAGACCCGGATGATACTGTGCGCATGCATACATGTAGGATTATCTGAATATGCGCGTCTTGCGCAAGTTTGAAGCAATCTTCCACTTGATGTGGTCCATATTTAGTAACTGGGTATTATACGAAGTATTAAGTTGTCTAGTTCACAGATGTACTAGACTGCGTATTTATAACTTCGACATTTCTGATAAATGAATATGAGCCAACATACAGAAAAGTGTACTGATCACATAGGCGACCAGCAAAGGCTCAGGCTCTCCAGAGCCTTCGCTGTTCGCAGACATACAGTAGGAACCTTGAGAAAGATTCAGACAAAACACGTATGTCTGTAGTCAGACTAGGGGATCGTGCATGCGCAGTTAAAGAATCACAAGTCAGAGAATCAAATTTTTTTGTTATTTTTTTTTTCGTGTGCCGGCTCATATCTGGATTTGCGCATTCTTTCATCTAGATCTCAGTTACTGATTGTTATGTGTACTGAAAATAGACACTGATTAAAAGGCAATAATGAAAACAAGCATCAAGTGAAAGCACAAATACAGTGACGTTAATGATTTAAGGACAGGAACATGTCTATGATAGTCACTTTAAAACATGGAAACAAACCTTAGAATATAGTAACATATGTCTGTATAGACTGGCATACGTCTCAGAGATGAGACCTGTTCAAACTAAGTCCAACCAAATACTAATATATATATATACAGAAAGAAACAAAAGAAAGTACACGATACAAACACATTTCATAGTTTTGAACCCTTATCCGGTGTCTTGGGAGGGCTTTGTTCTGTGTATATATCCTTTTCTGGTACCTCTATATTTCCTTTTTATTTCATGCAAAAAGATTGATACGGTATGAACGGATGTTGTTTAGTTTCTTTTGTAACAGACAAATATGCACGGTGCAAATGTGTGAATTTTTGCGGTAATATATGATTTGGTGCACACACATTTCAATGTCTTGTAATCGAAATTTTCTAGAATACATGGGCCGTGTCGAGCAACTCTGTGAAAAATGCACAGAGTCAGATTCATCCCGCGCAGGCGCAGGCTCATTCGAGCATTTACTCGTTAGTGAAACATTCTATAGTAAACAATAATTCTGATTGCGGACAAACAAGGCCCTGACCAGACTGCGCGGACGGACAGGCTGATCCGGGCCTTCGCTGTCCGCATATGCCCGAAGATACGTTTCCGCATAGTGCGGCCCAAATAATGAAGTAATAAGTTAAGGAAGCACCACAATCACAAATCTAGCTACTCTACTGAGAGGGAAAACGAAAGAATTGGAACATCCACAGCCAGAACATATAGCCAGCCATACAGCCAAGAGTCCCTTATTCATGCGAGGTAATTGCTAAGCTAAAGAGGACAGAATAAACACAAAAAACGGCACACCAAATAAAAACAGGATAAAACAACTAGAATGCGCAGTCGATGGCGCGCCATCGCAAATCCCAACGCTCTTTGCTAATGTTGCTAATAGCACGACGGACGGACGGACGGGCAGATGGACCTACGGACTTCCTCTCGCATACCTTTGCCATGTGGGGAGGTCATGTAGCAAATTAGGTTAAAATGCCGCCCAGTGGTTTAGGAGGAGAACGCTTGACGGACAGATAAACGGACGACGGAATCACGGAAAAAGTAATTTTGCACTCGCACACCCTTACCATGACGGGAAGTGATATAGCACGTTTGAATGCCACCTAGTGGTTTAGGAGATAGCGTGACGGACAGATTGTTGGACGACGGACGGACGAACGAACAGAAAAAATAGTGTTGCTCTCGTACACCCTTACTATAAAGGAAAGTGATGTAGAAAGTTTGGTTGAATCCACGACGGACGCACGGATAAAATGTTGCCCTCGAATACCCTTACCTTCAGGGGAAGTGGTGTAGCAAGTTTGGTAGAATTCTGCCCTGAGTTTTAGGAGTTGATTGCGTGACGGACGGACGCATGGAGGGGTTAACAATATACCCATTGTTTTTATTTAAAGCTGGGGATAAAATTAGTTCCAAAGCCAGGGACCATGAAGTAATACAAATAACAAACAACACCGGATTCACCGCCTGTTTTCACAGAATCCTATTTTTACTCTAGGTTTAGTTTTATTCGAAATACAAAGAATTATTTTGTTATCGTAGAGGCTCAAAACTCAATTGAAGAGGAAGGACAGTTGTCAACAATGACTGGGTTAACAAACATGCATGCACTTTGCCGCATAGTATTTATGTTGAAACATTTTGTAGCGACTGAGAATAGTTTGGCTTGCTCCGAAATCCTAGTAGCGAACATAAATGAAACTGGTCGAAAAGCTGTATAAATTTATCATTACGAAAACACGCCTATTGAAATATATAGAAAATTTCACCTTCAAAAACTGAAGATTTTCAGATAAAGAACTCTGATATTTTTCATATTTCTGCTCATAACATAGATTGTGGGTACTCGTTAGAACCGCTTCGGAGAGGCGTTTTTAACGAGTACCTACAATCTATGTTTTTGAGCAGAAATAAGAAAAAACAATGCCTCCCATCAAGAAATATATCAAATGGCTATGTTGCTACTGCTGGTGGTCTTCAAGAGATGAAGCTAAATGCACAGACAAGACATTGTTCACCCAAGCATGAAAAAGGTTAAGGTCAATAACAGTCTACAGCATTGTGCAGGGTGTATACCCCTGTAAACCCCAGTTTTACTATATAAAAGTGGGGTTTAAGGGGGTCAAAATTATATAGGCTTGTTTTAATGATGTGCCAGACAAATCGATTTGTTGTCGGTGAGTTGATAAAATATGCCCTCATGAAAGATTTTTTTTTTTAGGAGAAGACAGCCGACGTCACGAAAAGATTCTTGTTCCTGCTTTATCTAAGTAACTCGGTATTCTGATGCAAATAACAAGGAGTTCCAGTTTCTCTATATCCCATCTTGACGGACTGTAGAGACAGTTTGTCTTCTGTTCAACGCATTGTTACATGTAAACTATGCAGGACGCTGAAAATATTCCATAGATACCTGTATTCTGTTCTGGGAAAATAAAGTATAAGCAGCGATTACTAAGTAATACTAATGTTCGGAAACTTAAATTATGCAAAACAGCTGTTTGATGCGTGTCTCTGATATGGCCCTATCTTTTGTACGTTGGCCTGTGTGTCCCAATACTGAGTATGAATACGGTAACCATCACAATACTATGATACGTCTTGACCTCTCTCTGCTGTTAGCTATAAGAAAAAAGTGATTATATCAAGATGTCTGCCGCAGTAACTCTAAGTATTCGAATAGACAGGCCTGAGCAAACGGAACGTGGCGCCTGGTCTGGGCCTATACCGTTTGCCATTTACCCACCAGAGTTTAGGCATACCACCACGTAGTAAATGTAGAATAAATTCTATAAAGAGCTTGTTTGTTCAAGTCATTTGTCATTAGAGTGTATTCAACGCTATCTGTACGTCTGGAAAATATGCCAAGTCAGGTTTTTGATTGTCACGATGCAGCTGATATGAAATGACATGTGGAATTCAACCTTCCGGGATGTTTAGTTTCCAGACAAATGTGCTGCATCTTGAGAAAAGAGCTGGTATAACATATGCAAACAGCAAATGTTCATACGAGCCAACGCTTCCGCGCAGTCTCGCCAGAACCTATGCTGTTTGCTCAAGTAAGCGGTAGGTCAAGAGGTGGACTTCGGCTAACGAACTAGACATGTAGACACGCTATAGGACCGGGCGTGCGCACTGAAAGATTGATTCGACGGACAGTCCGGAGAGCCTTTGTCTCACGACGCTGCTCAAGAAGCGATGATTACTGTGTCATAAAATAAGTGAGCCGTAACGAGAGGAAATGTACCTGCGGACATGTGCGTCCAGCAAAGATTCTTCTCAGTCTGTGCATTCGCGCAGTCTTATCAGAATCTTCACTAAGCGCATTTTGGATTTTCGATAGCATATGATGCAAAATTTCTTCATGCGGACAAAGAACACCCGATCTAAGTCTTCGTTTGGCGCACATCTCCGTAGCTACATTATCTGACGTTGTGACTCTTATTTTCTCATTCTTGGTAATATGGAAGCAAAATTGATCTGGCGGCCAAGAGAATGAATCATAGAATGAACGAGAAATGATCCAATCCGGTTTGTACGTGTGGACATGATACTGAGATAGTAAGGACTATCTGAACTCGTGTTATATTGAAAAAAAAGTACTTTACAAACTAAAGGGGACTGTCGATAATTAAGATATTTCAAAACAACAAAAACGATTATTAACCGATAAACAGCCGAGTCCTCATCTTTGCTTCAAAATACGCGGACCGAACAAATACGTTTTCACCGCTATGGAAGCTGAGGGCGAGGGTTCCCGTAAAGCTAGCTTAACCCCACCCCACCTTTGGGAAAGGGTTGCCAGCTCTGCTTGTCATTTGTTTTTTGTTGTTGTTTTTTGTCTGTCATTCCATTTGATGTTGAGAACTGTATATTACCACAATGGAAGCTGAGGGCGAAGGCTGGGATCCCATAAAGCTAGCTTAAGCTCCATGTAATTGGTTGCTGATCGTTCCAAGTTCCAAGGCGGTACTTTCATCGTGGTGCTTCTTGCTAAATGTTCTGTGATGGTTCACTCACAAATGGTTATCTTTTAGCAATTATGTAAGTTTAAGATACAGTTTGGTATGGTTTGGTAACAGAGTTGCTACCTTTTTGGGAAAGGGCTGTCAACTCTGTTTACTCTCTGATTAAATTGTATTTGCCTATATTTCTCTTTGATGATGAGGACGATGTGGATCTGATTGTACCAGTTCCTGAGTTCACTTATTTACTTTTAATGGCTTAAACATCTTTGGGATATTTCATCGATACATGGGTAGTTTCAAGTATCTAGGGTTATTCATAGCGCTAGGTCAGGAGGCAAATGAGGGTAATTAATGAATGACTTCGACCTTCTGTAAAATAATGGTAAATGGTAAAAAGTACACACAATATACATCTTTATGATAAAAAATAATCCTTAAAACATACCTAAATCTTTATTTTTTCTAGGTACTCAAAAACGATTTCGAAGCCATGGTTAATGAGCTATTGCTGTTTGAGTCATTGGAAATTTTTTTTAAATGCTAGGATATACTGTTTATGTTATGTGATCACTGATTGGTTAGTTGTTAGCCGAACAATGCTACCAATTTGTTGCTTTCTTCAATGGCACGATGTGTCGAGCTGCAGGTTCGATGACGGCTCAGGCCTAAACAAAGGGTTTTACCAGATCTTTCTTTGTATGGTCGGGCTCACCAAAGTTTTGGCCTAGAAAATGATTCTTAAGCTGTTTACAATTAATTTTGTGAGTGTATTAATTGCTCTCCAGTGTCATTTCTTTTAAAATGTTATATTTCTGATTTTCTTTTGCTCTGGTTTTAGGATTGTACTCTAGGCCTAAAAATATGTGAAGATACATAAGAAATGCCACAATCACGAAAAGCACAATCCTCCCGAGGCACCAAACGAAGTAAAGATGAGGAACAAATAAGGACAGAACAAATGCCACAGACGCAGAGACAAAGAAGCCATGCTTACCTTTTTATGCAACAGAGGAACCGCCTTATAACGATAACTAGGAAACTACTGGGGTGGGTGGGGTTGGGTGGGGGCTTAAACCAGATTTGCTCGCGTGAAGCTTCACCCTTAATTCTGATGTAGCTCCAAATTATACACATATGTACGGTCCGCAAAGGGATTTGATTCATTATTGTGCTGAAATGTCATTTTATATGTTTTTCTTTTCTTCTGTCATATGTAGCTGGAATTCTAACAAAGAAGAACATGAGGTTAGACGTCCGTAAAACAGGCTTAGGCGCCACAAAAGTTTTACTGATGACCATTCTAAGGCGGCCTTTCTTTTGCAGTTCATCTTTGTTTGCCTGGCTTCTTTCTGTCTGATTTCGACGAAGTTCTGTTTCGTATAGTCATTTCATTTTATTAACTCATTTAAGCCTAGCGTCCCCTAGAAGGGACATTGGCAAACAGTATAGGCCCAGATCAGACGCCGCAGAAGGTGGCGTCTGATCAGGATCTACACTGTTTGCAATAAGTAGAGGAATTTCTGTAAACTATGGTAATAATAAAAACTTACCATACACCCGTTTTACTGGAAATGGATTGGATCGGTCCAAAGAGTTAGGGTAGAAGAATCCACTCGGCATAATTGGGTTAAACAGGTTCTAAAACAAATGGCCCCCGAAAGCAATGAAAACACTTACAAAATTGAAAACAGCTGAAGTGTCGTCTTGGCCAGGCTAGCTAGTTTTGGTCATTTAGGCCTCATCAGTAACCCTGATAAAAAATTTCAAAATTCTGAAATTGGCAGAATGACTACTAAGGAACAGACAATGTAAACAACACTTTAGTGAAGAATAAGGAGACGTTTCAAAGCCGGCGCAAGGCACTAATATCACTTGTATATCACCTGTGGTAAAGACCAATAGATTTTAAAAGGGGACTTTGATCCGTAACTGCGCCCTTCCATGGTATCTCCATATTTCATTTCTGTCTATAATATGTGCCATGTCTGTTTGCACGAATATGAGCACTGCCCTGGATATTTGCTGTTTAAATAAAGCTTAACATTACGAAAACACGCCTATTCAAATATATTGAAAATTTCACCTCCAAAAACTGAAAATTTTCAGATAAAAAACTCTGATATTGTTTCATATTTCTGCTCAAAACATAGATTGTGGGTACTCGTTAGAACAGCATCGGCGAGGGGGTTCTAACGAGCACCCACAATCTATGTTTTAAGCAGAAATAAGACAAATAATGTATACCCCTGTAAACCCCAGTTTTACTATATAAAAGTGGGGTTTAAGGGGGTCAAAATTATATAGGCGTGTTTTCGTGATGATAAATGGAACGGATAAATCTTTACTAAAACTTAAATTAATTCTATATGAAAGTTGTTCCATCTATCCTGAAGAGACTGAACTGACTAGTGTTAAATGAAAGCAAATGTTCTCAGAAATCTTAAATGATCTCTCAAATTCGCACTGGTTCACAACAACTCTTGATTTTTGACAACTCCCCTTTTTCTGAATTCCTGATTATTGGCACTTCATGATCTTGTATGTAAGTTGGTAAAATGTACATTCTACAATTTGTGTTTTAGAAGACGTTTGCAGTCTCATTACGAAAACACGCCTATTCAAATGTATAGAAAATTTCACCTCCAAAAACTGAAAATTTTCAGGTAAAAAATTCTGATATTTTTCATATATCTGCTTAAAACATAGATTGTGGGTACTCGTTAGAACCGCCTCGGCGAGGCGGTTTTAACGAGTACCCACAATCTATGTTTTTGAGCAGAAATAAGAAAAATAATGTATACCCCTATAAATCCCAGTTTTACTATATAAAAGTGGGGTTTAAGGCGTGTTTTCGTAATGTTATGGTGCTTTTCGTACGTTTGTTCGATTTGCGCTTATTTGTTTTGTCTGTTTCCTCTTCCTCTAGGTGTCGAGGGGTGCGTGGGTGGGTGGGTTTAGGCTGCGGTTTGTGATTGTGGCACTCCATGGACTTTCTCTTAGCCTCTTTTTATATAACTGATTGTTATAACTTTATATAACTGAATGTTAAATAGTTGCTACTTAGAATTAACAGTAATAAAACCGTTATTGCAAATAAACAATTACAGATAGACAGAACCTAAACAAAATAGACTCATACAGAAGAAAAGAAATAATCGAAATTCGCAGTCTCATCAGGGTATTCCATATTCACAATTAATCTCACAGTACCCAGTAACTATATAATAGCTAAAAATGGTCCTGATCAGTTTGAATATCTGCTGAGCCCCGCATGGCATAAGATACACTTTCTCATGCTGTCGCCTATTTAATTGTTCGGAAAGCCAATCTCTACAAACATTAATTTTCAATTTCAGAAGATTGCAAGTTATGCAGACAAAACAAAACAAGGCACATTCACGCAGTTTGATCAGAATCTTTACTAGGCGCGTTTTTGATAGCCAAGGATGCGAAGTTTCTTCATGCGGATAATGAAGTCTCTGATTAGACTGCGCGGATGCGCATGTTGATCTGAGTCTTCATTGGACACATATGTCAGAAGGTACGTTTTCTTGCGTTGCGGCTCATGTGGTTCAGTCTTAATGCTCGCATGTGCGATAAGGCATTCTTGTTTTAGGCTAAAATGTAAATTTTATGGTAACGCATCTATTTAAAATGCATACTTATTAGCAATGGCTCGAGAATAGCAATATATTGAAACTAAAACATTTAAAGAAAAAAATTGCTTTGGTTTTATTTTGTTCATAAAAGGTATGTTCTGGACACTCAATAGAAGCTGTGTACATAAGATATACTTCCTACATATACTTAAGAGCAAAACAAGGACTTCAGTTCACAATGTCAAATGTGACAAAATCTTACCCCAGGATTATATTCAAATCATATGCGTATCTTCAGATCATGTAGAAAACGCCTGTAAAGCGTAAAGACTATAGGTTACAAACTATAAGTGGAGTTGCGCAAACAAGATACTTACTATCGGATGGAAGACGCATGAAAGAGCAAATCTTGTTTTGCCGAAAAACCTGGAGACACGTTAATGGATATAGCATATAAAACGATAGCAAGGGACTTTAAACAAACGCTAAACGCAATACAAAGCGCAAATCATTGACATTGACTCTGATGTCATGGTTTGGTGGATGCTAATACCATAAAAGAACAACTGCTACAAAACTTTTTCAACCAAATCAATCAAAGCCGCAGATTGAAGTACCCATGGAACAGAACAAGAAAAAGTCGGACAGACGAATGGAAGAGCAAAAACAACTCAAACATTATATGCATATGTCTTTGACCCTGGGGTAACGGTTAGGAGACTGCTGATTACACTGAAAGGAAGGTTTGCTATATAAACCATCATCAAAAGTACCATGCTATGGATAGCGGTTAGAAACAAAAATATAACTTGAACGTTTGAACAAAGAGGAACGGATGAATGAAAGGGCGAAACGTTTGAGCTAACGTTCTTGACCCTCAGGTCAGGCTGGTGAGTATAGTCACAGTGAAAAGATCGACTGCTATCTCAACCCAAATATCAAAGTTGCAGATGAAAGCAGTAAGAAATCAAAATCAGAAATAAAGGGTGAACGGACGAACAAACGGACAAAAAACAAGCAAATAATAACATGTGACTTTGACCTTGCGGATACCGGTGTGTAACTGTTAATCACAATGTCAGGAGCCTTTGTTTAAAAGGGCAAAATTAACGAATAGCTATTTATTGCCCTGTAAATTCACATTTTAAGAACCCTTAAATTTGCATGGATGATATCAGTTTTGTGAAAATGGAATTTCCCTCTGTTCAACTATCTACCAAACAATTGATAGAATCCTTTTACGTGAGAGAAAAATAATCCAATCTACCCTACCTACGCTGAATTCACATATGTTTTTCAGATTTTAGTGTAAAATGATCCTTTAAAATACATGAAGCCTTGCATTCGACACCACGATTGTTGGTTATTTTTTTTATTTTATTTATTTATTTTTATTATTTTTATTTTACTGGACACGCTTAGTCCTCTAAGCGGTTAACCAGAACGTTTGTATATCCGTCCACCTCCAGCATTGCTGCCTCCGCTGAAGGTTTGCTTACCCGTCCACCTCCGGCATTGCTGCCTCCGCTGAAGGACAGCCTCAAGTGTCTAGTGTAACAGTTTCGGCCTTAAGTGTCTCGTGTTGTGCAAAATTGCAAGGAGGAACCGTGTAAAAAATTCAAAGTATCGAAAATAAGGCTTCAATACGTAATAAAACAAAATAAAAATGGGCCGTTTTCAAAAACCTAAGCTGGGTTCGGTATGTTTTCACTGTTTCTAAGATGAGAGAATATCTAATTTGAAATGAAAGTATCCTGAACAGCGTAAGTAGAACAAAAGAGAAGCCGAAATGTGGTGGCTCGTTCAAAGCGATTGTTCTCAATCGAAAAATAAGAATTTCTTTCGGTGGCAGACGGATCGAGATTGCAGTGATCAGTATTAGGTCTAAGAAACGTTTTTGTTTATGAACGATTGTTGTGGGGCTTTGAATATTGCCAAATGATTTCATGAAATTAATTAACATAAAAAAAAGAAAAAGAAAAAAAAAAATGGAAAAATGGCGATATAAAAACTTAAGGTTATTTCAGTTTATTGCCAAAAATGCTATATGTTTATATGTTTTATATATTTATGCGTTATTTTGTGAAAGCCGTGGCCCAGTGGTAGAGCTTTTGCTTGTCATGCAGACATTGCAGGATCGAATCCAATGGATACTTTTTTTTTACCGAATCTCATGGACACCATTTTTTCCCCAAGATATTTGAATCCCGAAAACTATTATTATTATCATTTTTTTCGATTTTTTCTTCTTTACCGGAAGCATCTTAAAAAAATACGCTGCCCTTGTCTAGAATGCTAGTTTATGCTTATGCACGACTAGAAGGATACAGGCAAAAAGTCCAGATACAGACCAGACCAGACGCTGCTAAACGCGGCGTCTGATCAGGGTTTACAATGTTCACATTAAATAGTAATGTATAAATAGTAATAATAATAATTAATAATAATAATAGTTTTAAACACTGACCATACACTCCTTGTATAGGAGATGAACATTTGAGAAAGGGTTAGGTAGAAGAGTTCACTTGGCATAAATGGATTAACGTGTTCTTTCATTCCTAAAGTAATTATAACTTACATTTGTAGCAATTCTACCTGCTGTGTAATTTCACACATATGGTGATGTGACTTTACATGTTCGTAAAGCCTTCAAACCAAACAAAAATGGTACTCATACTTACATGACCTCCTGCGAAATACTATAATAATAAAATAATAATAAAAAAATAATCGAATGATGATGATGGTAATGACCCGGGGGTGGGGGTGGGGGAGGGGGGGGGAAGGTGGTGGGGCTCTGAATTTTATCTGTTACATAGGCTGGGCCCCAGCATGTAGTGTTTACCTCCAAAAATATACGGTATGTCAGCCATACCCAAAAAATATCTGCATATATTTGCACATCAAAAAGATATACTCCCCTTGTTTTCTTCTTCTTTTTTTTTTTTTTTTTTTTTTTTTATATATATATATATATATATATAAAAGTGTGGTTTTCATTTATTCTTCCTGTATTATGATTATATTAGTAGTAATATAAATGTTTTAAACAGTTTCCAACAGTAGCTCTGTTTTTACTTTAATGGCTTGAACTGATGCACAATAGAAATTGCGTTGTTAAAACTAAATAAAAACAACTGTAAGTTAACAGCTCAACAGAATGTTTAACCCCGCTAACTACAATACCAAAAATAAATACCAAGAATTTTGACAGACTCATAAAATAGTCAATTTTGAAAGTGACGCCCTCTTTCCCGTCCCCTAACCCCCACCCAACCCCCCAAACAAAAAAAAAAAAACAAAAAAAAAAAAAAAAAAAAAAAAAAAAACAACAACAACAACAAAAAAACAAAAAAACCTGCTAATAGCAAATACCCAAAAAATATCCACTGTCCCCAACCCCACCCCTCTCCGCTTCCCTAAAAAACAAATGGTAAATTCAGAAATCTAAACCCAAAATAAATAGTCCTAGCCTATGTAGCAGGCAACATTCAGAGTACCCAACCCTCTGGGGGTAATGATGATGATGATTGTTTACTATTATCGATATAGTGTTGTGACAGCATTTATTTACTTTTGGTTTACAGCATGCCTCAGACAAGGTGTGTTCTTTGTAGCAAAAGACTCAAGATTCATCACAGACGACCAGTAAACAAACATGTTAAGATATATCTCAAAAAACAAAAATGTTTTTCTCGAGTGTAGCAGTACTGATTTTATATGTGTAAATTGTAGTCGGTCTGCATATTCATACCCAGTACCATCCAATCATCATGCCCAGGTAATTCTGCCCCAACACAGCTGTGCCTTCTATAAGTCAGACGCTAAGTCCTCCATCAGTGAAACTTACCATTAAAAGTGCAACAAAAAGTCACGCTTACTGCTTTATTTACAAGAAACCAGACCCGAAGCTAGTTGTTGTGCCACAGAACTTAAGAACAAATATGTTTTTAAGACAAATGTTTCAGTAACTTCGGAGAGCAGACGCTGCCCTTCACATTTTAATAATAATTTGGACAATTTTGACCCAGCTGTTATGCAAGAACTTAAAACTGTTGACAATATACTTGAACAGAACCACTATACTTGAGGGCTTTTGTCTAAAGTTCGACAAGTTGCTTTGAATTCAAGATGAAGTCTGGTCTTTCCAATAAGTTTCTGTCCACGTTATTTTGCATGTCTAAATCCAGTATACGTAGAGCAGTTCATTCCGGTCGCCAAGTGCTGATGTTGGAGTTTGTACCTTCCTTCTAAGGCTTTCCCCGTGTATCACGCGAGAAAATTCTCAATAAGCACGCACGTGTTTTGGCACAAAGTTTATTGGCAGAAAACAATGAACAATTGATTTTGGTACTTGATGGTACATACATATAGATAAACAAAAGCAACAATTTTCATTTCCAGAGGCGTTCCTTTAGTATGCATAAAGGAAGACCACTTGTCAAACCCATGATCATTGTTTCAACCACTGGATATTATATTAGTGTACTTGGGCCCTGTTACGCAGATTCCAAGAGCAATGATGCGTCAATTTTAAATCATATAATAAACAACAATGTTGAAGAAATAAAAAGTTGGGTTGGGTAAAGCTAAGTGACATATTTGTTGTCGTCAAGGGCTTTAGGGACTCCCTGCAGCTGCTCAAAAACCTTGGAATACAAAGAGTAATCCCAGTATGCATGAAGAAAAGGGAAAAGCAAATGACGTCTGAAGAGGCTGATACCAGTTTACTGGTTACAAACTATATCACAAATGAGCCACGTTATAAGAAACCCTGTTTTTGGCATATGTGAACAACAAAAGCACAACTCAGCCTGTGCATCCGCTCACTTTGATAAGTGGCATTGTTGTTTTCTGCTTGGATAATATAATACTTCAAGTTTCTATATCCAACATTCATAGACACTAGCTAATCTGTGTAGCTGCATCAAACGGTTTAAGTCTTACCTGGTCGAAAACTAGGAAAAGAGGTTTTCTCATGATATGACTCACACATAAACCGTTCGAAAAACGTTCTTACACGAAAAATTGCCATATATGATTAAAATGGTTTTAGTATATAATGAATTGCGTGCAAGAAGGTATAACAGAATTTATAGCACAGTACAGATACGGATCAGACTACTCTGTCTGATCTGTATCTACACTAATTGGCCTATCTTGTATGTCCAAATTTAGAATTTTATTTATCGTGTCTGAGCATTGCTCTTTTCATCCGCTTCGCTACGGTCTGTTGAGACTATTTAACTCATTTTAAGTTGAGTCGGTCGTTAGATGGAGACAAACCTCGAGATCCCTAAAACTAAAATATACCTGTCCGTCTGGAAAAACAAACGGATTTGTTTTACATTAAGCTGTTCTGGACTCAGTCCCACAGTGGTGAAATGGCGCATAAGATTAGCGCGGATGCGCAGGCTAATCTGCGTCTTTGTGCAAACACCATTGCACCTCATGAAGAATCTCAATAAAACCGAGACTCCCATTTTCTATCTGAAATGTGTTGTTTGTTTCCAAAGGCAACCTTTTACATTTTCAAATTCATGATAAGGCCAAATAGTTTGCATTATAGTGCACAAAATAATTTGCATCTAATTTTGTCTGAACAAGTGTTTATTATTTCAATTAGGTCGTGTTACCGTAATGGTCCGTTAACCTTTGCAGGTACGTTGGGTTGTGGAGGTAACAAACGTATGGATTAAGAGATGGAAATACTTGGATCGAATTCTACCGAACAGTCAATTTCCGTTTATTGGTGATTACGTCAGGATAGTGTGTGCCATATCGAACAAACACATGACCCCAATAAATGCGACGAAGGACTCGGAGGAGCATCTAATGACTGCAAACAGAATGCTAGACAGGGTTGCTAAAACAAACGAACTTCAACAGTTTATAGAAGTAAATACTGGGAGAGGCGAAGTGCGAAATGGGCGAGTTGATGAGTGTCAGAAGTGATTTTCCGAAACTGGATGACACGATACTGAGAATTCTTACTCTTGACACTTTCAGCTTAAACTGAGCTGTAGTTACATTCAGGAATACGTTTGCGGGGATTGTAGCATTCGGTTATTTTGGGAGAATGATGGTTTGCTTTGTGTTAGATTGCAGAGTAGACACATATCTTCCAAGTCATATCTTGTTTGGATTAAGTACGATTTTGCAGAGTAGACACATATGTTACAAGTCATATCTTGTTTGGATTAAGTACGATTCTGACCACGTTCTAGCTTGGTACTGCAGATGCAGAGCTGGGGCTAGGACAGTTGGAACGTGCTTACACATTGCTGCAATTATCTGGTACCTTGGGCAGTCTAGGCTTTTGCTAGATACATATGGTGTGAAAGATTGGGGAAAATACCTCGAAGATGCAGCGGAGGTCCCTGAGACTGTTGATTCGTCTGACTCAGAAGTAATTACAAGTAGGATCTTCAAGACATAAGGGAGGTTAATTTATCTTCATAGATAGATAGATTGATTGACAGATAAAAGATAAAAGATATATCTTCATGACAGAAGGTAGGTTATTCTTGACATATATATACATCTATCTATAGAATAACCTGCCTTATATCCTGAACTATCTATCTATCTATCTATCTATTAAAAATAACATGTTTAAAGTCCTGAAGATCTCTCTCCCTCTCTGTCTCTCTGTCCCTTTGTGAATCTAGCCCTTTTTAATCCAAATATGAAAGTTGTGGTTGAAACAGTCAGAAAATTGATCTGAACTTTTTTTTTGTAGTGAATAGACCTGGTACGTTTACCTGCCATTTGTACAATAGACAGCTTTTTGTCACTTCCGGTTTGCTTTCCTGCAGTGGAAGACACTTCTGAATAGAGATTTACTCTGTAAGAAAAGACTTTGCTCATTTGAGCAAATTATTTCCTTTGAGAGTAAACCCTTACCAAAAGGGAGACAGGGCGATTTGACAGGGTTTCTCGTGGAAACGTATTCATGCCCTTTAAATGGATCTAAAGACGACAGGAGTAAATATTATAAAATACAGCTACTATCAGTGTTGGCCGACGTGTGTATTAGTTGTGTGTGGGGGAGGGGGGAGGGGACGAATGCGGTGGATAAAAATGGCTGAGAGTTTTGTGCCGCTGGGGCTCAATCCATCTCATGCGTACATGTAACATGAGCTTTTGTGCGCCGATATATTGTACATAAGTCGTTTATTCTGTAGACCGATGTTAAGCGCCCTGACCAGACAAAGTAGAAATTTAAATGACAGATTGACACTATAGTCATTTCATGTTCAACAATAAAGGAATATCACAAAACGTAATTGCTGTTAGGCCTTTGAATTTCATATTCCACTAGAAATGACCGAAAAAAAGGGTAAGAGAAACCAATTTTTCTCCTACTTATCTAAAAATAAACGTCGAAAAGATTGCCTTTAACGAATCACATACGAAATCACAACTGCAAAGAAGAACTGCAAAGTGGAGCCGCTCTAGGTCGGCCAGTACAAAAGCTACTCGAGGAGGGAGGCTTGAACCAGTTGTATTCGCGCAAACTCTTACTCTTAATTCTGATATGGCTCCAAATTACTAACGTATGCTCGGGGCGCATACGGGTCCTCTACCTCATCTTCTCACATCTGTGAGACAGTCATATAATGACAAATACTGTGATTAATCATATAATGACAAATACCGTGATGGCTCCATGGCCATCTGAAACCAGAACCCTAGATACACTCAAACAGGACTACGATGAGCTCAACCACAGACATTCATAATCAGGCACGGATCATCTAAACAGATTTAGGAGTGTGCGATGATTTAATCTGAGGACCAGGCCACTGTCATGCAATTAAAAGAGGGAAACAAAGTTATCAACCATGATTGGTTAAACGACCATGCATGCAGTTTGCAGAAAATGAATGTTGTAACCGTTTTGTAACCAGTGAAATTTTTTTTTTTTTTTTTTTTTTTTTTTTTTTGCTTATTCCGAATGTCCAGTTTAGCCAACACACTTTCTTAAGTCGCAAAAATATTCAGATTCGGACAAACCAACTTGCAGAAGCGTTTCCGAACCACCGTTATGTTTGGATATTCATTCAGAATGAAGGCGATAAAACTTAGAAACTGTTGTACGTAGTTTATGATAACGGTACCCTTTGCTTAAGAAGTTTAGCAGTTGAAATTGATTTCGATTATTAAATTCACTAACTTGACTAGATGCTCTAGCAAAACGAATTAATTGAGAAGTATATATAGCACAGAATGTAGCAGGAGGGACATCACCATCTAAAACCGGAAACGTTACAATATCAAAATCATTCTTTCGTTCTTCATACATTTTTTCAAGAGATTACTCCATTAAAAATTGATAAATTTAAATCCGAAACCGCTGATTCGTTATCGTGAAAATAAGTATTATTAATATTTAGTAAGTATTCCAAATCATAAGAAGCTGAATCCAATGCTTTAATATATGTAACCCTGGCAATCTATTGTCTAGGTGGGTTGATGATCACACAGGTATTTTGCCATTTATAGCGCAGTTTAAAATTGCAGACTTTCTTTTTTTCTTGACTCATCATAGTGCAGGATATATTTTATTTCCTTTGGTATCACTGAGCCCATCCTGTTAATTTTGAAAATCGAATACCGCTTAAGCCGGCGCTAGAAGAGTGTGTTTGTGGGAGAGGGGGGAAGGGGGACGGGAGCGGGAAAGGGGCATATGCAGCCAGGCAAACTACAGTGTTGCATATGAAGAGACTCAATCAAACCGGAGTCTCCGATTTTTGTGATTTTGTGTGTTTTTTTGTTTCCAAAGACAATCCGTTTTGACTTCTGTTTTACAAAATTGGCATTGGTATATGTATGTTTTAAATTTTTTAGAAGTATGTGGCTCAATTAAGTGGATGGCATTCTAAAGCTATCAAAACAAACCTATGTCATGCAAGGATACATATATCACACATACTACGTAGTACAAACTGATAGGGAAGGATTATCAAGTATTTTGTAAAAGACATTCTTTTTTTGAAAAGGTTCGTTTTATAGGGTTTTATACTGAGTGCCTGGGTAACCAATTTATTCTGGTCCCTTATTCTTGAGTTCCGCCAGAACCTGTGTTTATTGGACTATGCGTAAGTTTGAGGAGTGTTTCCAGAACATGAAACCAGTTAATCCGGATAGGTGTGCTTACCTCGCCTGTTTCTCAACCTCATTCAATGAACCTATGCTTTGTTTCCCACAAAATGGTCAATGAATCGATAATTGCATTCACTTTAAGATAAATGATAAGACCAAGCTCAAGATTTCTTCATGTTGCACGCAAGAGTGTCGTCAGTTACAAGTAAATAAATTATATCTCAGGATGTCTCTAGACTAAGCATTGCATTGCAAGCTTGTGTAATCTGTAAAACAATTACGCAGATTTGGAACCCATGTCAATAGTGTTAGGTTATTCTGCATGTACATCGAATCTGTCTTTCTTCTACTGAATATCTATATTTCGCAACAACTGCTGATGTTAATAACAACAGCACGCTATAAAACCTCTAAAAGGTGCCATTAGAAACAAAAGACATATAAAACAACACAGATGTCTTGGTTTTATCAAGATCTTCATGTGATAACAATGTAATTTGAAGATGCTCATGACACTTAACAATATTTTAAGCGGAATCCAAGATCCGGATAGGGCTCACTGATTTCCTAAGGAAATAACAAACACAAAAATATACACCAAGATAAAGTACGTGAAAACATTTACGGCCGCCTAATGGCCTTTAAAAAAGAGCTGCAGTGAAGCCAAATTAAATTTTTAAAGGTTGACCTTGTTTTAACCCCCCGGTGGTTTATTCTACTGACCGTTCTAAGGCGGTGGTCCCGTTGTTAGTCTTACATGTTGTTGCTTTGTGGTTTATTCTACGAGGTGATTTTTTTTTTTTTTTTTTTTTTTTTTTTTGTTTTGTTTTGTTTTGTATTATTGTTTTTTTTTTTTTTGTTTTTTTTTTGTTTTTTTTTGTTTGTTTTTTTGTCTTACTTTGTGGTATTTTGTTCTTGTGTTTTTCAGCCCTTTTAGCATTGCGAATACCTTGCTTGGGGAAGAGAGGGCTAATCTTAGTGCTTTTCGTACGTTTGTTCGATTTGCGCTTGTTTGGTTTTGTCTGTTTCCTCTTCCTCTTGGTGTCTGGGAACGGCTGCGGTTTGTAATTGTGGCACTCCCTGGACTTTTCTCTTACCTTTTTTGAAAAACAAAATACATAGAACGAAACTCAAATCTCGGTTTAAGAGTCTTCATATCACAACAGTATAGATTCATTTTCTTTCTAAACCCATTTTAGAAGATTCTTAAATGATCTTTAAACTATCGATAATATGTTCTAACGCTATTGCAAGAACATAAATAAATAAATAATGAACACGTCTACATTACAAAAGGAAATGAACTTAAAAATGTAAACGAAGATACCCAGGATATACCTCAATCAGGAAGCACATACTTCACGAGGCACCGAAAGAAGGAGAGATGATGAACGAATAATGACTAAACGCCACATATGAAACCACCGAGACTTTTGCAGACGTAAATACGTATTTGTCAAAAAAATTCTAGGGATTCGCTTTCAATTCTTAGCATTTTTTTTTTATTTTTATAACTAGCTTGAATCCGTTTAACAGTACTTAAACGTGCATGATCATTTTAATCGTGCCAGTGCACGACATTTCGTTTAATGTTAAGCCGCCCAGTATTATGTATTGCTCCGGTGTAATATGTTAGCGGGATATTTTAGAAAAAAGAAAATTTTGCGGTTGTGCGGTTAAGGTTGAGTGAACCTACACAGTCAAATCGCGTCTGTATTTGCTGTGTTTGACTTTCTCTACTGCCAAACGATCCCTATTTCAGTATAATTTTCTTTCACCAACTGCATATTTCTGACAAATCTCTTTGCTTTTCCTAACGGGTTCCTTTCTCGTTTAGCTGCTGTACGAATTGCACGCACGAGTATTTTATGCGTTTTTTTCTTAAGATGAATGGGTGGTTTTCTACGTGTTGAACCCCGCACTACCACCTTCCGCCACCCCAATGACTCTAAAGTTCATTTTTATGGGAAATAATGGATACATTTGAAAATTGCGATACCGTATTTATCCTAAATTTTGACAGACCTCTAACACTTCTTTTTATATTTCTCTTGAACAAACAAGAGGACCATGATGGTCCTATATCGCTCACCTGAACAAACAGATTTGCATACTTATATTAGTGTTGAAGTTTCAGCCAAGTTCACTGCTCTAAATTTTATAGCCCTGCACCCCCCACCCCTCACCAACCCCCCTCAGCAGCCATGTTTTTTTTCTTTTTAACGCATCGTGACAACTAAATCTTGAAAGAGGGTCACCAAAGGTGCATTTCTGCCAAGTTATACTGAAATTGGTCCAGTGGTTTCTGACAAAAAGATTTTTAAAGTGTTTTATATTGCTATAAAGCCCTACCCCCTAACAGCCATTTTTTTTTCTTTTTGACGAATCATGACACCTTGAAAAAACTTGGTTGAGGGTCACCAAAGGAACAATCTGTTTACCAAGTTAAACCAAGTTAAATTGAAATAGGTTCAGTCGTTTCTGACAAGAAAACTTTCACAGTTTTCTATCTAGATATATAGGGAAAATAAGCCCCACCCCCTAACAGCCATGTTTTTTTGACAAATCAGGATTGCTTGAACATTCTTGGTAGAGGGTCACCAAAGCAACATTAAAATCGGTCAGGGGTATTTGACAAGAAGAATTTCAAAGTTTTCTATACAGATATATACGAAAAATAAGCTCCGCCCCCTCTGGGGGCCATGTTTTATGACGTATCATGAAAGCTTGAACAATCTTGGTAGAAGGTCACCATTGCTGTCAAGTTACATTGAATTCGGTGTAACGGTTTCTTACAAAAAGATTTTTAAAGTTTTTTATATAGATATATAGGGAAAATAAGCCCCGCCCACATAGCGGCCATGTTTTTTGACGAATCATGACAGCTTGAACAACCTTGGTAGAGGGTCACCAAAGAAGCATTCCTGCCAGGTTATATTGAAATCGGTCCGGTTGTTTCTGACAAGAAGATTATTAAAGTTTTCTATATAGATATATAGGGAAAATAAGCCCCACCCGCTAGCGGCCATGTTTTTTCACAAATTACGATTACTTGAACAATCTTGGTAAAGGGTCACCAAGGAAGGGTCACCAAGGTAACATGTCTGCCAAGTTATATTGAAATCAGTCCAGTGGTTTCTGACAAGAAGATTTTTTCAAGTTTTCTATATAGATATACAGGGAAAATAAGCCCCACCCCCTAGCAGCCATGTTTTTTGACAAATCATGACAGCCTGAACAATCTTGGTAAAGGGTCACCAAGGAAACATTTCTGCCAAATATACTGAAATCGGTCCAGTGGTTTCTGACAAGAAGATTTTTTTTCCTATATAGATATATAGGGAAAAAAAGCCCCACCCCCTTGCAGCCATATTTTTTGACGAATCATGATGGCTTGAACAACCTTGGAAGAGGGTGACCAAAGACACATTCCTTCCAAGTTATATTGAAATCGGTCCAGTGGTTTCTGACAAGAAGATTTTTAAAGTTTTCTATATAGATACATATATAGGGAAAATAAGCCCTGCCCCCTGGCGGCCATATTTTTTTGACGAATCCAAACTGCTTGAACAATCTTGGTAGAGGATCACCAAAAGAACATTTCTGCAAAATTATATGGGAGTCGGTCCAGTGGTTTGGGGCAAGATGATTTTTACATTTTTCTATATATAGGGAAAATTAGCCCCGCCCCCTGGCGGCCATGTTTTTTGATGAATCCAAATGGCTCGAACAATCTTGGTAGAGGATCACTAAAGGAACATTTCTGCAAAATTATATGGAAATCTGTCCAGTGGTTCTGACAAGAAGATTTTTAAAGTTTTCTATATAAATATATAGGGAAAATAAGCCCCACCCCCTGGCAGCCATGTTTTTTGACGAATCCAAATGGCTTGAACAATCTTGGTTGAGGATCACCAAAGAAACATTTTTGCAAAATTATATTGAAGTCGGTCCAGTGGTTTCGGACAAGAAGATTTTTAAAGTTTTCTATATAGATATATTGGGAAAATTAGCCCTGCCCCCTGGTGGCCATGTTTTTTGACAAATCCAAATGGCTTGAACAATCTTGGTTGAGGATCACCAAAGGAACATTTCTGCAAAATTATATGGAAATCGGTCCAGTGGTTTCGGACAAGAAGATTTTTACATTTTTCAATACAGATATATAGGGAAAATAAGCCCCGCCCCCTGGCGGCCATGTTTTTTGACTAATCGAAATGGCTCGAACAATCTTGGTAGAGGATCAACAAAGGAACATTTCTGCAAAATTATATGGAAATCGGTCCAGTGGTTTCTGACAAGAAGATTTTTAAAGTTTTCTATATAGTATATATAAGGAAATTCAGCCCCGCCCCCTGGCGGCCATGTTTTTTGACGAATCCAAATGGCTTGAACAATCTTGGTAGAGGATCACTAAAGGAATATTTTTGCAAAATTATATTGAAATCGGTCCAGTGGTTTCGGACAAGAAGATTTTTAAAGTTTTCTATATAGATATATAAGGGAAAATAAGCCCCGCCCCCTGGCGGCCATGTTTTTTGACGAATCCAAATGGCCTGAATAATCTTGGTAGAGGATCACCAAAGAAACATTTCTGCAAAATTATACGGAAATCAGTCCAGCGGTTTCTGACAAGAAGATTTTTAAATGTTTCTATATAGCTATATCGGGAAAATAAGCCCCGCCCCCTAGCGGTCATGTTTTTTGACGAATCCAAATGGCTTGAACAATCTTGGTAGAGGATCACCAAAGGAACATTTCTGCAAAATTACATTGAAGTCGGTCCAGTGGTTTCTGACAAGATGATTTTTAAAGTTTTCTATATAGATACATAGGGAAAATAAGCCCCGCCCCCTGGCGGCCATGTTTTTTGACGAATCCGAATGGCTTGAACAATCTTGGTAGAGGATCACCAAAGGAACATTTCTGTAAAATTATATTGAAATCAGTCCAGTGGTTTCTGACAAGAAGATTTTTTAAGTTTTTAGTTAAAAAATCTATTTTTAACTCCTGTGTCCTAGATATGCAACGGACCGGAACCATTTGAACAAATTTGAAAGAGGACCAACCAAGAATCATTCCTGTGAAGTTTGGTCAAAATCCAATCAGTGGTTTAGGAGGAGATGTCGTTTAAAGATTGTGGACGGACGGACGGACGGACATACGGACGACGACGACGACGACGGACGGTGAGTGATCACAAAAGCTCACCTTGAGCTTTCAGCTCAGGTGAGCTAAAAATATGAAGATACCCACAATGCCGCAATCATGAAGTACAGCCTTCTCGAAGCACCAACGGAAGAAGACATGAGGAACAAATCTCCATATATGAAATCAAAGACACACAAGCAACTGCAACAGAGGAACCACCTTAGAACGGTCAGTAAGAAAACTACTGCGGAGCTTAAACCAGTTTAACTCGCGTGAAACCTCGCCCTTAATTCTGATGCAGGTCCAAATTACAAATATATGTTCAGGCCGCATAAGATTCCTCTACCTCATCTGTGAAACATCAAAGTGAAACACATACAATCAAACATACTGTAATGAAACAAAGCAAAGGGCTCAATGGTCAATGGCGCGATCTGAAACAAAACAAAAAAAGAAGAAAAAAACGCCATCAAGACTATAATGATCCCGGCCATAGGCTTTTATTGTCAGGTACAGCCCATCTGAAACAGATTAAGGAAGGAGCCGTCGTTAATTCTGAGGACCGTCCCACCGGCGTGCAATTCAAAAGGGAAGCAAAGCTATCAACCATAACTGAATTAACAACCATGCATGCGGTTTGCCGCAGAAAATTCATTTTTATAACCTATGTTTTTTTGTAGCAAGTGACAATCGTTTTAAAATATACGGAAAATCAGTTTTGCCAACAATCTTTCTGAATTTATAGCATAAGTCGCCATTCAGTTTCGAATAGAGCTTCTCGCAGAAGTGTTGTCAAACCAGCCTTATATTTGGACATTAATTCAAAATAGCGGCTATACAATTTAGAAAACGGTTTACCTAGATTATGATAACGGTACCCTTGCTTAAGAAGTTTAGCAGTTAAAATCTTATTGTAATTATTAAAGTCACTAACTTGACTAGATGCTCTAGCGAAACGAATTTACTGAGAAAACTATTCACCATGTGATTTAGCACGAAGGACACCGCCATCCAAAAATGAAACATTTACAATATCAAATAATTTTAGTAGATATTGTATCATTAGATATTGATAAATTTAAATATAGAAACGGTGATTCGTTGTCAGAGGTATTAATTTTATTTAATTGTAGTTCATTTGGATGAATTGCATTAACCATTTGTTCAAAACATTCATTATCAATATTTAGTAAGGCGTAAAAATAGCTGTGTTTCCACTAACTCGACCGACCCTGTTTCAAACAACTGACTGCTATTTTTTATCAGTAAAAATGGAAAATAAAAAGTAAAGCACCGACCCTCAACAAAATACCTGTATTTTCATAAAATTACAGGCCCGAAACTGTTCTTTTCTGGAGACAAAATAGAAAAAAATAAAAAAAAGTTTCTCCTGCCTACCGACTTGTTAGTGGAAACACAGCTATTTTTACGCCTTAGCCGTCAAAATACCGAGACGTTGAATTGAATGTTTCAATAATATTGGCATGATTTCCGTCATACAGGGACAGCATAAAGTCTCTTTCGTAACAAAACCGAAACAAATCAGCAATAAGGGGGCACAATGAAGTCTATTTTACTACCTCTGAATGTATGTAAAATTCCTCGATGAGTGGCAAACAGTGTAAACCCTGCTCAGACGCCGCGTTCGGCGATGTATGGTCTGGGTTTACACTGTCTGCTCAGGCCTGTCTATCCGAATACATATAGTAAGCAAAGTAATTTGATAAGATAGACCCCAACCCCCTCTCAGAAAACATCCTGGCTCCGCTTGTGATATAATTCGAATATGTCTATGAAGTCAAATATAGCAGGATAATACAGGATATCCAAGAGTAAATGTGGAAAGTTTCACATCATTAGTTGTGCGCTTCCTGCCAACGCCAGGGTCCGAACAAAATGCGTGGCAGAAACTTGTCTACTATCAATATAGGTATTCACAACACTTCTCAAACGTAGTGGTTCTGTCATACGCAGAGGCCTCTGGAATATGTCGTCTTGTAAATACTGTTTGACTTCTTGTAAATATTAGTTAATCCAAGATATGCAATACGACTCACCGGCTGGCGGAGAAAGTCGCAGAAACGTACGACTAAACCGATGACTAAACTGGCAAGTATCTATGGAGCAAACGTATGAGCACATGAGTCACCCAAACATGCTACTTCCGTATTGTATTTAAGATAGGGCATATTCAGGCCCAGATTTGACGTTAACGTTTATGCGTTATACACAGCACTTCGCCGTTTAATATATGTACAGCATGATCAATAATGTTTGGCTGACATTAAAAGTCTATCACGAAACTGGAGTTATTCAAAAAAAAAAAAAAAAAAAAAAAAAAA
Organism: Anodontia alba; assembly: GCA_964016985.1. NCBI lineage: Eukaryota > Metazoa > Mollusca > Bivalvia > Lucinida > Lucinidae > Anodontia > Anodontia alba. Next base: position 16,618,039 of record OZ024821.1, read on the forward strand.
AAGGAAAAGGAGCGCCAAAACACATGTTCATTACATTAACACGTCTATTTAATCTACCAGTGCTTGAAATTTCACTGATCTATATTAGTAGAGTTAGAAATAAAATATTCTCTCGTCTTCCATTTAAAAGAGTAGAAGCCACGGATGAGTGGCCTATTTCAAATATATGTCGTTTCGCTAGTGCAGTAGTTCTATTTACTTGAAATTTAAACTGAATGAAAGAATAAAACAACGAAAAAATATAGTTTATTCAATATTGTCTTTATGGATAGATTATGCTCAGGTGTTCCTAAGTTTCATTTTTCGGTGTTTTATTTCTTATTTCTTTCTTAATTCCGCCTTGCAGTCCTCTCTCTCTCTCCCCTTCTCTCTGTGTGTGTGTGTGTGTGTGTGTGTGTCGGTGTGCGTGCGTGTGTTTTCAAAGTGACATATAAAATGCGTATGAAATATACTTTCGTACTTACCGGTGAATGGTGGCCATCTATATTGAATCAGGCACATCAGAAACACACTCATGAAGAATAACCTTTGAATTCTCATTTGAAGATAAACTTGCCAGTTGCGTGCTATAGTGGATGGCCTTGGCCACTTGAGCATTCAACAAATTGTTTCAGCAACAAACCGTGTTATACTACAAATGTTTCCAGACATTAGTTAAGGTAACATGCCACAGACATTTCTAATTTACAGGGTTCCTCATTAAACATTCGATGACAGCCATTTACATTTTTCATCGCATCACTGACAACCACAGAAAAAAATGCATTTTCATATTTTATTTTAAGCTATTTTGAAGTGACTTTAACTTACACAAACGTTATCTGTCTGTTTATACTTTAGGACAAGACTTGCACCGCTTCAAAAATTTAATTGAAGGTATAAACGAAATCCATAATCACGAAGTAAAGCCTTCCAGAGATATTGGACAAAAAAAAAAAAAAAAAAAAAAAAAAAGAAAAAAACGATGAGGAAGAAAAATGACAAGACAAAACGGCATAATACAATAACCGACAAGCAAAAAGAACTGCAATAGGCGAACCGTCTGGGAAATATCAGCAGAAAACTGACAAACGTACGCGTGGGATGGGGGTGTAGGTGGGGAGGGAGGGGGGACTTAAACTAGTTTTTCTGATTCAAAACCAACATCCTAGCCCTCTTTAAGTCTATTTTAGATCGCTGTAACATCCTGCGTCGTCCGTACTACCGTACGGGACGCTGTCATTGTGACGTTGTAATTTCAATGACGTAGCGTGTTATTTAGCGTCATTTACAATCACATTCAATAACTTACAAAAGTTCTCAGTTAAAAATTACCAGTTTGTCATATTTGTTATTTGGATGCCTGACCGAACACGAGTCATAGTTCCTGCCTAAGAAGTATTTACGTGCTCGGCTAACCCATTGATGAAGATAATCCTCAGACAGATTTTGATTCATAACCTTCGACAAGAATCAAAGTAACTAATAAAGTGAATTACAGTTACTAAATTGTTCACGAATGGTTTATTATTTTATCAAGAACAGATTTTCGTGGGGCAGAGACAATTATTTACAGCTCATTTATTATGCCCCTAACAAACTTTGTTTGGTGGGGGAAAAGTTTGGTGGGGGCTATACTGGATTCACTTTGGTCGTCGCGTCCCGTCGCGACCCGTCCCGTCGCATTTGAATATTGCTTATAACTTTGGTTATCTTTGGTGGATTGCTTTATCGTTTGGAACAGATACCCATTGTAGCAAGATACAATAAGGGGATAACTTAGATAATACCAGAAGGCATTTTGCATGGATTATGGCCCCTTTCTGACTAAGAAATTGTCCCATTCAGATGCATTTTGATTCATAACTCTTGTTATCTTTGGCCGATTGATTTAAAACTTGAAACACTAGCCTGCTATCTTACAAAAAATTGTAGAACACATACCATTACTCTGTTGTGCATTTTGCATGGATAATGGCCCTTTTCTGACTTAAAAATGTCCCATTTAGATACATTTTGATTCATAACTCTTGTTATCTTTGGGGGATTTATTTGAAACTTGAAATACTATCCTGTTACCTTACAATAAATATGTAGAATAAGTACCATCATTCTGTTATGCATTGTGCATGGATTATGTCCCTTTTCTGACTTAAAAAGTGTCTCATTTAGATGCATTTTGATTAATAACTTCTGGTTTCATTAAAGGATTGATTTGAAACTTAAAATACTAGCCTGTTACCTTGCAGAGATTTTGTAGAACAAGTATCATTACTCTGTTACGCATTTTGCATGGATTATGGTCCCTTCTGACTTAGGAAATGTCCGATTTAGATGCATATTGATTCATTTATTATGTCTTGCTATCTTTGAAGGATTGATTTGGAACTTTAAACCTTTAAATGTAGTTGCGGTCATGGTATAAATACAAGCCATTTTTCTTACAGAAAACTTGTAGAACAAGTAACATCATTCTGGTTTGACTTTTGCATGGATTATGGCCCCTTTCTGGCTTAGCTATTGTCCTATTCAGATGCATTTTGATTCATCGGTTTTGACATTATTGCGGATTGACTTAAAATTTGAAATAGTAGCCCAGGATATTATTTGAGAATTATAGAACAAGTATCATCACTCTGTTACACTTTTGCATGGATTATGGCCCCTTTCTGTCTTTGATATTTACTCATTTAGATGCATTTTGGTTTATGTCGTCTTTGGGGGATTGATTTGAAACTTGAAATACTAGCCTATTATCTTACAAAGAAATCGTATACATCTAACACTACTTTGCTGTGCATTTTGCATAGATTATGGCCCCTTGCTGAATTAGAAATTGTCCCATTGAGAGATATTTTGATTAAAAACTTCTGGTGTCATGGTAGGATTGATTTGAATCTTAAAACACTAGGCTCTTACATTATAGAGACCTCATAGAAAAAAGTTCTAATAACTATTTTATGACTTTTGCATGGGGTATGTCGCCTTTTTAATTAAAAAAAGACGGCAAATTAGTAACTTTGCCTTATATAGCTATTAAATGGTTGATTTGTGTTTGCTTTTGAACACATGCATACTATAAGATAATGGAGGCGGGGCAAAAGGTCAGTGTCTAGAACTTGGCACTGAACACAGCAAGAAGTATGGAGGTGTCATTAGACCAACTTAATGCTGTAGTGAGGTGATGCGCAGTGCAGTATTAGGAACCGCTTCTTGCCATCATAAGCATGATATAGTAGGAATTTCTCCATCTAGTGAGAGGACCTGGCCTGTAAATATCTGTGAGTATCACTAGATTGGGGTATGCAAACCAGCACTGCATACTAGTAGAATGCCTACTTTTACTTTGCTCCTGATGTTATTTCAAACAGGGGATATATACACTGACACTTTATGGAAAATCAGTTCTGTGATGTAGCCATTGCTTTTGATATGCAGCACATGATGCTTAGTAGGCCAGACCTGTTATCCTGCTGAATTCCAGTTCTTTTTGTGATAAATATGTTTCACGCAAATTCCCATTTTAAGCATATTGTGGAATTCATTAATCAAGGCTTTGTTAAAAATGGTGCCTGGTGGGGGCATGAGTGTGTTTCGCACACAGGTCTAGTTCCATCTATATCCGACCATATGATCAGATTTGTTTAACTTTCTTTTCATCAATATTCGACTATATGATCAAAATGGTTTAATATGCCATTCTAAAATTAATTTCAAGTAGAACCAGTAGCAGGCAAAGATGACAGAATAAATTTCAGTTGCAAAATTATAAAATATGACTTAGCTGAAACAAGTAAACACTTACTTCAGTAGTTGTAGCGCTAAAAAATGCAGACGGTGCTTAAAATAAATACTGCGAACTCCATCTTCACTGACCATTAACAACTTCTCAGTCACATTCAGGATGCTATAGCAATGCAGTCTTTTGTCGGTATACCGACTGGTACAAATTGTGTACCACTTATTGCAGATCTGCTTCCGTTTTCTCACGAAGAGCAATATTTTGAAGCATTTTACTCTTTCACTGCCACAGGCGATGATAATAATAGACTTTTGCAAACAGCATAGATCCAGATGAGACGGCTTATATGAGCCGTATCATTTGGATCTACGCTGTTTGACATTCAGTCTTTCAACCGTACGTATAAACGACATTTCAAGCGACAGTTTGTTAAAAAAGAAAAACAGACGTCAAATGTCGTCTGAAATTTGGCACCGAAAGAGTTAATCCAATGCACTTCATTGTATAAAGAAAATATGGAAATACAGTACACAGGAAAGACCACGATAACGGAACAGGGCTCTCCCGAGTCGCAAGATAAAGGATGAATGAGACGAAACGACAACACAGAACGACGCTTAGCGAAAGCAGAACACACAAATGAAAAGAAACTGCAACAATCATACCGCCTTGGAATGATCCAAGTAGAATTACAGTCGAACGTCAGTGCTCAATTATTTTTCGGATCATGAGAGTTGTTCTAGACATGCGTAGCTCGAGCCACTGTTGATTTATCATAGCGCCAGATTATAAAGCAAATGGAAAAAAAAAATTGGGAATGTCTTTTCGATCGTCTATAAAATACTGGTATGTTGTGTGTACTCATTAGAATTGCTTCGATAAGGCGGTTCTAATGAGTACTCACAATATACTGTTTCATGCTAAAATAAGAAAAAACAATCCTAAAATATTCCCCAGTGTTTATCTTGTTACGCTGTCGGATGCATTTCCTAGGATCTCTAAAACGAGTTCGAATCAGCCATGGGAAACGCCATCGGTGTTCGGGTCCCGAGGTTATAAAATGATTTTCATGCTCAACTCCGCTAAGCATGAAATTTTCTCTGCTAAAAATATGAAAATGCCAATAATAGTTTGCATTTTCAGATTTATTAGCAGAGAAATTTTCATGCTCAGCTATGTTTAGCAAGAAACACATTGCAAATGTTAGTAATTTGAATTTTATTTGCAGGGAAAGATTCATGCTCAGCTGAGTTGAGCATGAAAAAAAAATTATAATCTCGGGGCCGGGTTATTCAAGTGTAACTCCCTGATACAGTTCCAGCCAAAATTTATGTTCGGGTCCACGTAGGGGGTTCTCTACCTCATCAGTGGATCACAAAAGAAAATGCTCAAATTTTCAACAACATGATGAAATACATTACGAAAACATGCCTATTCAAATATACTGAAACTTTCACCACCAAAAAATGAAAGTGTTCCGATAAAAAATCTGAAATTTTCGTATTGCTGCTCAAAACATAGATTGTGGGTATTCGTTAGAACCGCCTTGGCGAGGCGGTTCTAGCGAGTACCCACAATCTATGTTTTTGAGCAGAAGTAAGAAAAATAATGTATACCCCTGTAAACCCCAGTTTTACCATATAAAAGTGGGGTTTAAAGGGATCAAAATTATATAGGCACGTTTTCGTGATGAGAATTTCGTGATGAGAAGTAAGGGCCTGATTCAAATATGAAGTATGAGCTAAAGAAAACCAGTAGTTAAACAAGCTGAGCCAGTCCATAGGCGGGTAATTTCAGACACAGGCCTTCCGTAAAAGCTTTATGATTGAACCGTCATTAAGCCTGCGGCCCGACCCACCGTTGTGCAATAAACGTGGGCGGAAAAGTTGTTAACCCAGACTGGGTTAAACAACCCACACTGGGTTAATCACTAAGGATATAATCCGTCGAATAGTATCTACATTACATTTCATCGTTTCTAGCGATGATCTTTTACATTATTCTGAAAGACCAGACGTACCGATTACTCTTCTGAGCATGCGCAGAAGAGTAGTAAGTATGATCTTCAGAATACATAGTAAATCGCCATAACTGAAGAATCAAATAAGCCTAGTTTTTGTTCCGACCGTAATGTTTATTTGCATGTCATATTGTGTAACATGTACAATGTATTTGATGAATAATAAATAGGTTTAAACCAAATCGCCAGAGAGCTCAATTGTTGACAGAATCATTGGCAGCTGTCTGTTCAATTCAACGTTATATTAGGGAATTGAATCGGAGCATTGACAATGGTGTACAATATCTGTAGCAAACAAACCATTACGAAAACATGCCTATTCAAATATAATGTAAATTTTACCAACAAAAAAAAAGAAAATTTTCAGATGAAAAATTCTGATATTTTTCATGTTTCTGCTCAAAAGATAGATTGTAGGTACTCGTCAGAACCGCCTCGATGGGGCAGTTCTAACGACTACCCATGATCTATGTTTTGGAGCTGAAATAAGAAAAACAATGTATACCCCTGTAAACCCCAGATTTACTATATAAACGTTGGGTTTAAGGGGGTCAAAATTATATAGGCGTGTTTTCGTGATGTGAAGAATATTGGCAAATAAGGACAAAATTGAACGCGTCTACAGCATTGCTATTTTTCTATATATATATATATGCCCTGGTATCTGGGAACGATCACTAGACCATTAAGGTTCCAATATCCCAGTAGATAATGCTCCCACAAACCAGGTACTTACGGAATAAACCCTATATTTATACGTTCCCAAACACCATGTTTTTATTGTTTATATATATAACCCTTACAAAGAAACAAAGCTTTTTGTATTAAATTTGGAAATTACCTTTTGCGCGCTTTACAAAAGCGCGACTACAGTTGTGTGAACAGACTCAACAAATCAAAAATTAAATAAATAGATAAAAGTGTTTAAATTTTTATCTTACAATGGAATGATCGCATTTTTATTTCGGAAAGCAATGTTACCTTTGTTTTCTATGGCAAACAATCCGGTCTTGTTTCTTCTCGCGCAAGCTCCCTATCCTTAAGAAATAAACCCCTGTTACAACGCACCGTAATCAATAAGGCATATACACATTTCTCTTCATACTCCAGTTAGATCCGTAAATTTGAAAACTTTCCCTCGTGCATGTAGTAACACTTCTTATTTAAATCCTCATTAATCCAAATAAATCTTTCGGTTATATTCAAAGAAGAATTTTCACTGACTGTAACAGTTTCGGTTCTCATTCTCTAGAACCGAAACTGTCACAGTCAGTGAATTTTTTCTTTGACTATGATCGAAAGAATTCTTTGGACTGATATGATACGTGTGTTCTATCCTGATGTATTCGCCTATTCAGTGACTCTTGTCCTCACCACACTTATCCTAAAATTAGAACAAGTCCATTTTACTAGCTATCGGCGTGCCAAAGATTCGCGATGAGTTCTAAACAGCGTAGACCCTAATCAGACGCCGCGATCTGCGGCGTCTGATATGGGTCTACGTTGTTTTCATATCGTTTTTATTTCTGTCAGGATTCTTAGGGTTAACGCAAAATTCCAAACAGAGATCCATATTGTACTGATACATGTAATACGTTCACTATAAGTCGTTACATACTTTATTTTCGCAAAGAACAATATCAGGCAAACTACAAGAAAATACTATTGTTCGAATGCAGAGGCAGAGGTTAGTTCGATTTCCTGATATTTGATGTACATTGTAGTGAAGGCTAACATTGACTCTTAGCACTCTGGGTAAAATTCTCAGCAAGCGGCATACTGAAATACTTTTCTTATTTTCCTAGAAAACAGGATTTGATATTTCATGCAAACTGACTCCAATAGTATGGATACAATTTTGCGTGAAATGACATACATGTATCCTCTTTTCTGGGAATATTATCAGTTTGTCGGCTGCTGAATTAGCCAAGAGAGTGGTAAATATTATTAAACATCAATTTAAGACTGAAATTTAACAGGTAAGAATAATATGTATCTTAAACTTTAACATTTGGATTTTTGTTTTATTTTTCAGAGACAATTTAGGGCTTCAAATATCATTGCAGACGATTCAATTGAAATGCCGTCTTATTTTCTCTGATAAATAACGCATCAATTTTAGAATGTCGTCTGCTACTGATAAGCGCTTTAAGGGTGAAATGTCTGTAGCTGCGATATGGTAGGTTTTACCCAAACAATATTCAATATTACACTTTCTGTTTTTCCTAGCTACACTGATGTCATTCACTATTGTAATGACACTGATATTGTCTAAAAGCACGAAACATCTCAGTGGTTTATTTGCTTGTTATTGCCTTGATTTACTTTTCGTCGAAAAAAATACACTCCCTTTAATTATTTCTACTGTGATAGGTTTCTTTGGTAGAAAACAGATTCCTACGCACGCACGCAAACATAAAACAACTGAACGAAGATACCGAGTCCTGGTGTAGTCAATTCAGCATCATATAACTTTAAAGGGGTGGGGGGATACCTCTGTAAACTGATTTTGTAATCCCTCCTAAATAGGGTTCTTCTCTCATCCCTTCTAAAAAAGGGTCTACTCTCGACTTTCTAAAACGGTGTGTTCTAATGTGACCTGGACCTTTCAAACAAGTTTTTTTTTTGTTTTGTTCTTTTTGTTGTTTTTTTCTCTCTTATTGCCAATGGACTTAATGAAATTAACATTAAATTAGCCTAGCGATTTAAGATAAGAAGTCTTTTGCAGTGTTGATGGAGATGCAATCCTAGTGACCTGGGGCCAAGGTCACTAAATGACCTAGACTTTTGGTGTTCATAGACATTCAGTACCTACTCTCATGCAATAGACTACAATAGCTTTGGAAAAAAGCACTGTTTTACCATTTTCCCATTCAAAAGCCTAATGGACCAAATTTGACATTGACGAAAAAGACCAAGGTCAACCCTAGGGTCATTTGTTGATCAAACTTGGTATAACCTAGTCAACTCATGCTACATAGCAAATTTCAAGGCAATCGGCCAAGCAATTCTGGCGAAGAAGGCTTTTTTTTTTTTTTTTTTTTTTTTTGTCATATTTGGGCATGGCGGCGATCTTGGTCATGTGACCTGGAAAATTCAAACAAAGTTTTGTTTGCACATTGTCAGGAGGCCACATTTTACATTTAATTAAAATTGGCCCATCGGTTTAAGATGAGAGGTCCTTTAAAATGTTGCTGGACATGCAAGGTCAAGGTCCCTGAATGACCTACATGTACATACATGTGATACCTACTCTCATGCCACAGTTTTGGAAAAAATGCATTGTTTTACCCTTTTCCCGTTCAAAAGCCTTAGGAACCAAATTTGATCTTGCTGTAAAATAGGCCAAAGCCAATGTAGCGTCATAATTTGAAAAAACCTGGTAGTACTCAGGCACTTGATGCTACATACCAAGTTTCAAGGCAATCGGCTTGGTGGTTCTAGAGAAAAAGATTTTTCAAGGCTTTTATCATATCTGGGCATGGCGGTTACCTTGGCCATGTGATCTAGACCATATGAAAAAATTTCGTTCCCCCTTTGTCAGAAGGCTGTAAAAGAAATCTAATTGGAACTGGTCCAGCGGTTTTACAGAAGATTTTGTTTGAAAATAGTGGACGACGGATAACGGATACCTACCTTCCCATAAGCTCCCACGACGTCTTTGGCTCAAATGAGCTAGAAAGCAATAATGACAGTGTTCAATGTGTTTATTTAAAGACTGTTATGTGTATTTGTTGATTCGTGCTTTCCAATGCTGTTCTTCTGTTGCAGTTCTTATTTGTTTGTGCGCTTGTTGTTTTATATTTTGCGTTCCTTTTGTCATTATTTGTTACATGTCTCTCATTCTTTTGTGTGTGTGTGTGGGGGGGGGGGGGGGGGGGGAGGGGGGAATGTGTTTCGTGAAAGTGGCATTTCCTCGGTATCTTCACTAGGATTTGGCTATTGTTTCCTCATAATGTATAATGACCATTTACTAACAAAGAACGCAGAGGAAATATTTATGGTTTTCCACTTACCCTTGGGTTATGACTATCCTATTTTCTTTTAAGTTAAAAATGAAAAAACAAAACAAAAAAAAAAATCCTTTCAACAATATAAGGCAGAAGGTAAAGACAAACGAGGAACGAAAAAAAGAAGGAGAATATACATATAGGATGACCATTTTTCTCCGTGGCGTATCATATTTACACTGTTATGCCGGTGTCGTTTGAAATATCCAACAGAATAAAGCGCAATGTACGCTTGGTAGCAATGAAATGCTAGCAATACAAAATGATCCGGTGAACTGATCAGCAAATCAAAATAAGCGTAATGATGATGATAATAATAATAATGATAATAATAATAATAAAACAGAACTTCGGTGAAATTTATGTCATACCTACCTACGAAAAAGATAAAAAAAAAAAAAAAGAACAAGCACCAAAAGAGTGAGGCGGTTCTAACGAGTACCCACAATCTATGTTTTGAGCAGAAATATGAAACACATCAGAGTTTTTTTTATCCGAAAACTGTTTGTCTTTGGAGGTAAACTTTTCTATATATTTGAATAGATGTGTTTTCGTAATGGGTATCATCCATCCTTGATTAGCTCAGTGAGATAAAACAATCAGTGAATTGAAACTAACTGTAACTGGACAGACATATGGACGGGCCTTGAGATAGTGTACCCTTCCCCCATTCCACAAACAGTTTACTAGGGCGGGGTGGGGGAAGGGATATGATAAAAAAGTAACTGTAACTGGACGGACATATGGACGGACCATGAGATAGTGTACCCTTCCCCCACTCCGCAAACACAGTTTACGGGGGCGGAGTGGTAGTGGGGGATATAATCAAAAACAAGAGCATAAAACACTGCAATCTGAGAGGAATAATAATAATACAGAACTTCGTTGAACTTTATGTCACATCTACGTACAAAAAGATAAAAACAAGCTACAAAAGAGTGGGCCATCACGAAAACATGTCTATATAATTTTGACCCCCTTTAACCCCACCTTTATATAGTAAAACTGGGGTTTACATGGGTATACATTATTTTTCTTTTCTGCTCAAAAACATAGATTGTGGGTACTCGTTAGAACTGCCTCACCGCGGCGGTTATTAACAAGTACCCACAATATATGTTTTGAGCAGAAATATAAAAAATATCAGAATTTTTATCTGAAAAATTTCAGTCTTTGGAGGTGAAATTTTCTATACATTTAAATAATGAGTGTCATCCATCCTTGATTAACATAGTGAGATAAAATAATCACTGAAGTGAAACTAACTGTAACTGGACGGGCATATGGACGGACCTTGAGATAGTGTACCCTTCCCAAACTCCGCAAACACAGTTTACTGGGGCGGGGTGGGGGAAGGGATATAAAAAAAATGAGGGCATAGAAAAAACACTGCAATTTGAAAGGACACTACCTAAGAGACGTTGTACTGCTTCGTTCAAAAAAGGTTATAGGAAAGTCCAGGGATTGCCACAATCACAAGCTGCAGCCCTTCCCAGACACCAAGAGGAGCAGGAAACAGACAGCACCAAACAAGTGCAAATCAAACAAACGTACGAAAAGTACTAAGATTAGCATTTTCTTCCCCAAGCGAGGTAATCGCAATGCTAAAAGGACTGAAAAACACAAGAACAAAATAACACAAGGTAAGACTTGAAACAAATCGCCTAGTAGAATAAACCACAAAGCAACAAAACGTAAGACCAACACAAGTCACTTAATTGGTTCTGGTGTATTCTGATAGTTTCCGTAGTATAAGACTATTGGATCATTTGATAGCCAAGACAACTAATAAAATCATCTGATATGCGCAAAAAACGTAAACCTGGTAGCCATCCAATGATTTAACTGCTTTGGTTGCGTTACAATGCTTGAGTACCGCAATAATCCTAAGTATTGGGACAGACAGGCCTTTGCAAACAGTGTATACCATTACGAAAACACGCCTTTGGTTAGTAGATAAGGTGTCCCAATACTTAGGGTAAATACGGTAATTTCAGTAGAAACGTTGCTTTTAGACTTAACATGTGCCAAACCAACCGCTACAACAGGAAGTGTGCATAGGAAATCGTAAAGTGGTAGAAGACAACTCAAGAAATATTCACGCCAAATTTGATTAAAATTGTTGTACTGGTTCGCTATGTCCACAGCACATTTTATCTCACATGCGAGCTAGTACAAAGAGTAATTTATGGATCAATATTAAAATCGCTTCAGTGTTGTTTCATACGCCGCAAAAACATTTTTTTTTAAATGACCATTTCCGTGGTAGCCAATCAAAATAACAGGTGTGTCTACACCGTTTGGCAAGGCCTGTCTGCCCGAATACTTAGGGCAAATACGCAATTCGAATAAAAACAATACCTAGTCATTTGATCAAGACATTTTCTCTTCTTCGACACTTTCAACATCTTCAATGTAATGACTCTTTAAGAGAACGACAGCCAAGCGTTTGATGAGAATGCACGGATACATTCGCTTATCGGCACCTTCACCCTTCGTACAGAGCTAGAGGGTTCGTCTTCATATGACGCGGTTCCAATATTGCGATATGGTCTGTACCCATGCCCTTCACATATGCTAAGTGATCTACGAGACAAGATGATTAATAGATTTTTAGTGTTTAAAACAGACTGCTACAAACAACGAGGTTAACTAATCGAAAACTACCGTAAACGGCCTAAGTATTTAGACAGTTAAATAGTGTAGACATATATCAGACACCACAGAACGCGTCATCTGATCTGGGTATACATTGTTTGCCTTTCACCAAACAGGAAATAAAGTGGACTTGTTCAATTTTGAGGACAAATATGGTGAGAAGTTATGGTGCCAATTCAAAGGTTAAACATGGTAGACAAACAAGTTTGTTTTTATTTCACTGCCTCATTTATAATCTAAGATTAAATCTGTTTCTGTCACGAAACGGAACTTGTCATGCAATTATCTTTTTCTCTCTCTTGCTATTATTCTACACAGCATCTTATATCTTTGTAAGAGTGTTTAATTTGGATTGGAATGTTTATGGATGCGGCGAAGTTCGTAATTTCAGACGTCTCAAACAGCTCTTGGCATCAAATCTGCGAAAAACCATCCTATATTCATTGCTGCCCTACATTTTTTTCCACAAAATAATTTAAATGAGCCAAGCAGCAAAAAGTGGTCCCGAGATAAAAGGCGAACGCACACAATTACGCTTTACATATACCATGACGAAAATTTTTTTATACAACCAAACTAAAATGGAACCTCAGTGGCTAAAACATCTTTGGGACAGTGGAAATTTGTTCGAGACATGGGTAGTTCGAACCACTGAGGGTTAATCATGGCACCAGTTCAGGAAGCAAATAGCGAGAATTTAGGGAAATCTTTTCGATTTTCTACACAACGATTGTATGTTGAGTGTACTCATTAGAATCGCCTCGATGAGGCGATTCTAATGAGTACACACAACATACAATTCCATGATAAAATAAGAAAAAAATCACTAAATATTTATTTCTTTGAGCTATTGGTAGAATTTTATAGGGACTGAAAAACGAGTTCGAAACATCCACGGTAAACGAGCCATCCGTGTTCGAGCCATTGAGGTTATACTATATATTTGTACAATGGCTCGAACATACATCTTTGCTACCACTGAAAATTATTCTAGACGGTTAGTTCGAGTCTTGAGAATTATTCATAGCGCTATGTTAGGAGGCAAACGGAGATAATTTAGGGATGTTTCTCGATCTTCTATAAAATAATGAAATAAGGATATGGTGAGTGTACTCATTAGAATTGCCTCGTATAAATCACATACATTTTCCTCATAAACTATTTCTAAGCATTTGTTTACTTGAACTATCCTAGGGACTCAAATACGAGTTTAAATCAACAATCGCAAAAACATACCTATATAATTTTGACCCCCTTAAACCCCATTTTTATATAGTAAAACTAGGGTTTATAGGGGTATACATTTTTCTTATTTCTGCTCGAAAGCATTGATTGTGGGTACTCGTTAGAACCGCCTAAGCAAGGCGAATCTACCAAGTACCCACAATCTATGTTTTGAGCAGAAATGTGAAAAATATCAGTTTTCTTTTTACCTGAAAACTTTCAGTTTTTGGTGGTGAAATTTTCAATATATTTGAATATGCGTGTTCTCGTAATGCATGGTAAAAGAGTCATAGGTGTTCAATAGAGTTTAACTGTAGTTTCTGATATATATATATATCAATGCCCCTCTCCAGCGCTATGCGATTCACCCTCGGCTTTTTGTGTCGACTGCATACGAAGAATGACACTTAGTGACCGCTGTTAATCTGGGTCGTCGGAGACGTCGTGGAGATTCTATCGACACTCTTCATATTTCAAATAAAGACGGTTCTAGTTGACAGAATGGTCGTTACTTATCTTTTTGATTGTGACATGTGTTATGCTAATGTTAAAATTGCATTCTCGTTTGTACATGTAGCTTGACATTTTCATCCCATTTAAATCATTCATATTGGGGATTACTGGCTTATAAAACTCATATAGTTGGCTGTTAGTCAACAAGATTCATATAGTGTGTTGTTGGTCAAAAGTGAATTTGAATCATCAAGTTTGGCAGGAATTAATTATACCATAAAAACTAGAATGGTGTCCAGGCATTAACTTGACTTACTTTTAGGGCTGGCACGATTAATCGGATAATCGATCGATAAATTCCACAAAAATGATTATCATTACAGATTTGCTAATAATCGATCATTTGATTTCTGTGTCTGTTATTTACCGTATTTACCCTTATTATTCAGACACCTCATCCCTTTCCCATTCTTAATCTATAATTTGAACAAGTAAGTTTACTACCCACTGTCGTGTCTTAAAATATCTGGATGAGTGGCAAACAATGTAGACCCTGATGAGACGCCGCGTTTGCGGCGTCTCATCAGGGTCTACACTATTTGCTTAGCCCTGTCTGACCAAATACATAAATAAAGTATAACAAATGCTAAAAGTCATGCTAAGACAGGGAAATTATGATAAAATCTTCAGTGATTACTAATCGATTATCGATCACAATGGCAGGACTGACAATCGATTTTCTTTTCAGCCCCGATTAGCCAGCCTTACTTCTTTCATCGGATTCAAAAAGCGACAAAGCTCCTATAATGCGTATTGGCCACAACCGTTCTAACAATGACTGTGGAGTAAATTCTGAAATAGTTATGGTCCACGAGTTTAGCTATTAACTCTTCTATTTGTTTAATGTTTTAACCATAAATGGAAACAATTATCAAAATTGATTCGACTGTCTCTGTAAAAGGTCTACTCTAAAAGGTAAGAATTCGCTACCGAGTAGAGGTAACTCTTTCCTTTTGGAGTAGACCAAGAGTATCAAATACCTTTCTTTTAGAGTAGATCCAATTTCAGTAAAGGACTTGATGTGCAAGAATGCAAATATTATGTCACAAAAGTTATCACCCTTGTATAAAAAGGGGGGAAAGCTTCCAAGGGTATTTAGCCCCGTCAACGACATGCGCCGTCTGATCAGAATCTTTGCTGGGTGCTCATGTCCGAAGATACATTGTCTGACTGACATAGATGTATCTTGGTAAAAGAAATAAGTCTGGCACGTGTATTAGCAACAAAAGTCCGTGCCATATAGTATAAGTTAAGGAGGCTTGATACAATTGGTATTTTTCCGCCATGTTTTACAGATGGGAGGTGGGGGGTGGCGGACTTTTACATTACGAAAAAAAAAACAAAAACGCCTATATAGTTTTGACCCCCTTACACCTCACTTTTGTGTAGAAAACTGGGGTTTACAGGGGTATATATTATTTTTTCTTATCTTGCTAAAAAGACATAGATTGTGGGTACTCGTTAGAACCGCCTTGTTTAGGCGGTTCTAACAAGTACCCAAAATCTATGTTTTAAGCAGAAAAACGAAAAATATCAGATTTTTGTACCTGAAAAGTTTCCTTTTTTGGTTGTAAAATTTTCAAAATATTTGTATAGGCGTGTTTTGTAATGTGACTTCCATCCAGTGTGCTTTCCTGCACACCAATAACCTTCGGTTGAGGGGTCTACTCCAAAATGAACGAATATAAGGGAGCATTTTGTTTTTCCTTTTAGCGTAGAACCCTTTTCAGATGGGAAGTAAACCAATTTTGACTACGTTGTTTGCTATAAAAAATTATATAAATCCCTGTACCGAATTTTAAGATGTCTCCTTTTTTAAGTTTCAATTCCCCTTAGCGGATTTTTTTCAGTTTCTAAATCTGATTCAAAAGTAGCCTGTTATTTCTATCAATCTTTTTGACTACCTTGATATGTCTTACTATACTTGATGGCCAAAGTTTCCGCTTTTTCTCTATATTATACATGTATAATGGAAATAGCACGGTTTACATAGCTCTAAATAACAGATAACCAAATGAACCGGTTTCCTATTTCCCCCTGGAAACATCTATTATAGGTGCACATTTGAAACGCCTCCAAGTGTGTGTGTGTGTGTGTGTGTGTGTGTGTGTGTGTGTGTGTGTGTGTGTGTGTGTGTGTGTGTGTGTGTGTGTGTGTTTCTGGAGGAAAAAAACGAAATACCAATACCTCATGGGTAAAATACATAACGAAAACACGCCTAATATATAGAAAATTTTACAGAAAATTTTTCAGATAAAAATTCTGATATTTTTCATATTTCTGCTCAAAACATAAATTGTGGGTACTCGTTAGAACCGCCTCGGCGAGGCGGTTCTAATGAGTACCACAATTTATGTTTTTAGCAAAATAAGAACAAAATAATCTATACCCCTGTAAACCCCAGTTTTACTATATAAAAGTGGGGTTTAAGGGAGTCAAAATTTTATAGGCGTGTTTTCGTGATGGAGTGTATCCATTCACATGAAGTAAGAATCGTTCTCGGATTTTTGATATGATTAAAATGATGCAATGTTTCCTTTATGGGACAGCCACGGTTCTGATTAGACAGTTTAGACATTGAAGTGCACAGACTGACGCGGGTCTTCAAATTCATCCTATACTGCTTTGGACCTTTTTTGACACGACGTGTCTCATTTTGGTCGCGCCATGCGAAAACGTGTCTTCGAGCATATGCAGAAAGCGAAGACCCAGATCAGCCTGTACATCTGCGCAGTCTGATCAGGGCCTTCTCTGACCGATAACATAATAATTGGACACTATAGAATGTATCAATATAATGCAAATGCCCGGATGAGACTCTGCGCATGCGCGGGACAAATCTAAATATGTGCATTTTGCGTATACTCGAAGACACCATTTAGCTGGACGCGGTTTATTTCTAGATGACAAAGACGTCTTTATACAGCCAGGCTAAGAATTTGATGTCTTTAATATTCCCACTGGCACGGCATCTTGATTTGCTACAGCCAAATTACATTGCATTATTACTCTCTGGCAAATGCTCCTTTGAATGGCTAATAAACTCCACAATCATTTCAGTATTATGTTTTGCATAACTCAGTGTTTTATGTTTTATATTTTAGGTATTCAGTCTATCATGGAAACAGTTGCCAAAAAAACGAATCAGATTTTTTGGTACAGGTCATTTCTCTTCCCTTGTGTAATTGAAAAAAAAAAAACACACAAAAAAAAAAACTAAAAATGTGTCAATATGACAGATGCCCCCGCCCAGGGGCCGTCCCCGCCCGCACGCAGGCATAAAGGGCCATAACTCTCATAATAATTGGCGGATTTTACCTTAAATCGAACGACCTTTATTTTATGATTATATACCTGTGTATGACATATGAATCCAATACACCAATCTTTTTCTAAAAAAAAACAAAACAAAACAAAAAAAAAAAAAAAAAAACCACAAAAAAAAAAACAAACATCGAAAGGAAAACATTTTTGAAGGTGAAAAAGGGCCATAACTTCCAGAATAATGGTTAAATTTAACCCTAAATAGAACTTGACCTCTTTTTTTATGATTATATACCTGTGTATTAATATATGAATCCAATACACTAATGTTTTCAAAAGATATCAAACGGAAACTATTTTTCAACGTTAAAAAAGGGCCGTAACTCCAAAAATAATATGTGGAATTTATCCGAAATCGAACTTGACCTATATTTTATAATTATATACCCGTGTACAAAATATGAATCTAATACACTAATCTTTTCAAAAAATATCGAATGGAAACCAATTTTTAAAGTTGAAAAAGGGCCATAACTCCCAAAATAATTAGTGGATTTTACTCTAAATCGAGCTTGACCTACATTTTATAATTACATACCTGTATATAAAGTTTCAATCCAATACACCGATCTTTTCAAAAGATATCGAACGAAAACCCTTTGTGTTACGCACGGGACGCACGAATCCATGAAATGGGGGTTATGTGATGGCTATTTTAAGTGACGTTTCTCCAAGTTTTTACGTGACTTTTCAAATGTTCTAACGAAATGGTAGTTATGTGATATTGTCCAAATTTAAAGTGACCCATTAGTACTTTGATTGTTAATTCAGATAAAGTAACTCAAGTGCATTGACACTATTATTTTTTTTTACAGTCACATAAATGCATGAACAGGAGTCACATACATGTAAGAACCTTAAGTCACATATTTTTTTAGACAAACGTCACATAAATTATTGATGGATGTCCATATGACGGACAAAGATACCTCTATAATTTATGTGATTCTTCTCCATTCGTGGAGTAGTCACATAACATGTATTTCGGCATAAACAACAAAAAGCTTTTTAAGTGACAGTCACTTAAAAAGAAACAGTCACATATAGTCACTTTCAGCAAAAAAAAACAAAAAAAAAAAACAAAAAAACAGTCACATAACCATCATTTCGTTAGAACGGACGGATGGACGGGACGGACGGACGTACGTACGGACAGCGGTGAAACTATATGCCCCCCCCCCCTCCCCCAACACCACCACCCCAATTTGAAATGGCAGGGGCATAACAAAAAAAAAAAAAAAAAAAAAAACTACTGAGAACAAATACTCTTCTAGGGCAGGCTGCCTGCCCTTGAAGAATATCTATTTCCTATAAGTGGTTCGTTTCCATTCTAAAAAGCACATTCTTTCAAGTGTATTCCCATTTCAATAAAAGGACTGATGGACAGGATAGCATTTAAGAGTAGACTCCTTGTCAGAAAACTACTTATGGTTAGGATAAGAAACAGGAAGTCACAAAAGTCGTACTCTTTGTGAAAAAAATGCGGTAAATGTACCAAGTATGTCCAATCCCCATATTGCTTTCCAAAGTATGAATATTTTTTCCTTGCTGTATGTCCGTCCGTCTGGTCATAAAGGGTATAACGTTCGAATGCGGAATTCACTCCTTCTACAGATTTTAAGTAGTTATATCGCCAACTTTTTAAAAGATGAGGGGCTTAAGTAAATTTCGCCATTCGTTGTCTGTCATACTTTTTGGTACAACAGATGAAGGCTGTATGTTACGTACGATCTTTAAATTTCATACATGGGTTTCTTTGCGATAATAAGCTGATCCGGAAATTTTATCCGGCCGACCAATATTTTAGAATCTGGTTCTTTCTTTCTCTTCCCTTTTTTTTTTTTTTTTAGTTAAAAAAAAAATGAAAAAAAAAATATATGTTAAGATATCTCAGAAAGAAGTCTAGTTAGGGCTTTGACATTTGGCAGACATACTGGGACTGAGGAGCAAATCAGCTGATTCACTTTTGAAAACAAGTCAAATTAATGTCAGCAGTCAGCAGTTGCGCATCTTTTAAAGCTTGGCATGTAAACATCCCCATTTTAAATATTTGTGTCGCGACAAGTACACAGTTGGGGCATGTTTTATCAACACATTTGTGTTGTTTTGGACATTTTGTCACAGTCGCGTTCGATGTCGAAATAATATTCTACCATAGTAATAGTTATTGCTTCTCATTTTAGTCATTTCCAGCGAATGGAAATATGTAACATACAGACAACCCTCTTTATACCGACACTCGATACAACGACAAAATTCGTTTTAATGACAATTTGACTGTCACGAAACCTTCGCTTAACAAGTATTCATTACAGTAGAACCTCCAAATTCCAATAATTCAAAATTCTCAATCATTCAAAATCATTTTGTAGTCCAGACTTAAATGTATGTATGCATTTAACCCTCAATTATTCAAAGTCTCAATAATTCAAACAAACTTTGATTTCTTGGACTTTGAATTATCGAGGTTCCACTGTAGTCACAAATTATGCAAGAATATTGTATTTAATACTTTAAAGAAACATATTTTTGGATATTCAAGTTTGTTAGAATCGCATCAGTGAGGCGATTCTAACAAATA
The DNA here is from genome assembly GCA_964016985.1 of Anodontia alba. Classification (NCBI taxonomy): domain Eukaryota; kingdom Metazoa; phylum Mollusca; class Bivalvia; order Lucinida; family Lucinidae; genus Anodontia; species Anodontia alba. The sequence goes on from OZ024821.1 coordinate 16,638,090, forward strand.
TACATGTTCAATGAGGAAAACAGAACGTGAAAACACGCCTATATAGTTTTGTCCCCCTTAAACCTCACTTTTATATAGTAAAACTGGGGTTTACAGGGGTATCCACTATTTTTCTTATTTTGCGAAAAAACATAGATTGTGGGTACTCGTTAGAACGGCCTCGTCCAGGTGGTTCTAATACCCACAATCTAAAGTTTTAAGTAGAAATATAAAAAAATATCAGATTTTTTTATCTGATTTGTTTCCTTTTTTGGTTGTAAAATTTTCAATATATTTGTATAGGCGTATTTTCGTAATGACAAAACTTGTGTAACCAGCTCCTCAAACGGTTTTCATGAAACTGTTTCGAACTTTCGCTCGTGCATTAGTGATGTAATGAAACTGGGCATAATTGTACCATTTTGACGGACAAAACATTAATAATAATTGTATGCCAGCGCACAACAAAACCTAAAAATAAGACCTGTGTAACCAGCAAAGACTCAGATCAGCCTGTATATCCACCCAGCATGGGAAGGGTTCTCGTTTATCCCTCTTTGGATAGCCTGGAGGCTGTAGAAGGCATATGCCATCCGCGAAGACTCTGATCAGACTGCGCGGATGTGCAGGCTGATCTGAGTCTTCGCTGGTCGCACAAGTCTTACTGTAGGTTTTGTGCATTGGCTCAATAACATAACGCTAAGGGAGAGTACATTATAGTTTCAGGGGCGACAACTCTATCAAAATTGTTTTGCTATCCCCTGCACCTGCGTAGAATACTTTATTCGCAAAAGGTGTAGATGGATATATGGAACATACATGTATAAAGCGAAAACTGTCCATTCGAACAAACGTGAAATTCGCATATTTACCCTTAAAACGCTAATAACAACTGCAGCAGACGATATCATATTTTTTTTTATTTGTTTCCGAGAAAATAAGGCTTGAAATCTCATGTGAATTGACAGGAGCCGGAAAAGAGGATGCTATGACTAGTTTAGGTATAACAAGGCAAAATATTTAGACGTAAGCGTCTAAGTACCTGCGCAAATTTTGCTCATGTTCACTTATACTTAGAGATATGGGACAAGGGTATACCAGAGTTTAATAAATTTTCAATGTAACAGGTAAAAAAAGAACAACAATGTGTTTCTTTAATGTATGCTTTTATTTAGCTTTAGGAAATTTCTTGATCAAGCAATATGCGAATCCTAATCATTTTGGGATTTATTTTACACATTATTATTGAAAAAAAAAACAAAAAAAAAAAACATGCCAGAGCTTAATTAGGTTACCAGAAGCTTATTTTAGCATGCGTCAGATATGAATATGTTTGAACTTTTTCAAGTATTTGAACGGGTCCTTTTTTTTACAAAGTCCAAGTATATGAATGGAGTGAGTTTTCAGATTTTAGCGTATAAATCTATACCAAAATCACCAGTAGATACTCCCCCACCGCCCGAGGCGTGAGTCTTAACCACGAACTTTCTTTATCATTTTTGTATGCTTATTCTTTAGACTCTTAACACTGAAATGCATATCGCGGTTTTATTTTATTTCTACCACAGTTTTCCGATACAGGAGCCTTTAGTTAGACCAAAGTCTGCTGCAGTAAAACCGGAAAATGAAATAAATCACAACAACATAAACACAGAACAGTAATAAACCAAAACAAAAGAACCAACTTGGAACGGTCAGTTATATTTCTCGCCCTCAACTTTCACTGTGGTTCAAAACACTTACTTGTGCGGCTCGTTGAGCGATCTTCTAACTCATTGCGCAGTTGTGCAATCTCGCCAGACTGTGACCTTAGCTAGTTGCTCATACGAGCATTCCCAGCCAAACAACCAGGTCCTAGACCCTCTGAGTGTCTCAACATGCGCGTCCAAGGTTAGACATTACCGAAATCAACAAATTAATAGCTTGGATGAAAAGTCAGACACTGGTGTTCCCGACAGATACAAACACTTAAATGCGTACACGATCCCGGCAAATATAAAACCAGAAATATCTTTAAAAATAAAGATAAACGGCGTAAGAGGTACTGAAATATGAATATTGAAACTACTTTGTGGTTCAATATGAAAAGAAGAAGGCTTCTACAATGTAAAATATAAACTTTATTACGAATTCAAACTATCAAGAAAGTTTTAATACTGAAAGACATTATATATATTGCAAGGGTTGGCAGGAAAGGGAGTGTACTCAGATGTGTAAATATCTGTGCTAAATTATGAAAGGCAATTTAGCTTATAAATGTAAAGCATGTAATTTTTGTGTGTTTATTTGTCTACTATACCAGTATTTGAAAAATCCTTGCCAACCATGCACCTTTTTGATAAAGAGTAAGCAAAGTGTAACACTGGCCATGAAGATTGGCAAAAACTGGAAAAAACATATTTAATTTGTAATAGAGGGTCATGATGGCCCTGGATTGCCCACCTGGGAAGCATATTTTTTTTAACCTGGTGGAAGGAAATTTTCAAAGTTTCTGCATATATATATATATATATATATATATATATATATATATATATATATATATATATATATATATATATATATATATATATATATCAGACCCTGCCCTTTGTTGGTTATTTATTTATTTATTTTATATATATATATATATATATATATTTTTTTTTTTTTTTTGGTGATACAAATTAATTAGAAAACTGTTGATGGATGGTCAATCCAGTGATGTTTGGGAGTATTGTTGAAATCTAGTTAGTTGTTGATTACAAAATGTTCGAAGTGTTCTAGACAGACATATGAGGAACCAACAAAAATAATTTGAACAAATTTGATAGGCATTCACCTATGGAACGTTTGTACAAAAATTTTGAAATTGGACCATAGTTTGTGCAGAAGAAGAACTGTCAAGTTTACTCTACATAATTCCTAACCAAGCCAACTGGAAGTCATATTTTGAGACGGAACAGAATTCTGTTAACAAGATTTAAAGACCTTCTATTGAAGAAACATTTCTGTGACAAAAAACAACAACAAAAAACAAAAATCAATCCAACCAGCTCGTACTGAGGAGATTTTGGAAGATTGCTATAGCATTACGAAGGATAACTCTATTCATAAACTCTGAACAATCATTCGGCCCTCCTACATATTGATGTTTCAGACAGTTTGATTGCAGTGGGGAATCCACATGACCAAATGACTAGGTGCACAGAGTTTGTTACTATTTTGGCTCCGCTTCAGGTAGGATGTTTTAGAATATCTCGATTTATATCTGAAGGATTTTTTTTTTCAAATAAAGCACAGAGTATGCGGAAAATCAAGCTCTTTCTGGTGGTCAGTGCTATTCTGCAATCTGGTCGGATTCTCGAGAACATTCGGAGAATGTTCTTCGTCAAAATTCGTGTACATTGTCCCGGTGACCCAGATTGACAGCAAAAACATTCTTCGAATGTTCTCGAGAATTAGACCAGATCGCAGAATAGCGCTTACACCACCAGGAAGAACTTGGTTTTCCGCGTACTCTGCGCTTATTTGAACAAATTCCATTCGGTATGAATAGAGATATTCTAAAAAAATCCTACCTGAAGCGGAGCTAAAAATAGTAATATTTCTTCGTGTCGTTTACGCTCCGACGCAATAGGCCGCTTACACCGCGAAACAAATAAAAGAGGTGTTCAACAAACCTATTTCCTGGTTAAGAATTATCAAGCTTAAGGCATAGTTCCTGTTTATTTATTACATAAAATTAAACCATGCGATTTTACATCCTTTTTTTGCACATAATATAAGGCACATGATAATTCTGTATATTATCGACACAGTGGGAACCAGTCCACAATTACCTCCCCTGATTCGTTGTCCAAAATAAGGAAATATAGTCGCACAAATAGTCCCTCACTTGGATGCTGTGTCTTATGCCAGAGTGACTGAGCAGACTACTTCACTGTGATTCTTTTGACAGATCAACATGTAGGTGTTTTGAAAATTAAGAGTTTGTTTTGTTTCCTTTTGATTTCAGGAAAACAGGTGAACCTAAGCACACCCCTAAGAAGTGAGCCTACATGGGCCGCAACTGGTATGAACTGACAGGTGTTTACTTTGACAGACGACAGCAGGAAAAGGAGCTGGTCATGGTCATGTGTAAAGTGGATAAATTTGAAGGTAAGAAATGATGACATAAGCAGAAGAAAGTATGCATCGATTGCAAAGTTGTCAGCAATTTTTTTCCCAAGAGGTCTTTGTACGAAAGGTAATGGAAAAATCATTGTGGTCCGAGGCCTGCTATGAGCAAAGTGCAGAATTTTGGAACTTCAATTATGAAGCTAGTTTTGGTCACACAGAGCTGAAACTTGACAGATTATCAGCCCATCTTACAAATTTAAAGGTAATGGAGGCAATTTCAGTCTATAGAAGGTGTTTTATTTTATTTTTTTTTAATTTTTAAATTTTCATTAAAATTTATTGAAAGTGAAAGTAGAATGTGAGTGAAACTGATGTAAATATTGTGCAGATATCCCTACACCATGTCTAAATGCAGGCTCTTTCTGAGAATTTTGTTTGTAGTGTTGCAATGGAGGGATTTTTTGAAAAATATAAGACAAAATTGTTGGAAAAGTCACATTTATCACCGAATGGCCAGTGTTTACTCTGGAGCGGGACGACCAAAAAAAGCGGATATGGGGTGATAAATTTCAAGTGCCCTTTGAGTGGGAAATGGAAAAGTATGAATGTTCACCGGTTTACTTTTATGATATTTTCAGCGACCTTGGATATAGGGACAATGGACATCAGCCATCTGTGCCACAATACCCTCTGTATTCAGTCGTGCCATCTGTCCATGGAGCCACATACAGTCAACTGTGACAGGGTCAGATGTGTAATCGGGGCGTGTGCAAGGGTCATGCGGGGTATCCAGATTGTTTGTTGGAGTGTAAAATGTAAGTTAGCTCACAGTAAGAGTAAGTAAACTTTAAATGATGTGACATGACACTGACTAGCCATACGACTACTGTACTTACCAAAAGTATTTGGACGGACAGGCCTGAGCAAACAGTGTAGACCCAGATCAGACTCCAAAAAATGCGGCATCTCATCTGGCTCTAAACTGTTTGCCACTCATTCAAAATTATTTTAGACACAAAATCCGGCAATAAAATGGACCTGTCCTAGTTTTAAGGTAAGTACGGTAATGATTTAAGGTGTCTGACTACTTAGGGCAAATACGGTAACTAGTGATTGTCATGTACTCATCTTCTGGGTCAATATTATACCCAGCAAACAGCATTTTAAGAGTCCCTTGATGCAGGTCTCTTTCTTCCTTCCTTGCTTACTTCAGCAGAGATTTTGGAAATATTGTCTTTTATCACAGTTTGGGGTCAGTCCTGCTTCCCAGGGTTGATGCCAAACTGAAATTACTCTGAAATTATTCATGTTGTTTCCAAAATTTCTTCTGAAGCGTGCATGTTGTAAGATGGTTCCTGTAATACAACAGAACGCAGTCAATACAACATTACTTCATGCATGCATATCAATGAAAACAAAACCAGGCCTCATCTTGCCATTTATTGAAACTTAAAGACAATACAAACATATATACACAAAAAAAAATACATGTAAGTACATATCTGTAGTAGTACTAGTAGTAGTAGTAGTAGTAGTAGTAGTAGTTGCAGCAGCTGTCTTCAGACATTCTGTAATAGTAGTAGTTGTGTTGTTGTTTGTTGTTGTTCAACTACAACTACACCAAATACCAACAAAGCGTGTACTACAGCAACTACTACAACTACAGACTTGAACTTGAAAAATTTTGCAGTTGTAGTCATTGCTGTAGTACGTGCTATATTTGTATTTTTTGTTGCTGTAGTTGTTGTACAACAACAAAAACTGCTGCTGCTGCAGCAGCTGCAGCAGCAGCAACAAATACAACAACACCAACAACATTACAACAACAACAACAACAACAACAGCAGACCCAGATTCAGTTCTTAGTAAGTTTTACACTTAATGTAATTATGATCTGTCCCACTAGTAGATGGGACTGGATCCAACTGTCCCTTTTGGTAATCTCCCTTCACTTTACTGTTCATCTTAAAAGCAGTGTGCTCCTGGTTTGCCCTGCTTTGTCGAACAAGTTTATGTTTAACCACTTCTGTCTTTTTAGAATATATTCGTTCATACTCTGCCTCCTTATCCATTGATATAAGCGAACGTTTCACACGCGCAGAAAGCTTAACATCAGAATTTTCACACTTCTGAATAGCTGATGTTCCAGGGTCATTAGTCAGTTTGTGTATAGCAGAATGAGCTCGTCTTTCCATATTTCTAGAAAAATTCACATTTTTTGGAAGCGATACACTAAGTGACCGATTAACTGCCTCACACTTTTGCGTGTCCGTGTAAAGTTTCATTTGCTCTACTGATGCTGTACTGAGTTTCATCTTCAGTATTTCTAAAAGTAAATCCTTATCACTTTCATCCATATTCAGGTGGTGAATTTTATTTGACGCGAGGAACTTGGAACGATTCCACCAGTTGTTACTGACACCTCCATGGCAGATGACAGAGTTCTGGGCACATTTCGAACAGTCACCACTATAGCAGAGCAGAGTCGATTCAAGAACTTTTGGTAAGCATCGTCGCAAAGCTGTCATGTCACCTGCATGTTTCTTCATTAGCTCTTTTAAAATCAAACTGCATCTAGCCTTCACATCCTGACTGAAGACCTTCTGAGCTTCCTTCTGTTGTTCACGTGTTCTGCCAGGAAACATTTCACGGCTAAAGTTAGCCCTGTTACAGTGTCGAAACTGGGACTGCCCTAGGTGAGTGGGGTCTGCAGGTCTGCAGGTTTTTTACCCTATTTATACTCATTTTTGTTTTCTGTCAACTTAAATGACAGATACCAGTCTGCATAACACAGTATATACAGATTTTGGCATCTTTCTGCTTCCAATGAGTCATCACTACAGGGGCCTGCCCAGATGCACTTGTGTATTGGAATGACACTTGGCTGACATTTGAAATGCCACCTGGGACAGGGGACACCTGCAGGTGCTTTTACTTTGTTTGTAAGTAAATGAAGTTATATCATATTCTCTTTGGATATGAAAAAGCCTGTTTTAGAGACCAAATTCAGTACTTTCAGATTTTTTTTTCTTTTGTTAACTTTCCTTAAATGGCAAAAATTGGTCGAAATTTGACAATTTCTTCATTTTAAGCCTTTAAAATATGCAGAACCATTGTTTTGGTCATAGATTAGAATTGCATCAATAGGAGGCTATCACAGGGTGTTGTATGCTTTTTATTTCATAAAAAAAGTCCCAAAAGTAAGTGAGATATTGCAAATTTAGTGTTTTTCAGAAAAACAAGTTTGGCTTTTGAAAAAGTTCCAAAACTTCATTATGGGTACCTGTGTTTGAAATGCTGTCACAGTCCTGTACTTCAAGAACTTGGTCTAATATTTGCTCTGATGATTGCAGACATGTGTAGAAACTAGGTAAACAGCACATGGTGTAACTTGGTTTTAAAAAAGAGGTCTGATAGGAACCAGTCCACAATTACCTCCCCTGATTCGTTGTCCAAAATAAGGAAATATAGTCGCACAAATAGTCCCTCACTTGGATGCTGTGTCTTATGCCAGAGTGACTGAGCAGACTACTTCACTGTGATTCTTTTGACAGATCAACATGTAGGTGTTTTGAAAATTAAGAGTTTGTTTTGTTTCCTTTTGATTTCAGGAAAACAGGTGAACCTAAGCACACCCCTAAGAAGTGAGCCTACATGGGCCGTAACTGGTATGGACTGACAGGTGTTTACTTTGACAGACGACAGCAGGAAAAGGAGCTGGTCATGGTCATGTGTAAAGTGGATAAATTTGAAGGTAAGAAATGATGACATAAGCAGAAGAAAGTATGCATCGATTGCAAAGTTGTCAGCAATTTTTTCCCAAGAGGTCTTTGTACGAAAGGTAATGGAAAAATAATTGTGGTCCGAGGCCAGTGGAGAGAAGTAAACTTGTTCGCTTAGCGTTTGGGCCGCTTACATCAAACATTTAGTTACACTGTACAAAATTAAAAGCTCGTCTTTAATCATTTATTTCATTGCAACTACTTTATCGATATTATTCAAATTATGGGCATTTTTTCGATTGTTAACATCTGCATTGCCATACTGTACAACTTTAAATACATAAATGTCACAATTAAGTGATTGTTCAGTCACGAATATATTTGTTAAACATCGGTAAATTCTATACTTACCCCTACTCGTTTGCAGAAGTTACACATTTTTAACCAATCTCAAATTACTATTTATTCATTCGAGACTAATACCAATAAGTATGTCAAAAGCCAGCTTTTACAGCTACGCCGAAAAAATCCTTTGTGAGCTAATCGAACACTCTGCCAAACATAAAAATCCAAAGCTATATTAAGAGACCGGCGCGATTGTTCAATCGGACTATTCAATTCAACTTGTACATTGTATTTGTTTAATAAACAAACAAAAAAAGAAAACAATAAAATAAATAAATAAATAAAAATAAAAAAATAAAAAATAAATAAATAAAGAAAGAAAAAGACTGCTGTGATATCAAAAATAGTATGCCAATACTACAATAATACATGTGTATCAAGGTAATATATACAAATTAAGCTGTATGTCAGCTGATCAAGGAAGCGTTACATTTTGCTGAAGGATTTCTGTTCGAGGAAGGCTTCCTCGACAGGCCTGACTATGCATTGAGGGTACATTCATAAGGCACAACCAAACACGATGCCCAGCCATATTTCCCCATTCAGGTCGAGTGAGCTCTTCTACCACAACTATTTAGACTGGTCTTTCCAACAGCAGGGTATCTGGTTACTTTTTATTATTACTATGTTTTATAGTAATATCTGCATTAAATGCAAACAGTGTAGACCCTGATCAGACATCTGCGGCGTCTGATCTTTGTCTGCACAGTTTGCCGAGAACCATTTTGGAGGTCTCCAGACTAAAATAGGTTAAAAAGGAAAAAAAAAAAAAAAAAAAAAAAAAAAAAAAACGATACAGTCGACTCTCGTTATCTCGAAGTCATGTGGGCTCTCTGAAATACTTCGAGACATCCATACCTCGACATATCAGATTTGCAGAATTGAGGAAAAATAAATCGAATAGCCACATTTCACAAATGAATACGAACTTTGACCCCTGAAGTTAGAGATGTATTGAAGATAATGTGGAACAGCGGAGACATTGCTCGTGAGGCGCAATTTCTCTTTTCCACAATATTTTGATACCTGTTGTTAGATCTCCATGTAAAAACAGGGACAAGATTTTCGTTTCGAGATAAGCGGTTATTCGAGATAAGCGAAGTTCAGATAATGAGAGTCTACTGTCTTATAAATGTAAATTTGAAATTTATTTACTCGTAGACAAAATCTTTCTTAACATCACTAGCAAAAATTGCGCAAATAAAATAAAGTTACCCAGAAAAGGTCACAGTCGCGAAGCACATCCATACCGAAGCACAAAAAGAAAAAGAAATGTGGCTGAAGAGACCATCTAATTAAAGTTATTTAACCCTTTCAATCCTACAGACCAAAATACCTATGCAAACAGTGTAGACCCAGATGAGACGGCTCGTAGCGAGCCGTCTCATCTGGGTCTACACTGTTTGCCATTCTAGTTAAAGTTTTGCTTGACATCCCCATTTGCAACATTGGGTGAGTCCAAATTCGAAGAAGGAAAAGTCCACTTCAGAAACTCAGGGATGGAAGGGTTAAAGAAATGGTACTTAACAGGCTTACGTTTGTCTCTCCAACAATTAATCTTGTATCGTTTGTATGTACTATCTCTGTAATTCCAAAACATTCCAGCAAATTTGATTTGTTTCCCTGTTAGAAGCATTTATGAGAATGGTAAGATGCTAGAAAATCAATAGGAAAATTCAAGAGTGATTATTCTTTGATGCTGGCTTTTAGACGTGAACTGTTTTCCTAATAGTCGCTCTGCATTAAAGGGGGTTTAATAGAGAATGACTGCCATAATTATAGAGCTGGTTCTGTCGCCACCAGCTTTCTAGACATTAAGTGAAGTTTAAGAAATGCGTCTCTATTGTAGAAAAATGACCTTATGATATAAAACTGGTGTTAGTCAGCCTACGCATCGATGTCATCGCTTAAGGCGCTGAATGAGCGAACGTGTCCCGGACCAGACATCGCAAATGTATAGACTGGTGGATTTAACCATAAGATTACTTGGAGGGACGTCGATACATTATCATGGGAGGTAACTCAGTCTCTCTGTTTTTTTTTTTTTTTCTTTTTTTCTTTTGTTTTTTTTTTGTTTTTTTTTTTTTTTTTGCCGAAAGGTAGCAAAGTCTTTCCTTTTAGTGTAGACCCCTTTTCAGAAGGGATATGATACATTTATGCACAAAAAGCAAACAGGAAGTCACAAAATTTGTCTCCCTTGTAAAAATGTCGGAAAATCAACCAAAAGTACCTAATCACTTTAACTTCACGAGATGCATATTTATGACACTTTATGTTAAAAACATCTTGGGTGCATGTGTGAAAATTGAAGATTTAGATCAGCCTGCACATCCGACAGTGTCATCAGGGTCTATGTGTCCTATGTCCATTCTATAGTACCCAATAATTTTTTCAGCGGACAACGGGCGCCGTGATCGCACTGCAAAGATTCACAGGTTGGTCGTCTCTGTATATATCACGAAAACATGCCTGTATAATATTGACCCCCTTAAACCCCACTTCTATATAGTAAAACTGCGGTTTACAGGGGTATACATTATTTTTCGTATTTCTGCTCAAAATCATAGATTATGGGTACTCTTTAGAACCGCCTCGTCGATGCGGTTCTAACGAATACCCACAATCTATGTTTTGAGCAGAAATATGAAAAATATCAGATTTTTTTATCTGAAAATTTTCATTTTTGGTGGTAAAATTTTCAGTATATTTGAATAGGCGTGTTTTCGTATTGAAAACTCCTAGATTAAAACTTTTCGCTTGATGCGGCTCGTTTGATGTACTTTTGCGCATAACACTCTCTGTACGTGTAATACATGAGCCAGCGCACGACAATACCTACAATAAGACTGATGCGACCAGCGAAAACTCAGATCAGCCTGCGCATCTACAGCCTTCAGGCTGACTAAAGAGAGACGAACGAGAACACATGCCATACTGGGTGAATGTACAGGCTGGTCTGAGTCTTTGTCGGTTACTCAGGTTTTATTGTCGGTTTTGTCGTGTGCTGGGCTATCATATTGCGTTTCTTTAATGATGATGCATTGCAATAAACCGTGCCTGATCGCATGAATTTTTACAATGTACGTGCTTCGTTGCAATAGCTAAACTCGGCAAGTTCCGTAACCGGAACTAACTCCATGTACATGTAGGTGTGTTTTGGAAGGAGTGCCGAGCATGTCCTGATGCAGCGAAGTAGCTAAGCTACGTCTGCGTGCTAGCAGGCCAGTCAGAAAAATTAACGCGGCTCAATATAATTCCCAAACTAAAGTAGTGAGATTCATAAATAAGTTTAACTTTATGTAATAACTGCCTAATGTGAAGGTTGAGCTTTCTGTTAATGTTTGTTTGTTTGTGTTGAGATTTTTAGGCCCAGTCAACCCAATGGGGTCATATCGAGCACAGCCAGTTTAGCTAACCACACTTTTACTAGGCAGTCTTAGTCCTCTAAGCGATTAACCAGTTTCGCTAGAAAATGACAAGTGCCCTTCTTGAATCAGCGGAGAGGTTTACCGTTGAAAATATTACATGATCAATCTCCACGAAAGAATGTTGCCGACCAGGCGGAGGTCGAACCCGCAACCTCATGATCACGAGTTGGAGGCGCATCTAACAGGGCCACCTAGGCCAGCTGTTCCAGTTTATGTGCTTGCATGTTTTCTTGGAAAAGCTATTTTTGTGCGGCTGGCTTCTGGGTAACTTCATTCCGCATTTGCTCGATTTAGATTCCTCTGTGAAGCCTCAAGGTCGTTCTCTCGTTCTCATGTTCTTGAAATGAAATGATTTTTTATTGTATCTCTGAATTAATGTTGCAAACATTAATTTAGAGATACCATAAAAATCATTTCATATTTGATCCAGTTCAAAAATGAGATACTAAATGAAATTTTACAGGCTGTCAGATGCCACAACTTATGATTGTATTAATACTATAATTATATATCATTTTATTAAAAGTTTCTTGGATAAAAACAATGTCTATTTTTGAGGAATATGGAGCCTTTAAATCACGACAAAATGGACATCACTTTCAGGGTAGGCAACAAAATAGTTTTGGTTCCCTTCTCACTAGGGTTCTACATGTACAGTAATAGGAAACGCTTGGTTCCCAGTTGGAGCAAATGCATTCCGTTCAGTGTTGATCCTTTTTCACAAGCGCCTTGGTGTGCAAGAAAACATCACGAAAACATGCCTATATAATGCTGACCCCCTTAAATCCACTTTTATAAGGTAAAATTGGTGTTTACAGGGGTATACGTTATTTTTCTTATCTCTGCTCAAAACCATAGGTTGTGGGTACTCGTTAGAACCGCCTTGCCGAGGCGGTTCTTACGAGCACCACAATCTGTGTTTTAAGCAGAAATGTGAAAAATATCAGAATTCTTGTCTGAAAATTATCATTTTTGGTGGTAAAATTTTCAGTATATTTGAATAAGCTTGTTTTCGCAATGCAAGCTGGAAGACCCAAAAGCTGTCGCCCTTGTAAACTCTGGCCAACGTTCTACCAAGTGTATCCCGCTTCTATAACAAAACAGATGGTTTGGTAGCTCACCATATACTTGAAGAATACGAAAGGGGTTGGGTTTCATCATTACAGTTATTGCACTTAAAATTGTAACACAACCCAGAAGGGAAAATAAGCTATATATGTTTCTGAGTTAACTCTTTCGGCCATGTGGATCAAAACAATTACCTATGCAAACAGTGTAGATCCAGATGAGACGGCTCATAACGAGTCGTCTCATCTAGATCTACAATGTTTGCCAATGGTTTTCCGATTTATTACTAGCACCCCTATTTTCAAAAAACAACAACAACAAAAAAAAAAACAACAAACAAACAGATGCTTCAAAATTTAAAAAGAAGAGACCACTTCAGACACTCAGGGTTGAAACGGTTCAGGTTATATGCCAGACATTTAATTCGTATAAATACAATGTAGAATTTATACTGACGTATACAGACAGTTTGTACATTTGAATTAGAATCTGCACTTAGAGTATGGTTTCTTCGTACATTGTATTTTGATATCGACTGCTGTTCTGTTTTTACATCGCGATTCATACACTTTGTCGCGCGACTAACCCTTCTAAGATAATTTCTTTTTTTTTTTATTCCGATATGTTCGTTAGGTGTCGCTGACAGTTTAGACATGACTGTATTGTTAAGGGATTGTCTGTACCTGACTCAAGAGTCCTTATTTCGTTTTCTTCTTACATTTTTCTTTTTGTACCTATACAGAGGAGGCGGTGTCCTGGGATTAATGGCAATTCCTTGGTAACTGTAGGTCTGTTTTAGTAGAAATACCATTTAATGGGGAGCTAGACATTCTAGTTCCAACGTATTTACCCTGAGAATTCGGGCACCTCATCTTCTTACCATATTTGTACTAAACACTTGACGATCAAATGGCATTTTATTAGCTATTATTAATGTCAAAAATGGCGGATAAGTGGTAAACTGTGTAGACCTGTTCAGACGTACGATACACTTAAGTAAACAGTAACAGGTTAGAGAATGTTTAACCAGAGTCTTCTCTGGCTGTTCAAAGCCTTTTTTTTTATTGATTTGGGTCTTTGACAGCCAGAGTAACATTGGTGACAAAAATCCCAAATTTCCCTCTCCCGTGCGGGAGGGGGCCGACGTCGATCCTTTCTTTGACTGAAAACACAGTTTATTGCAATAAAATTCTGTATGTCTCCACCTCAATAAAATTCTGTATGTCTCCACCTATCTCGTTTGTTGGAATATAAATCTATCTACAGGTGTCAAATTTTACGGAAAATGATGTTTTGGCGGCAGTTTAATTTGCGTCATATTCAGATAATCGCTATGACTGGAAACCTCCACACAAGCATATCCATCCACAATATACCAACTTTCATTCAAATTGCCAGAATTGCAAAATTGAATTAGAGACAAAATAAATTTAGACCATTTTCTTCCTGGTGAATGACTGTCTTCGCGCTGGCTCACCAGTAAACTATACAGATTCAGATCCAGAATTTGGAAATGAAAGATGCATCTTTTTATTTATTTATTTATATAAATTCAAATCCAAAATTTGGAAATGAAAAAAACAAAACAAAAAAAAAACAAACTTTTGTACCATTTATTATTATTATTATTATTATTTTCGGGATTGCTAACTTCCCCAGGACGCATTCGATAGACCGCTACTTGTATCAGGTGGATTTAAAGCAGCAAGTAAACATTTGAATCTGCACCGCAATATGTCATTCAAATGAATATTTGGGTCAACATAAATATAGCGTGTAATTCGAAGTTTAGCTGTCAATAAGAACATATCTTCCATAACACCTTATTCTATGACTTTGAAAATTGTTTAAGTGTGTTTCCTATTGGCGTAAGGTTACTTCACTGGCAGAAACTATATGCCAACGCGACAGTAACGGCTAAAATACGAGCAGCCATAGAACAAACACAATTTTGGGGTTTTTGACATACTGACGTCCTCTGACGCTAAAGCCGCCAATCAGTAAATATCAGAAGCCTTTTGAAGTCAGAGAAGGCTCAGATTAGAGAATGTTAGACCGTGATATATGAAGTTGATGGAATGTTTCAAACACTGAATATATTCTGTTTTATTTTGTATTGACCATAAAATCGTCCGGATGCGGTCGAACTCGACGTCATTGAAACATGTTTGTATCTTTCTAGATGTATATAACACGACGTGATTCTTAAGAAAAATAAAAATGGTAGAGTCATAATGACGTTTGTTTGTGTTGAGGTTTTACGGCCCAGTCAACCCAGTGGGGTCATGTCGAGCGCGGTCAGTTTACTGGACAGGTTTAGTCCTCTAAGCGGTTAACCAGTACTGTGCACATTCTTTCGCCAGAAACTGACAACTGCCCTTCTTGAATCAGCGGAAGGGAGAGAATGACCGTAGAAAATATTTCATGATCAATCTCCACGAAAGGATGTTGCCGACCTCGGCGGGGGTTGAACCCGCGACCTCCTGGTCTCCAGTCGGACGGCGCATCCAACTGAGCCACCGAGGCCGGCATCATAATGACGTCGACGCTTTTTATGCAAATAAGTCAAGCGCAAAAATATTACGTCGGCTCTGTTACTTACTTAATACCATTACATAATAATGTAGTATCATACAGTATGCACCGTTACGTGACCACATGCGTGATAATGTGTTGATAGGTAATTGCAAAATGGCGAAGCTGCGAAACCATCACGAAAACATACTTATATAATTTTGACCCCCTAAACCGCCACTTTAATATAGTAAAACTTGGGGTTTACAAAGGTATACATTATTTTTCTTATTTCTGTTCAAAAACAGATTGTGAATACTCGTTAGCACCGCGTCAGCGAGGAGGTTCTAACGAGTACCCACAATTTATTTTTTGAGCGGAAATTCGAAAAAATATCAGAATTTTTATCTGAAAACTTGCAGTTTTTTGGTGGTAAAATTTTCAATATATTTGAATAAGCGTGTTTTCGTAATGATGAACTCTTTCTGTATCTTCAATCAGTTGCTCATGGAGGCTCGAAAATAGATATATTGAACTTGTTTAATAGGTATCGTTTAAAATGAACATTCAACAAAGGTCTTCTATTAAACATTAAACAAGAGGAGCATGGGCCACGATTCGCTCACCTGAGTAACACAGCATATTGGCAGATGCCATGCATCATTCATAGCAACTGGATATAGGGAATCAAACTTAAGTATGCCATGGAAAAGTTAAACGGTTAACAAACCTAGTATAGTTCTACTCCACAGTCTCTATTCTAAGACTTAAGGTTTTTTTGTTTTTTGTTGTTGTTTTTTTTTTGTTCTGACGAATATTTCTACACGGCTTTCAGCATCTACTGGAACAGCAGCCATTTTTGTCACTGTAGATTGACTATTTAAAACAAATTTTCAATTTTCCTCTGACAGAAGGTTCCACATGAAATTTGGAGAAAATTGGCCCTGGCGGTGATTTCAGAGGAAAATACATTTAAATATGTCATTATTTTATACATGTATACAGCCCAGGAGAAAGATTAAATAATCGCAGGGGGATAAATATTTCTATTATTTTATTCATAATATTTTTCCTGAAATATTTAGCGAATCATATCATATATTATAAAGTTCAAGCATCGGTACGCAATACATTTTGAGAAAGTAACATTTCATCATTTTCCCCATACAAATATATAGGGAAGTAAATTTGATCTTGCCCTAAGAAGTTCAAAAGTCAACCCGAGATCTTCATTTGAACGAAGTTTGATGCTCTCACAATCCCAAAATAGAAGGGACGCAATGATCAGGAATCGATACAATTGTCCCACACCTCCCATCAGAGACATCAAAGGGAAAGAAACACAAACACGAAATAACTAGACCCTAATGGAAACATCACTAGCAAAAAGCCAAATGGACAGTTACTTTCCCACAAAGTGGCCAAATGGCTATCCAAAACAAAAATATGTAAGCGACACACACATTCAAAGACGAACTATAGCAAAAATAAAGCATGACAGAAGAACCGCCTTGGAACGGTCAGTGAAAAGTATTTCACTGAGGGCGGTGTGGGGGGGGGGGGGGAGGGGGGCTTAAATCGATTCTACGTGGCCACAATCCTCGCCCTTACTTCTGCCGCGGTTTAGACACATAATTTGTTCAGTCCGCATGAAGGCTTCCTAACTCATCAGTGTTACATCTCCAAGAACACAA
This sequence comes from Anodontia alba, assembly GCA_964016985.1. Taxonomy (NCBI): domain Eukaryota; kingdom Metazoa; phylum Mollusca; class Bivalvia; order Lucinida; family Lucinidae; genus Anodontia; species Anodontia alba. The sequence continues at coordinate 16,655,001 of OZ024821.1, forward strand.
AAAAATCAACTAATTACGGAGATGAAACAACGATGAAGACTCGACAGCACGAAACAACTGAAATGCTGGAGCAAAAGAAAACCAACAGTTAGACTCCGGTTGGCCCGACTATATATACTATATATAGCCCGACCAATGCTATATACAAAAACTTTGAAATTTGGTAAGTGTTATTGATGAATATGGGCTTGGCAGACATATTTGACAAAAGAGTGTGATCTTTGAAGAAGTGAAGTCGTTTAAAGGTTACATGATTTTATAGATGTATATAGCCTGGGGGAGGTGGGTGTGTGTGTGTGGTGGGGGGGGGGGGGGGGCGGGGGGGGGGGGCAAGTAAGATAACACTTGTGGGATAAAAATTTTGATTGTAACTAAAAGGTTTTGCTACTTTAATCATATATAGTATGTTTCAACCATTACTCTTCAAAATGTTTTTAAAAATGTTTTTCGACATCATTCCCATACAGTTGTATGAAGAAGCAAAGAACTTTTCCATGAAAAGATCAAATGTCAAACAAGGATCATCATTCAAAAAACCTATTAGATCTTGAGTACTAAGATTCTGCCCCAAAGCTTTCTTGCTTCTATAAAACAAGATTTTAAGTGTTCTTACCATATATAGCCATGGCGGACATCTTGTTCAGTAATGCGGAACCATTTAACAAACTGCCAATAACCCTTTAATAGAACGACCAAATATGAAATTAGGTTAAATTCGTTAAGTGATTTCAGATTACAAGTCTATTAAAAATTAAACAGTTTTACACATGTACATAGGTTAAAATTTCCGCTGATTCAAGAAGGGCAGTTGTCAGTTTCTGGCGAAAGAATATGCACAATACTGGTTAACCGCTTAGAGGACTAAGCCTGCCCAGTAAACGTGTGGTTAGGTAAACTGACCGCGCTCGACATGACCCCATTGGGTTGACTAGGCTGTAAAAACCTCAACACAGACAATAAAATGTGTTAAATGATTTCAGAGTAAAATTCTTTTAAAAATTACACAGCTTTACACAAGTACATAGCGAAGTAGGGGTAGGGGGACGGGGGTGAGGAGCAGGTGATCCCCAGGGAACATTTTTTATTGTAACTGAAAGGTTTTGCGGCTCTGGTCATACATTGAAAGTTTCAATTATAAGTCTGTTGTACAGTTTGAGAAAATGATTTTTCAACATTTCCCCATACACATGTATAGGTATACAATCTGATCGTGTCAAAGGTCATCCTAGGATCATCATTTGAACAAACTTGGTAGACTTTGAGTCCCCAATGCTATATACCTAGAATCAGCTTCAAAGCTTTCTTTGTTCTTGAGAAGATTTTAAGTTCTTTTTACCATATATTGGGCATGGCGACCATCTTGTTCAGTGGTGCAGAGCCATATGTACAAACTGTCAATAACCTTTTGATAGAAGGCTCCGTGTTAAATATGGTGAAAATTATTCAAGCGGTTTCAGAGAAGATGTGATTATGACAAAACATATTTTATTATTTTAATTATACATTGTAAATTTTAGCCATTGTCTTAAATACATTTTGAGAAAACGATTTTTAAATATTATTGACCTTGTGGTAGAAAGGTCAACATACGATCATCATTTGAACAAACGTGGTAGATCATTTGTCCCTGAAGCTATATACTAAGATTCTGCGTTAAAGCTTTCTTAGTTCTGGAGAAGAAGATTTTTAAGTGTTTCTACTATATATGGACATGACGGCCATCTTAATAAATGGACCGTGGCTGTTTGTACAAATTTTCAATACCTTTCGAACAAAGGCTCCGCATGGAGTTTGAAGACCATTAACCAAGTGTTTCAGAGGAAAAGTCGTTCAAACGTGTGGACGGATGGATGACAGATGGCGGACGGCAAGTAATCGCAATAGCTAATCAATCCTGAGCCTTCCGACTCTTGAGTCGTTTTTTTTTTTTTTTTTTTTTTTTGTTTTGTTATGTTTTTTCTCACAATTGTAGCTACTAGAATATTCACAAATCTAAACGCGTGATTCGCTGGTTTGACAAGATAAGTAATTTAAAGTAAATTTATGAACCTCGAACATCTAGACGTCCCCAGATTAGTAAATTGTCTTGCCTAACTGATCAGATCCTTCGAGTTTCATAAGGCATAGTCTGTAAGAAAGTCAAATCCAAAATGAAAGCTCCTTTTGAATTAATAATAAGCACGTGGACAAATAAGAGAGATTGTGTGAATTTCCTCCATGTTGAAATCACTTGAGATTTGCCATGGCGCAACTATAAAATAATTAAAGTCTAAGAATAGTCGTGTACAGAAAATTTCATGTTAAGTGTTTCCTAAAAAGTCACAGTACGACTTAGTGCAAAATGATAGGACTCCGGAATTGAGCGTTAACGAAGAAATGGAAACATGTGCATCGAGAGTTCCAAATGGTACCTAACGTATTATAATGACAATGATGACGCCGAGCAAAGATCTGAGCAGGGTTGGTGTCGACATGATGTCATGTATGTGGGTGCTATAAGTAACTGAATTCTGGCTACACATGAAGTAAGTCATGAAATTGGTAGGACGCCTTATTTTCCTTATATATTTTATACATTTTTGCATTTTGTTTTGTTTTCAGTTCAAATGGCCAATACTGGGTACTTTCCTGACCGCACTCCTTCTAAACTTTTCCCAACAAGAAACGGAATCGTAGGTCATTTGTCATGTAATTAGCTTCTTGGAAGACGCTGAGAAAGATCTTTTAGGAGGTCACGGCAGGAGTAAGGGTAATTTGTACCCCCAGAATATTTGCCGCTTTCATATTCAAAGCAGCCGTCCAAAATATACAATCTGCTGCAGAATTACCTACTGCAGAGTTGCAAAATTATACATTTTGATCAGTTCTGGCATGCAAATAAGCAAAAGAGAAAAAGACACCTTCAAATCAGATAAAAAATATTCAACGATTTACTATGGAAAAATATTCTCGAGCAAACCAAGTGCATTGTAAAATATAACGGTCCGTGACCTTATTTGACATGTTGTTATGAAGACTACTGATTACTGTAACAAGTTTCTAAATACGCTAGAAAAGGACCCGCGCAAGCGCGGGTATGACATTAAATTTTAATCCGTCGGACAGATTTCAGCCTGAAAAAGAAAGTTCCAAGGTTTTTTATTTTATTTTTTTTTTTTTTTTTTTTTTTTTTTTTTTTATTCAGACTTTTTGTCGCACTCAGTGCTGACAAAATAGATTCTGTAGGGAATCTTACCAGCCCAAGATGCAGCTCGGTCAATGTGATGAGGCTCTTTGGCAGCTCTCAAAGACGTAAGAGAAGTCATGGACATCGGCACTACAATCGTCCTAATTTTCATGCTGATGTCGCATTTGACACTCTCCTTCCACATGTACAGCAGCCATTAGGACTTCATCATATTCGTACCAAGCTGTATCAGCCGCCGGTAACTAAATTTCGCTCTTTGCAGAAGGAAATGATGGATACAAAAACATATGTTCAAAATTCTCCTGAATATAAGCTGGTTGCTATCATTTTGGATATTGCCAAGTTTAGATTGTACAAGCCTGTTCAAACAGTTTCTCCAGAAGAGACTCCCACTCGTGATTTTCTGAAACTTGACTTCAGAAACAAGGGTCTTGACGCCGTTAACATTAGCAATATCCTGAACCATAAGAAAGTGACTTCAACCATACCAGCTTACTTCAAAAACCAGAGCCTACCTAACATCTCCTACACTTATTCGTCTCCCACTGCACCTAAAATTTTCAATTACAAAAACATGCTGCAAAGGCTAAATACTGAGATCATTACTCGAAACCCCTCAGCGTGTTCCTGTAAAGCATCGGTTCTGTTATAATCCAGCCGGTCACGTCATAACAGGATACCTCAATATAGTCAGGATTAGCAAACTCAGGGACATTCTTTCCAAAGGCCCTAAATATAGGGAACCCCGGTCTTTTACTTGGAAACAGAATTCCAAATTAATTTTGGATTGTGTATAAGAGTATACACGACGCTGGGCCAAGAAAGAGGACGTGGAGGTTGACACCCTGTCTGAATTGGTTAAATCGGTTATGTCCTTAGTAAACAGACGTGTCTCAGTACTCAGCAGAACCATGTCTCGCCGACATGAATCGGTGTTTGATGATCCAGATGTTGCTGCTGAGTTAGCTGAAACCCATGAGAAGTTTATCGTTGTTCCAGCCGACAAGGCATCTAACTACATTGTGTTTGTTTGCAAAACACTCTATATAAACTGCTTAATGGAAGAGCTTGGTATGAGTACCATGACCGGAAACCCTACATATAATCTTACTGCTATGTCCAGGGAAGAATTTCCTTCCCAGAGGAAGATACTGACCTTCCCAAACTGTACTGAATTCCTAAACTTCACAAGAATCTATACAAGCAGAGATATATTGCGGGTTCAGCTAAGTGCTCAACCAAGCCTTTTTCTCAGATTCTAACACGAATCCTAACCGCAGTTAAAGGAGGCCTTCAGAAGTATTGTGACACTGCATATGCTAGAAGTGGTGTTAATCAGATGTGAATCCTGAAAAACTCCAAAGAGCTTTTAGAAAACCTAAAGGCACAATCTCTTCATTTCGTCAACAGTATAAAATCTTTCGATTTCTCTACTTTTTACACTACTATTCCTCATGATAAATTAAAATCTAAATTAAAGGAAATTATCAACCGGTGTTTCTTCCACAAGAATGGTAACCGTCGATTTCAGTATGTTGTCATTGGCTACAAAGACACATACTTCGTTCGGGATCACTCTGATGCGCCACAAAAATACTCAGATGCAGATTTCATAAAGGTGCTGGAATATCTAATCGACAATACTTTTGTGGAGTTCGGCTGACGGATATTTCAGCAAACAATCGGCATACCGATGGGTACTAACTGTGCACCGTTACTTGCCGACTTGTTTTTGTACTCGTATGAGGCGGAGTTTGTGTACAAAGTCTCCTCCAAGCCGGCAAGAAACACCTCGCACAACAATTCAATTTCACCTACAGATATATAGATGATGTATTGTCTCTGAAAAACACAAAATTTGCAGAGTATTTAGAATTCATCTGTCCACGTGAACTTGAAATAAAGGAAACAACGGAGACTGCAGCCTCCTCCTCATACTTGGATTGTTATATCTAAATTGACAATGGAACGCTTACTACTAGGCTTTACGACAAACGGGATGACTTCAATTTTCCCATTGTTAACTTTCCATACCTGAACAGTAATATCCCTTCTGCACCAGCATACGGCGTTAACGTTTCACAGTTAATCCGTTATGCCAGAGCCTGTTCAAATTATCAGGACTTCATGGAGCGTGAGAAAGTGAGTGTACTCACTACAAAATTGTTGAGCCAGGGGTATCAAAAAACCAAACTGGTAGCTACACTTAAGAAGTTCTGTGGGAGGCATCATGATCTGGTCAATCCCTACAATGTGGCAGTTTCCAGAATTGTTTCTGATGTTTTTGCCAGTGACGCGCCATAAGTAGACTTCCCAAATCACGGACATACGCTTCTACCGATAATTCCTTCGATCAGGCCTATGGGCATGGTGGGCGAAGCTTGCTTACCAAGTAATGCTTACTATCCGCGGACGCCTGATTACACCCTTTATTCTAGGGTCCATGTCTGTTGGTCTGAACATTCTGATTCCTCATTCGTTTATGGATTTATGAGTTTGGATTACGGCTTAGGTACCATGACCGCAACTACTTTCAACAATCTTTCAGTCATATCGCGACGGTGTCTGGATGTGACAGGAAGCTCAATGCTCACTTTAAACAAACCAGCGTATACTCAGATCAGCCTGTGCATTCGTACAGTTTGATCAGTCAACGCTGATGGCTAACACACATGCAATATAAGTGAGTGGTGTCTCACTGACATATCACACCTTAGACACATGACGTGACATTCCACCCAGTCACATTTTAGTGATACTGACACCGGATCCGCTTTCTCAATGCTGAGCGCACACGAAAGAGCAGCTAATACCATTTTTAAAGACTATGGTATGACTCGGCCGGGGATCGAGCTCACAATCTCCCGGACGCAAACCGGACGCTCTAGTAGCTGAGCCACTGTGCCAGTAGGTTCGAAGGTAATCGATCTGTTGATTTGAGCAGTTTTTACCATAACTGAGCCAGCGCATGACAAAACCAACAAAATGACTGGGCTCCCAGGGAAGAATCAGATCAACATGGGTATCCGCCCAGTCTGATGATCAGTCTTCGCTGTGCACTCAGTGGGTTGCTAAGGAGCTAAGGTTTCTACGTGTACGCAGTGAAAACTGATCAGACTGGACAGATGCCTAGTCTGATCGGAGTTTGCGCTGGGTGCACATGTCATTTTGTTGATATTTTCATGTCGCGGCTCATATATGCAATGTTGCCGCTAGGACCAAAGTGATGGGGCCAGTTTTTGCGTGATAAGCAACATTCACATCACTTAGCTTTGTGTTGCCCTGTCAACAAAAAACATGCATTTGTCCCGTAACAAAGACGTATAAAACCACACGTTTTTCAGATAGCGCGGTAGCTCAGTGGTGAGAACACTGGCCTCTAGAGCTAGAGGTATCGGGATAGTTCCCAGGTTTAGGCAAGGGAATTTTTGGTGTCCGAACACGCTTTTCTTCATGTCACTTGCAGGCATGGCATAAAAACAGTGTGCCATCCTTCGGATCGGGACTGGAGGTCCCTTGTGCAGGGAAAGTCTCACCCTGTGCAGGTTAAAGAACCCTACGGTAATTCAAATTGGTTACTTGTATGCCTTCATCCTGCAACCCGGAGTGTACAATGTGCACCGTCTGTGTCCTCCTAGGAGGTTTAGACGTATAAGAATGTGTTGTTTTTGATTTTCCATAATATGATGTAGGCCTACTGCTTTTGCTACCAGGTTAAACAATATCAAAATAAAGTAAAAGAAAAACAACAGCTAAAATATTTATTAAATAAACACACACACACACACACACACACACACACACACACACACACACACACACACACACAAGGTCACCAATGAGACTCAAACCCGAGTCCATTTGTGGGAGAGGCTACTACACCACAGAGGACAGTATTAAGAACTGACCAAAATAAAATAGTTATTGGCTAGATTTTTCAATGCAGTTTGAAATAAGTGAACCCCTCTCCCACCCGCACACACACAAAAATAGATTTTTTCAATACAGTTTGAAATGAGTGAATCCCGCCTTTACCCCCTCCCACTACACACACACACACACACACACACACACAAACACACACACACACACACACACACACACACACACACACACACACACACACACACACAAAAGAATATTCGTAATTTTGTGTGCCACTACGTTTTAACTTTATGTACATTGTTCTTTCTTTCGGTTCACAGTTTCGTTGTTTACAGGCAAAAGGTATAAGCTGTTCACCGTCTGCATCGCAGTAATGTACCTCGATGAACTGGTTTATTTCCATCGAAGATCAGTAAGGTCAGTCTGCGGCAGCGCAGCTAAGCCTGGAGCCAGTGCACGTGATCTATTTATACTTGATCTAATTATAGGTGGAAATTCGAGAAAGAGTCAGCTTCTATTTATAGATGGAAAATTCCTGAAAGATTCGGCTACTTTTGGAGAATTTGAAAAACAAAAAAGTATTGTCTTTAAATTAAAATAAAATCAGAAAAAAGCAAACAAAAGTCCATAAATCTCAAATCGAAATTATAATTGAGGGCAATATGCTGACGAATCAGTGTTGAAACCCAACTGGTAATCTTTACCGTCATCTCGGTTAATCTTACAATCCATTTATTTAGTAATATAGATATGATCAATAAAGTAATGAAAGGTAGCTTATGACTTGTGCCTGGCAAAGCATCACGGAAACATGCCTGTATAATTTTGACCCCCTTGAACCCCACTTTTATATAGAAAAACGGGGGTTTACAGGGGCATATATCATTTTTCTTATTTAGACTCAAAACATAAATTGTGGGTACTCGTTAGAACCGCCTCACCGAGCCGGTTCTAATGAGTACCCACAATCTATGTTTTGAGCAGAAATATGAAAAAAAAAAAATCAGATTTTTTGTCTAAACATTTTCTGTTTTTGGAGATGAAAATTTCAATATATTTGAATAGGCGTGTTTTCATAATGATTTCCGATCATGCTGAGGCGGTGGTTCTTTATGGAACCTTGTGGCTGCTCACTGTGGGTTTTTAATCACGTTTTGACCCGGGCCCAGTTGTTCAATACTAACGATGTCGTTAGTTAACATATCGTTAAAACTTTGATCATTAAATATGGCATATACGCTAATATTTTTGCATTTTTTTTTCAGCGAAAATACCTGTGAATTAGATATTTTACTTACTAGAAAAAATAACACTTTGACCACTAACGAACTCGTTAAGCTTACGATGCTGTGAACAAATAGGCCCTGTTTGTTGTCTTATTGGTATGTTTAGACATTACGAAAACATACCTATATAATGTTGACCCCCTTAAACCCCACTTTTATATAGTAAAACTGGGGTTTACAGGGGTATACACTATTTTTCTTATTTCTGCTCAAAAACATAGATTGCGGGTACTCGTTAGAACCGCCTCGGTACCCACAATCTATGTTTGAGCAGAAATATGAAAAATATCAGAGTTTTTCATCTGAAAACTTTCAGTTTTTGGAGGTGAAATTTTCTATGTATTTGAATAGGCGTCTTTTCTTAATGGATCGCAGTGCTAGACATGCCCTCCAAGCATAACAAAAGGACTACAAACAGAACAAATCATGTAAAAACAGGGAGCTGGTTCATTTGCTTTTCGTTGCTTTGTTACATGTGTGCTGTGTGTTCTGCTTTGCTTACTATTTCTCTTGGTATCATTGGTATATAAAAATCTATCATGAGTGTGAGCGATAGATAGAAAACTCCATCCCGAGAATGAGCCGGCCTCGGTGGCTCAGTTGGATGCGCTTCCGACTGGAGACCAGGAGGTCGCAGGTTCGACTCCCGCCGAGGTCGGTAACATTCTTTCGTGGAGATTGATCATGAAATATTTTCTACGGTCATTCACTCCTTTCCGCTGATTCAAGAAGGGCATTTGTCAGTTTCTGGCGAAAGAATGTGCACAATACTGATTAACCGCTTAGAGGACTAAGCCTGCCCAGTAAACGTGTGGTTAGGTAAACTGACCACGCTCGACATGACCTCAACACAAACACAAACAAACCGTCCCGAGAATCACTGTCTGGCACCACGCGGCATGCCAGACAGTAATCCCAAGGGGCGGAATTTCTATCTACATGTACCCCTAACACCCATGACGATTTTTTTTTTTTTTATTTTGCATGCCTTTCATTTCTGAGCGTGGATTTTTAATAATGCAGTCACTTCGGTTGCAGACTTTCGCTATATTGAGATAAGATTACGTGACGTTTAGTGACGTCATTAGGTTGACTGACTGACGTCAACCTTCACGATAGCATACGGGACGTCCTATACAATCAGTGTATATCAAAACATGTGAGAATTCTCGATTTTTATCTTACCCTGGGTAGGATAAGAATTTCTATCCCAGGGTAAAAGGATTTCCTTATCACGAAAACATACCTATATAAGTTTGAACCCCTTAAACCCCAATTTTCTATAGTAAACAGGGGTTTACAGGGGTATAGATTAGTTTTCTTATATCTGCTTAAAAACATAGATTGTGGGTACTCGTTAGAACCGCCTCGACGAGGCGGTTCTAACGTGTACCCAAAATCTATGTTTTGAGCAGGAATATGAAAAATATCAGAATTTTTTATCTGAAAATTTTCCTTTTTTGATTGTAAAAATTTCAGTATGTTTTCGTAATGTGGTGTGCAAGAAATCTTGTTCCGAGACTGTAGCTCTTACTGGACATCTTCTAGACTATTTATAGTCAGCCTTTGCGCAGGCTGACTAGTCTTTGCTGGGCGATTTATAAATAACAAATGATCCAAGATTTCTTCAGCCGTACAGTTAAGAGACTGATTAGCGACATCACGAAAACACGCCTATATAATTTTGACCCCCTTAAACCCCACTTTTATATAGGGTTTTATGGGGTTTAAAGTGGTATACATTATTTTTCTTATTTCAGTTCAAAAACATAAATTGTGGGTACTCGTTAGAACCGCCTCGCCGAGACGGTTCTAACGAGTACCCACAATGTATGTTTAGAGCAGAAATATGAAAAATATCAGAATTTTTTATCTGAAAATTTTCCTTTTTTTGGTTGTATTTACACTGTATTTGAATAGGCGTATTTTCGTAATGAGTGCTCGTGCGCAGACATATTTTAGTCGTCAATGGGCGCGCATTGCATAAGGTATACTTGTGTGCATTACATTCGTGCATTGCATCTCATATTTGACTAGCTCCAGACTAGCCGGTGTCTCTGCGCATTATGCTGAGGACTTAAGGAGACTGAATACACCTGGTAGAGATTCATCACGAAAACTTGCCTATATAATGTTGACCCCCTTAAACCCCACTTTTATATAGTAAAAGTGGGTTTTACAGGGGTATACATTATTTTTCTTATTTCTGCTCAAAACATAGATTGTGGTACTCGTTAGAACCGCCTCGGTGAGGCGGTTCTAACGAGTACCTACAATCTATGTTTTTGAGCAGAAATAAGAAAAATATCAGAATTTTTATCTGAAAATTTTCAATTTTTTGGTTGTAAAATTTTCAGCATACTTGAATAGGCTTGTTTTCGTAATGTTAACCATTTTCTACAAGAGGGATAACTAGGCTAAACTAGCCGGCGTCTCTGCGCATTATGCTGAGGACTTAAGGAGACAGAGTACACCGGGTAGATTTTTTTTACCGTTTTCTATAAGGGGAATAACTATTGTGAATTGTTTGCCCTCCGGCATACGTGACCCCTTCTGAAAAGGGTGGTTCCGAAAGGAGCAAATTCTTCTTTGCTTTTTGAGTATACATATTTTCAGAAGAGAGGCAAAACCATTTTGAAAGAGTTACCTCCCTTGAAATAGTTACACTTCCCCTTTAGGGCGCTATATTGTGTATACGAACACTAAAGAGCCTCCCGTCTAAGCCAACGCAGACGCATAGACTAATGAACCTTCGCTGCTTTCCATATATGATTCTGTGAGACCATTTTTGACCCAGCTGTATTATATTTCATATCTTAATAAAAATCACATTACTCCCGGTTGTCACAGCTGATACCCGATCATAAACCAAACAAAGGCAGTTTTATGATAATTTAACTAGTAATGCTGCCCTATCGTTACATATCAGACATTTTGCTTTCGAATCAATATGTAATTTGTTAATGGCTGTATCATATGCACCAGGATTTTTTTGTCTTTATGAAAACAGCGTAACCGAGCCCCTCCGAATAGTAATCGATCGTATGGTATATGCGATCATCGTATACCAGATCAGACTGCGCAGCTCTGATCAGGGTCTACGTTGTTCGCTACTAAAATGATTAAGTTACGCCGGCTTATCTGATTCTGTGATGGTCGCATATTCCATGAGGGCGGTTGGTGTTACTGAACCACTGTATGGCGCTTCATTGTACAGAGAATTTCATTTCCGCATTCCATCGCCTGGATATGACATAAATAACGTTCAAAGGGACGTAAAACACCAAATCGTCGTTGTATTCATTCTAAACCTTGACGCAAGAAAAAACCGTCAAAAAGATTGCCTTTGCAAACAAAAAAAAAAAAACAAAAAAAACACATCACAGATTAGAAAATGGGGGTCTCGGTTTTATTCAGACTTCAGAAGCATTAATGAAGTTACGAGCAACGCTGCTTACGTCTTCTAGCGCAAACATGGGCTGGACTCCATTTTGAAAGATACCAAAATAGGCCTAATGATCCCAAAGGAAATGATATATATATACCGCTGAGACCATTCTATCCATCAGCGTAACACTGGCCAGTGTGTTTGTCTGATTGACGCCATGCAGCTTTAAAGTGAAAGAATCTGATACTCTGAATAACAATCGAGAATGATATTGCTTTTCAGAGACTCCGTTTTTGGTAGATTCTGGCATTTCCCGGCTTAAATGTTATTGTCAGAGCCGTATCAAGCAAAAATGTGTCTTCGAGTTACATCGAAACGTACAGAATCAGATTATCTAATGCATCTACACAATCTGATCAGGACATTACCTTCTGCGCAATACCATGCATTTTGTGGAAGCCAGTAATTCTGTAAACGGACAGTGAAGGTCTCGATTTGCTTACGCGGTTTCGAAGACTAATTTGTATCTTTTGCATGACAACGCTGAAAAACCTGGAGTGCCAGAATATTCCTATTACATAGCCATCCATTTGTATACTATTTCGCTCTTCTGTTATTTAAGTCCTTGACAGTTATATACGAGACAGATAAAACAAAATAAAGTGCAAGGATGTCTGTCGGCTATGCCAATAAGCAGGCAGATATTCTAACATATATTTTATAGCTCTAGATAAGAGGAGTTATCAGGGCTCAGTTGTTCGAAACTAACGATGTCGTTATTTAACGTATCGTTAAATCTTTGATCATTAAAGGTTCCATATTCCTCAACAATACACATATTTATAACCAAGAAAGGTTTAACAAATCTATATATGATATTAATACAGTCATAAAATGTGGCACCTGACAGCCTGTAAAATTTCAGTTAGTCTCTCGTTCTTGAAATGAAATGATTTTTTTTTATCATATCTCTGAATTAATGTTGCCAACATTAATTCAGAGATACGATAAAAAAATCGTTTCTTTTTTTTTTTTTTTTTTTTTTTTTTTTTTTGACCCAGTTCAAGAACTAGATACTAACTGAAATTTTACAGGCTGTCAGATGTCACATTTTATGAGTATATTAATACTATGTATCAATTTATTAAACCTTTCTTGGATAAAAAAATGCCTATTTTTGAGGAATATGGAGCCTTTAAATATGGCATATACGCTAATAGTTTTGTTGAAAAAAAAAAACTTTTCAGCAAACATACCTGTGAATTACATATTGTACTTATTAAAACAGTTAACATTTTGACCACTAACGAGCTTGTTAAAAACGAGGCCCAGGTATATATTTTTCTTATTTCTCCACTAAAGCATACGTTGTGGATACTCATTAGAAACGCCTCTCTGAGGTTCTTCTTAAGGATACTCGCAAGGTATGTGTTCGTTGGAAAATAAGAACAATATTGATACTTATCCTAGTAAATACACAACGTCACAACAACGTCGTTACAACGTCGCTGCAACGTCGTAACGTTGCAGCGACGTTGTGTGTTTGCTGAGATGGCTGAAAACAAGAGCCTTATCTGGATCTATGGATTGAAACATATATTTGATGCCATCCATTCGGTTTTCGTTTGTGCCAGTTTGCATTATTGCCTGGTAAACTTGGACAAACGAGAGTATTTTCCCTAAAGATGCAAGAGAACTTTGACATTATCAGCAATGCTAATGTGTCTAAAAGCTGAAAGCATTCTATCGTTAAGCGAAAGGTTACGTTTTATCACATAATTATAACTATTATCTACTTAAATACCAGATTTCCGACATATAGGTTACAAATTACATGTAGATAATCATATTTCAGTATGTTAATATCAGACTCTCCGATAAAAAAAAAACTACTATATGACATATTCGACAAGAGTATATTCGGATAAGCATGCGCGTCCGTACAGGGAGCCCAGAGTATAAGAATGATTGTATGATCTATAAACATTCTATTAGCGAACAACATAGCTCAAACAGACTACGCAAAGGAAGCTTACACAGTACAATCTTTACTACACAAATAGATGTTGTTTTTTTCTTGTGCTGCAATCGCTTACTTAATACCCAGTAAGCATTCTACATAAATCTACAGCGGGCCGTTATCGGCCCGTCAGCTACCCTGACGGGCCGATAACGGCCTGCTGTATATTTATGAAGAATGCTAGCTGAGTATCACATTTCAAAAGAATGTACTAAATGTCTTCCGTTTACCATTAAGCTTTGCAAATGTTCTATAGCCGATATTTTCTATACTCCGCCGCACGATAGTGGCGGGGTATAGTGATCTTCTTTGTATGAGTTTTTTTCAATCTTTGTTCGTGTTTTTTTTTCTCTCTCTCCCTTTAATAGAATGCTGCTTGTTCATGTTAAACTTTCACATGTGATAATATCTCGTTTAATAAAACATATAAAGGTTGCCCTTGGTATAAACAAAAATAAAACATGAAAGAACGCAAGTCGGAGTCTCGATTTAATTGAGACAATTCATATGACAGCTCCATAGGTTGCATTGATTCATATGCATGACAAATCTAAAGTTTCCGCAAAGGGGCTGCTTCTAGAGGGCTATAGTATAGTTACACAGAAAATGCGTCTTTGTAGTTCAGTAGTATTACCAGACATTCAAACACACCATACGTATTTTATCTCGATCAGAAATGTATTGCACGTCAATTGATAGACTGTATCAGCAACGCTGTAGTATTAGTTCGCAACATAAAATTCAGCTGTATGTTAAAATACTACATTTGTATTTCATGCTATACGGCTTTTGGCGTCAATATTCAAAAACGAATATTTCCTGTGACACACAAAATATGGAAGAGGCTTGCCATTGCACAATTTCTTATTATGTTTGACAAGTCGGTAACGTACAATCTATGGTTTTCCGAAATGCGTTTCTTTTTCTTTGTTTGAATCAGTAAGAAAGTGTAATTCAGTTACGAAGTCTATTATACTTAGAAAACCTATCAAGTATACCAGATGAAATCAAACAATTATAAAAAGATCAGAGTCTTTTTGACACATTTCACGGCATGATATTCTGACCATCTGGGTGTGAATGTTTTTTGTTGTTTTTTTGTTTGTTTGTTTTTGTGTTTTTTTCTCTGAATATATCCTGAATATACAGTCGAACCTCGTTATCTCGAACTCGCTTATTTCGAATTACCGCTTATCTCGAAAATCTGGTCCCTGTTTTAACATGAAACTATGACAACAGGTAACAAAATAATGTGGAAAAGAGGAGAAATTGCTCCCATGGAGCAATTTCCCCTCTTTTCCACATTATTTTGCATATATACATATATATTTCTAACTTCAGGAGTCAAATTACATATTCATTTGTTAAATGTGGTTGTTCAATTATTGTTTTCCTCACTCTCTCAACTCTGATATGTCGAGGTATGGATATCTCTAGTGTTTCAGTGAGTCCCTTGGAATTCCAGATAACGAGAGTCGACTGTATTTTTTCCTTGTTCATAGCATGGTCATAGTCAGTGCTGGAATTCGCTTCTTCTGATTGTGATTACTTCAGTTACAGAGAGTTGATGTACTACAGTTACAGAGAGTTGATGTACTACAGTTACAGAGAGTTGCTATACTACAGTTACAGAGAGTTGATGTACTACAGTTACAGAGAGTTGATGTACTACAGTTACAGAGAGTTGATGTACTACAGTTACAGAGAGTTGATGTACTACAGTTAGAGATAGTTGATGTACTACAGTTACAGAGAGTTGATGTACTACAGTTACAGAGAGTTGATGTACTACAGTTAGAGAGAGTTGCTATACTACAGTTACAGAGAGTTGATGTACTACAGTTACAGAGAGTTGATGTACTACAGTTAGAGAGAGTTGATGTACTACAGTTACAGAGAGTTGATGTACTACAGTTACAGAGAGTTGATGTACTACAGTTACAGAGAGTTGATGTACTACAGTTACAGAGAGTTGATGTACTACAGTTACAGAGAGTTGATGTACTACAGTTACAGAGAGTTGATGTACTACAGTTACAGTATAAAGAGCATGAACAATAATGAATGTACATCCAGTAATCAATACACAGAAAGTGTAAACAATGACAGATAACAGCATAGCCAAAATTACAAAAAAAAAAAAAAAAATTGCATACTATTTAAATGCAAGAGCAAGTAACACCAAATAGCACACACACACACACACACACAAAAACACACATACTGATTATACTGGAAAAAAATAGTGAAAGATAAAGACTAGAAGAGATATAGGGTTCGCAATATAAGACATCACGAAAACATACCTATATAATTTTGACCCCCTCAAACCTCATTTTTATATAGTAAAACTGGGGTTTACAGGGGTATATGTATACATTATTTTCTTATTTCTGCTTAAAAACATAGATTGTGGGTACTCGTTAGAACCGCCTCGTCGAGGCAGTTCTAACGAGTACCCACAATCTATATTTTGAGCAGAAATATGAAAAAAGTATCAGATATTTTTTATCTGAAAATTTTCATTTTTTGGTGGTAAAATTTTCAGTATATTTGAATAGGCATGTTTTCGTAATGCAAAAATCCCATGTCGTCAGACTTGTCATCAGGCAGTTATATCAGAATAACTCCAAGTCCACATCTTCATACACATTTCACGCTATATGACTGATTGAAGTAAAAATTTTGCACTTCAATAGTCCAGAGCATGAATCCATCGGATAAGTTTTCCTTCATTTTTGTCAAAATGTGTAACATTTTGATGACAATAATGACATTATGAGAACAGATTTTTTTCTTTTCTTTTAGGGAATTCATCGATGTGATATACTCTGCTCTTAAATATATTAAATCCCTCCTTTCAGGCTTCTATTTTTATTTTATTTATTTATTTATTTATTTATTTATTTATTTATTTATTTATTCAATTTGTGAGTGATAAATCCACAAAAGTAAAATTCAGTCCCATACAAGAATCTCATAGGAAATGAAGAGATCCTGCTTGAGTGCTACAGTAAGAGACTTATAGTTTCTAGATTTTGAAAAACAAATTACATTCATTACTTCGAAAGCATGTTGTGGTACTGAATTTAACAAAAGCGTTAGGAGTACTGGTCGCTTCTAATTACGTTCAAAAATACAGTCGAACCTCAATGACGCGAACACCGATGGCTCGTTTACCATGGCTAAATCGAACTCATTTTTGAGTCCCTACGAAATTATTCCGATAGCTCAAGAAAACAAATATTTAAGGAAATTTTCTTATTTTATTGTGAAATTGTAATTTGTGTGTACTCATTAGAATCGCCTCTTCGAGGAGGCGATTCTAATGAGTACACTCAACATTCAATCACTGTGTAGAAAATCGAAAAGATTTCCCTAATTTATGGCTATTTGCTTCCTGAACTGGTGCCATGATTAACCCTCAGTGGCTCGAACTACCCATGTCTCGAATGAATTTCCATGGTCCCAAAGATGTTCGAGCCATTGAGGTTCGACCGTATGTACATGTGAACGCTTAGTATACTGGGTTAAATTTTCTGCAGACGACTTTTTGAAATATTTTGTTTTCCAGACTAAAGTCTTTGAGATTTCATGCCAGCCGTCTTTATAGGATTAGGGGACATTTTGAATGAAATTTCAAAGCCTTTTTTTTCTGAAAACAAAAATAATTTCATAGTTTGTCGTCTGCTGAAAGGTTAATGCTGCTAATGACACATGTGCCAATAGATCGTTAATAATCTTTGATAATATTCTAAATCAGACATTGTTTGTTTCCAGTGATTACTCCCATCAAACGCCTATGATCTAAAACCGCAAGTAGTATTATTTTTTAAGGTTTCCAGAAGTACCGTTTTGTCTTGCCTTAATGAAGAACTGTAGCCTAAAGTCCCAATATTGCTTCTATAAAACGTTACATTGGCAGCATTGCCATTGAGGTAACGGCCTTAAAATACAGCGGTCATGTGATCGCCTTATACTTCATTACGCAAACACGCCTATTCAAATATATTGAAAATTTTACAACCAAAAAAAGGAAAATTTTCAGATAAAAAATCTAATATTTTTCATATTTCGTCTTTAAACATAGATTGTGGGTACTCGTTAGAACCGCCTCAGCGGTTTTCCGTAACATTCCGGGTGAAGTCCGACGACGTCCTTTTGGGTAATGTAAAACCCAGTTCTCCAATCTCCGGACCGTTGAATAATAGTTTACTTCCGAATTTTCTGATCGTCTGATTGACATTTGAAAGATGTATTCAGAAGAGACAGTTAGAAATGCGTTGGTCCTTCTGGCGGACAGCTTGTAGCTTCCTGAACTACAATTGGAACAGTTCAACATTATATTTTAAGTACAGTCGACTCTCGTTATCTCGAATTCCAAGGGACTCTCTGAAACACTTCGAGATATCCGTACCTCGACATATCAGAGTTGACAGAGTGAGGAATTCAATAAATTGAACAACCACATTTTACAAATGAATGTGTAATTTGACTCCTAAAGTTAGAAATATATATATATAAAATAATGTGGGAAAGAGGAGAAATTGCTCCTTAGGAGCAATTTCTCCTCTTTTCCACATTATTTTGTTACCTGTTGTCATAGTTTCATGTTAAAACAGGGACCAGATTTTCACTTCGAGATAAGCGGTAATTCTAAATAATCGAGTTCGAGATAACGAGGTTCGACTGTATTTTAAATCTGGAACAGTGTTTAGGTGATCTTCCTAACGGATTTGGAGAGAGTTTCTGCTTTTTCCTTCCTTCATTTTTTTTTTCTGAACATCGTGAGACTTTTTCTATGCCTCGCGAAGTAGTAGAGTATATGTAGTAGATCGCCCTTATGATACCAAGGAGCTGTTAGCTAAAATATTTACTTAAAGCTCCATCGGAATCACACGATAAGTCAAATCCGTCAGCTTTGTGATGAAGATGAGTCTTGGACAGGAAAAGAAAACGTTGTATAATACAACAATTGTATTTATTTAATACAAAAGAATTTCAAAACGTGGTGTATTTGATTAAGCTTACAGGATGCGGGATGGGGTGGGGAATTTTGTTCACAGTATTTTGTCTTTTTCTTATGAATTCAGATTTAAAAATAACGGTCAAATTAAGAGTTTAATCTTAAAAAAAGTAATATAAGTAAGATTCCTCTATCAAGAAAATGTAAGCCGAGGGTGTGTTGAATGTATGTTAATAAAAATATATATGGATAGACACATTCCTAAAATTTGACGAATCTTTTCCCGTGTAAGATCAATAGAAAAGTAAGATAGTATTAATTTGTAGACTGGGGACATATTAAAGTTACTCTGTAAGTCTATGGATATGATCTAAATCATAGAACAAAATACTAAATACTAAATTGTGTATTCACATACAAAAATGTAGTGTGAGTTAATCTCAGAATATTTAAAAGACAATGCCATACAAAATTATCATGATGATCTTTTTTTTTTTTTTTTTTTTTTCATTCTATTAAGATTAACATGGTTACTAGAAGACGTCAACAAAGCATTTAGAAATGTATTCCACTATGGCGGATGGATAAAATATTTCATGTTTTGGGTGTTTTTCGAACGGATTGCTGCAGAGATCAAGACAGTAAATTAAATAATATTGGACGACAACATACATGTAATATAGTGAATTACCTACGATTTAACGTAAGTTCATGTTTTAACGGTTAGATGCTCATGACCCTTACAGGAATACAGCCATAATATAAAGTATGAATAGCATGTGTTCAGGACTTTGTCATACAGTATTACCTTTGTAATTTCTTGACCAATTTTGATCAAATTTGTATCAATGTTTACGGTTTGTTAAGCTTTTCATTGTGAAATATATATTATATAAGGTTTGCGTTCCCCTTTTAGTCTTTCTGGGTCACGTATTTTACAGCTTTTTGCAAAAGGTTGTTCATAGTTTGCCTGAAATATATACAGTTGTTACAATGTATCTCAGACTAGACGAATTACTGTGTTTCATTTTTTATCGACGGCGACGAATACGATGAACACGGTATCAAATAAAATGAGAATAACTGGTTCTAAACGGGCATTCTGGTAAACTTTTTCTTTTTACATTAATTGCGCAACACGAGGTCTTTTTTTATCATATTGACGGACAATAACCTTTATGAATGTCTGGGATAATTCATCAGAAAACAGATTGGTAATATTTTTTTTCTTTTCTTTTCCCTGAAAACAGGATTTGACATTTCGTGCCAACTGTCTCTAGTTTGCATGAAAATTTAAATTTTGTTTTCTGGTAAAAATAAGAACACTATTTCAAAATGTCGTCTGCTGAAAATTTTACCAAAAGTGCTAAGTGTTAAAGTCTGATCAGGACTTTTGCTATTCGCGTAAGGGGAATGGATACATATTCAGGAGGGGCAAGTTTATCATAGTTATTTTCGCCTCCATTCTGAAAAAAAAGAGTTTACTCTAATGAAAAAAGAATTCATTACGAAAACACGCCTGTTCAAATATAGTGAAAATTTTACAGCCAAAAATAGGAAAATTTTCAGATAAAAATTCTGATATTTTTCATATTTCTGCTCAAAACATAGATTGTGGATACTCGTTAGAACCGCCTCGCCGAGGCGGTTCTAACGAGTACCCATAATCTATGTTTTTGAGCAGAAATAAGAAAAATAATGTATACCCCTGTAAACCCCAGTTTTACTATATAAAAGTGGGGTTGAATGGGGTCAAAATTATATAGGCGTGTTTTCGTAATGTTGCGCCCAAGGGGAGCAAATTCTTTCGTTTTAGAGAGTATCCCTTTTTAGAGGGGTTTTTGATGTGCAGAAAAAAAAAACAGGGATTCACAAAATTTGTCTCCCTTACACACAATGCCAGGTTTTTCCATTCACATTAACTAATTTATGCTTGACGGTCCATAAAAGGTACATTGGCAAACAGTGTAGACCCAGAACAGATGCCACAGAATACACTGTTTGCATTGAATACAGGAATTTCTATAAAATATGTTGTTTTTTTTTTTACATATGTATAAAAAATAAAAATAAATAACCAGACACCTCTTTTATTGCAAATGGACCGGTCCAAAGAATTAAGATAGAAGCGTCCACTCGGTATCAATGTACATGTACATATGTAAATGGGTTTACCGCACGATACTGTTGAACGAAGAAAACTTAAAAAAAAAAAATAAATAAAATAAAAAAAAGTGATAAGATGGCTCTGGATGATCTAGGTCTTCGCTTTTTATTTATAGCATAGGGGTCGTTTTCTCACCTTGTCCCAAACAAGTTTTGCCCATTGATAACACACAGCGAAAAGCGAAAGCACAAAAGTCGACAACAATTTGATCTGTACCGTTGTTTTTCTTTGACACTTAACCTTATAAATGTCGGGACATCGTCAGAGGACCCGTCCATCATGCAGACAAAATGATCCATTAACCCTTTAAATGTAGCAGACGGCTTTCTCTTTATTTATTATTTATATTCTTTTTTTTTTTTTTTTCAGAAGAATGGGACTTGGCATTCTACGCTTAGCAGGTGGTTTACATAAAATGAAAAACCTTACAGGCTCTGAAAAAAAAACAACCAAAAAACAAAAAAAAAAAAAAAAAAAAAAAAAAAAAAATAAAAAACAAACAATCAAAATGTCTGCTGCTGTCGTTATTAGTGTTCTAAGTGTTAAGTGTTTCAACCTTTATCACCCTTAGGGCTAATTCAGCAGACCACAAATAAGTCATATTTTTATTTTTTCCAGAAAACGGTATGTGACATTCCATGCAAATTGTCTCCATAGGAGACAATTTGCATGAAATATCAAATCCCGTTTTCTAAGCGAAATAAGAAAAATATTTCAATATGTCTTCTGCTGAAAATTTTACCCAGAGTGCTAAGCGATAAAGGGCGTAATACTGAAACTGTCATACTTATTCACCCGAAGTATTCGGACAGACCGGAGTAAACAGTAGACCCAGATCAGACGCAACAGAAAGTGTCTTACCAGGTTCAATACTGTTAACCTCTAATTAGACAAATGATCAATTGTAAATGGATTTGCTCTGATCAGGGTCTACGCTGTCTGTCACTTATCTGGCAGTTCTTAGACACATCAATATTAATGTTATGACAAGTTTTTCAAGCAATAAAGGTGTTCAAATATTTAGGCAGGGGTTTGGAAATACCATGACCGACTTGTCCAACTTGTCCTATTTCCCTGAGGATAAATAAGAAATTTCAATTTACTTGTCCTGGGACAAGGAATTCATAGCTCTAGCTAAGAAGAGTTTCCAGATTATGAAATACATATATTTTTTTTAAAAAATTCTCGAAGAAAACATATGTTGTGGGTACTCATTAGTAGCGCCTCGGTGAAGAAAACATATGTGTTCACTGGAAGCGACTCACTGAGGCGCCTCTAGTGAGTACACACTACATGTGTTTGCTTCGAGAAAAAAGAAAAATGACAATTTTCGGGGAAGTAATTCTTGGACAAGAGGATTTTGACCATTTACTTGTCGTGGATAAGTGAATAAAATTTTTGACAACACTATCTGATTTAGGTTTTACTGTCGCTTTTGTATGGTTCTAATGTTATCGTACATTGTGTAGACTGTTGGTGTGGCGCTTGCCATTAAGTGTTTAATAAAGCGTAGCGTAAAACAGACATCAATCTTCTTTGTACTTGTTTCACTCGCACGATCAAGTTATGGTACAGACATTACTCAACACATCTTTTCTCCTTTAATAGCAGTCAGGTTTCTTCCCTTTATGTTGTATTAATTACTTCTATGATCTCTGAATATTGTCTCACTTATGCCTAGCGCCCCGAAAAAGGATATCAGCAAACAGTGTAGACCCAGAACGCGGCGTCTGATCAGGATCTACACTGCGTTCAATACAGGAATTTCTATAAAACATGGTATTAAGAAATAGTAACCAGACATACCTTTTGCTTGAAATGGACCCGTCCAAAGAGTTGAGGTAGACGAGTTCATTCGACATAAATGGGTTAATTGTTTCCATAATCTCTGAATGACTGAGTATTCGAACATATCGGCAAATTCCAACATAACCTAATTTTTTTGTTCGGGCCCAGGATTAAAATCGTTCCTTAACTTGAGTTCGACTGTAATTTTGCGAAGCATATTTTACGCTTTCACAGGAAAGCTGATTTTCAACGATAAAATTAATAAATATAGTTCGATGTCGTCTACTAAACATACATAAACTATTCATTTTAATTGACTTTAAATATAATATTAATATTAAATATTATTTTCATATTTTCAAATTTCGGACCTTAAGTTACACAAATGTAACATCACGAAAAACATACCTATGTAATTTTGACCCCCTTAAACCCCACTTTTATATATAAAAACTTGGGTTTACAGGGGTATACATTATTTTTCTTATTTATGCTCAAAAACATAGATTGTGGGTACTCGTTAGGACCGCGTCGGCGAGGCGGTTCTAACGAGTACCCACAGTCTATGTTTTGTGAAATATCAGAATTTTTATTTAAAAACTTTCAGTTTTTGTGGGTAAAATCTTCAATATATTTGAATAGGGGTGTTTTCGTAATGAGGTAGACCTTAAGCCTGAGGAATGATTGTAAACCAGGTTATTGTCGCGTTCTTATAGTCACAAACAGGAACAGGAAACCAGGGCCGCGTTCACAATTGCAAACCACTCGCGAACGTTAGTCGGTCTTTGGGTTTCTTGAAGAGAAATATAAAATTATAAAACCCAGTCATATAAGAAAAGGCAAACAAGACGCTAGTCCATCCATTGGTGAAATACTCCTCCCCAGTATGGAGCCCGTACACTAAAACCAACATTGATAAACTTGAGATGGTGCAGCGTCGAGCTGCCAGGTGGACACTACATAATTATTCATCCTATGCAAGTGTCACAAAGATGCTTCAGTCCCCTAGTTGTCGAGCAGAGAAATCCGACCCCGGCTATGCCTACTTTTTACAAGATCGGGTCGTTGTATTGGACGGGACCACGCGTAAAAAGACGAGACCGAAAAACGAAAATTTTGATGATCAAGAAGAAGCCTCCCGGCAGGCACATGACGTAAATATAACGTCGCCTCAACGTCGATGCAACGTCATTACGTTGCATCGACGTTGAGGCGACGTTATATTTATGTGCCATGACGCAAATATAACGTCGCCTCAACGTCGATGCAACGTCTTGACGTTGCATCGACGTTGAGGCGACGTTATATTTACGTCATGTGCCCGCTGGGCTTTATCCTTTATTGAATTTAACGATATTTAGCAGTCATATTAGTCATAGAGTCTTCTTTAAAATGCATATCAAGATTTTTAAATATGTGGTTATCTAGGAACTCAAGTGCTGTTAACTATTTTGGTCCCGGGCATATTATCTCTAAACCTTATGCATGGAGTTTAAAGGCTTTGCGGTTTCCCAGCTCTCTTAAAATGTGGTCAAGTAACTAAGAGACCTGTTCGATTGAATTATGGAACAAATGGCCAAACATTATGCGAATATACACCAAAGTCTTCATGTACGGCAATTTGTTTAGTCCTGGACTGGTCCCGGACATGTTATTTCGATAATTGATACACCGACTTTCAAAATTGTGCGGTTTAAAAATTCCCTAAAATGATTTTGGTTAGCCTACCTGTCGTTTACTATTTTGGCGACATTTGCTGAAATTTGAAAAATGGTCATTTGCGCGAAAATTTGGTCCTGTCTTTTCTCCGACCGACATTGGGCCTAGTCAAATGGCAATATTTCATTAATAACAGGAATTATTTCAAATAGAAAGGAACGCTGTGAGCAGGAATCGATACAATTACCTAACACCTTCCATCCAAGGGACCAAAGGGAAAGAAGGACGCACTTAAAGGAACAGCACCACAATCAAAACACTACAAACAAAAAGCAAAAACGACAGTTTCTTTCCCAAAAATTGACCAAACGGCTATCCAAAATAAAATTTTCATTTTGAAGAAGATTCAGTTTAATATGCCTCTCAAGTATCATTTATTTCCATGATGAATAAAGGCTTTTCCTGGGTGATCAAACTTTGGTCCCGTATTTTCGTCCCGTCTTTTTTCGCGCGGTCCCGTCAAATACAACTACCCACAGGATAGGTTACGGTCGTAGCTGTCGAACTGCCACCATATGTTGTGCACCCTATGAGTCACCTCCAGAACTCACAGCCCCTGTCTTACCACCAGATTCATACTGCAGGGGATTATTATAAATACTCGTTCTTCCCCTCCCCTCCCCCACCCCCTCGCAATCGTGCAATGGAACCGGCTGCCGCTAAGCGTTGTATTACTGCCAAAACGAATTCCATCAAAGGACAGTGTGCACGGTCAGCCAGTCAATGCCTTTAATGTCAGAGCGTTGTTTTTTTTTTTTATCATTTTAGTTTTCACTGTTTCTGACTTTTAACATTTAACTATAGTATTTTTTTATTTCTTCTGTACTAACATGTCTTATGGGAACTTTAGTTAAGTTTTAATGTTTCTACTAACATCACACTGACGCGAACCAGCACGTAATCCCCGCGAGGGGTTGGTACAGTATGACTAGATAGATAAATATGAAAAATATGCAAACTTAATAGATAAGGAAGAATGCTTGCTATAACAGTTGTATTAACCAATTTGAGTCGGGAGACCCCAAAAAGGGTAATTTGCAAACCGGCTGATCAAGGTCTACACGTTTTGCATTAACTACAGGAATATAAGCAAAGTAATACTAACAAGAGGCCCATGGGCCACGATTCGCTCACCTGATAAAACAGCTATTGCATATCTGCAAATGTCATGAAACTTCTACAAGTATTGCCACAGCAACTAGGACACAAATTTGACCATACCATAAGAAAGGTCAAAGGTCGTCATAGTACCATCATTTTAACAAACTAAGTATACCAGGATTCAGCCTCAGACCTTTCTTAGTTCTGGAGAAGAATATTTTTAAGTGTTTTACCATATATTGTCATGACAGCCATCTTGTTTAAAGGCGCAGTACCATTTGAACAAATTGTCAGTATCCTTTCGACAAAAGGCCCCATATGAAATCTAGTAAAATCTGATCAAGCTGTTTCGGAGAAGCAGACATGTAAAGATTTTGCACTTTTATACATTTATATAGCTCAAGGACAAGAGCAGATTGCCCCCAAAAGTTTGACAATAGCGAAACAGATTTACTTCTTCAATCATGCGTTGTAATAAGTTTTAGCCATTAGTCTTTATTATCCATTGAGAAAATGATAGTTTGTCATTTTTAACCATAAACATGTATGGAGCGCAAATTTGACCTTGTAGTGAAAAGGTCAAAGGTCAACCTACGACCATCCCTTAAACAAAATTGGTTAGCCGTAGTCCCCGATAGATTCAATTTCAAAGCTTTCTTGGTTCTGAAGAAGATATTTAAATACTTTACCATATACTGGCATGTCGGGGATCTTGTTCAGTGGCCTTTGAACAAAGTATCAATACCCTTTCAACAGAAAGCGCCATGTGAAATCTGGTGATAATTGCTCAAGCGGTTTCAAAGAGGAAGACATTTTAAAACAAGATGGCGGCTACTAATATAGCTATTTTCGATGTAGTAGTCATCATGTTGCTAAAATGTAAGTTTCATTTCAAATCGCTCAATGGTTTGGGAGAATAAAGAAAAATGTTTTTCAAGAGGACAGCTGTGACAGACATCTTTGATTTCTGATCGGCAAAATTTTATATGCTTTTAATCAATAAGTCATTCTTTTGCTCCTGTTTAAGTGTTAACTCAATTCGCCAAATGGTTTAAGAGCCGACGTCAAAAATGGATTTTCAAGATGGTGGCTGTCATGGCCATTTTGGATTTCCAATCAACACGATTTTAGCTATTTTATATCTGCTGATCACACTGTTGCTCCATAATAAATTTCAACTTAATTCGCAGAGTGGTTTGCGAGGAGATGTTGAAAATAGATTTTCAAGATGGCCGCTGGATTTCCAATCGGCACAATTTTGGCTATCTTCGATCTAGAGGTCATCCTGTTGCTACAGTATTAGTTTCAAATCAAATTGCACAATGGTTTGGGAGCAGATGTCAAAAATTGTTTGTTTGTTTTTCAAGATGGCATGTATGGCGGCCATGTTTGATTGCCATTCAGCATAATTTTAGTTATTTTTCATCTTTACGTCAACTTGTTGCTCCAGCGTAAGTTTCAACTTGATTCGTCTTGTGGTTCGCGAGAAGAGGTCCAAAAAAGATTTTTAAGATGGCGGCTGTGCCGGCCAGCATGGATTTTCGATCGACACAATTTTAGCTCATTTCGATCTGGGAGTCGCCCTATTGCTACAGAGCAAGTTTCGGCTCGAATCATTCAAGGCTTACGTGGTTCTGAAGAAGGAGATTGTAAAAGGTTTTTTTAATTATAAATGGACATCGCGGCCATCTTGGTCAATTGACCGCGACCATTTTAGCAATTTTTCGTTCCCCACCACAAGGAGGCTCCACATGAAATTTGGGCAACAGTGGCCTTGCAGCTTCAGAGGAGAAGTCGTTTGAAATTCTCAATTTTTTTCTATACAAATGTTTGGTGCTCATACAAATGGTAGGGAAGCAAACTTGACCTTACCGTAAAAATTCGAACGTCAAAGTTCGACCATCATTTTAGCAACTGTGGTAGACCTCCACTCCTAATAATTTGTGCAAAGGTTTAACCCCAAGACATATACGGTTCCGGAGAAAACGATTTTAAAGGTTTTTGCCATATATGGTCATCGTGGCCATCATGATCAATAGGCCGTGACTATTTTAGCAATCTTTCGTTCCCTCTACCTAAGGAGGCTTCATATTAAATTTGAGCAAAATTGGCTCAGTGGCCTCAGGAGAGAAGTCGTTTGAAAATGTTAGCGGACGGACAGACGCACGCACGCATGGACCCGGACGGACGACGGACAAAAAGTGATCACTATAACTCATCCGGAGCATATTATCTAAGGTGAGCTAAACTATACAGACATCCTGCTGTCGGAAACAGGCCGGTACAAAGAGTTGTGGAAGAGTCCACTCGAAGTGCATGTAAATGGGTTAAAACATGTCATACAACATGTCAAAGCCACTTAAAAGAACAACATTGTCATTGTCTTATTTGTAGTACACCACCTATTACTGTTTGACGTTTCATGCTTGAGAGTTTAAGTGTACGTGCTGCCGAGTAACGAAAATATGTTAATGTAAAATTGGATCGTATGGAAACAAAGAACATAACAAAGAAATGAAAACAGCAGACAGTGTGTGTGTGTGTGTGTGTGTGTGTGTGTGTGTGTGTGTGTGTGTGTGTGTGTTAGTCCTCATAGAGGATTTTCGTTGGCAGCGTTCATCAGGCATTCTGGTAACATGGCCATGTCAATTTCAGAATGTACACTCTGCATCCCTGCCCTTTACAGGAATTCTGTGTCTAGAATCTTGTCTTGCCACTTAATCTCTAGAATTTTTCTAAGACAACTTGTGTGGATGTGGTTCAGTCTTTTGGCATGCCGTTGGTAAACAGTCCAAGCTTCACATGCGTATAATAGTGTTGGCAGCACCACAGATCTGTAGACTTTCAGCTTTGTGTAAAGTCTGCTTTGTCCAACATGTAAGTTACTTTGTCACATTCTAACTTTGTCAGCTTTGTGTCCAAGCAATAGTTCGAGCGGTATGTATCATTTACTAGAGTACGAAACAGATTGTGCAAAGCGCGATTCTTGTTTTGCAAAAGCTCAGAAACGTCCAAATATTGTGGCAATGTACCGCAGAGAGAGTAGTGGGAATTCGTGGATATACAGGAACGCATAGTATAAAAGATATCCAGGACACAGAACGTAAAGGTTAGTTAGGATCCTCCCTTATACGTAGGACAACGTGTGTTTTTCCCCAAAACAGACCACTGAGAAGAAAAACAAAGGTGTTGTTTTCAATACTTTTATGTGATACATCTTACTTCACTTGTACTTATCAATCACATTTCATCACGTCAGATACAAAATAGTGTGTTTTTTTTTTTTTTTTTTTTTTTTTTTTTTTTGTTGTTTTTTTTTTTCTTTTTTTTTGCTTTGAAGTTTTACGGCCTTCTAAACCCAATGGGGTCATGTCGAGCGCGGTAAGTTAACATAATCACAAATGTACTGGGCAGGCTTAGACTTCAAAGCGGTTAACCAGCATTGGGCACATTATTTCTCCAGAAACTGACAATTGCCCATTTTGTATCAGCGGAAGGGAGAGAATGACTGCAGAAAATATTCCATGATCAATCTCCACGAAGGAATGTTGCCGACCTGGCGGGGGTCGAACCCACAACCTCCTGATAACCAGTCGGACGCGCATCCAACTGAGCTACCGAGGCCGGCTGAGTAAAAACAAAAAAAAGGTACGTGAGAAGGGTGACAACTCTACCCAAATTGTTTTTTGCGCTCTTCTGAAAAGAGATCTACTCTACAAGACGAATTTGCTCCCAATGGGCAAAGCAAACAGTAAGTCACAAAAATTGTCTCCTATAACGGAAAGGCGATTAATCTACAAGGTGTGTCAAGTCCCATTATAGTGTACGAAATAAATATCCAGCGGGCACACAACATTGAAACAACGTCGATCAACACCGTTGAATTGACTTTGATTCAACGGTTTAATCGACGTTGTTTCAACGTTGTGTGCCTATTAAGTAGTTTTACCATCAAATGTTTCCAATACTAGGGTTCCACGTAACTAAAAAAAAGTCAGTCTTTTGATTTTTTTCATTTGCACTTATATCGTCGAATGCATTATAGATTGTTGTTTAAAAATAGTCAGATACTAAGTAAACACAAAAAAAGAAAAAAAGGTACAAGTCTACCGTTTCTTCCTGGTGTTTTTACATCAAAGTTAAGTGTTCATATAATATCTACTCACTTTGAATAATAATGATGTTTCCTTAAGTTGAGGAAATCCTCAACTTTAAGGAAAATATGAAACCCAGTTTTAGAGAGATTCGAGGAAATCGTCAAGCTAAGGTAATCAAATTTAGTCTATTAGCTCTTTACATCTAATATAACACAAGGTAAACAATGTAACGTAATTTACCACTACATTATATGCGTAACCACAGTATAATGTCCAACAGCAAACATGTAAGCCGTCTAGAAGTTTACTTACCTTTAAATAAAGATTTTGATATTTTATAACATAAATATTATGCAACATACATAAACTTGAATGGTTTTCCTTTATTTTTCTGTGGTTTTATAGTTAAATAAAATTAGTAACATGCATTAATGAAAAAACAAAAATCCGTTTCAAGTATCAGAACAGTTAATAACAATCCAATCCAGTCCAGTCCTGAGTATTCGGCAACTGATTATTGCTATTGATGAACAGACAGACGTTTGACAGAAAGTTTAGAAAACTTCTTTAATTGTAGACTTTCGTTTTTACAAGTGATAAACATTGTATCAAAACTTTTCTTGGAAACATGTATAGGAGCTATTAGAGTCGCCATCGACAGTTCAACTGATTGAAGCACTAAAGCAGTCCATACACTAAGGGGCTGTTAGAGACCCAAAAGTATCAAATATGTTTGTGGCTGGTGATAGAATGTAATTTACGTTATCAGAGTATATACTACAAGTAGAAATATAATTGAAGTGTTCAGACTTTTAATGTTTATTTTGTGATAAATTGGTTCGTCGAATAATATTAATAATAATAATAATAATAATAAGAAGAAGAAGAAGAAGAAGAAGAAGAAGAAGAAGAAGAAGTTCTAAATATTTTGTCATAAAATATATGATTTGTTCATTTAGACTAAAATATAAATATATAACTTATGTAACTCGCTGTAGAAGACGCAAACCCAAACGGACAAAGTAAATAAATGTTTCAAATGACAGCATTTTTTGATGTGCTTGCAGAATATAAATACCCACAAAAAAATCCCTAAAGGGGTTTGGAGAGATGTCTGTTTCTTGCCCAAGGTCTATAAATCATTTATATGATATATTTCATTGGATGACAATTATTTTTCTTTTCTTTCTTTTTTTTTTCTAAAATCTTTCACACCTGTAGGACACGTTACATAGTGTAACAACACTATCAGCTTGTGGTTTTCTCTTGCAGATTTTTAAAATGAAATTACAGTATTTGAATTTTACTTTTACAAAATAGTTCATGTCAGACTATTTTCTTTACCAATTTTCTTAATTCTTCATGGCAGCGTATTTAACAGACGGACAGAAAGCAAATGTTCACGGGTAACCTCAACAAGTTTTCAAAACACGTATCTGGCTCATTAAAGCGAAGTCTGAAGGTGGAATTTTATTCTCTTAGAGGGCTAGAATATTTTTGTGCGACTTGATCCTTCATTACGCGCTCCGTTTCATATTAATATTGAGCTTGTATAATTAGTACATGTACTCTTAGTGCTGGTCAAATCATCAGATGGGTCGCGCAATGCGTAAACATGTCTTCGGGCATATGCGAACAGCGAAGGCCCAAATCAAACTGTGAATCCGCGAGGTCTGTTCAGGGCCTTCACTGTCCGCTAACAAAATCGTTCAATACTACAGAATGTATGAATGGCTAGAAAATGCCCGGATGATGCTTTTTTGCGTATGTTCGGAGACATTGACGCGGCCCAGATAAAATTTGGTGATACTTTTTTCTCAGTTCTTTTTTTTTTTTTTTTTATTAGTAGTCTGCAAGCTAAATCGTCAGATAAAAAAAATAGTAATATTTGTTCTCATTTCTTTTCACAGAAAAAAAGATATTTCATTTAAACTGTCGGAGACAGTGTAATTGCGATGCTAAGTTCGTATTTTCAATGAAAAGTACGGGGTCAGAAATTTTGAGGAAGTTCACGTGTTAAGTACACTAGTCAGTTATCGAACTGACGGCAGCATCAATCATCGTTTCTAACTGGAAAGTCATTATTACTTTTAATGGATTAGTCATGTATGTGCTAAAACTAAAATAACTAGAGTTAAGGTAAATGGTTACACCTAAACTATTTTGCCACGCTTTTGCAACGAGAAACGATTTTGCAAACGGAAAGTTGTCTACCGGCAAATGTTTGATAAATAAAGAACAAAGCAAAGTGAGAGTAAATGTCGTCTGTGGATTTTTTAAATTAACTTTAAAAAAAAAAAAAAATCTTTCATGAATACAATCAGAGTATCAAAGAGTTTGGATCCAGATAAGCCCGACATTTTGTTGGGCCTTACCTGGGACCAAACTGTTTGCAAAGGTTATTAGCAGACGACAAAAGTAGCCACCGGCGAGGAAAGAGGTAAAACAAAACTCTCTCACGGCCCCAGAGCAGTACATAAAGCGCAATTCTGTTTCCTGGGTTACTGTATTAGATCAGAATAGTGCAGACGAACTTCAATGGATCGAACATCTGTGGGACTGTAGACATTTGTTCTAGACATTGGTAGTTCGAACCACTGAGGGTTAATCATAGCGCCAGGTCAGGAGACAAATGGAGATGATTAAGAGATGTCTTTTCAATCTTCTATAAAACAATGGTAAGATTAGTATACTCATTAGTATCACCTCATCCAGACGATTTTAATGAGTGCCCACAACATACATTTTTATGATAAAAAAAGACATCACGTAAACATACCTATATAATTTTGACCTCCTTAAACTCCACTTTTATATAGTAAAACTGGGCTTTACAGGGGTATATATTATTTTTCTTATTTCTGTTCAAAAGCATAGATTGTGGGACTCGTTAGAACCGCTTCGCCGAGGCAGTTCTAACGAGTACCCACAATCTATGTTTTGAGCAGAAATATGAAGAAAATCAGAATTTTCAGTATATTTGAATAGGCATGTTTTCGTAATGGAAAATTTCCCTAACATATCTCTGAATGTTTGCTTTTCTTGACCGAACTGAAGAATTTCCTGAAGAATTAAACGAGCCATCGGTGTTAGAGTCGCTAAAGTTTTAATGTCTAGGGCGACGATAGTTTTCTTTGTTATTTTATTTTTCTTTTTCTCTTTTTTTATTTTGTTGTTTTTATTGACAAGACGAAACTGTAGATAATTAATTTCAATGTAAACGTTCACATCAGTCATTGCAATCGATGTAAATAGTCATTGTTTAGAGTTTCTTAAATGTTGACTGATGGATTGTCAACGTCTTTGATCGCCGCCACAGATACGTCATGCTACATCGAACGTACATATATATAAAAGGAACATTTATTTTGCCTGTTGCACATTGGGCTCAGAGACACACTAGAATTTGTTTTGTACATTTAATCAGGTAAGTACCCAGTGGGCACATAACGTCTATACAATGTCTCTTTAACGTCGACGCAATGTCATGACGCTTATACAACGTCGCATTAGCGTTGGTGCAACGTCATGACGTTTATAAAACTTTGATATAACGTCGATGCAACATGAAAGTCCATCGACGTTAATGCGACGTTGTTTTAATGGCATGCGCCCACTGGGTACACTTAGTATGTATGCTATACAATTTTTGCAATGCAGTTGAACAGCGCCATCTACAAATAAGTATTTGGGCATATCGGGACGTCGAATGCGAAGATGAGCCTGCGCATTTGCGCTGTCTGATGATGGCCTTCTTAGCAGGCACACAATGTTAAAACAAGATCAATTCAACGTTGATTAGACGTTGAATCAACGTTGAATTGACATTGTTTCAACGTTTATGTGCCCGATGGGTTTGCTGTCCGCTTACGGAGTTATTGGTAGAATATATGGATGTCCTTAACCCCTGTCCTGCTGAACCCGAATATACTCTGTGCAAACAGTCTATATCCAGATCAGTTGGCTTCTGAAGAAGCCAACTGATCTGGATCTGCACTGTTTGTCATTAAGTATGTGAATTTATAGCAATAATACAGATCAAGTAATCTGATAGGCTGAAAATTAGAAGTGGGCGTGGCATCTTAATTTATTCAGCAGGACAAGGGTTAACAGACTATGGGGCTTTGCTGTTTGATCTGTAGCTTTACTATTTATTGTTCGTATATGCCCTGAAGATACATTTTTGTTAGGCAATTTAGCGTAGCTTACCTGCTAATGTCTTTGTATTTATATCAACTGCCTAGTTTTATTGTATTTTAGGTGACGTATTACTTATCTATTTGAGCCGGCCTCGGTGGCTCAGTTAGATGCGCCGTCCGACTGGAGACCAGGAGGTCGCGGGTTCAACCCCCGCCGAGGTCGGCAACATTCTTTCGTGGAGATTTATCATGAAATATTTTCTACGGTCATTCTCTCCCTTCCGCTGATTCAAGAAGGGCAGTTGTCAGTTTCTGGCGAAAGAATGTGCACAATACTGGTTAACCGCTCAGAGGACTAAGCTTGCCTACTAAACGTGTGGTTAGGTAAACTTACCGCGCTCGACATGACCCCATTGGGTTGACTGAGCCGTAAAATCTCAACACAAACAAAAACAAACATCTATTTATTTATTTATGCTGTATATTTATTTATGTATTTATTTTTTTGTTTGTTTATTATTATGTTTTTTTTTGTTGTTGTTTTTTGTTGTTGTTGTTGTTGTTGTTGTTGTTGTTGTTGTGTGTGTGTGTGTGTGTGTGTGTGTGTGTGTGTGTGTGTGTGTGTGTGTGTGTGTGTGTGTGTGTGTGTGTGTTTATTTGTTTATTTACTTGTTCCTACATTCAGACCGGACTTATTATATGAGGTGAGACACATTTTTCAGCTAAAAGGTATTGACATGTTTCATACTTCTTCATTAAAACATATATGACCCAGCGCATGACGCAACCTTCAAAATAGCATGTGCGCCCAACGAAGACTCAGATCAGCCTGGGCATCCGCCCAGTCTGAACAGTCATCGCTGTGCGCTTAATGCGTAGCTAAGGACCCAAGTTTTCATCATGCGGACAGCGAAGACTCTGATCTCTGATCAGACTGGGCGTATGCCCAGGCTGATCTGAGTCTTCGCTGGGTGCACATACCATTTTGTAGGTTTTGTCAAGCGCTAGCTCTCACGCTGTGGGTACTTATTAGAGGCGCGCCTCGCTTCTAATGAGTCCATGTACTCACAATATGTTTCTTGGAGAAATAGGAAAATGTTTACCAGATATGTGTACTCCCTCCTATCTGTGACTGTGAGTACATTGTATAATTCATCCAAACATTACAAAAATAGAGCGGTCAATTTATTGACAAAACTATTTAAAATGTTTATACCATTCTCCTTTTAAACATATATATAATGATAACAAGGGGTTGTATAGGCTACATTATATTGTATTAGGTGAATGTACATGTATGGTTGAACTCTGCAATCCCAGTTCAAAGACCTTGCCACTTAGTATGACCCAGACAATTTAATAACTTGCTAACGTGTGACAAGACTAACAAACTTATTTTGTTATACGAATGACATTTAGTTTTGTGGATTTTATCGATATGGAAACTCTGGCAAATCGCTCACAAGCTTAACTCAGTTTGTGAATGATTCGCCGGAGTTTACATATCGATAAAATTTATAAAAAGTAATAATCCGATCCTTATACATGTAATTCTAGCTTTGTCATCAAAATGTTACAAATATAGCCATAAAAGCCATAAAGAGCAAACAGAGCTGATGGATATATGCTTTGGACTTAATTGAAATGTACAACTTTTCCTTCAACCAATCAAATTGCACGAAATGTGTATAAAGATGAGGAATTGGATTTTCGGCACATTACGAAAACACGCCTATTCAAATATATTGAAAATTTCACCAACAAAACATGAAAATTTTCAGATAAAAAATTCTGATATTTTCATATTTCTGCTCAAAACATAGACTGTGGGTACACGTTAGAACCGCCTGGATGAGGCGGTTCTAACGAGTACCCACAATCTATGTTTGAGAAGAAATAAGGAAAATAATGTATACCCATGTAAACCCCAGTTTTACTATAAAAAAAGTGGGGTTTATGCGGGGGGGAGGGGGGGGGGTCAAAATTATATAGACATGTTTTCGTGATGAACAGCTCTTTATCCGTTATCATCAGCTATTCGAATATGATTGTGGTCAGGAGTTGTCATCATTTGACACTTAACATGCCATGGGAAAATTCAGCAGTCGACAAACTGATATTTTCTGATTTTTCCTGGAAAATAGGATCTGATACTTCATGCTAGTTGTCTCCTCTTTTCTATGATAAATGAGAAAATGTTCCAAAATCTCTTTTGCTATTTTTTTTACCCAGCATATCCCCTGGTTATGTCATCAACTCTTTCCAGTAGATTTTTGTTAATGTAATTTGCACGGCGATGGGTCTGACTGTAAACTCAATGACGACTCAAACCTGAGCCTTTCCAGGACGGGTTGCGCCTGATTTTGATTTTACTCGCATCACGAAAACATGCCTATATAATTTTGACCCCCTTAAACCCCACTTTTATATAGTAAAACTGGGGTTTACAGGGGTATACATTTTTTTTCTTATTTCTGCTCAAAAACATAGATTGTGGGTATTCGTTAGAACCGCCTCTTCAATGCGGTTCTAACGAGTACCAACAATTTATGTCTTGAGCGGAAATATGAAAAATTTCAGAGTTTTTGCATCTGAAAATTCTCGGTGGTTTTCTAGGTGATTTTTTTTACATATTTGAATAGGCGTGTTTTCGTTATTGCTGTCGGGTCATCCGTGATTCTGCTACATTTTTTAATTTATTTTATTTTATTTTTTGCTTTTTGAAAGTGTTTATCTATTCAGTTATTTATTTATTGATTTATTAATTGATCTATTTATTTATTTATTATGGTATAATCGAACCCGATAACATTGATAAGCATGACCGACGATTGTAATATCTAGGATACAAATGGCTCGCAGTGCGTCACGAAAAAATCCCACTTTTAAATAATAAAACTGGGGTTTACAGGGGTATACATTATTTTTTTCTTATTTCTGCTCAAAACATAGATTGTGGGTACTCGTTAGAACCGCCTCGTCGGAGATTGTGGGTACTCGTTAGAACCGCCTCGTCGACGAGGCGGTTCTAACGAGTACCCACAATCTATGTTTTGAGCAGAAATATCAGATTTTTTTTATCTGAAAAATTTCAGTTATTCAATATATTTGAATAGGCGTGTTTTCGTAATGGTGGAAAAACGTACCTCCTGACGTGTGCGTCCAACGAAGACACAAATCAGCCCGCGCATCCGCGCTGCCTGATCAGTCTTCTTAGTCCGCACTTAAAGAAACTTTACAATATTGGTCATCAAAATATGTGAATGTGCGGGCTGGTCTAAATCTTCCAAGGTGTACATGTCCGAATCTTCACTAGGCGTACATGCCTGATGTAGCGGCTCTAATGCTTAATAGAGAATATAGGAATCCATCATGAGTGTTCATGTCGGATATGGAAATTTCACCCGAGGGTAGGAATTTCAACCGGGGACGAAGCTTGCAGAGTCCCAGGTCGCAATTCCTTCTCCGAGAGTGAGATTTCCCTATCCTACATAAACTGACTCATGATGATGTCTTTTTCTCCCATCTTTAAGTGGCTCGTTCCTAGGAATCACATGGTTATGTGAGATGGAATTTTCTCACATGTGCAAAAAATATAGGCAAAGGTCGGAGAATATAAGAATCAATCATGAGCTAGTCCATGCAGGATAGGGAAATCTCACCCAAGGGGTAAGAATTTCAACCAGGGACCTGGTTGATATTTCTACCCCTCGAGTGAGATTTCCCTATCCTGCATGGACTAGCTCATGATGAATTTTTTTCTCCCACCTTTAAGTGAATTGTTCCTAGGAATCACGTGGTCACATTAGAGAGAAGTTTCTCACATGGGCAAAAAGCCTATCTCATAATACAATACTGCGGAAACTAGCTAAAAGATCAATATGCTTAGCTAAAAGATCAATATGCTGCAGATTTTTTGGAAGTGAAAAATGTACAGGAAGAAATGGCTAGAACACCAGTTTTACTACATCCGCCCGAAGAGGCAGTATTAAAACGCTCTTACATTTCGCAATTTTCTTACCTATACTTTCGATGCACAGAGAAGGTTCTGTTTTAATAATGGGGATTTGTCCCAGCGGGCACATGCCGTTAATACAACGTCGCCTCAACGTCGATGCAACGTCATGACACTGCATCGACGTTGAGCCGACGTTGTATAAATGTCATGTGCCCGCTGGGGTGGTACGTAACTTCGTTTCCATTGTAAAACATAAAGCGTGAACGTCTCTCTCTCTCTCTCTCTCTCTCTCTCTCTCTCTCTCTCTTAACTAAATGAGTTCATGATAGTCCAATGCATTTTCCTTTCAGAAAGTAACAATGAAGCCTCGATGCATAGCGCTCTTCCTTGTGGCTCTTCTATTAATTGCGTCCGTGTCTGAGGCTTTGCCCCGCGGCCGTCGTTTTTGGAGACGAGGAAGAGGATTCAGAAGAGGACTGTTCACTGGAATGTTAGCAGGAGGCATGTTTGGATTTGGATATCCTGGCTATGGGTTTGGCTATGGATATGGTTATCCTATGATGGGTATGGGTTACCCTATGATGGGGTATCCTATGTTTGGGTATGGCTATGGGATGCCATTCTTCTAAACTGAAAACAATCTAAAAGGCAAGTACCGAATGTAAACGATAATTGAGCCACAATGTCAGAAACCTCCTACGGAGATGTGCACCTAGAAACATCACGAAAACGCCAATATAGTTTTGACCCCTTGTACCCCACTTTTATACAGTAAAACTGGGGTTTACAGGGGTATACATTAATTTTCTTATTTCTGCTCAAAAGTATAGATTGTGGGTACTCGATAGAACCGCCTCGAGGCGGTTCTAATGAGTACCCACAATCTATGTTTTGAGCAGAAATATGAAAACTACTAGAATTTTCATCTGAAAGTTTTCAATTTTTGGTGGTAAAATTCTCAATATATTTAAATAGGTGTGTTTTCGTAATGAGATTCAGATCAGCCTGCGCTTTTACGGATCAGTGTGTAATCAGTGTTTATTGTGTTTTATTTGGGTTAACATCGCTTTCAACAATCTTTCAGTCATACCGCGACGGTGTCTGGATGTGGCAGGGAGCTCAATGCTCACTTTTAGAGTGCTGCCTCAATGACATATCACGCCCCAGACACTTGGCATTATATTCCACCCAGTCATATTAATTGTACTGACACTGAGCTGACCAGTTCTGATTCCTAGCTCTACTTTCTAAATGATGATAGCCAAGCGAAAGAGCAGCCAGTACCAGTTTTAAAGTCTTTGGCATGACTCGGCCGTGGATCGAACAGGCAATCTCCCGGTTACAACGCGAACGCTCTACCAACTGAGCTACTGTGTCGGTGCAGTCTGATCAGAATCTTCGCTGGGTGCATTTTGGAAAGCCAAGGATGCAAATTTTCTTCATGTAGACAACGATTACTCTGATCAAACTGTGCGGATGCGCAAGCTAATCTGAGTTCATTGGGTGCACATGTCATAAGTTATATGTTTTCTTACCTGGAGGCAATTTATATCTTGATGATTTCTGACAAACGTATTTAATTTTGACCCCCTTAAATCTCACTTTTATATATATAGTAAAACTAGGATTTACAGGGGATACATTATTTTTCTTATTTCTGCTAAAAAACATAGATTGTGGGTACTCGTTAGAACCGCCCCGGCGAAGCGGTTCTAATGAGTACCAATAATTTATGTTTTGAGCAGAAATATGAAAAATATCTGAGTCTTTTATCTAAAGACTTTCAGTTTTTGGTGGTGAAATTTTCAATATACATGTATATCTGAATACGAGGCGTAGGCGTGTTTTCGTAATGACTCAACAATATTCTTTTACAATCTGGACCACATTCTAGGCTACATTTTGCATCTGTATTAACACATTGTTTTATAAAACTGAACACGGATGTTGATAAATATATGACAATAAAACTGTTTTTTTTTTTTTTTGTTTTTTTTTACGTATTTATCCGCCATGTAACGTAATATTGTCCGTTGTCATTCATTTACTAAGAATATGTACCTTTTTACAATTGCTATACAGACACAAGTTTCATGTTTCATGCTCGTATAATGGTTGTAGAGCTAGAAGACTATATTAGGCTAAAATTAGTCAAAATCCATATCACTTCCTGGGGAGAAAAAATCATATCACTCACGTGACTCGTAATCTCCCTAGAGCGAAAAAGCCGTACCACCGCATTCGGAGCACTCAAAAGGTTTGGCTGTTCTGTTCCAAGCTGAAACACGTTGTCAGAATAGCTAGTAATCTGCCATCTTATATTGTCTTTCGTAAACAATGTCTTAAGGTTGGACAGCTTTCCAGCATGACATATGATATGAGCAAGGTAAATGTGGCAGAAAGAAAAAAAAAAACAAAAAACAAAAAAAACTAGAAACTGGAGTCAGCAATTTTGTTGTTGATGGTTCCAGGGCGGCGCTTCTATTGTGATTCCTTTTATTTTGGTCGTCTTTTATGCAAAATATGTCATTCTGTGCTATGCATTTTCAACACATAAAAACTGAGATTATTCTGCCCTCTGATATAGATTTATACATTGCAAACGGCTGATAAAAGTAATCCACCAAAAAAAAATATTTAAGGTAGCTGTTTATACACAATAATCATGAAAATTCGCCGTATAATGTATACCCTCGTATACCCGCTATACCTTATCCGATGTAAGGGCGGATTTTGCGCGAGTAAATTGGTTTGAGCCCGTCCCCTACCCCCGCCTACATTCGTGTTTTTTTTTTTTTTTTTTTTTTTCTGACTGTTCCTAGGCGGTTCATCAGTTGCAGTTTTTTTTCGTTTCTCGGTGGTTTCATATGTTGTGTTTGTTTTGTCATTACGAAAACATGCCTATTCAAATATACTGAAAATTGTACCACAAAAAAAAAAAAAAAAAAAAAAAAAAAAAAAAATGAAAATTTTCAGATAAAAAATTCTGATATTTTTAACATTTCTGCTCAAAACATAGATTGTGGGTACTCGTTAGAACCGCATCGGCCATGCGATTCTAACGAGTACCCGCAATCTATGTTTTTGAGCAGAAATAAGAAAAAAGCATAACAAAAATCTATAACCCTGTAAACCCGTTTTACTATGTAAAAGTTGGGTTTAAGGGGGGCCAAAATTATATATGTATGTTTTCGTGATGCATTGTTTGTTCTTCATCCATTACGAAAACATACCTATATAATTTTGATCCCCTTAGACCCCACTTTTATATTGTAAAATTGGGATTTACAGGGTATACATTATTTTTCTTATTCCTGCTCAAAAACATAGATTGTGTGTACTCGTTAGAACCGCCTCAGCGAGGCGGTTCTGACGAGTACTCACAATCTGTGTTTTGAGCAGAAATATGAAAAATATCAGAATTTTTATCTGAAAACTTTAAGTTTTTGGTGGTAAAGTTTTCAATACATTTGAATAGGCATGTTTTCGTAATTTCATATTTCGGTTCCTCGGGAAGGCTATCCTTCATGATCGTGCGATTTCATGTACAGTTTACCTGTGAGTTATGTGAACATCGGGATCCATATTTCATAGACTAGTAAACCGATACCACTCTCAAGGCTTATCATGACGAAAACACGCCTATTCAAATATATTGAAAATTTCGCCACCAAAAACTGAAAGTTTTCAGATAAAAATTATATTTTCCATATGTCTGCTCAAAACATAGATTGTGAGTACACGTTGGAACCGCCTCGCCGAGGCGGTTCTAACGAGTACCCACAATCTATGCTTTGAGCAGAAATTAGAAAAATAATTTATACCCCTGTTAACTCCAGTTTTACTGTATAAAAGTGGGGTTTAAGGGGGTAAAAAAATATATAGGTATGTTTTTGTGATGAGTCAGGAAACGACAAACTGGTGATTTTTTTCTTATTTACAGACTTTGTTATTTCTTATGAACAGAATTTGATATTTCAAGCAAACTGGAGACAATTTTCATGAAATATCAAATTCTGTTTCCTCCGAAAAATAAGAAAAAAATGTTTCTAAATGTCCGCTACTGAAACTTTTACCCAGAATGCTAAGCGCTAATGTAATGTAACGAAATGCACTTTATGTTCGTTTTAATGTTAATTTTCTCTTAGCAAAAGCGAAAATCTATTATTCCTTTTCTTTCAGAGGATTGGATGTACAGTAGAAGTTGATTCAATTGAGGCGTATGAACAGTATACTATCATGCATCATATGGACCGCGTGAAGCGAAAACGTGTCTTCGAGCATGCGCAAATTGTGCGGTTTCACATCCTCCTACACTTGCGCAAAGTCTCATCCGCGTATGTGCTCTCCATTGAAACATTCCATAGTATTCAATGATTCTGTTTGCGGACAGCAAAGGCCTTGACCAGACTGCGCGGATGCGCAGGCTGATCTGCTCATTTGCTGTCCGCAAATGCCCGAAGGCACGTTTTCGCATGGCTCGGGCCATATGGAGTTTAAAGGAAACGGATACACTCGGTAGATGTTACACCATTTGTGACAAGGACGACCACTGTTGCGACCTCTGGCTAGCTGTCTTGAACCCGAAATCCTTTCGAAAACAGTTCTGCTCTGAAAAGAAAACATTTGCTCCCATTGTGAGCAAACGCTTTCCTTTTAAGGCCGATCCTTTTCAGAAGGGACTGCAAACAATTATTTTGACAGAGTTATCTACTCTGAAAATATGTCAGTTTCCCATTTTATTGTTATGCAATTGATGTTTAAAATAAATTTTGTTCTACTAGTCTTGTTCGATTTATTTATAACGGCTAAATACATCTTCATGTTGTGATATTAACCGTATTTGTGCTATTTCGTTTTTATACGCATCCTCCCCTGCCCCGCATACTTTGATTGTTGTAAGGTATACTGTTTTCAAGTTGTCTGTCCGTCCGTGACACTTTGGTTTTTTCCTAATACCTTGAAAACACAGTCATGAATAGTCATCAGTTTCTGCAGACACATTGATATCAATACGATATACCTACATATAAAAGGGGAAGGGCTAGGGTTTAATTTGTTTATAGTTATTGCCCTTTGTAAAATTTCTTAATGCAGTAAAAAGCTTGTGTGCAACCTATCTCTTTAACCAATACCTAAAATGTGAATATAGTATTAGGACACGGGTAAGAAGTGTTTAGATTTTGGTGACCTTGACCTTATTTTTAGGGTCACTACATTGTAAAGACTCTAAAAATGAGCCTGAAAAAGCTTGTGTGCACATTATCTCTCTAACCAGTGGCTGGCATATGACCCCCCACCCCACCCAAAAAAAAAAAAAAAAAAAAAAAAAAAAAAGCACAGATATACATCATAAGGGCACGGGTAAGAAGAGATGGGATTTTGGCGACATTGACCTTATTTTAAAGGTCATTACTTTGTACAGACTCTAACTGCGAGCCTGTACAAGCTTGTGTGCACACTATCTCAGTCACCAATGGCTAGAATTCGACAGGACAAAGCTCTAATATAAGGACACGGGTAAGAAGTGATTAAATTTTGGTGATCTTGACCTTTTTCAAGGTCACGACATTGTAAAGACTCAATAAACGAGCTTGTGTGCACTCTATCTCATGAATGAATAAATGAAATTTGACCAAATTAGCACACACACTTTATTGAGATGGGGTAGGTTTGGGTGACCTTGACAGCATTTTGAAAGTCACACCGGTACTTTTGAATTCCGATTTTGATAGAATAAAGCTTGTGTGTACACTATATATTGAACCAATAGCTTGAACTTTATTAGAATAAATTAGCTCAGGTACATTATTAGGCGAAAAAAAAAAATGATTAGATTTTGGTGACCTTGATCTCATTTTCAAGGTCACTACATTGTAAAGACTCTAAAAGTTAGTCTTATATGCACTCTATCTTATGAATCAATAGAGGGACATTAACCAAACTAGCACAGATATGTACTTTAAAGGGATAGGGGAAAGAAGTGTGATTATATTTAAGTGACATTAATGTCTTTTTAAGGTCACACTAGGAATTTGAAAATCAAATTTTGATCTTGAAAACGCGGTGATGGATATTCATCATTTTTTGCAGACACAATTATGTCGATAAGGTGTACCTACATAAAAAATGGTAAGGGACAGGTGCCAATTCTCTTAGAAATAATGCTCTTTGTAAAATCTCTTCATGTAGATAAAGCTTGCGTGCACACTATTTCTTCAACCGATAGCTTGAACTTGACTAAACTAGCACAGATACATCATTAGAACACGGGTAAGAAGTTATTCGGTTTCAGTGACCTTAATCTCTTTCAAGGTAATTTTATTGTAAAAACTCTAAAAGCGAGCCTTATGTGCAATCCATCTCATGAATCAAAAATTCGATCAAGTTAACATAGATATTATACTGGGATTGGGAAAAGAAGTGATTAGATTTTGGTAACACTGACATCATTTTCAAGGCAACACCGGCACTTTGAAACCAACATTTTGATTGAGAAAAGCTTGCGTGCCCGTTATATCTTCATCCAATGGCCGAAATATTACCAAACTAATACATCATTAGGACAAGAGAAAGAAGTGATTGGATTTGATTACCTTGACCTTATTTTCAAGTTCAGTACATTGTTTAACTTCTAAAAATGAGTCTTGTGTGCACTGTCTCGTGAATCAATAGATGGAAATTGACCAAAGTAGCACAGATACTTTATTGGTGCGAGGAAAAAAAAAGTGATTCGAATTTGGTGACCTTGACCTCATTTTCAAGGTCAAATTTGCACTTTGAAATTCTTTTTTCTATAGAAAAAGTTTTTGCA
Organism: Anodontia alba; assembly: GCA_964016985.1. Taxonomy (NCBI): domain Eukaryota; kingdom Metazoa; phylum Mollusca; class Bivalvia; order Lucinida; family Lucinidae; genus Anodontia; species Anodontia alba. The sequence continues at coordinate 16,699,516 of OZ024821.1, forward strand.
TACAATTTCTTGATTTAATGACACACCGATTATGTTTAAAAACATTTTTTTTATAGAAAAAAAAAGTTTGTGTGCACACTGTGTCTTGAACTAATTGCAGAAATATGACCAAAATTGGTTCTCATTATGCTATTTGGGTAAGCTACAAATCTTACAAATCAATGTCATTCATTTTGAACAATACGTGGTCTTAAGCCAAGTTTCTTTACCGATCATTACTGTGTGGTGGGTATCTGATAAGCATTGCTTATTGCCCTTTTTGTTTTTTCATTCTTTCCTTTACCAACCGTTTTTTTTTTTTTTCTTTAAATAAATCTCGTCTTACTGCTATTAAATTAAGTTAAAAATTATGATACATGAAAGATAAGGGGAAAATTGTATAAAACAGCTTTACAGAGCGCTTCGTGGCAAATGGTTATGCAACGGTGTATTGCTAAAAAGCGATTGGTGACGTTACTTGCCTCACATACATATAAAGCGCTTTCGAATAGGACCATTGCATAACAGCGTGACACAACAAAATGGCGACGATACCAATGATAGTAGGTTTTGAAAGTGTTAATTGGAGTGTGCTTTTTTTTTCAACAACTTCAAGGACGTTGAACAATGTTTGTTTGAAGGTACATAAAAGTCCAAATTAGAAAATATACATCCATAACTATTGAAAGTAAGGGACCAAGAGAGCTGCTATTTTGTAAAGCTCTTTTCAGTTTTTTTTTAAACAGGCAAGCCACTACAAAGCGCCACACAAAGGTCTAGCCGTAGGCAAGTCTTCTCTGGTATAAAGCTCTTTTGGACCATAAGACCGTCTAAAAAGGTTTTAAATAAACTTAAATCTAGATTTTTCCTACTTATGATTCTAACACGTGTAACAGTTTAGAAGCATACAGGGCCGCAATCGGGACTTCCCATTTGACAACACACAGGCTAATTAGTCTATCGGTGTCGAAATTCAATATTCGCTACAGCATTCTACGTAAATCTATATCGGGCCGTCATCGGCCCGTCAGGGTAGCTGACGGGCCGATGACGGCCCGATGTAGATTTACGAAGAATGCTAGCTGGGTACTGTGTTGTCAGCATCTGGTGTCTTCTAGGTCTGAAATGTTTTGTTGAAAATGATAATTTTGCATTATACAGAGTATTATTATTACTTATGTGCATGGACGTACACCTTAACCCAGGTCCTTCACCAACTGAAGCATCTGTTAATTCATTAGATGTGCTCCATTTAAACACAAGAACCATTAGAAATAAGTCAGATTATATTGAAAATGTTGCCGAATCATTTCATATTCTGTGTTTTAGTGAAACACATTTAGATGCAAGTGTTACTACTAATAACCTGCTGTTAGAGGTTTAGATGAGCCTTTCAGAAAAGATAGATCCCATAATGGCGGTGGCGTTATGATTTACGTGTCCAATATATTAAAGTACAAACCAAGAACTGATTTAGAAAACCCCAGGGTTGAGCTCATTTGGCTCGAAGTTAAATTAAGGTCATATGATGTATTATTGTCCCCCGCCTTTTCGAAGAAAAGTGGAGGGACACTGTTTTTGGTTTTCCGTGGGGCGTGGTGCGTGGTGCGTGACGCGTGGTGCGTGGCGCGTGGTGCGTGGTTCCGAGTTTTTAGTGGGTACTTTGTCCCCTTAACTCCTCCCACAGTTTCTGTCCGATCCTTTTGAAACTTTACAGGTGTTTTAAGGATGGTCTGAAGATATGCATGTGGTTTTTTCAGAATCCTGAAATAATTTTTTATCACTTTTTCTGCATTTTTAACTTAGACATTTTTTGAGTTCTAATATTACAGAAGTCTATAGGGAGTAGGTACCTTGTCCCCTTAACTCCTCCCACAGTTTTTGGCCGATCATTTTGAAACTTTACATGGGCTTTTAGGATGGCCTGAAGATATGCATGTGGTTTTTTCAGAATCCTGAAATAATTTTTTATCACTTTTTCCGCATTTTTAACTTAGACATTTTTTGAGTTCTAATACTACAGAAGTGTATAGGGAGTAGATACCTTGTCCCCTTAACTCCTCCCACAGTTTTTGGCCGATTCTTTTGAAACTTTACAGGTGTTTTAAGGATGGCCTGAAGATATGCATGTGGTTTTTTCAGAATCCTGAAATAATTTTTTACCACTTTTTCCGCATTTTTAACTTAAGTCATTTTTCGATTTCTAGTACTACAGAAGTGTATAGGGAGTAGGTACCTTGTCCCCTTAACTCCTCCCACAGTTTTTGGCCGATCCTTTTGAAACTTTACATGGGCTTTCAGGATGGCCTGAAGATATGCATGTGGTTTTTTCAGAATCCTGAAATAATTTTTTATTACTTTTTCCGCATTTTTAACTTAGACATTTTTTGAGTTCTAATATTGCAGAAGTATATAGGGTGCAGGCATCTTGTCCCCTTAACTCCTCCCACAGTTTTAGTCCGATCCTTTTGAAACTTTACAAGGGCTTTTAGGATGGCCTGAAGATATGCATGTGGTTTTTTCAGGTTTAGATGAGCCTTTCAGAAAAGATAGATCCCATAATGGCGGTGGCGTTATGATTTACGTGTCCAATATATTAAAGTACAAACCAAGAACTGATTTAGAAAACCCCAGAGTTGAGCTCATTTGGCTCGAAGTTAAATTAAGGTCATATGATGTATTATTGTCCCCCGCCTTTTCGAAGAAAAGTGGAGGGACACTGTTTTTGGTTTTCCGTGGGGCGTGGTGCGTGGTGCGTGGCGCGTGGTGCGTGGTGCGTGGTTCCGAGTTTTTAGTGGGTACTTTGTCCCCTTAACTCCTCCCACAGTTTCTGTCCGATCCTTTTGAAACTTTACAGGTGTTTTAAGGATGGTCTGAAGATATGCATGTGGTTTTTTCAGAATCCTGAAATAATTTTTTATCACTTTTTCTGCATTTTTAACTTAGACATTTTTTGAGTTCTAATATTACAGAAGTCTATAGGGAGTAGGTACCTTGTCCCCTTAACTCCTCCCACAGTTTTTGGCCGATCATTTTGAAACTTTACATGGGCTTTTAGGATGGCCTGAAGATATGCATGTGGTTTTTTCAGAATCCTGAAATAATTTTTTATCACTTTTTCCGCATTTTTAACTTAGACATTTTTTGAGTTCTAATACTACAGAAGTGTATAGGGAGTAGATACCTTGTCCCCTCAACTCCTCCCACAGTTTTTGGCCGATTCTTTTGAAACTTTACAGGTGTTTTAAGGATGGCCTGAAGATATGCATGTGGTTTTTTCAGAATCCTGAAATAATTTTTTACCACTTTTTCCGCATTTTTAACTTAAGTCATTTTTCGATTTCTAGTACTACAGAAGTGTATAGGGAGTAGGTACCTTGTCCCCTTAACTCCTCCCACAGTTTTTGGCCGATCCTTTTGAAACTTTACATGGGCTTTCAGGATGGCCTGAAGATATGCATGTGGTTTTTTCAGAATCCTGAAATAATTTTTTATTACTTTTTCCGCATTTTTAACTTAGACATTTTTTTAGTTCTAATACTACAGGAGTATATAGGGAGCAGGTACCTTGTCCCCTTAACTCCTCCCACAGTTTTTGGCCGATCCTTTTGAAACTGTACAGGTGCTTTAAGGATGGTCTGAAAATATGCATGTGGTTTATTCAGAATCCTGAAATTATTTTTTATCACTTTTTACACGTTTTGAACTTAGACATTTTTTGAGTTCTAATTTTACAGAAGTCTATAGGGAGTAGGTACCTTGTCCCCTTAACTCCTCCCACAGTTTTTGGCCGATCCTTTTGAAACTTTACGTGGGCTTTTAGGATGGCCTGAAAATATGCAGGTGGATTTTTCAGAATCCTGAAATATTTTTTTATTACTTTTTCTGCATTTTTAACTTAGACATTTTTTGAGTTCTAATATTGCAGAAGTATATAAGGTGCAGGCACCTTGTCCCCTTAACTCCTCCCACAGTTTTAGTCCGATCCTTTTGAAACTTTACAAGGGCTTTTAGGATGGCCTGAAGATATGCATGTGGTTTTTTCAGAATCCTGAAATAATTTTTTACCACTTTTTCTGCATTTTTAACTTAGACATTTTTTGAGTTCTAATACTACAGGAGTATATAGGGAGCAGGTACCTTGTCCCCTTAACTCCTCCCACAGTTTTTGGCCGATCCTTTTGAAACTGTACAGGTGCTTTAAGGATGGTCTGAAGATATGCATGTGGTTTTTTTCAGAATCTTGAAATTATTTTTTATCACTGGTTTCCTGCTTCAATACTTAGGTATTTGATACAGGACCAGTGGTCCTCTGGTTAACTTTACCATTTTTAACACCTCAAATAAAAATTAGGCGGGGGACATAAATTCCCCATGGAATTTGCTTGTTAATATGTTGTTTTTACCGAAGTGATTTGTATCCTCCCAGTCGAGAAATGCAAAGTTCTCTAGAGGAAGCATTTAATTACTCCTTATGTAATCTTAACTGGGGATATCAATATAGAGTTCCTTCAGCTCACTGATTCACAACTTCAAGATTGCTTAACGCTCTTTAATTAACAAATGTCATAGATGATCCGACAACAATAACTCCCAATGCAGCAACACTAATAGATTGCGTTTTAATAAGTGACTCTTGTATAGTTTTAGATTTCGGAACTATTAATGCTGATGGAACTATTAGTGACCATAAAACCACATATGTTTCTATCAGAATTAATGTAAGCCTTTCAACAACTTACTATTGAGAAGTATGGAACTATAAAATGCCGATTACACAACTCTTAACAATCTCACAGAAGAACTTAACTGGGCGAGTATTAACGAGTCTTCTTCAGTTGACGAAGGTTGTGAACACTTTTCCAGTAAGTTTAAGGAGTTGTGCAAAGCATGCATACTGTCCAGAAATGTTTTAATCCGTGAAAATGACAATCCCTGGTTTATTTCAGAAATACGGTATAACATTCGTTTACGTGACCGACTAAGGAAACTGTTAAAAGTTAACAAAGCAACCGGTCCAGACGACATAAGAAACCAAATGTCGAAGTATACAAGCAAATCAATAGGCAAACCTTTATCAAAACTTTTTAATTTATCGTTAGAACAACGTATATATCCAAATTTGTGAAAAACTGCTTCGGTCATGCCACTTTTTAAATAGGGAGTAAAATCAGACGTTAATTATTATAGACCAATTTCATTAATAAGTTGTGTAAGAAAGTCTTTTGAAAGCAATTATAGGTCAATTTCATTATTAAGCTGTATAGGAAAGTGTTCTGAAAGAATTGTATACAAACATATAGATCTATAACCACATTACTGCAAATTCTCTTATATATAAATATCAGTCAGGGTTCCTACCTGGTCACTCAACCGTACATCATCTTACTGCATTAATGCATCATACATGTCTTGCCCTAGAAAAATCTGGAACAATTTGCCATGTATTTGTTCCGAAAGCATTCGATTGAGTTTGGTATAAAGGACTGATACATAAACTTGAAAAAAATATTGAATCCCAGATCTTTTAGACTGGCTTCAAAACTATCTATATATGCGGAACCAAAAAGCATTTGTCAACGGCACTTTCTCATCACTAAAGTGTATTCTTGCCGGAGTTCCTCAAGGCTCAGTCCTGGGTACTCTTTTCTTCTTGATTAAAAAAATGACCTGGTTGATTATTTACATGGTATGGCCGGACTGTTTGCAGATGACACATCTCTAAGCTTTTCTTCAAATAATTTGGCATTTATTGAACGTATTCTAAATTCTGATCTAGTAAAACTAAAGGAATGGGCAAAGAAATGGTTAATTAAATTCAATCCACTGAGAAAAGAAGTAACGATAATTTCAAATGTTCATACTGAGTATGACATAAAATTAAGGTGCGATGAAAATATTCTGAAGATTGTCGAAAACCACAAACACCTCGGAGTTACCATTTCCTCAAACAATAAATGGTCAAAGCATATAGACTCTAAAATCAATACAGCGTCGAAGCAAATATCATATCTTCGAAAACTAAAGTTACAACTACCTAAACGTACCCTTAATAAGCTGTATTGTACATATATCTGCCCTTTATTAGAATATGCTTCTAAAGTATGGTTGTAATCTGTCAGATACCAAGTTTAGAGCAAGTGCAGCTGTATGTATAGTTACCGGACTCCCGGTATTCCCTTCACTTAGATCACTGTATTTAGAAACCGGTTGGGAAACGCTAGCTGAATAAAGGAAAACAAAAAAAGTTAATTCTGATGTACAAATATTCAAAAGTGAAACTCCTAGTTCTTTGAATGACCTGCTTCCAAGCTTGATAATTGATGTAATTATAATCTTAGAAACAATACCAATTACGATTTACCTTTCTGTAGGTTATGTGCGTATGAAACGTTTTATTTTCCCTCCATTCTGAAACTGTGGAATGAGCTTAACACCGAAACTCGTAATACACCCACATTATTACAATTCAAATCATCTATCCGCCCTCAGCCACCCTGAGTAGGTGAATACTTATCAGTCGGCGAAAGGAAATACAATATTATTCTAACCAGGATAAGGCTTTGGTGTAATGGTTTAAACGCAGATCTTTTCCACGTTAACTTAGTTGTTTATTTAAATTGTAGTTGTGGTGTATTAGTCGAAAACGCCGAACACTATCTCTTTGTTTGTTTGTGTTGAGGTTTTATGGTCCAGTCAACCCAATGGGTCATGTCGAGCGCGGTCAGTTTACCTAACCACACGTTTACTGGGCATGCTTAGACCTCCAAGCGGTTAACCAGTATTGTGCACATTCTTTCACCAGAAATTGAAAACTGCCCTTCTTGAATCAGCGGAAGGGAGAGAATGACCGTAGAAAATATTTCATGATCAATCTCCACGAAAGAATGTTGCCGACCTCGGCGGGGGTCGAACCCGCGTCCTCCTGGTCTCCAGCCGGACGCGCATCCAACTGCGCCACCGAGGCCGGCACTATCTCTTTGAATGCACCCTTTACAACACCCAGAGACGAAGACTACTGCAAACAATACACCAAAATTCAAACTATTGTAAACTTTGATCTCTTAACAAACGGCAGTACCTTATACGACTTTGAAACTAGTAAACAAATTAAACTGGCAGTTTTAAAATTCATAAAAAGATACTAACAGATTTGACTAATTATGCAATCGTGTGTACTAGATTTCCAAACATTTCTTTTTTGTTCTTGCTTAAAGCTAGCATCAGCATATCGAAAAGTTTACACTATCAAAGACCACAACCTCTTTACTAAATATATTCCTTTTCTAACTTATGTATTACTACCTTGTCACATAAACTGATAAAGATAAAATTCTCATTTAAGTGACAGAAAAGCAAGAAAAAAAAAACAACTCTTTAACTTGCTGGGTAATGAGATACATGTTTTTGTTTTCACTTTTTGGATGGCTCATAAGCATTACACTCTGTGGATGTCATAAAATTCGCGATGATCTTACGATTTACTTTCTTCTGGATATTATCCATATTCGGTTTGGTACTAAATTATACGAGGAAATAGTGGTTATAGAGATACGCACAGACCATTCAAAGGCGTTTTTCTTCGTTTGAATGTCTGTTCTTGCAACTGTGTCCTCGTGTCTTGCCATTGTTTGTCCCTCATCTTTCCTCCTTTCTGCGAGTCAGGAAGTCTTTGTCTTGTAGCCTTTCTTCGATGACTTCACATTATCTTTCTGTCATATTTTTGTAGTACAATGTATTTACAAATGCTATAATTTTCCAACTTCGTATACACGTGCCCTTTGATATGTAACGCGACTTTAGTTTCATATTTTGCGTTTCATTATGAAAACACCCAAATATATCGAAAATTTCACCATTAAAAAAAAAAAAAAAAAAAAAAAACGAAAGTTTTCAAATAAAAACTCTTTTTTTTTATATTTCTGCTCAAAACTGGGGTTTACAGGGGTATACATTTTTTCTTATCTGTGCTTAAAACATAGATTGTGGGTACGCGTTAGAATCGCCTCGCCAAGGCGGTTCTAACGAGTACCCAAAATTTATGTTTTAGAGCAGAAATAAAAAAAAAATATTCCCCTGTAAACCCCAGTTTTTCTATATAAAAGTGGGGTTTAAGGGTGTCAAATTAATATAGGTATGTTTTCGTGATTCATTTTATTTACTTATTAATTCGTTCAATAATTTATTTATTTATTTATTTTATTTTTTTGAGCCGCACCATGCGAAAATGTGTCTTCTCAGCATATGCGGACAAAGAACTAGCAGATCAGCCTGTGCATCCGCACAGTCTGATCAGGACCTTAGCAATCTGCTTGCAGAATCATTTGGCAGTGTCTAATATAATGAAGGAGAGAAAGTTCCTATTCAGTATGTACGACTTCAACGGCTGATCTAGATCTTTGCTTTTCGCATATGTCCCTGAAACACATTTTCTCATGACGTAGCCCATGTATTCTCCCTAAGGCCACTTTAACCCTTGTCCTGCTGAACCCGGATATACCCTGACTTTGCAAAGAGTGTAGATCCTGATCAGTTGGCTTCTGAAGAAGCCAACTGATCTGGATCTGCACTGTTTGCCATTAAGTATCCAGATCAGCCAGCGGATATACACATGTGTACAGTCTGATCAGGAACTTTACTATACTTCGGTTCTGTTCCATCACGAAAACACGCCTTTTTAATGACCCCCTTAAACCCCACTTTTATACAGTAAAACTGGGCAGGGATGTAAAATTCCACTCGCCCGCACGCATTTGCCGGTAAATTTTAAGGCAGGGCGAGTGAGATTTTCAGAACTTTCTTCACTTTTTCTTCATTTTTAGCATCTAATGAAAAATTAAGACCATAAGGGCAAGTAAATTATGAGAGAATTTTACAACTCTGCTGGGGTTTACAGGGGTATACATTATTTTTCTTATTTCTGCTCAAAAACATAGATTGTTGGTACTCGTTAGAACCGCCTCGTTGAGGCGGTTCAAACGAGTACCCAGAACCCCTCGTTGAGGCGGTTCTAACGAATACCCACAATCTATGTTTTTGAGCAGAAGTATGAAAAATATCAAAGTTTTTTTTATCTGAAAATTCAGCTTTTTGAGGTGAAATTTTCTTTATATTCGAATAGGCATGTTTTCGTAATGTAAAGACCCAATGATTCTGTAAGTGTATAGTGAAGGTCCTGATTAGACTGGGCGGATGCGCAGGCTGATCTTGGCCATCGCTGTCCGCATATGCTCAAAGACACCTTTTCGCACGCCGAGGCCCATTTATTATTAGCTCACCTGATCACGGAGTGCTAAAGGTGAGCTTTGTGATCGGTCTATGTCCGTCGTCTGCCGTTCCTCATGCGTCGTCCGTCGTGCGGCGTCAACAATTTGCTTTAGAAGCTGACTCCTCCTAAACCCCGGGTCAATTTAATCGAAACTTGGTAGGACGCATCGGGGTGACTTGTAGATCAAAAATAGCTAAAATCGTTTCCATCGAAAATCTAAGATGTTGGTCATCTTGAAAATCTATTTTGGCTTCTTCTCCTGAAACAAAAGTCCGTTTGTCTTGAAACTTAATAGGAAGCATCGGGGTGACTAGTAGATTAAAATAGATAAAATCATTTCAATCAGAAATCCAAGTTGCCGCCATGGCCGCTAACTTGGAAATCTATTTTGCACTTCTTCTCCTGAAACGAAAGGCCAATTTATTTGGTGATCAGGCGAACGATACAGGACCACCTTGGCCCTCGTTTTTCTTCCTCTCCATATTCTGAGTATTTGAATTAAGGTGGTGCATTTATCGTATAACGGAGGCGTGCAGGGGGCTACATTATCACGCGGCTTTTCCTAATTTTGCAGTTTTTAGATGACCTTTTCAATGTGTGTGTGTGTGTGTGTGTGTTTGTGTTTGTGAACCTTAGTCAAACATAATAAAGTTACTGAACTGTGGAATATATGTCACGGACAGATATGGATGGTTGAGTTTAGATGCTCTCATCAAGGAGTAAGTGTTGGCCAAGTAACATCAGCCGAGCCCTTATCGTTGTCGAGAAATCAACCTAAACACAAAAACTGAACCTAAATATGATAAGGTCATTGAACCATAAAAATAGGTCATGGTCAGACATGGATGGTTGGTTTAGGAATAAGTGTTGGCCAAGTATCATCAGCCTAGCATTTAAAGTTGCTGAGAATGGACCTAAACGCAAAAACGGAACCTAAGAATATTCGGAATAAAAAGGTCACTCAACCATGAAATATAGGTTATGGTCAGATATGGACGGTTGGTTTCAGATGCTCTCATCTAGGAGTAAGTGTTGGCCAAGTATCATCAACCTAGCCCTAATAGATGCTGAGAAATGGACCTAAACGCAAAAACTGAACCCTAAGTGTCCACGTGCACATGGACGCCGATGCAGACGCGCACGCCGGGGGTATAGCATAAGCACTCCTTTGCTTTCCCAAGGACGCGCTAAAAAGGGGGGGGGGGGGGGACAGGGGGAAACAAACAAATGTTTATCGAATTTGCTCAAGTCAAACGTACAGATCATCAACATTTTAGTCAAATACAGAATTACAAATATTATTTATTGGGTCCTCCTGAAGTAGTGAAGGAGCTTTTAAATGGTCTAGACTTCTTCAATTGCCACCCTGCACCTGCTGTTGGCTTATGATAGACCGATTTAATTGATCCAGTCCCACAATCCCCAAACTGAAGGCGCTCCTTATAAATGATTTTAATTTCATTGTTGACATGTGACAAGAAATCGGCAGTAAAGTTCCTTTCCTTCATTGCTACAGTTATACCTGTGCAAAATGTCTTGTAGTTGAGAATAAACCAAAGTGCAAGAACAGTGGACAGTTCCAGTGAATTACTCGCATATGGTTCAAATATGTTGAATGGTGGGCTTTCTAACAAAATATCATGTTCTGGGTCATACAAATAAAACAAAATATCGGTTTTTGAGATACCTATTGTAGGAATAAGGTAATTATCAAAAGAGGGATTACACTTTTTCTGAAGCAAGGCAAATACAATTGCTTCAGATATAATCTGTGACCTGTCATTAATTAAATCACTATTGTCCTTTGCTTCAAACGAAGATAAGCTCCCATCAGAATCAGCACCAGTGGAATCATCATTAGCATATACTGCAACAGAAGGATGTGGTCCCAGTAAAATGTCAACATTCCCATGCCACACCTTGGAATTTCCTGAAAAATACAAAAGGTGATCATATAAAAACAATTTATGTAGAGGATAATAGCAAAAAAAATCTATTTCATCCCCCTTCTGATAAGATTTTTGAATACATTTTTGAAAAGTTTGCCTTATTGTTGCCATTGAAACCAACAAGCAAATTCCATGGGGAATTTATGTCCCCCGCCTTATTTTTATTTGAGGTGTTAAAAATGGTAAAGTTAACCAGAGGACCACTGGTCCTGTATCAATTACCTAAGTATTGAAGCAGGAATCCAGTGATAAAAAATAATTTCAAGATTCTGAAAAAAAAACCACATGCATATCTTCAGACCATCCTTAAAGCACCTGTAAAGTTTCAAAGGATCGGCTTAAAACTGTGGTAGGAGTTACGGGGTCAAGGTACCTACTCCCTATACGCTTCTGTAGTATTAGAACTCAAAAAATGTCTAAGTTAAAAATGCAGAAAAAGTGGTAAAAATTATTTCAGGATTCTGAAAAAAACATACGCATATCTTCAGGCCATCCTAAAACCCTTGTAAAGTTTCAAAAGGATCGGACAAAAACTGTGGGAGGAGTTAAGGGGACAAGGTACCTGCACCCTATACACTTCTGTAATATTAGAACTCAAAAAATGTCTAAGTTAAAAATGCGGAAAAAGTAATAAAAAAATATTTCAGGAATCTGAAAAATCCACCTGCATATTTTCAGGCCATCCTAAAACCCCATGTAAAGTTTTAAAAGGATCGGTCGAAAACTGTGGGAGGAGTTAAGGGGACAAAGTACCTACTCCCTATAGACTTCTGTAATCTTAGAACTCAAAAAATGTCTAAGTTCAAAACGTGTAAAAAGTGATAAAAAATAATTTCAGGATTCTGAAAAAAACACATGCGTATCTTCAGACCATCCTTAAAGCACCTGTGAAGTTTCAAAAGGATCGGCCAAAAACTGTGGAAGGAGTTAAGGGGACAAGGTACCTACTCCCTATATACTTCTGTAGTATTAGAACTCAAAAAATGTCTAAGTTAAAAATGCTGAAAAAGTAATAAAAAGTTATTTCAGGATTCTGAAAAAAAAACACATGCATATCTTCAGGCCATCCTGAAAACCCATGTAAAGTTTCAAAAGGATCGGCCAAAAACTGTGGGAGGAGTTAAGGGGACAAGGTACCTGCTCCCTATACACTTCTGTAGTATTAGAACTCAAAAAATGTCTAACTTAAAAATGCGGAAAAAGTGATAAAAAATTATTTCAGGATTCTGAAAAAACCACATGCACATCTTCAGACCATCCTTAAAACATCTGTAAAATTTCAAAAGGATCGGACAAAAACTGTGGGAGGAGTTAAGGGGACAAAGTACCTACTAAAAACTCGGAACCACGCACCACGCGCCACGCACCACGCCCCACGAAAAACCAAAAACAGTGTCCCTCATTTTTCTTCGAAAAGGCGGGGGACAATTAAAACAAGGCATCACAGGCGATACAATCCCCTTACACCAAATAAGATTCCTCAAATGCAACTGTGACCATGACCTTAGACCTGTAACACTGGAACATGACCTTGTCCAAGACATAGTTATATTAAACTTTGTGTTGAGTATTATCAAAATCACTCCATGTATGAAGAAGTCTGAGCGATGACAAAGTTTAAATAATAATAAAAGCAACTGTGACCTGGATCTTGGACCTACAAAACTGAAATGCAAATTAGTCTAAGATATTGCCAGACTAAACATTTGTGTGAAGGTACATTGTGCATCAAATCAAAATCAGTCCATAAATATAGGTGGTAGAGCAATGATAATTTTTTTTCTAAAAATAGCAACCACGGCCTTGACCTTCAACCTACAATACTGAAATGGGAAATTGTCCAAGATGTCATACTAAACATTTGTGTGGAGATACATCAAACAAGAGGAACATTAGGTCCTGATCGCTCCCCTGAGCCCTGTGACTGTCGTGATATGAACTTTCTGGTCATTTTGTTTCCGATGTGAATTTACCAATCTTCTGTAGACATAAGGGGATAGTGCCACATCGGCTTCAGTTTTAAGTAGCCCAGTAGTTGCTGAGAAAAGCACACTAAAAATATTCAACCCTAGTGACCTTTGCTCAAGGTTACTAAATAACCTTGAAAATAAGCTTTCATAAGAGTTGAACTTGACTGTATTTCCATATCACAGACTAATACGAGCCGAGGTCCAGCAGTCTTGAACTCTCGTAAGGGATAGTATAGACTCGCAGTCTGACCTGTCACTGGCCCACAGTGATGGTTCTGGCTGCCCAGTATCAAAGCACAAAAGCTTATAGCCCAGGTTATATGGGTGATATTGTCCCTTCTTTGGTTGTCCGTATATATCAGCAGTCCGACCTATCACTGACTTGCGATGAGTTGTCAGACTGCCCGGTGACAAGCACAGGAACTGGGTCACTGGCTTAATTAAAAAAAAAAATGTGAATTTCAGCAACAAAAAAAACAAAACTAAAAAAACAACAAAAAAACATCTTAATGAGACAGCCTTATGCTGCCAACAAAATGGAAAAGGGAAGAGAAAACAAGACCCGAGACATAGTTATGCTTAACAAAATTTAATGAAAAATAAATGACTTTAAAAAACTATGACAATTTTTCTGATACATCTAAATTTTTGACTGACCGGAACGAGCAACAGAGACGAGAGAATAATTACACATGACTAGACTGATCGTAAAATGACCTTACAAAACTGAAAAGACGATAAACGGCAGTGATTACACGTGAGTAAATGAGCATATCGTAAATAATGAGGAAAATGTACAAATGACAGAAATATGCATTAAATTTAATTCTTCCCAGTTATGACATTATTACAATCCCGATTACTAATGCAGTTCCTTTACATTTGTATCTGAACCTAAATGTCTGCCCTAAGTGCAACAAAACCTAATAAAAATATATATATATATATAAAAAAAAAAAGATGAGTAAAAAAAAAAATGTCTAAAATGCAGAAAGATAATGCAAAATTTTCTAATTTAACTTTAATCTTGAAACTTATCAAAATTTGGAAAATAAGCCAAAATAATGCGAACCCGTGAAAAGTGAAATGTACCCCAAGTCTGATGCAGGAGCTCGTTTATATAATTCCCGTATCCCACATCCCGCAACCCTCAACCAACAAGCCGTCTTGAAATGCCAAATAGCGAAAAATCAAATTGGCTTCATGCAAGGACAATTGTGACACAAAATTGGTACGATTCCATTGAGGTTTTCTTCATTCAACATTTTGCAACTCAATGCAAGAATCATTTTGACACACATTTGATAAAAATCCATGTCAACGTTTATTGAGACATTGTCAATTTCATGTTTTGTACTATTTTTAGTAATGGCAGATGGCCGCCATCTTTGAATGCCTAATTGCAAAAACATGAAATTGGTTTCATGCAAGGATCATTGTGATACAAAATTGGTACGATTCCATCGAGATTTTCTTTCACATTTTGCTATTTTTAGTAATGGAAGCCATCTTGACACAAATTTGATCAATATGCCAAATAGCAAAAAAAAAAAAAAAAAAAAAAAATCAAATTGGCTTCATGCAAGGACCATTGTGACACAAAACTGGTACGATTCCATTGAGGTTTTCTTCATTTCACATTTTGCTATTTTTAGTAAGCCATCTTCACTGGTCTACTTTTATTTAATTTTGAAACGACTCAATGCAAGAATCATTTTGACACAAATTTGGTCAAAATCCACTCAGCGGTTATAGAGATATTGTGATTTTCATGTTTTGTGCTATTTTTGGTAAAGGCAGATAGCGGCTATCTTTGAATGGCAAACTGCCAAAAATCACAATGGCTTCATGAAAGAAACATTCTGGCACAAACCTGGATCAATTTCAATTAAGGGTTCTTGAGATATTGTCATTTTCATGTTTATGCTATTTTTAGTAACAGCCCCTGGGGACCACCTTGGATAGTCCATTTGCATAAATTTGAAAAAAGTTAAATTCAGGGACCATGGCATTCTGATCAAATCTGACCAAAATACATTCATGTTTTCTAGATATTGGCATCTAAGCAAACTTCGACTGTCAATACTAAGTAGGTCACTGCGACCTTAATCTACTGCTGACTTTTTTTTTTATATTTTATAATTTTGAATACCAAGGTCCCACCGATGTTCCATGCAAATTTTTAACCAATTATACTTATTGGTTGTGAAGAAGAAGTTGATTTTGTTGTTTTTGCTATTTTCAGTAACAGCGGCCATCCTGGATTCTCGATCTAACCCAATTTTACAATTCTGAAACCCTGCAGTCTGATCATGCTTCACGTGAAATTTGACAACAATTGGTTCAGTGGCTTTCGAGAAGAAGTTGTTTGAAGTTGTTTAAATCAGTTATTTTAAGACAAAGGAATTTGAGCAAAATTACTCTTGTAAACAGAAAGTTGGTCACTGTGACAAAACGCCGCTACAGATTTTTTTCACTTTTTACACATTCATTTTTTGAATTCATATGTTCGATTGATGTTTTATGCCAAAATTCAGCCAAATATACCCAGTGGTTCTGGATAAGTTGATTTTGCTATTTTGCTATTTTTAGTAACAGCGGCCATCTTGGATATTCGACCTGACCCAATTTTATAATTCTGAGACCCTGGAGTTAGGTCATGCTCCTTGTGAAATTTGAGAACTGTAGGTCCAGTGGTTTTATAGAAGAAGATGTTTGAATTAAGTTGTTTTCAATTGTTAACGGACGACGAACGACGCACGCCGCACGCCCGACACATTGGTATGACAATAGCTCACTATGGCCCTTTGGGCCAGGTGAGCTAAAAAGATGCATGATTCCGCCATCCCAAACCAAAGATGCTGAGGGGTCACATGATCCCATAGACTCAGGAATGTGGGAAGATGTTCCCGCAAGAAAGCCGATGTCGGCCATCTTGAATTTTATGAAAAATCAGAGGGTCGCCCACTTTAAATGCAAATATTTCAATAATCTGTAATTAAACTTACGATGAAACTCATATGAAATTAACCCCCATTGAATTTACTATCTGACTCGTACATCAAATAAAATTTATAGAAATCTGTACTGAGAGAAAGACCACTGCAGACAGGGACTGCTAACTTTGACAGTTGTTTGTTTTGACGGTTACTAGCTATGGTAGACTATGTACTCAATACACACTCCCAGTTCAACACATGAATAATCAATGAACACAAAATGGAGGTCACTAGCTTCAAACACTCTGCTCTCATACAGGTTCTACAGAAATACAATGTCATTGAAATACCGCAATTACTTAGATGACAAATTGAGAGGTAGGTTGTCTATTTACAAATGCGATGACTGTCAAAACATTGAAATGAGAATGAAAGCAACAATTATGGTGTTGGTCGGTAAAATTGAAAACAGCTGATTTTCAGCAACATGTTGGATGACCAATCCACAGACAGATTTAGGCTAAAACGGGGTCACTACACTACCCCCTCCTAGGGTCGTTGGTTCCGTCCAACGACCCAAAATATTGGCCAGAAATGACCAGTTTTCTCAGCAAGCTTAACTAAATCTGATGTCGTTAGATCCTGGAAACGGCACCAAACACAATAACAGGCACGTGTCAAATATTAAGATGAAATAAACATGTAAATACTGAACATGAAAACAGTTAAGTGCCAGATAGTGAGAGGGAACTGCTATCAATTCACTCGGAACCTGATGCTCGCCACACAACTGATGCATGCAAACTGAACATGTAGATACAACAAACAAATTCGTAATACAATCCTATGGTGAAGCATGAACGTTCTCATATGCCTATAAATATAGGTTATAAACTGAAAGATCAGTATGCTAATTTATCGAACAAGGCTGTGCTTCTATATCTCAAACATCATCACAATAAGCAAATATTTCAGCTTACAAAAAACTTATTATTATGGAATCTTTACTCATCATCCTACAATAAATGAATTTATAATATTACTAAGAAGGAAATCACGCGCATCAAGGTATATGTATTACCTCAAATAAGCACTTGTTAAACAATTTAACATAGGGAAAGCATTGGCAGAAATATGTAAACATAAAACCGTCAAGTGATTTAACAATGCAATTCATCCCTAATATTAAACAATAAGTTAATTATAAAATCTTAAATATGAAGAAGTTCTGGGTGTATAACCAACTGAAAGCAAAATGCTTTGTATTATATGAACATATACCATTTACATACTCAAACAACCCAACGAAAAAAGTAAAACGACAGGCAAAGATCAGGAATTTAAACAACCAAACCCGCAACAAGTAAGCCTTACATGCTTTTGACCAAACCATTATAATTACAATAGGTTTTGTTCTACCTTTAATCCTCTCACTCTGACACTTTCATTCCCCAGTGACCTCTCACTCCAGCTCGCTCACTCTTTCTATCTTCTTATATTTAAAGCTCTGTTTCCAGATGATGTATCATAATAGAGTTTATTCTTTCCTCTTGTTCTTCCTGGCGTTGTCTCCTTATCATTGGTCCCTAACACAGATGGTACTGACGGCTTTCTTTCTTTTCCTTTGTGCTTCTCTTCTCTCTCCTTCGCTCATCCCTTGCAATTCTATCCATCTCCCATCTTTTCTCCTCCCACTTCCTTTCCTCCTTTTTCTCACGTTTCCTCTCCATCTGCCGCGTCTGATCAGATTCCTGCCGCCGTTCTTCCTTCTTTCTTTCCTCTCTTCTGTGGTCTTAAGCATATCTTCCAGTTGAAATACCGCACCCGTTAACCTCTTCATTGCTGTTGTGGTTTCAGTCAAGGCCTCTGTCTTTCATTCTCCATCAGGTCTTGCAACACCGAGACTAGGCTGTTCACAGCTACTAGGCTTATGCTCACAGTAGTTTCTTATGCCTTATCTTTTCACCTCTTCACTCTGGGAGCATCCACACCTGGAGAGGGCCTTTTGTTGCTTGATGACAGCGCCAATGATTCAGGCGCCAGGATCTGTGAAAGTATATTTTCCTCCTGTTCCTTCCCAGTCAGCATTCTACGTAAATATATATTGGGCCTTCATCGGCCCGTCAGGGTAGTTGACGGGCCGATGACGGCCCGATGTAGATTTACGTAGAATGCTAGCTGGGTTGCCTCTTAATGTGTTGCGGTTCCTTTTAGTGCTTCTAACTGACATGCCAAGCTGGGTACAGGCCCTTCTTCACTGTCTTCGGCCTCTTGGTGCCTGTCGGGTCTCATTTGGTCATCTTGGAGTCGATTCTATCCCTTCAGAGACTTTCATGGGGGACTGAGCTGGAGCTGAGACTGAAGCAAGGACCACCAAGTGAGTGTTTTTTTGTTTTTTGTTTTTTTTTATTTGGGTTTTAACGGCCCTTTCAAGAATATTTCACTTATATCGAGCCGATCGTTCACCGAAGGTGGGCGAAAACCGGAGTACCCGGAGAAAAACCAATCCGTAAGCAGAACTTGGCTTTCCCACATATGTCCAGAGCTAGGCTCGAACCACAGCGGTGAGAAGCCCAATGGATTAAGAGTCAACTCTCTTATCCATTAGGCTACGGGGGCCCGCACCAAGTGAGTGTCCAAGGTAGGGTTCTGCTGCTGGTATTTGACCCTCTGAATCGGATTAGGCTCCTGGATTCTTCTTTTCGTGTCAGTCTGTTCAGTGGTAGAGGCTGCCGCGGCGATATTACTTTTCTCCTGTTGGCTCAGCGAGTCAAAAGTCTATGGGATGGTTGGCTTCACATCAGATCAAGAGACTGGTCCTGTTCAGAAGATGCTACACTAGCATCCAGGTCCAGGGGCCGCCAAAAATCTTCTGAATCAGGGGAGGAGAGCGTGGTTGCTTCAGTCGAGCTGGGTTGTTTAACATGTTGCCATCCCGAGTGGAAAGCTGCGGGGCGAACAATTTTCGAGTGGACAGACATGTTTTTGCTGAATCAAGGTAGCAATCAAAAAACGCTTGCGTAAACCACAGACAAAGTTTTTACAATAAAGCTTTTCAGTGATACAGATTAATGACCAGTTACTGGCAGTTGTATGTGTAATGAATTTTGGCACCGCAAAAGTTCAATAACCGATTGAACAAAACAGTCCGAAAGTCTCGAAATGGAACGCATGTGCGAAATAGGAACTGAACGGCGCGAAATGAGAAAAATCCACCGTGCGATTTTTTTTCTCATCACTCCAGGGATTTTTATGCGATTTCTTGCAAAAAAAAAAAAAAATGCAAGAATATCGCGAAATCGTGCCAGAAAATGATCCCTGCTAACACTTATGAGAGGAGGCTTTGTCATGTAAAAGGCGTTGTCATGTCGTTTCTAATTGTAAAACTCTTTCACTTTCTTCAGAACAGAATATTTGTAGAATCGGCCAGTGACTGTATGACCAGATGGACAAGGCACTTGAACGACTGGCCCACTTGAATTAAAGCAAACTGCGTAAATCTTTTTTCGAACTTATGGTTCTCTTGGCAATACATGTGTGTTTTTTATCTTTTCGCTTCCATTGCTTATTATCAGCCCTTCTTTGTGGCTCGAACATGTGCACCCAGGTTCCATCACCTGTTAGCAAGTTAGAAATAACCCGACTATTACAGCCTTTGTATGTTTTTAAAAGTTCCCAAGCACATTTAAGGCGTATCGTTTGCTCCTCAGCGAGCAAATGAGGTACCCACCTAGCGCAAACCTTTCTCAGGTCCAAACGTTTTTTTCAGAATTGTTTGCACACTGCCTTCTGATATGCCAATACAACTAGCTATATCTTTGACAGACAATCCCGCATCCTGTTCGACCACAATCTTTACACCAGCGATTGTAGCCTTGGTAACAAATGTTTTAGGCCTTCCAGGACGGGTATCATCTTCAACAGAAAATTTCCCAGCTTTAAAAGCTTTAAGCCACCTAAAAACTGTGCGCATTGAAATGGTCTCAGGTCCATATATACCATATGATTCATTAATTTCTGCTTTGGATCTATATTATTAATATAGATTCAAAGCAGATATTTAATGAATCATGTGGTATATATTTAAGCCTAATGCGGCACTTAATATAGCTACGAATTTCAATCTTCTGGTCCATGTTCCAATGTAACAAGTAAATTGGGCAGTGTATATGACAGCATCTATTTCAATTTGAAATAACTCGGTCAGTTGGAAAGCAATTTGCACGAAATAAACGGGTATCGTTAGCTATTCAACACACCATTCAAGTGCAGTGAAGCATTTTAAAATATACCTGAGATAGACAAAGAAAGCCTATTAGTGACAGAACCTTTTGCACGACCCTCGTACTAGAAAATTAGTTTTAGCCTTAAGATGTCATTTGGAAGGAGTGATTTTTGGCCTACATCTTGTCAATCACCTTGACCTTCATTCTGTGGGAAATATTACAATGATGTAGTTACAAAATACAACTTAGGAAGTAACTTCAACTATTTTATCATATCACTGCATTTTTATTGTATTCTAAAAATAAAAATGTGAAAATAATAACAAGTTATTGAATGTAGGTCAAGGTCACACCAATAATGCATACACATGTAATTATAATGCATCATTTAATGCAGCTTTCTGTGATCTGAGTAATGAAACAGCTGACTTAGCTCTTAGGAGAAGAAAATGCACTCGGTCTGGTCAGATTCAGGATACGTTCAAAAGTAGGTCACAGTTGCTAAGACATTAAGGGTATGAAAGAAACTGAAGCAAGTATTCAAAGACAGCATGTAATTATGACATTCTACTCAAAACATCACTTTTAAATTATCTAAAATGGTGTAAAATATTAATAATGAACACATCAAACAAAACTTGCTAAATAGGTAAAGTCATTGACAAGATGTAGGTCAAGGTCATTAACAAGGTGAAGTTCAAGGTCCACTCCTTCTCTCCTCTATGCAGAAAACTAATTTTATAGTACGTCTTACCTGACTTGTTGGCATATATTTCAATAAGAAAGTAAGCTATCCAATTTCAAAACTCATGTTTAGCAGACCTTGAAAGGTAGGTCATTATCACTAGTTAAGTATTCAAACATTTCCTGTTCAAGAGGAGTTTATCTGAACTCTATATTGTAACTTTAAATCAAAATGTTCACAAAAGGCGAAAAATATGTTGTTGTTTTTTGTTGTTTTTTTTCAGTGAAATCTGTTCACTGGACCGTGAAAATAAGGTCAAATTCATATTCCCGAAAGAATCAATGAGTTAACATTGGGAATATTTAATAACGCAAATGGCATACTTCTGGCAATAGCAGTGGCTTAGAAATCTCAAAATAAGTTCAATTTGTAATACAAAACATCCTCAAAAATACAGTGGTCAATATGATGAGATAAAACTACTTATAAAAGCTATTTCTGTAATTGCAAAGGTGCTTAGATATCAACTTAGATATCATTCTGTCTGTTTATGTAAAATTTTGCATGTCTAAAGACTTTTTGCAATGATTTAAAGCAGTATTTAGGTCTCTACCCCTTATCATACATAGTTACCCTAGCCATTTCTAATTGTCTGTATCTCAGAAAATAGGGCTTTCTGCAGGAAGTCCTGTATAACGAGATAAAGTAGACATGTTGGACTATACATTAGGCAAAATAAAAATAAAAAAAAAATTAGTTGTATGCAGAAATAGGCCAATCTTGATACCCACTACCCTTACATAGATTTCTATGTCTGTGACCTTGACCTTGAGTCAGCAGCATCCAGATAATGTCAACAAATCAGTTTCAACCTAAAAGTCAGCCTAATAACATATAGCGGAAGGCTCCACACAAGTACAGACAAGAGCTGTCGTAGGACAGCGTAGCTCGCCTGCTGGGTACATTTTATATTGTAACATTTTTATCATTAAGAAAATCAAAATGAAATAATCTATGAAATAATTTTCAAGTTACATGGCGAAATCATTCAACCATATAATATAGGTCACAATGACCTAGATGTATTTGTATGTAAATCATTTTGTCACATAGATATAATAATACAGGTATGACAATTCTCCATGAAATAGTAATAAAAATAAAAGGCAAAATCACTGAAGCATGAAATATAGGTCATAATGACCTAGATATAGTAAGTGGTCATTCATTGGGTCACATGGAACTAATATCCCAGGTGTGACATTTATCCAACAAATAGTATTCAAGATATAAGGCAAAATCACTGAACCATGAAATATAGGTCACACCAACAGAGATATATTTTGACGTCAATAATCGGGTCACAAGGAACTAATATCCTAGGTGTGACATTTATCCAACAAATAGTATTCAAGATATAAGGCAAAATCACTGAACCATGAAATATAGGTCACAATGACCTAGATATAGTAAGTGGTCATTCATTGGGTCACATGGAAGTAATATCCCAGGTGTGACATTTATCCAACAAATAGTATTCAAGATATAAGGCAAAATCACTGAACCATGAAATATAGGTCACAATGACCTAGATATAGTAAGTGGTCATTCATTGGGTCACACGGAACTAATATCCCAGGTGTGACATTTATCCAACAAATAGTATTCAAGATATAAGGCAAAATCACTGAACCATGAAATATAGGTCACAATGACCTAGATATAGTAAGTGGTCATTCATTGGGTCACATGGAAGTAATATCCCAGGTGTGACATTTATCCAACAAATAGTATTCAAGATATAAGGCAAAATCACTGAACCATGAAATATAGGTCACAATGACCTAGATATAGTAAGTGGTCATTCATTGGGTCACATGGAAGTAATATCCCAGGTGTGACATTTATCCAACAAATAGTATTCAAGATATAAGGCAAAATCACTGAACCGTGAAATCTAGGTGACCTGGACCGTAAAATGTAGGTCACCATGACCTTCACTCTCTTACACTTAAATCAATGTCACATAGTTAGCTGATGTATAACCAGTTGTGTCTATAACCTGTAGGCATATAAGATTTTACAAATGTGTCCTAGATTTTGACCCCTAGCCCCACCCCAAGGCCCACCCTGAGGTATGAACCCAGGGGTATGTTCTTTTGGAATCTCAGAAGACTCGTCCAGGTACCCAAATTCTAAATATGAATGCTCTATGAGGAGTGAAAGTCAAGATATAAGAATTTGAAAAACTTTAACACAGTATTACAAAGGTGTCCTAGATTCTGACCCCTAGCCCCACCCAGGGACATGAACCAAGGGGTTTATTCTCTTGGAATCTCAGAAGATTCTCCAAGGTACCTAAGTTCCAAATTCGATGCCTTTGTGAGGAGTGACTGTTGAGATATAAGCATTTGAAAAACTTTAACGCAGTGTGACGGGAACGGGAACGCAAACGCAAACGTGGACGACGGGGTGACTACAATAGCTCTCCTTGTACTTCGTACAGGCGAGCTAAAAATAGAAGTAAAATGTACAACTTAACACAAACTTTAAATGGTAAGAGGGCGTGTCAATAAATAACCAGCCAATCCCATTTCCGATGGACCGAGACGGTCACGATTTTCATGCTCTGTTTCAATATATGTTTTATACATGAGTACAAAATTGCACACCTATCGAGTCATTCTTTAATAAGATATTGAATGTCAAACATGGCTTGTGATGCAAAGGCATACTTTTCATCTGAAGTTGAGTACCTTGCTGTAATTCGGTACTTGTATTCAAAATGTAAAACAGGCAAGGAAATACACGGCGAGTTAGCCGATGTCTATGGTTCTTCTGCACCATCTTATGCTCAGGTTAAATTCTCGGTAGGGAAATTCAAACGCGGTAGAACGTCTTTAGAAGATGAAGCCAGGTCCAGACACCCCCAGGTCTAGATGCCCATTGGATGCTACTGACGAAGAAATGTGTAAGAAAGTTCGGGATCTGGTATACTCTTATAGGCTAATTCAGGTGGAAGAAATAGCGCAGGCATTAGGCATTTCACATGGTAGCGTTTTAACAATCTTACATGATCGTTTAGGTATGTCCAAGCTAACAGCCCGTTGGGTCCCCAATTCCCTTAGCGGTGAGCAAATGGCAATCAGAGCACCAGTATGCAGCGCCTTGTTGAAGCGTTTTAGCTCAAAAGATGATTTTCGAAAAAGAAGAGGTGGATCTCAACCGGAAATAAGTTAGGCTGGTTACTTTTTGACTCACCCTCGTATATTAACTTCTAAGTCTGTGACCCTGACCTTACTTCAGCAGCTGCAGCCAGATGTTGCAAAGTAATACGTATCTATCCTGTACTATCACAAAGCATGTAAACTAGTTCCTGTTAAGGTTTTTAGAAAAGCAGAGTAAAAGCAGAAAGTTAACACAAAACGTTCACACAGCTATTGTCACATATTTCTAAGTCTGTGACCTTGACCTTAGGTCAGCGGCAGCATCTAGATGATGCAAACTAATTAGCATTCATCCTCTGTTAAGATACTAAGTATCTATTAACAAGTTCCAGTTAACGAAAGCAAAGGAAAACACTTAACACAAAACTTAAAAACAAATGTTAACTTGTGTACAGATGAACAAATGAACCAGCAGAGAGACAGATGAATGCAAGGAAAGATAACTATATACCCCTGGAAATTCTTTGTATTCTGTAAGGCGGTGGGAGGTGAAGAGGGGTATAAAAGTTAGGGGATAACTGTTCTAAAAATTGTCATCTGGAGAGGTAAATCATGTTTTATAGTCTCAAATTTCGTTTTACAGTTATTCCCAGTCTAATGCACTTTTATAAATTTCATCGAATATCAACGTGTACTACTTTGCAATAAAGCAAGCATTTTCAGCAATTTATAACCAGACGTCAGCCAATGAGAAGACTTTTCATAATTAAAATGGGTTTCTGACGGTATATCACAGGATGTTATCCAATCAGATATCACGTTTTATTCATAGGTGCCTTAGAATCCTCTTTTTTTTGCGCTGTATTTGACAATCACATCGCTTTCTATATCTGAACACATTTCTACCAGATTTAAATAAGAACAAGTCTTGTTTTTACCTCCTTGCCAAATGTTTAACTTACCTAAACTACAGTCATCATAGCGTCCATACTCTCCAATAGGCTCACCACAGCAGCTGCAGGTATCATTTTTGAATTTGGAAAACATATCTAATCTGTACTGCTGATTCAATGACAGCTCTTTTAAAAGATGATGGACTAAGCTTATATACCAGGCTGTTTCTCTTTTCTTGTCTTGATTGCATAGCTTCCTAGCCAACTTTTCTCCAATATCTGAAAACAGTATGTAAAAGGTATATAATTATAGTTTTAATTTGTGTTAAAGCTCAACTGAGCCAAAGGTTTGTAGCTGAGCATAGAGAATATGTAAGCATCCATCGTTCATCTGTCATCCACCTGTCCAAAGTCAACTTTTTCGAACGTCATTTCCTCTGAGGCCAGTAGGCCAATCTTGATCAAATTTTATCAATATGTCACCCCTTACCTGTAGCTGGGAACGGGGCATAAATATAACAAAAACCCCATCAAAGGAGATGGCAAATCCCCCAACCGAAGGTAGCATGGTCCTGAGTAAACTTAGCAAATAGCATGCTCTTAAAAACAAAGACTTGTCATCCTCGTATGCTTTATATTGACAGTACCTGTTTAACACAAGAATTCCGCGGAAGGCGTCATCGCACCTGCTGGGGCAAAAGTCACAGGAGCCACAATCAGAACTGTTTATTAAATAATTTTATTTCATTCTTAGCAGTGCTTAGTTGGAAAACTGGGTTGAAAAAAACTGCAGACAAAGTGCCTAGTGGGGCACATATATTCCAGGCCAGTGCCATTCCCTCTAATGGCTATATCTTCAGCACTGACTTTTCTTATTATACAGCCCAATGATAATGGAATGTCGACGTAAAATGTGTAAAAGACTGGAGCGTGAAATATAGGTCAAGGTCACGGGTCAAGGTACCTGCTAATTCAGTACATCAAGGAGAAGCACTATGCAAGGTATGGTGGGTGTAGGCCTTATGTTTGAGGAGTTATCAAACATCAATGTAAAATGTGCCAAATACAGGTCAAGGTCACCAGGTCAAGTTACCTGCCAAGGAAGAGCAATGAGGTGAAGCACTATGCAAGGTTTAGTGGTTGTGGGTCTTATATTTGAGGAGATACCGAACATCAACGTAAAATGTGTCAAAGTCACTGGAGTGCAAAATATAGGTCAAGGTCACCAGGTCAAGGTACCTGCCGAGTCAGTACATCGAGAAGAAGCACTATATAAGGTTTGGTGGTTGAAGGCCTTACAGTTAAGGACATATGGAAGGGCAACATAAAAAGGTGTAAAAGTCAATGGAGCACGAAATATAGGTCAAGGTCACCCAGTCAAGGTACCTGCGGAGTCCGTACATTGAGGACAAGCACTATGCAAGGTTTGATGGTTGTAGGTCTTACAGTTGAGGAGATATTGAACGTCGACGTAAAATGTGTAAAAGGCACTAGAGCGCAAAATATAGGTCAAGGTCACTGGGTCAAGATACCTGCCGAGTCAGTACATCTAGGAGAAGCACTATGCAAGGTTTGGTGGCTAGAGGTCTTACACTTGAGGAGATCTTGAGCGTTGACGTAAATTATGTCAAAGTCAGTGCAGCCAAAATAAAGGTCCAGGTCACCAGGTCAAGGTATCTGCCAAGGAAGAACAATGAGGTGAAGCACTATGCAAGGTTTAGTGGTTGTGGGTCTTATATTTGAGGAGATACCGAACATCAACGTAAAATGTGTCAAAGTCACTGGAGTGCAAAATATAGGTCAAGGTCACCAGGTCAAGGTACCTGCCGAGTCAGTACATCGAGAAGAAGCACTATATAAGGTTTGGTGGTTGAAGGCCTTACAGTTAAGTACATATGGAAGGGCAACATAAAAGGTGTAAAAGTCAATGGAGCACGAAATATAGGTCAAGGTCACCCAGTCAAGGTACCTGCGGAGTCCGTACATTGAGAAGAAGCACTTTGCAAGGTTTGATGGTTGTAGGCCTTATAGTTGACAAGATATCGAATGTCGACGCAAAATGTGTCAAAGTCACTGAAGCGCAAAATAAAGGTCAAGGTCACTGGGTCAGGGTACCTGCCTAGTCAGTACGTCATCTAGGAGAAGCATTATGCAAGGTTTGGTAGTTGTACGCTTTATAGTTGAGAAGATCTGGAACATCAACGTAAATTGTGTCGAAGTCAATGGAGTGCAAAATATAGGTCAAGGTCACTGGGTCAATGTACCTGCCAAGTCAGGAGGTCAGGGAGATGTGTCATGCAAGGTATGATGGTTGTTGTAGAATTGTAGTTGATAAGAATACTAACTTTGACTTAAATGTCGAACTTCGGCATAAATGTTGAGATGAACGGAAGGACAAACGGACGGGTGAACGGAAAAGGGGATGCCTATATTGTATGTCGCAAAGTCAGGAGGTCAGGGAGATGTTTCATGCCAGGTTTGATGGTTGTTTAGTCTTGTAGTTGATTAGAATACTCACTCTGATATAAACGTGGAACTTCGACATAAATGTTGACAGGCGGACGGACAGACAAATGGACGTACAAACGGAAAAGCGGATGCCTATGTCACAAAGTCAGGAGGTCAGAGAGATGTTTCATGCAAGGTTTGATGGTTGTTTAGTCTTGTAGTTGATAAGAATACTAACTTTGACATAAATGTCGAACTTCGACATAACAGAACTGTTGACAGACGTATGGATGGACGAACGGACAGATGAATAGAAAAGTGGATGCCTATCTTGCAAAGTCAGGAGGTCAGGGAGATGTTTCATGCAAGGTTTGATGGTTGTTTAGTCTTGTAGTTGGAATACTATCTTTGACACAAATGTCAAACTTCGACATAAATGTTGACAGACGGACAGACGAAAGGAAAAGCGGACACCTATGTGGCAAAGTCAGGAGGTCAAGGAGATGTCTCATGCAAGGTTTGATGGTTGTTTAGTCTTGTAGTTATTATAATACTAACTTTGACATAAATGTTGAACTTCGACATAAATGCTGACAGACAGACAGACAGACGGACGGAAAGGCTGACGTCTATATCGCACCCTGCTACAAGCAGGTGCGACAAAAAAGAATGAAAATATATATATATATATATATTGTTACGACCGAGCACTCCTACCTTCGATTATCTGCCTTGGCAGAATACGCATAGCTTCTAATTATATATTCAATCTCTGACAACTGCGTCAGAGAGTCGACTCTTTGGCTCAGTGGTTAGAGCATTGGATTTTTAACCTGGAGGACCGGGTTCGATTCCCACGAAAGGGCGGAATATTTTTTCAGCTATGCTTCATTCCTGTGTTGCGACTTTCATGTCGTAAGATGGGGGCTCGTCCGGGATTGGACTTTATACGCCGAAAATTGCTTCACGTCATCATAAATGATGACTTTCTTGAAAAGGAGGAGTGTTACGACCGAGCACTCCTACCTTCGATTATCTGCCTTGGTAGAATACGCATAGCTTCTAATTATATATTCAATCTCTGACAACTGCGTCAGAGAGTCGACTCTTTGGCTCAGTGGTTAGAGCATTGGATTTTTAACCTGGAGGACCGGGTTCGATTCCCACGACAGGCGTGGAAAATTTTTTCAGCTATGCTTCATTCCTTTGTTGCGACTTTCATGTCGTAACAATATATATATATATATATATATATATATATTAGAGACATGAGCAAAGATATAATTCAATAATCATAAATACATACATGTAGCAACAGATAAGGCACTTTTTTCATCAGAAAAATCCTGATATCTTTCTTATTTCTCCACAAAAACATATGTTGTGGGTACTCATTAAAAGCAAATCAGCGAGGCGCTTCTAATGAGTACCCACAACATGTGTTTACGTTGAGAAATAAGAAAAATATAATGTCAATACCCCCTCTTATCTGCAGCTATGATAAATAACCATGATGTACATGTATGTATATTAATGCCTATAATACTAATACCCAGTTCTAAAATGATAAATTAACTTTGATTACCACAATACATCTAAATTAAGATATCAATAAAGGTTACAATGTACTTAAATAAAAGAAACGTCAATAAATGACTTTATTATTTGTTGCTGGTCAATAATTTATGAAACATCTATATATTTTTGCTGGCTGTCACCAGTGAACTTTCGCTGGAGACAGCCTGCTGTCTCCAGCAAACTTTCGCTGGTAACAGCAGGCTGTCAGTAGCCACTTCCTTTTTATTTTTCAAGTTTTGTGATTTTTTAAATGTTATCATCTTTTTTCAATGCCAGCTAACATATCTAGGGTTGAGCGCAAGACTATGGTAACTCAAACATATTTTTGAAACCCTTGTTTAGGGGCCACTTGGACCCCTTTGTAAACAATGCAAATTTAGCAAATTTAGCAATGGCACCTAAATTTTCATTGTTTACAGAAAGAAATGTAATCTTCATAACGCCTTCATGGTGAGGAGATTAGGTTTGGGGAAAAACAACCATCTGACTTACGTCAGTCTTGCGCTCAACCCTCGATATGCTAAACCTGCAAGAAAAAGTAGTCACATTTGGTTCCAGCTAACAAAATCTATAGATCAACATATTACCCAATATTGCCAAGTAACACCCTAGTAAAACTGGTTTTCCCAGTAATTCCCACAGGGATGGGCTTTACTCATAAAACCCGGGTTTTTGCCAACCCTGAGTATGATACACCTGAACCTATTACGCACACAATGAAAGACTCAGATCAGTCTACACATCTGCACAGTATTACATGTACATGTAGCTGTTTGCTACTTCGGTTTCTCGTTTCTTTAGATTGCTGATACAGGGACGAATCTGACAGCGCAGAATGACCTCAGGGTTGGCTGTGCGCACAAACCATACAGCACCTGTTCTCATGGCATGCTCATAAAATTGATGTTAAGTTAATTACTCCGCACAAAAACATATCCATCTATTTGCATTACAAGGATTTTCCAACGTATTCATGAGTCAGAGTGTTTCTTTTAAACCAACATACAAAGTAGGCTTAAAAATACCTATGTATCTGCTAATCTGACTTACATGTACACCACTTTTTCCCACGAAACACACTTTTTTTTTTTTTACCCTTTAGCATGAAATAAGAGTATTAAAAAGAGCCAGGACCATATTGCATTCTTACTAGAGTACTAGAGCTTTAGCTTTCGCTGTCACATCTCCCCATTTTTTAAACATTTAAGGCCATAATCAGACTGAGCAAATGCGCATGCTGATCTGGGTTGTCAGGTGAAGCTTATAGGCTTTTACTGACCAGTACGTTTCGGATTTTAAAACCCGGAAGAGTCCAAAGGGAAGCCGTAAGAATGCGTCTTTATGAAGACTTTATCCACACTTTCAGGCTCAAGTTCTGGCGAGCTGCGGTTACTTATACTTTTTTTAATTATAAAGACAATATAGGGGTGTAGTCTAAAGTGATACATCATTTTACGAAAGCAGTATAGTATTAGTTGACTGAATCTAATATCCAACAAGTGCACCGCCAGCGGGGCATTATACGCCCGTGGCAAGTAATAAGGTAGCATATAAACTGGCTCCTGTATAATTCAGTGCTCAGGATATAAACTGTAAGTGTAATAACAAAAAAAAATTTTAACTATTTTCATTGGGGCATACATGTAGCTCTGCTGATATTTGGTGAACTGTAACCTAAGGGTCCAAGCTGGCCCAGAAATTAAGGGAGAAGTGACTTCTCCCTTCCTGGGAAAATAGGGAGAAGTTTGCTGCATCTAGGAAGAAGTGCTTTCGGACGGAGGACACATGACAGAAGCATGGCTATATTACAAGAGCTCCTCCAAGCGGGGCATTATACGATGTAGCACATAAACTGGCTCCTGCATAATTCAGTGCTCCGGATATAAACTGTAAGTGGAATTACAAAAAATAAAAATAAAAAAATAAAAAAAATATTTCATTGAGGCATACACGTATCTCTGCTGAATTGCTGGTGAACTGTAACCTATGGGTCCAAGCTGGCCCAGAAATTAAGGGAGAAGTGACTTCTCCCACCTGGGAAAATAGGGAGAAGTTTGCTACTTCTAGGGAGAAGTGCTTTCTGACGGAAGACACACCACAGAAGTATGGCAATATCATAAGCTCATATGAGCTGATTTGTTTTTCCTATACTTCAATATCAGACCAAATAATAACAAAACAAAAATAAACAACCAAAAAAAATAAAAAAAAAAATGCTGCAAGAAATTTTTTTGTAAACCTTTAACTTGCTTAATACTGATTTTATTTTTGTTCTTCAAGGGAGCCAAATCAGAAGAGTATTAAAAAAAAATAAAAAAAAAAATTCAAAAAGAATTATGTATTTATAAAGATTTAATAATGGCAACCTTTCCTTGCAAATCTAATAAAAGAAGATGTTAAAAAAAAAAAAAAAAAAAAAAAAAATCAATATCTTGCCCATATGACCAAAACTTTAGTTATTTGCAAAAAATATATCTCTAGGCTATTATATAACAAAATTTGCACACTATTACCTCTGAACAATATGCTGCAAAAAGTTTACAAAAACTTTCAAAGGGGCACAAGTCTGCAAATATTTGGTGCACTGTAACCTCAAAATATTATGTGCTGCTCCACATCATCGTGCAACTATTTCTGAAGTTTCAGCTTGATCGGATGTAAACTGTAGGAAGATTAGCCGAAAACAAAAAAATTAATAGAAAATTATTTTCAAAGGAATTTAACTCTACTAATATTTGGTGGACTGTAACCTTGAAACAATATGCGCTGCTCCACATCATGGGCTAACTACAAATTAAGTTTCCACTTGATAGGATGTATACTGTAGGAAGATTTAGCCGGAAATGAAATGTTAACTGAAATTTTCAAAGGGGCATAACTCTGCTAATATTTGGTGGACTGTAACCTCGAAACAATATGCGCTGCTCCACATCATTATCTAAATATACATGAAGTTTCAGCCTGATTTGATGTAAA
The DNA here is from genome assembly GCA_964016985.1 of Anodontia alba. Classification (NCBI taxonomy): domain Eukaryota; kingdom Metazoa; phylum Mollusca; class Bivalvia; order Lucinida; family Lucinidae; genus Anodontia; species Anodontia alba. The sequence goes on from OZ024821.1 coordinate 16,731,594, forward strand.
TTGTAGGAGGATTTAGCCAGAAACGAAAAATTAATAGAAATTTTCAAAGGGGTATAAGTCTGCTAATATTTGGTGGACTGTAACCTTGAAACAATATGCACTGCTCCACATCATGGTTTAACTACAAATCAAAGTTCAGCTTGATTGGATGTAAACTGTAGGAGGAGTTAGCCAGAAACAAAAAGTCTACTGAAATTTTCAAAGGGGCATAACTCTGCTAATATTTGGTGGACTGTAACCTCCAAACAATATGTGCTGCTCCACATCATGGTCTAACCATATATGAAGTTTAAGCTTGATCGGATGTAAAATATATGAGGAGTTAATCGGAAATGAAGTTTACAGAAATTTTCTAAGGGGTATAACTCTGCAAATATTTGGTGGACTGTAACCTCAAAACAATATGCACTGTGCCACATCATGGTCTAACTATATAACAAGTTTCAGCTTGATCTGATGTAAACTGTAGGAGGAGTTAGCCGGAAACGAAAAAGTTTACAGATGGACGCCATACCCTGTAACATAATACATCCCGTTTTACAAACGGGCGTATAATAAGCTCATATGAGCCTTTGGCTGATTTGTTTTTCTTATACTTCAATATCGGACCAAACAATAACAAAACAAAAATAAACAACCGAAAAAAAAAAGTATTTAAAAAAAAAAAAAAAATCCAAAAAGAATTATGTTTATAAGTTTTGATATTAGTCAAGCTTCTTAATTCTGTATCATTTAATAAATGTACATGTATCTATAAAAATTTAATAATGGCAACATTCCTTGCAAATCTAATAAAAGAAGATGTAAAAAAAAAAAAATAAAAAAAAATAACTTGCCCACATGGCCATAACTTTTAGTCATTTGCAAAAAAATATACCTATTATAAAATAAAATTTGCACACTATTGCCTCTAAACAATATGCTGCTAAAAGTTTACAAAATCTTTCAAAGGGGCATAACCCTGCCAATATTTGGTGCACTGTAACCTCGAAATAATATGCTCTGCTCCACATCATCGTGTAACTATATATGAAGTTTCAGCTTGATCGGATGTAAACTGTAGGAGGATTTAGCCGAAAACAAAAAAAAATAATAGAAATTTTCAAAGGGGTTTAACTCTGCTAATATTTGGTGGATTGTAATCTTGAAATAATATGCGCTGCTCCACATCATGGTCTAACAAGAAATCAAGTTTCAGCTTGATTGGATGTAAATGGTAGGAGGAGTAAGCCGGAAACGAAAAGTTAACAGAAATTTTCCAAGGGGCATAACTCTGCCAAAATTTGGTGCACTGTAACCTCAAAATAACAGGAACTGCTCCACATCATCGTGTAACTATTTTATGAAGTTTCAGCTTGATCGGATGTAAACTGTAGGAGGATTTAGCCAGAAACGAAAAATGAATAAATTTTTCAAAGGGGTCTAACTCTGCTAATATTTGGTGGACTGTAACCCCGAAACAATATGCGCTTTTCCACATCATTTTCTAACTACAAATAAAGTTTGTAGTTAGCTTGATGCCCGGTCTGGTCATTCGATCTGGCGATCCCTTGCATGATAAGCAAACCCTCTACCATGTCGCTATTAACGCCAGCTTTTATAGCGATGTGATAGAGTGTTTGCATATCCATAAGGGCTCGCCAGTTCGATCCCCAGTCTGGTCAACAGTGATTAGCATTTTTTTCACCTGTTACATAAGTTTGGTATATTCACTGCACATCAATTTTCTCCCTGAGTGCATGTGGCTCAGAATCCCAGTTTAGATAAAGACTATAATTTTTAACCTCGCTGAACTACAATTAGAGCCAATCAAAAAATCTATATGCACTGTATTTAAAAATAACATCAACACGTGTGTTATATTTTACCAGCTGTAGGATGGTAGAAGGAACTTTCTTACATAAACCTAAAAAAAGCATTATTTTTTTTTAATTTTGGATTATACGAAGACGGGTATGTTATTATTTTTGTTGATTCCATATTTATGTGAAAGCAATGCGTCAGTAAGAAAAAAAATCAGTCAACAATATATCTTGTTGACTGCTTAGCATTTTGTCAATGTACTGGAGTCAAACATCAAAACGATGTGTCCATCGGGTATCATAATTTTGTTTTGACGGCTGACTTGTCGGAAAAACTACATGCCATGACCAGTTGTTGACCAACATACAAGTTAGCCAGTATCACAGCGTATAACTGTGCAGTGGCCAAATCAAAAGCGCCATCATTCTGTGCACCCAAACATCACTAGCAAACACGAAATTTGCGACAGAAGCTCTGAGAGTTTAACAGATACACGATATCCGATTATAATGCGATTTTCGACATCAGGACAGAAATTAATGTATTTTAGCTGTATCCTTCTCATGAACTCCGACAGTGGTCCGTTTTTTGTGTAAACCTTATCGCAAGCTGCTCAATCAGTGATTCTCCTGGTTTTGTCGCCCGTAAACTCGATGATTCCAAATCGATATACTCCGAATTAAGGCCAACTTCATGATGATTTGAACGTGAAATCTTTCAAACACATATTATCTTTTATGTATGATACCTGCCAGACTCTACATGTTTCGATTTTGTAAACCATGACCTCTTGTATTGTACCCATCAGTTCCAACTGACTGTACGACTGGCACCAACTGTACTGCATCAATAGCTCCATCTGAACTGAATTTGACTGTACCACTAGTGCTTATTGTTTAATCAACCTGGGTTCAAAATGTATTTTATTTTGTTTGAATAAGACAGATCCACTCTAAAGCCCTGAACACTCACTTCCATTGATTTCTTGTTAACAGTATGTCATAATGTGCACATTTATGCCTCATTTAGCTGGTACTAAATTTCTTGTAATATGCCCTGCAAACATTTTGAAAATGGGTCCACAAATAAAAACCAGAATTAATTTGGAATAGGGGTTTTGCATTGGCAGGGGAGATATTCCATGATCATAAAGTTCGATTATGACAACTTCTGTGGCTTAAATTGAGTGTTTTGAACCATGGTAAGTTTTATGCCGATTTCGGGTACCTTTGATAAAATACGAGATTTAAATTTTTATGCGAAAATAATTACTTCCCTTGCTAGCAATTTTACTATAGAAATTCACTATTCAAAAATATTTTTGGTCATAAAATCCTCATCTATCAACCGAATACCAAAATTTTTTTTGCGGCACCTGTTGCAAAAAATTTTGTGCTAAATACTGATATAAAATTTGTTTGTCATTTCTCAAAATAACTTGGAGTATTGTTTTTTTAAATCTTTTATCAGAGGTGAAAATGTTCACAGTAGTAATTTGTTAAGAGTGAACCATCACGAAAACATGCCTAAATATATATATATATAGTTTTGACCCCTTTAAACCCCTTTCTTTATATAGTTAAACTGGGGTTTACAGGGGTATACATTACTTTTCTTATTTCTGCTTATAAACATATAGATGGTACCCATTAGAACCGCCTTGCCAAGGCAGTTCTAACAAGTACCCACACTCTATGTTTTGAGCAGAAATATGAAAACTAACAGAATTTTTCATTTGAAAGTTTTTATTTTTTAATGGTGAAATTCTCAGTGTCTTTGAACAGGCATGTTTTCGTAATGGTATTGTGAGCCAAAATGAGTAACCCTCGTCTTAATTAATTAGTGTTATAATCCTGTGTAGACAGAGAGATGACAGACAGACAGACTTGTTTCTGCCAATATACTGTATGTGTTATCTTCAAATTGCAATGTACCAATAAAACGAAAATAGAATCACTTCCTTATTCCGGTAATAATCGTTTTCTGCCTAATGTTCAAGTGAAGTGTTAAATGGCATTTTTTACTAAGATTCTCCCTCATAGTAAAACTAACATAATTGGCGCTAGTCGGACAGCATGTTTTTGCAAGCAGGGCACAAGTCGTACAGTCAGTCGGAACTGATGGATACAATTCGAGAGGTCATGGATTACAAAATCGAAACATAGAGCCTGTCAGGTATCAAGCATAAAAGATAATATGTGTTTAAAAGACTTAATGTTTAAATAAGCATGAAGTTGGCCTTAATTTGGAGTATATCGACCTTGATACATCGAGTTGAAGAGCCACAAAACTAGGAAAATCACGGACTGAGCAGCACACGAGAGGTCTACACAAATAAAAAAAAAAAAAAAAATGGACCAGTCGTAGTTTGTGAGAAGGATACGGCTAAAAAACATTCATTTCTGCCCCTGATGTCGAAAATGCAGAAAACTGCATTTTAATCGGATTCTGTTGCTTTTTTATCTGTTTAAATCTTAGAGCTTCTGTAGCGAATTTCGTGTTCGCTTGTGATGTTTGGGTGTACAGAATGCTGGCGCTTCCCATAAGGCCACTGTACTGTTATACACTGTGAGAATGGGGGGTTGAGCCAGAATTGACTAAACGGTAGTATTTACAAACCATCAATTGTCAGAATGGTCCGTGCAAGTCTCAGTAATGCTAGCTTCATTTCTTTATTGTCTGGAACCTTTCCTGGATCTTCTAAATGCAGTTTAAGAATATTAACGCCCTTCTCAAACACACCAGCGAAGTTATATACTATTTTTCTCTCAGGCTCAGGCTGATTTTTATCGCAATTCCTTTCAAATTTAACAAAACATTTCTTAAATGGACAACACATTTCCGCGTTGCTCTTGGTTATTTTTATTAGACTATAGCCAAATAAAACACTGCCATCAAGTGCTAGCATTGCTTCACGTAGTAATGTTATCTTTTCTCTCGGAAGTTTAGGTATTACTATAGAGTCAGCCCCAAGTTTAATCTTTTTCGCAGGAGGTACCTCTTCTGCACCACTTTCCGCCATTGCGTTTGGTAACACGATAAACCGAATTCGCCGAAATTCACCGAAATCACCGTTGAAATCACCGAAATGACCGAAATAGATAGGAATAGGGTATGGAAATCACCGAAATCACCAATGTAGACTTGGGTAGGTTAGAGAAGTTACCGAAATCACTAATGTAGAGAGGGGTCTGGCATAAAAATTGCTGAAATCACAGATATACAGTGGGATTAAGAAATCACCGAAATCACCAAAATAGGGTATGGAAATCACCAATGTCACGGGAACAAGACAGATAGATAGATAGACACTTTTATTTCAACTTTAAGCAATACATGCTCCTGTGTTGTATGCATGATACAGAAAGAAATACAAATGGATTCAACGACATCAAACACATACCACTAAATAACACACTAGCAGTTGGGAGAAAACACATATTTTGAGATATCAAAATTCAAATATAATATGAAACTAGAACTGTGTCCACAGTACACGGATGCCCCCACTGTGGGGTACCTGACTATAAAACTGCAGAATTCTACGTGGTACAAATGCCTTAACCTGAGTCTAACAGAATCACGTACGTACGCACGTACATACGTATGTACGCACATTCGTACAGACAGACATACATTCGTGCGCACGTACCCACGTACGGAAAACCGAAAAACTATATGCCCCCGGCATCATCCGTTGCGGGGGCATAAAAATAATATTTAATGGTTACTATAATATAATGCTCTAGTTTTAAAGGCCTTTTCTGTGAAAATACATAAATTTAATATCAATTTCTTACTGTTTGATAGTATAAGTTCTTTCAGTTTCATCATATTTGGTCTATTCCAGAAATATCGCTTTATGTACTGTTTTCTAAGGTCCCTATATAAAACACATTCTAATAAAAAATGAAATTCATCTTCTAATTTATTACAAATATGACATTTTCTCTGATCTATTGGTGTTCTATTTGGTCGAGCCCATCTACCTACCTCAATCTCTAGTAAATGTGAAGATAATCTTAATTTACCAAGTGCTATTCTACACTTTTTTTACTTTAACTGTTTCTAGATATAGCTGAAAACTAAAATTTGAAGACAAAGAATAGAAAGTTGCTCTACTAGACTCTGAGATTCTGCTATTCCACTTCTGTACAAAATTGTCATTTAACCTTATTTTTAATTCTGCCAAAAAATTGTTCTTGTTACCAACACCCTAATTTTACCACACTTCAGGAAAACCTAATGTTGACAGTAAATCTCTAACTTTTGAAACCCAATTTATAGAATTTGGTCTATTTTCCAAATCAGTCACTAACATTTTATATGCATACTTGATATACATTCTTTGTTCACTTTCGAGTATTTTGAACCAATAATTAATCACAGAATATAAAATACTAGTTTGTAATGATACCCTACCCAGCTCATCATATATAAAATCATTTTGTGTAGATTTCTTTACCCCGAGCAATTTCTTGCAAAACTGTAAATGTACCCGCTCTTGTTGCACAGGCTTAGTGTTATATATAGGGTGTTCATTTATCTTAAGCATCATGTTTACTATGTTTCCATAAATAGCTCTATTTACTATGTTTCCAAAAATAACTTTCTAGAACAACATGTTTACAATAACATGATGTTTACGTCCTTGATTCTGGACTGCGTTGTTTTTGGAATGTCATGGAAGATTTAGAAGTTTCTTGATTGGAACTGGAAAATAAGAGATGCTTGTAGTAAATTCTTTTTCTAGAACCTTCTTTGATATTATATAAGGAGAAAAGATTTTCATCTGGGCATCTTTGTATACTTTCACTGGAAATTATTCTATACTGGATTACTTTACTATTTTATTCATTCTGGACTTAAATTCTGAATTCAGGAACATTAAATTGTGGGATCAGAAACTTATATTCAAAGGATTTGTTTTATAAATTCTCATGGATTATTTCAGAGGGACTTTGTGACATAAACTTGAAAGGTACAGTCTACTTACATTCTTTTGTTTTGAATCGTGTGTCTCATTTTTTTTGTGGAATAAATATTGTTAATAATTTAAAACTTGTTGCTGGTTTCACTTTCATTTCTTTCTCGTTACGCCTGGCTCGTAACATTAGAAAAACCCCACACTTCACTCCCATAACAAAGTATAGGCGTAATTAATTTATCAAATAATTCAAGTACATGCTTAGGTGATAGTTCAGTAAAATGATATAATAATTTAAATATTGCCTTTAAAGCTTGGCCAGATAAAAACAAAAAAAGGTAAGAGAAAAGTCCAGGGAGTGCCACAATCACAAATCGCAGCCCTTCCCAGACCCCAAGAGAAAGAGGAAAACCGACAATCCAAACAAGCACAAACCGAACAAACGTACGAAAAGCACTAAGACCAGCTCCCTCCTCCCCAAGTGAGGCAATCGCAGCACTAAAAGGACTGAAAAACACAAGAACAAAATGACACACGGAAAGACATACAACAAATCGCCTCGTAGAATAAACCACAAAGCAACAAAGAGTAAGACTCTCACCGGGACCACCGCCTTAGAACGGTCGGTAGAGCAAACCACCGGGGGGTTTAAAGCACTTTTACAGCTAGCTAACTTCACCCTGGGTCCCGATGCTACTCTTAATACAGAAATATATAAAAATTCGGTTCGCATAAAGGCTCCCAACTCAGTCAATGCATCAAAGCGAAAACATAAAAATCAAATTAATCACTATAATAAACAAAGACGAGTACTCATGGCTAATTCTACTGTATGCCAGAGTAAATGAAAACCAATAGTTGAACCACGGCGTGCCAAGCCAAAGACATATCGTCAAGCCCCAACCCACTGGTTATAGTTTTACGAAGAGGCCGTCATTGAGTCTGAGGCCCGAACCGCCGTCGTGCAATTAAAGAGTGAAGTATAGCCATCAAGTCTTATGAGTTTCATTAAAAGAACCTCCAGTTGAGAATGTTATCCCTAAATAAACAAACTTGCTTACAATTTCAACATTTTTTCAATCATATGTAAAATTCATATTTATTGGTAGACTGCCCACCTTTCTAAATACCATAATGTTTTTTTTTGTCAATATTAACTGTTAATTTCCATTTACTGCAATATTCAGATAAGATAGATAAACCATTCTGAAGACCTTCACTAGTATTTGAAAAAAAAAATGACAATATCATCAGCATACAATAAAAGATATAACTTCAACATACCTATATCAAAACCCCAGCCCCCTTCTGTATTAATTCATTTTCCAAATCATTAAGATACATACTAAATAAAAATGGAGATAAGCATTCCCCTTGCCTCACACCAAGGTGACTTGAAAAATCATTACTTAATTTATTATCATACTTGACTTTAGACTTAATATTTCTATACATTGACTGAATAACATCTAATATTTTCCCTCTTACACCACTTTGAATTAATTTATACCAAAGAACATCCCTTACTACAAAGTCAAAAGCCTTTTTTTAAAATCGATAAAAGCTGCATATAACTTTTTATTTTCATTTACACAATATGAAATCAGACTATTTAAAACAAGATGTTATCTAAAGTACTCATTCCTTTTCTAAAACCTGCCTGTGCCTCTACATATATATGATACATGTATTTTTCTGCCCAGTCATTTAAACGCGTGTTAAGAATACAAGTAAAAAGTTTACCTACCACACTTAATAAGGTTATGCCTTTATAGTTCTCTACATTCTCAATGCTTCCTTTCTTATGTAAAGGAATAATGAAACCATCTCCCCAAGAGTCAGGAAAATAACCTGTGTCAAAGATTTTATTAAATAATACATAAAAAGAATGTAAATAGCTATTGATACCATACTTAATAAATTCATTTATCAATAAATCAGGTCCATCGCTCTTTCCATTTTTTAAACATTGTACTGCTTTACGAATTTCAGGGACACTTATTTCTACATTAAGTTCATCAAACATTGCCCCTAACTCCCCTTTTATATATCTTTGATTATAATACAAAATATCTTCATCAGAATGGAAAAACCTGCTTTCAGGATTATTTATAGCCCTAAAATAATCTTCAAAATGTTGTGAATTTAAAGTTTTAGACACACCTACTGGACATAATTTTTTCAGTTATTTCCAATAATTCTTTGCATTGTCAAAACGGTGTTTTTCTAACATTTCAATCTGAGATTTTCTATGCTCATATCTACTCTGCCTTAATGTTTTCTTATACTCTGCCCTAGCCCTAACCATACTTTCTCGATAATCAATATTCTCCTTATCAAACCTATAATTATCCAAACATCTATAAAAAATACTTCTTTTCAGTTTACATGTCTCATTAAACCACACATGTTTTGTTTCAATAAATGACTCATCATTTTGCTTTTTTATAGTCCTTCTTCTAAACAAGGGGTTACAAATAGATTCGATAACTGACTGAAAATGGGTCACATTCGAATTTAATGCTTCATGAGACCTAATGGCTGAAATTTCCTCTGTTAAATCATTAATAGCACTTTTCATATCTTCTGACTGTAATGCAGACTGATATTCATCAACTAAATTACTATTCCATACATATCTATAATTTAACGAACCTCCAGATAAATCCTCACCATCCAAATTACTAGACAAATTTGACATTTTTATGGAAAATTGAAGTAAACAATGATCACTTAATATATTTGGGTCATCAACGCTAAAGGTACTAAATAAAGGAAATAATTCTTGAACAAGACAATTCCCCGACAAGACAGTTCCCCGACACGGCTTTTGGAGACAGTTAGTAGTATAGGCGCCTCTTTGGGGTGGCAGCCATCTTGGATGACGTCATCGGCGGCCATCTTGGATTATTTTTTTGAAACAGGGTTTTCCCGATCTATATTTAGACTTGGTTTTTTTTTTCAGATTTTATATTTAGAAATGACCGTATGATTTATTTTTAGAGATGACCTCATGGTTTGAAATAGTATGACTTGTATACTCAATCTAGGACTTGATCACGGACATTTGCGGTTCAGGTCCTAGTCGATAATCATCTTTTGTTTTAACAATACAGAAAAACTATGGTTGAAATAGTATGACTCAATCTAGGACTTGATCGCAGACATTGTGGGGTCAGGCATGCACGCACGTGCGCACGCACACTGAAATAATGTTAATATTTATTTACCTGTCTACGATATGAACACTTCGACATCCAAAGTCCGAATGACACGATTCAGGTTCTATATTTTGACCTATTAGTATAGAAAATAATCCCCTTTCAAGCAGCCACGATGTCTGGCTTTGACAGATGTTCCAACAATGGATGCAAATAATCCCCACTTAATAATTCAATAGGCTATTCAACTGCCATAAATTAATCTCCTTTGAAGCAGCCATGATGTCTGGCTTTGAACAAACATTGAACAATGGCCTATTCAAATGTAAAAAATAATCCCCTCTTAGTGGACGATAGGATTAATTTGAACAAAGACTGTGTTGACAATACCCTAACAATCTTGTCTAAACATGCTATTTTTAAGTTCAGTCGTTCTATTTTCATCAACCAATCAAATGAGAGGAAACAAATGATTGACCACGTGATGATAGTGAAGTCTATTTTTATAAACCAATCAAATGAGCTCAGACAAATAATTGACCACATGATGATGGTAAGTTCTAATTTTATCAACCAATCAGAATGTATCCCATAAGCCCTTTCATTTCCATAATGAAAATCAATTCCCGACCCTTCATATTATACATTTCATTGTATATCATCATCATGAGATTTACAGTGTCTAAACACACATTCGATAAGCATCTTATCAATCCTGAAAATTATCAGGATTCATCTGTATTTTTAATAAGCACCTTATGTTATCATGTATACGGACGTGTCTTAACAATCCAGACATAAGTTATAGCAGCAAAAAACAAAGGCTGTGCTTTGAAAAAGCAAGGGGAAGACTTTAAACATAATATTAATAGTTATATGTAAACTTACTTTGTTTATTATATTCACCGCTTGGTGAACATCCACTTCATATACATTCAATCTAGGAAGAATTTGTGGTTCTCTCATTAACCCGGCCTTCGTTTCACCATCTTCAAACACAAGCAAGTCTTCCTTGTCTACTGCCAGTTTTTGTTTCCCATAAATTATATTCACAGTTGTATTCCCAAAACTGTGGGGACCTTCTCCGCCATTTAACAACATTTGAAGTACTCGGCTCAAGGTTCGATATACAAACTCCAACATTTTTTTTTAATTAATAATTTTCTGCAAGTGTGTTCCTTTGTGTGTGAGTGACGAGAAAGAACAGTAGTAATTAATCATTTTAGGGGCCCCTGTAGGCATAAACATAACCAAAACGTGCCTTTATACATTTCAATAATACCTTTCTTAAACAAATAAGGAATATCTCTACTAAGCCTTTTTTGTTTACTGAATAAAAGTAGGGTTGGATGCTGTAAAATAATAAAGGAACGTTTTCCTCATGTTGTTCTCTTTAAATAAAAGCAACCTGTTCCAATATAGTTGTTTCCCAAGTAAATGCCTCTTAGCAACCCTTTTATTTGGAAAGCAATAACCGGATTAAAAAGGATTAACGTTTGGCTGAAATGCACCAAAATTTACAAAGTTATAGAGAAATTAGAGCTAAAGATAAGTTTCAATTTTAAAGGTATGATAATGAATATCTACATGTGTGTGCGTGCGTGTGTGTGTGCATGCGTGCGTGTGTGTGTGTGTGTGTGTGTGCATGCGTGCGTGTGTGTGCACTTTATTAGACATTGAAACACGTGAACAGCAAGGTTTAGGCATTGAAAAATATTCTTTTTTACAATAGTTATTTTTTAAACTGAGTACTAGAAATATCAACTGTTGTATCAAAATGGCATGTCTCAACACGTTTTAAAAATATCATGTGACTATAAATAGATGACTTGTTTTATCAAAATGGCATGTCTCAACACGTTTTAAAAATATCATGTGACTATAAATAGATGACTTAACTCGAGTTTCTTTAAATAATGACCAATCAGAATGAAGTATGACGTATGTTACTAACTGACCAATCAGAATATACGTCATGCTATATAAGTCGATGTTCCATTCCTTCTAGTCATATGTGTATTGATACTCACGAAGCTAACATGTCTCACTTCAGATGCAGATTTTGCCCAGGAAATGGTCGTTATGTCGAGGTGAAAGAGTGGAAAGGCGAGCTACGTGTCGATTTGAGAGAATGGGAAAATGATAAACCGACGAAAAAAGGAATCAGTCTCACTTTAATGCGATGGAAGAACTGGGTCGAGCAGATTGAATATGTGGACGAGGCCTTACGTGAGAAAAAGTCCTATGGAAGTCACCTGGGAGGGAACGTGTATTGTAACATAGCGGACAAGAGCGTGTGTGTGGACATCAGACAGTATTGGAAGCCCCAGACTGAAGTTATACCGACCAGAAAAGGGCTGTGTTTTAGACCTGGTGAATATAAGCGCTTGAAAGAACTATTGCCGGAGATAGGAGATGCGCTACCTGAGCTGAGCGCTGTGGTGCCTTGTTTTCTTCAAAGCGATCATCAAAACCAACTGGGAGCCATGCAGTGTCAAGAGTGTAATCCAAACGATTTCCAAAACTGGAGAGACACGTCTATGTGAAACATGTTTGGAATCATGTTTGTGACTATAGCTATGTTTGACGAGTTGTTGTTTTGGATGAGATGTCGGCAGTTACGAAGAGAAGCAAGGGAAGCTGCAGAACATTTGATAGAAGTGTTTGAGCGACAAGAACATTTATTTAGTGCTGTATTGTAAAATTGTATACGATATGTTGTTGTTGTAAGAATGTTTATATGTATTTAGATGCTCAAAATAAAGATGACTGACTGGAAGCAGTATTTATCTTCTTTGTACTTTAATCCAAAGTCCCCTACAAGCTATCTTGGCCCCGAGAAATTATATCAATTCGTAAAATCTGAGGGTAAATTTAAAATTGGCCGACACCGAATCCGAAAATGGTTACAAGACCAAGACTCTTATTCCCTAACCAGAGGGGCAAGGCGGAACTATACCCGGTCACGAGTCATAGTGGCAGGTATGGACAGTCAGTGGGACATAGACCTTATGGATATGGTGGATCTCGCCAAACAAAATGATGGTTACCAGTACGTGTTGGTTACCATTGATATTTTCTCTCGGTTTGCTCATTGTCAACCCATCAAAAGCAAAAAAAGGAGTCGATGTGGTCAAGGCCCTGCAGACAATACTCAAGGGAGCCCGACGCCCAAAAGTATTTAGATCAGACCGTGGCATGGAGTTCCGTGCGAGGGACGTGAATAAATATTTAAAAAGCCAGAATATTCACCATGTCTATGCTTTGAACACAGAGACCAAAACCAATTACGCAGAAAGACTTATTAAGACGCTGAAACATAAGCTATTTAGATACATGATGAAACGCAGGACACAACGCTATGTAGACGTTCTTCAAGATATGGTACAAAGTTATAATCACACCGTACATCGAAGTCTAGGCCAGGCACCCGCATCCATTACACAGGACACTGAAGGAGAAAGTAGACTACAACAATATTTGCTGAGAACTGTCAAATCGAAGAAAGCCACCATCAAATCAAAGAAGAAACCCACTGTCAAATCGAAGAAACCTGACAGATACAAGTTTAAACTCGGTCAAACTGTACGTCTGTCCCATGTGAGGAGTTTATTTGACAGGGAATACTCGCAAAAGTGGACGGGTGAGATATTTAAAATCAACACGCGTTACAGAAGAGAGGGTGTCCCTGTGTATACTGTCGTGTCCTGGGATGACGAGCCTGTGGACGGAACATTTTATGAACCGGAAATGCAAGCCATCCGTGTGGATGACTCAACAGAATATCACATTGAAGAGATATTAAAGAGACGTGTCCGCAACAAAAGAAAAGAAGTCCTTGTTCGATGGTTACACTGGCCCAAGAAATATGATAGCTGGATTCCGGAAGCAGAGGTCCAGGATTTTTCCTAGACCAATCAGATTGTAGCATTTATAACCACGTGACTTGGAGGACTTTAATACCACGAGAGAGATATGCAAACCTCATTTCCTGAGAAGACGGCATCATGAAAATAACTAACGTGGTTCACACTGCAGAATTATGTTGTCACATTGACTTAGGAGAACTATGCCGGAGCCTATGGAATGCTCGGTATGATCCTAAAACATTTCCTGGACTTATATGGCAACACAGAGTAATCGGCGGTAACTGCTTAGTGTTTCCCAATGGAAAAATCAACTGTAATGGAAGTGCATCTAGTGCAGAAGAGGGACGTCAGAGACTCCGAAGGTACGCCAGACAACTTCAGAAAATGGGGTTACCAGTGCGTCTCAAAGACGTCAGGATGGTGACAGCGTCTGCTAGCCACACTCTAAGTGCAGGATTAGACATACAGAAGTTGGCTAAAGAACGAACAATTGTGTATGAGCCAGAGTTGTTTCCCGCTCTAAATTTTAAAATGCATGGTGTCAACTTTTGCTGTTTCCATACGGGTAAAGTGGTGATCACGGGTATAAAAGGATCCCAGTACATAGACTACGTGGTATTACCGACACTCATCGAACTAGAACTCTATACGCGTAAGAAGCCATAATATCAAACAGAATATAATCATGGAACATTCAAAAGTCTTCCGGTCTATCCATTATTTAACTGCATTGGGAGATGCCACGCCTACTGATCGAAAAACGATGCTACAGAATGCCACGCGGCTGCAGATGTCAGCCATAAGAGAAGTTGCCAAGAGAATTATTAATGGAACAATTAATCCTCTAAGAAGGGATGCACGACTCTTTGATAGGAAAATATTAATGCTAAGAACATTGGCATCCCATACAGTCAGTTTCCAGAGAAGAAAGGCACTAGTCAATCGACATTCTTCGTACCTACCTTCCATGCTAAGAAGTGTTTACCTGATACAATCTATATTAGACGAAATACAAACAGCAACGGAAGCATAATGACAGACTTTTACGTCTACCTCAGCAGTAAAAACTCTTTAGATCTACGTAAGAACAACAACCCTTCAGATTTTTGGATCCAGTTCAACAAGACCTACACCTTGGATGGCCACTGGGTGTGCGCTCTCAAGCAGGTGACACTGACTAGTAATTTTACTCCAAGGGCCAAGAGACTGCATCTCTGTTGCGATATTGTGAAAGAATCATACGTAAGAAACAGAACTGTTCCGGTGTTGAGAAATATTGAGATTGAAAACCGATATAAAAAGATTAAGACAGACACCTTTGAAGACGACATTTACCTACCAGTGAATGTCTCACACTTGAGTTCCATCCGATTAATTATATTAGACGAGGAGCTACAACCTGTCACCTTTGATACCAACGACCTTCACTGCGTGTTACATTTCAAGCAACATGGGCTCTATCGAAGTGTACGATGTTAAGCTGCAAAAGTGGGTCCCATACATTCCAGACTACGATAAATGGTATCAACACTTTAAAGACTTGAGTGATGGGTATGTTCAACCAGATCACCTTGGTCGTTACGTGGTTGGCGTGGGCGAAAGAAACAGACAATTGAAAGAAACTGAGAGACCTGTTGTAAAATTGGTTACTCCAGTAGCTCAAGCTGTAGAGATGGCCAAATCCGAAATAGAACGTAAGAAGGAAGGTGGTAGTAGAAAACGTAAGAAGGAGACAATCTCGTCATTAACAAAACGTTTGAAACGGTACGCTTACAATCCGGAAGACCAAGTATAAACAAACATGGACAACTGTCATCAAGAAGGGTTATCATTGTTTACATTACCACCATCAGACACAGCTTTCCAGTCTAGAGAATGGATAGAGTATAGATCTTCGAATCAAGTCACTTCCAATTCGGTGATTGACTTTAATATTCCTCCACAGTCATCCGCTTACATAGACCTGAAACATAGCGTGTTAAACGTCAAACAACGTCTGACACAGGCTGATGGAAACCCTGTAAATGAAGACATAGTGGCTGGATTGATCAACCTACCATTACACACGATATTTCGACAAGTAGACTTGATGTTTCAACAGACCCCTTTGTCTAACATAGGAAGCAATTATGCCTACAAAAGTTACATAGATACCATTCTGAAAACCAATCGAGCAACTCAGGAAAATATACTCACCAGTCAGCTGTTCTATAAAGATAACGGAGAAAATCCAGACACAACTGATGCAAAGACGGGACCTAACTCGGGACTTTTCAATAGATTCATGTCTACCACAGGCGGTCAAATTGTTGACCTAGAAGGACCATTATTCCTTGACTTATTTCAACAACAAAGGTTGCTGGTGAACGGCGTCAGTATAGGACTGAAATTGTGGCCAAGTCTGGACGCCTTCCGACTGATGTCGGACAGTTTGAGTCCCAATGAAAAAGTCCAGATCGTCGATGTCAGATTCAAATTATGCATACAACGTTTAAACAATGGTGTATTAGTAGCTCACCAGAAGTTGTTTCAAAATCAACCAGCTGTCTATCCTTACTTACGATCAGAGATCAAGACTGCCTCCATAGCTCCAGGACAGTACGGGTTCAGTGCAGATGACATCTTTCAAGGTTTAGTTCCCAGTAAGCTTGTGGTAGGGCTAGTGTCGAGCGCCGCTTATACGGGTGATTATGCGAAATCCCCATTCAACTTTCAACCATTCGACTGCAGCTCAGTGGGCCTTTATGTCGATGGTCAGTCATACCCCGCCCAGCCTTTACAACCAAATTATGGTGTCAATCAGTTTGTGGACTGCTACAGGACTCTGACGCTGTTTAGGAAAGATATCAATGTGAGCAGAGACGATTACAGGTATGGATACTGTCTCTATGTCCTAGACATAGACCCTTATTATACTTTCAACACAAAGAGAAGAGGACATTGTCGACTTGAATTCAAGTTCGCCAGTCCATTACCAGAAAGCGCCACGCTGATTATGTATGCCACATTCCCAGAAATTCTACATATCAACCAGGCCAGAGAGGTGCATGTAAAATGAACAACCTTGAACTTCAAAGGATACTGAGAGGGTACCCCGTCAGTGTTTGTTCGGCTGATACCATCAAAAAGAATAGATTTGTGATCGCGAATACGGATACTAGAGGTGGACCGGGAAAGCACTGGGTCAGCTTTCACTTTACAGACAGAGGTCCTGACGAGTTTTTCGATTCTTTAGGCAAGACTCCGGACTACTATAACTTTGAAGGTGTATTAGAGAAGCCTTATTTGACAATCCAGAACCGCTTACAAGACTTTGGATCAAATACTTGTGGACTTTATTGTATATATTATGTACTGTGTCGATATGCTGGAATGTCAATGATGGACCTTGTTAATGTATTCAGTGTGAGAGAGTTAGAGTTGAATGATAGACTTGTGAGGACATTTGTAAATAAAACACAAGACATGTAGTTTTATATATGTTTATTACTTGAATAAAATACAAAAACAACACAATGTCTTTCTTATCATTTTAAAATGATATCCAGTCCATAAATTTATCAGTCTTCAAGTTTGCAGTCGTGTCACGTTTCCCAGGAGGTGGTGGTTTAACAACAATATCAGTCAACTTTCGTTTCTTCTTACTCTTGATGTCTGACTGTTTAGTTGGTGTCATCATAGATTCCTTCTTGGTCTTTTGTTCTTCCACTTGATAATCGAGTGCTGTGTTCAACATTCTTTGATATTTGTCGTAGGGGATGAGTACCAGTTTTTCCATCACTCGAGTACGGCTTTTAAGTAAGGAACGGCAATTTTCAATAATATGTAAACGAATCTCTTTTTATCCAAGATGGCTTTTCTCTTGTGGTGATAGCCCAGTGTTCTGTCTCCTAACAAATGTAAGAGTCGTCTCTCGCGTTTAAGTGTCTTTTTCTCCACTGTAGTTAACTGTATCTTGAATTTTACAATATTGTGGGCGATCTGGCTAATGGCTCTAAGTTGTTGTCTGGTGATCGTTTGTAACAGGGCCCTTCTCTGAGCTGACGTAGTTTGCACCAACAAAAGCAAAAAGTGACGTTCTGCTACCAGTAGTTGAACCATGGTTGCTCTTTTATGTTTCCTGACGATTCTTACGTTAGTCTGTAAAGCACGGGGTCCTAATCTGGGAAAATACGGGTCCTTAGACGGTATCTGTTGTCGGCATGGGGGCTCATATCTACCAAGAAATAACCGTGTTTATCGCTACTCAGTGCATCTTCGTAAGCTTTCAAGAACCCCTTTGATTTCCCAGGATACAGCTGACGTCCGAGGATACCCACTTGAGATATATCGCGTAGATTTTTCAGAAGCAACATATACCAGGTGTTTAGGGCTATGGTTCTGGCATGTTTTCCTCCGGGATACAAGTTTTGGGTAATCAGGATCACACTGACACATCTGTGATGTGTCCCTTGTGTGAATAACAATTCCATGTCTTTGTTTTTCATGACCTCGTGCATCAAATCATCAATAATAATCAGTTTGTGTCTTTTGTCTCTGGTAAATTCATCTATTTCATCTGCAGATGGTAGGCCATGTTTACTGTAAAAGTTGGGTATCGTCCGTTCCATCTCGTCAAACAAATCTTGGTGTATACCGTAACAGTATAATACATGAGTGGGAGGATCTCTTGAGTACATGGACTGTAAATTCTGCAGTAACTTGTATACCCATTGCGTTTTACCGCTTCCGGTTTGACCACTAATACACATACTAGAGCAAGGTTCAAAGGGTAGCGTGCAACTCATTTCTTAAGTTTTGGGTTTGGTAATGCGTAGCCTATGCAACTACTCAGTAAACTGATCCAAAGTTCTGTGGAGCCGTTTTGGAGAGATAGGTTAACAATGGAGGTAATGATAATAATGTAGACGATGATCATCTGACAAAAGTAGACTATTTCGGCTTGTGGGACTCGAGTTCCCAATAAATGCCACCTCTCTCCACTGGAATGACTTTCTTCGCTAGGTTTAGGAAAGTGTATAAATGATTCCCTTTCGGGTTCCAGAGATTCTTCGCTCTCCATATTCTTACATATTATATGACACGGAAACGAGGTATTCTTACAATAATATGTACCATTTTTTAAAACAACTGTTACCAAAAACGAAACAGTAAAGTCCATTTTTTGAAACGTCATTACCAAATTTTAAAACGTGTTAAACAAAAATGAAAACGTGGTCTATGGAAAATTACATGTAAATGAACAAAAATTGAAACGGCGATGACAAAAATGAAAACGGCAATTACAAAAACCTGAACACCTATCACAATTTTTCTGAACGCCTGTCTTAAAAATTGAAACGCCTTAAAATCTATCAGTATTATATCTTCCCACAAGCAAACGGAATGACAAATAGTTGTCTGACTCCCAGTAAAAGTGAGGGTTTGGATACCGTTTTACTGACCGTTGAAAGTCGGTGCTTTTACTATATTTCACTTTGTAACTTTCCCCTTTACTAACTGGTTGTATGTATTGTTAATTGCTGTACATTTCTTTCCTTACGTTAAGTGTATATCATCTGATAGGGTTTTGAGTATGTGTTACTAAGATTGGCGACTGTGATGCTTTATGGTGTTACATAGGTAAGGACATAAAACTAAAACCATTTCTTCTTTCATTCTTTATTTGTACCATAAACAACATAACATAACAGCAATCAAAACAGTAAAGTTCATTTATTGAAACGTGAATACCAATTATTGAAGCACATGGAACAAAAATGAAAACACTGTCTATGGGAAATTACATGTAAATGAACAAAAATGGAAACAACGTTGACGAAAATAGAAACGATAATAACAAAAACATGAACACCTCTCACACATTTTCTGAACACCTATCGCAAAAATCATAACGTCTCAATATCCATAAGGTACTGTATCATAGTTTTCTAATCTCCTACGCTTTGTGTACACCATCTGATATGTTTTCTTTTCTTCTCGATTGATTAGTTTTCGTTTTCGCTTATCTCTGCATATTTTACTAGGATTGGTTACCGTGATGTTTGTGCAACTTCTTGGATCTGTGACTATGTCTTTGACACTTTGGAAATTGATAAGTTGACTGTTTGTGTAGTTTAAAGTGAATCCCGTAACCTTGCATGTTTCTTTGTTTGTGTTTGTTTTGTAAGCATAATTCTTTGGGCCCCCAGACACAAACTCTACAATGTGCTCTCCGGCTTTCAATTCATCCGTGAGTTCGCCCAGGTAGTCGCCCAAAGGTGGGTCATACTGTCCTGGACGACTCACGTATATCACACTGTCTGTGTCATAATATAAGACACGTCTGTCTAGCTTTTCGAGCACACTGTACAATTTGAGTCTGGCCCAGCATGTGGTGAAAGTGGCTAAGTGTATGTTGGTTTTGTTGTCTTCTGGGTGGCAGTCTTGCTTGTATATCCATTCTATTTGTATCATGTCATTAGACAGTATGTGGAAATTTAGAGGTTGTTTCAGTGGGTCGGAAAACAGCTGGAAGAACAGGTTGGCTTCCATTTCGTGAAAGAACTCTGTCTGCCGCATGTTGAGCCGCTGACCAAACTTGCCCCCAGAAGCTGTTTAAGCATAATTTGGCCAACGCTCTCATACCAGGGTTCTCCACAATGTTTTCTCGACTCAGTGCAACACCCTCCTTCTCGAAATATTGCTGTATGTAATGTGTCATGTCTGCTTCAGTTTTTATCCAGTCCGGGGGACCGCTCGCCTCTTGCTTAAACTTTAAAAAAGTATTGATGTATCTGGCGAACAATCCCCCTTCTCTGGTCTTCGGGTCATATTGTGTCGTTTCCTCCCAGTGGTACACCTCATATAATTTCTTCAGAGTATATCCTAGTCTAAGAGCGGTTTGTATCTCAGGAGTACACCAAGTGCCAGTCAACTTTCTATCTTTATATAAACACGTGCATGGGTTTTGATTCTCGGTATCTGCACAGCTTCTACATAAGGGAAATTTGAGTTTGCCATTGGATCGGTAGGGTAAGACTGGATGGTACAGCCCCCCTCGGGGGTAGAATTTTGACTTTTGCAATGCCGAAATAATCATAAATGTCTCCGAAATCTTTGGTTATGATGGTGGGGTGACCAATGGGATACCGACAATACTTATTAACCCATGGGTATAAGCTGGTAAAATCGACATAGTTGATTTGTTCATCTCCTGTTACTTTGTAATAGAGTTGACTAGCATTGGTGCGTCCTCCAAAGAAACTCTCTCTAGGATCTAATCTGTCTGTTAAGTCCAACTGTCTGATAAATTGTTTGAGTTCTGCGTTTTGGTTCTGTAATTTTTTGAATTCGTGGTCCCAAATGCAAACGTACTTCATGCCTAACTGTTCAATGTAAGCTTTCTTTTTCAAGGTGAGAGCGTAAAGTTCTTTGACAGATTGGTTTGTGAGTGGATGGAACGTGTTTTCGCGGTCTTCTTTGTAACATTGGAGGCATCCGTGGAATATACAGCCATTATACTCATACGCGGTGTTGGTTTCTTCGCAATAACCGTCTAATTTGTAACGCGTACCTGGTAGACATTTTTCACCGTCATTCAGAGCGTGTTGAAAGCTGGTCTGACTGACTCGTGCCATCCATTCTAACCATTGAATTGATGCTTTGCTGTATTGATTGTTGTAACCACCGGGAGGGATTTTTGCGATCGGTGTTCGTACAAACTCTCGTTCACTCACTATCTCACTCGTGAGTTCGGTTTCGCGGATCCATTTATCATCTTTTAAAATGTATGACTTATCATCAACGACTTTGGCTGGCACCCAGTCGTCGCAGTCTTCAAACTTTACTTGCCATTCTTCTTCTATAAATTTTGTCCTGAACACGCTCATGCACACGGATGCTATGGTGACAGAATTAAATGGATCCACGGCCCCGATCCACTTTTTCTCTTTCTTATTTTTATCATTGATTACTTCTTTTTCAACACCCGTAGCACTCATTAACAAATGTCTAAACTTCATACACGCTTGCCTCAAAATATCTACATCGCTTCTACAATATTCTAACATTTCCTTTCTAAAATCAAACACATCATCCTTTCTCTCGTCCAACCACGCTAACAACTCACCTCTCTCTTGATCTCCCATAAAATCGTGTCCGTAATACTTTGCTTCAGGGTATGGTCCTACATAATTTTGATTTTCTCTGGTATTAAAATGGTGTGGGAACCAACCCTTCTTCAGTTCTTTCAATCCAAATGCCTTAGGTAATGCTGATAATTTCATTAGTAAAAAGTTGAGACTGTCAATCACCTTGATATGTAAATCTCGCTCTATGGTCATGTACATAATTTTAGAACCGTTATAGATGATTTTATCTGGACGTAATGATTGGTCTAAGAGATACTCCAAAAGAAAATATCCATCATATCCTTTCATGTTATGGGCAACAACTTTGAAATGTTCGTGCTGGTCAGTAAACAGCCATTCTCCAATTTTTTCAGCAGTATCCGCTCCTTGGAATGTGACTAAACCGCATTTGCCGGGACAAGGACCTTCATCCTCGTTGTCCCACAAACCGGTGTTGTCACAATCTTCGCAGCGGGGGCCACATTGTTTACAAATTGATTTAGGGGTCAGGGGTTTATTTATGCATTTTGGACAGACTGAATGAGCTACGACAAAATTTGGCCTATGGGTAACCTTACCACACCATGAACTTTTACAATTTTGACATTTAGAGCAAGATTTACATACCTGGTCTAATTGACAGTCCTTACACGCTCGCTTTTTCAATGGCTTATACCCTTCCTCACATTCTGCTCTCTCGTCCTGACTACATTCAAAATCGAAAAATATGTACTTAGGTATTAAGTCCTCCTTCGCTGGTGTCGTTCTCAGATAGCATAAGTGGTCATCCATCACATATTTGTCACAAGAATTACAAAAATACTCACCACACTCGTGTTCTTCTTTCTTTCGTTTGTCTATTCTCACCACCTTATAACACTGTGGGCATTTCCACCATTTTTTTTGCACTGGGATGGTCCACTGCATTTCCCCTTATGTTGTCCCTTTTTATGTACTGGTTCCTGTTTGTGCTTCTGGTAACATGTCTCGGATCTACACTCCATATTACAGTCCTCGCATGTCCTGGGGTTGTCTGTTTTTGGGCAGTTGTCCCTCTTACACACGATACAGCTGGTGTCACATTGATGTCTCTCTCGATGGTCGTAATGTTTTAAACAGTTCCGGCAAAAGTGACGGGCAGAGAAAAATCCGGTAATTGACGTTATGGCGTGAAAGTGGTCCTCGTCGACTAGATAAATGTAGATGCATGGTCGTTCATCGGTACTAGGACTTGTGATAAACTTGTTGCCTAGTCTGGCGCTGACCACCATCACGCGTACTCCTAACAGATTTTCAAAAGCTTCCACGTCGTTTAAACTCGCGGGTCTATCCAGAGGTACTCCCGCCAATTTACTGATGGCTATCGCTAAATGTTGTTGCTCCGTACTGTGTTTTTTTCTTAGATTCATGAAGTGGCTTTCCGGTACTTTCTGATGTTCAAGTATCAACTGTAAGTTGCTTTTCTTGCCTCGGGTTTTGGTAATGTCTTTCCATTCCTCCGGTGTACATCTTTTCAGCTTGGTCCAGCTGACCCCAATCGCTCTTGCCATGCATAGCTGGTCATCATTACGTATGGTCACTATTGATTTTTTCAAGTCAATTGAGTTTTTCTTGCCTTTCAATTTAGTGATGCGGCGTCGGGCTCCTCCTTTGGGTAAGTCCACGGTCCCCACTGCTATATCGAAACTTTCGTCAACAGCTAAATTCTGATTACTGTTGAGTACTTTTTCGATCGTCTCCATCACAACGTCGGCGTTCAGTTGATCCCAGGGCTGTAGGGGTACTACGATTGGGTCGTGCAAGCCGTCGTGTTGAATGACTATACGACCCAAATCATTCCCTGCCAAATCGCCCCGGGCTTCGTGTAACACGTCTTCAAACATTTGATGGAGTCCATCTCTGATATCTTGTAGCCTTTCCCCGTTGTGCTGCTCGTGGACTTTGACTTGGTATGTTCGATCCACGGCTGCATTCTTCGCATACGTTCTCTCTGACTTTTTTCTCATGTTGTACTGAAGCGGTGTATCCGGTCTGTGAGAAGGTCCAGCCTGAGGCTCATCTCCTCCGCCTATCTGTACATAAGGTGACGTAGGGTTCCATTCGCCATCTCTGATACACGCCTCAGCCATTTCGTTCATTTCGTCATCAAATAATAACGCTCTCATCGACTCTTCAATTTCTTGTTCTCTTATGTCAGTGTTGTGTCCCGTCGGTCCATCTATAGACTGAAGCAACATATCCATTTGTTCAGTCACGAACTCGTCTCCATATTCTTGATTTCGTAGTTGAAATAATCGAAACCTCACCACAGGTAAGTCCTGGATCCCTAAGGTTGCTGCAAAATTCATTAACTCGTCGGCGTCGGTAAAACCATTTACCCAAGTCTCGAACTGTGCTGCAATATTTGCCATGTTGTCAATATAGTTCTACAGTGAGAATGATGAAGTTGGCCTACGATCCTTCTTATATACTCATTGGATTCACAAAGATTTTATTCTTAGAAACGATGTCATCGTTCTTAACGTTGATCAGTTTATAAAAATGGAACTCACCATCATCACGTGGTCACTAGTTTGTATGGGTTCATTTGATTGGTTTATAAAAATAGACTTCATCATCATCACGTGGTCACTTATTTGTGTCCTCTCATTTGATTGGTTGATGAAAATAGAATGTCACGTGGTTGATCTTAAAAATAGCATGTTTAGACAAGATCGTTAGGGTATTGTCAACACAGTCATTGTTCAAATTAATCCTATTGTCCATTAAGAGGGGATTATTTTTGACATTTGAATAGACCATTGTTGAAACATCCATCAAAGCCAGACATCATGGCTGTTACAAGGGGGATTATTTTTGGCATTTGAATAGGCCATTGTTGAAACCTCCATCAAAGCCAGACATTGTGGCTGTTTCAAAGGAGATTATTTTTGGCATTTGAATAGCCTATTGAATTCTTAAGAGGGGATTGTTTTCATCCATTGTTGGAACATCTGTCAAAGCCAGACATAGTGGCTGCTTTATTTTTGGCATTTGAATAGATCATCGTTCGTGATTTTCTATACTAATTGGATAAGTCAAAATATAGAATGTGATTGTGTCATTCGGACTTTGAATGTTGAAGCGTTCACATTGTAGACAGGTAAATAAATATCAAAATTATTGTGGTATGCGTGTAGTTTGTATAAATATGTGCTATAGTTTTTCTATATTGTTAAAACAAAAGATGATTATCGATCGAGATTCTGCACCAGACTGTCAGTGAGGGCAACGATCTCTCGCATCCGTAGCTGACGCTTCCTCGTACCGGCATATTTTCGGTTGACATTAGTTCTACAAAACCGCTAAGTGACATCTCAGCGAAAAGTGTTTCAGGACTAGGAAACAGCATAGAAACAACCTGTGTCTGAGTAAGAATATCCACCATGTCATGCATGTCTATAATTGCTGATCAACAGCCAGTGATTTAGGCATGGGTTTTTTATTGGATTAAGGACAAAATACCAAGCGCCTGTGTTGAAACAGATTCAATTTTAAATGGCCATGCCCGTATCTAGGCAGTGCCTAAGTTCATGTTATACCTTCCATCTCTTGGCATTGTGTAAAAGCTGAAACCAGCGTCAAAACGTTCTCCTTTACTTTTTACTGGAAACGGACCTACTTACGATAAAAACGGGTAAAATCCGACACCAAAGTTCCGCTAGCCGTTTGTTCCACCGCAAATGAATGTAGACTGCTTCATTGTGTAGATTGCGCCACATGACCTCGTAGAATAAAGTGTTAGTGCTTCTTGACAGAAGACCTCATGTGAAATCTGGTGAAAATTGTCAAGTAGTTTCACGGAAGACGTCTGTCTGTCTATTCATAATCCAAAACCCTATTGCGAGTATTATTTGGATGTTATATGCAAATGATGTGTTAGTAGTATAAATAGTTGAAAGCAATGAATAATAGTGAGAGGATGAAAGATTTAGGTGTTAGTAAGATGGAGTAAAAATCAGGTTAAAAACAGCATATTCTGTTTAGGGCTGTGCATGATTGATCATACTGACTCCTAATTTAAAGGAGTTAAGATCAGGACTAAGGACAAGATCAGCTGGTAACTCATTCCAGAGGACTACAGTCATGGGGAAAAACGAATACTGATAATAAAAAACAGTTATCAGTATAAATAAATAAAAACGACCATTTCCCAGGCAAAATCTGCATCTGAAGTGAGACATGTTAGCTTCGTGAGTATCAATACACATCGACTTATATAGCATGACGTATATTCTGATTGGTCAGTTAGTAACATACGTCATACTTCATTCTGATTGGTCATTATTTAAAGAAACTCGAGTTAAGTCATCTATTTATAGTCACATGATATTTTTAAAACGTGTTGAGACATACCATTTTGATAAAACAAGTCATCTATTTATAGTCACATGATATTTTTAAAACGTGTTGAGACATGCCATTTTGATACAACAGTTGATATTTCTAGTACTCAGTTTAAAAAATAACTATTGTAAAAAAGAATATTTTTCAATGCCTAAACCTTGCTGTTCACGTATTTCAATGTCTAATAAAGTGCACACACACGCACGCATGCACATACACACACACACACGCACGCATGCACACACACACGCACGCACACACATGTAGATATTCATTATCATACCTATAAAATTGAAACTTATCTTTAGCTCTAATTTCTCTATAACTTTGTAAATTTTGGTGCATTTCAGCCAAACGTTAATCCTTTTTAATCCGGTTATTGTTTTCCAAATAAAAGGGTTGCTAAGAGGCATTTACTTGGGAAACAACTATATTGGAACAGGTTGCTTTTATTTAAAGAGTCAACAACATGAGGAAAACGTTCCTTTATTATTTTACAGCATCCAACCCTACTTTTATTCAGTAAACAAAAAAGGCTTAGTAGAGATATTCCTTATTTGTTTAAGAAAGGTATTATTGAAATGTATAAAGGCACGTTTTGGTTATGTTTATGCCTACAGGGGCCCCTAAAATGATTAATTACTACTGTTCATTCTCGTCACTCACACACAAAGGAACACACTTGCAGAAAATTATTAATTAAAAAAAAAAATGTTGGAGTTTGTATATCGAACCTTGAGCCGAGTACTTCAAATGTTGTTAAATGGCGGAGAAGGTCCCCACAGTTTTGGGAATACAACTGTGAATATAATTTATGGGAAACAAAAACTGGCAGTAGACAAGGAAGACTTGCTTGTGTTTGAAGATGGTGAAACGAAGGCCGGGTTAATGAGAGAACCACAAATTCTTCCTAGATTGAATGTATATGAAGTGGATGTTCACCAAGCGGTGCATATAATAAACAAAGTAAGTTTACTTATAACTATTAATATTATGTTTAAAGTCTTTCCCTTGCTTTTTCAAAGCACAGCCTTTGTTTCTTGCTGCTATAACTTATGTCTGGATTGTTAAGACACGTCCGTATACATGATAACATAAGGTGCTTATTAAAAATACAGATGAATCCTGATAATTTTCAGGATTGATAAGATGCTTATCGAATGTGTGTTTAGACACTGTAAATCTCATGATGATGATATACAATGAAATGTATAATATGAAGGGTCGGGAATTGATTTTCATTATGGAAATGAAAGGGCTTATGGGATACATTCTGATTGGTTGATAAAATTAGAACTTACCATCATCATGTGGTCAATTATTTGTCTGAGCTCATTTGATTGGTTTATAAAAATAGACTTCACTATCATCACGTGGTCAATCATTTGTTTCCTCTCATTTGATTGGTTGATGAAAATAGAACGACTGAACTTAAAAATAGCATGTTTAGACAAGATTGTTAGGGTATTGTCAACACAGTCTTTGTTCAAATTAATCCTATCGTCCACTAAGAGGGGATTATTTTTTTACATTTGAATAGGCCATTGTTCAATGTTTGTTCAAAGCCAGACATCATGGCTGCTTCAAAGGAGATTAATTTATGGCAGTTGAATAGCCTATTGAATTATTAAGTGGGGAATATTTGCATCCATTGTTGGAACATCTGTCAAAGCCAGACATCGTGGCTGCTTGAAAGGGGATTATTTTCTATACTAACAGGTCAAAATATAGAACTTGAATCGTGTCATTCGGACTTTGGATGTCGAAGTGTTCATATCGTAGACAGGTAAATAAATATTAACATTATTTCAGTGTGCGTGCGCACGTGCATGCATGCCTGACCCCACAATGTCTGCGATCAAGTCCTAGATTGAGTCATACTATTTCAACCATAGTTTTTCTGTATTGTTAAAACAAAAGATGATTATCGACTAGGACCTGAACCGCAAATGTCCGTGATCAAGTCCTAGATTGAGTATACAAGTCATACTATTTCAAACCATGAGGTCATCTCTAAAAATAAATCATACGGTCATTTCTAAATATAAAATCTGAAAAAAAAACCAAGTCTAAATATAGATCGGGAAAACCCTGTTTCTAAAAATAATCCGAGATGGCCGCCGATGACGTCATCCAAGATGGCTGCCACCCCAAAGAGGCGCCTATACTACTACAGTTCCCCGCAGATTTGAAGACAGTTCCCCGACAGTTTTGAAGACAGTTCCCCGATACTTTTGTTCAAAGTCAAATGACCTGTAACTGATAAATATAATTAGTAATTATGGGTAATTAAGGATAATTATAGACTCGGACCCTTCAATACAGTATTGATGGGTCCGAGTTATAGATAAGTGATGGATTGTGATTGGATTATTTGTGCCTGTGATTGACGGGGACCTTTTCTCTCCCAGGATTCGACTTAGTAGATGTGATGTCAGGACTATAAGACAGCTGAAATCTTTATTTCGCAATAAAAAGGGGATTGAAAATGAAGTCACGAACGTTATCCATAAATATAGTTCAGCCTTAAATAATTATACTATCCAATCAGCGAATAAAAAAGGCGCTGGTCAGACTGTGCGGATGCGCAGACTGATTTGCGCCTTTGTTGTTCGCACATGTAATTAGCAGATTTTCTCACGACGTGGATCGTTATTATTATATATCATCACCGAGATAAAACGATACAATTTATGAACATCTGAAAACATTTCCTAACTACAAGTATACACTCCGCTGCAAAAATAGTAAACTTTTCTGATATTCTCATAGACTCGCATGTATTTCTTACGCTTTTGTATCCGGTGTATAAATGCAATGTAAACGCTCTGTTGGTGAACTGTCTTAAAAAAAGTCGGTGAACCCATAATTACTAGTTATAAAATTATATTTATCAGTCATAGGTCATTTGACTGAACAAAAGTGTCGGGGAACTGTCTTCAAAAAGTGTCGGGGAACTGTCTTCAAATCTGTCGAGGAACTGTCTCCAAACACCGTGGCGGGGAACTGTCTCGATTCCGATGTCACATTGGCAATGTGTACATTGGTAGAGATCTAGGAAACAGTAGTGACCGAACTCACCGTTGTAGATACGTATAGAAATTTGTTGAAATCACCGATGTACAGAGAGGTTGCATTGAGAAATCGCCGAAATCACCGTGGAAATCATCAAAATAAATGGGGCTAGGATATGGAAATCACCGAAATCATCAATGTTGACATTGGTAGTGACCGAAATCACCGTTGTAGATAGGGGTAGAGTATATAAATTGTTGAAATCACCACTGTACAGAGGATTTGCATTGAGAAATCACCGTGAAAAACACCGAGATCACCAAAATAGATAGGGATAGGGTATGAAAATCACCAAAATCACTAATGTAGAGATGGGTAGGGTAGAGTGGTCACCGAAATCACCGTTGTAGATAGGGGTAGGTCATAGAAATTGTTGATCTCCTAGGAAACAGTTTGCATGAAATGTCTATGCATTTTGTTAATATCACTAATTTGTCATCTGCCGAAATAGCCCAGAGAGTTGTAAAGGTTGATGTTGTAGCTCGATCAGTATTAGTCTTGTACACTCATAATCTCTCTTTTGATGTATTCTGTTTTCTGTTTGCAATCACAATTATTTAATTACATTGACCTTTACTTGTTTCCAAAATACATGTAGTAAATTCTTTGCTACCACTAGTCTAATTTATTTACTTTATTCGCATATTTTTTCTTAATAATTGGTATGTGTTATATGTCAGCATGATTCGTAGTACACATTATTTGACAAACATCCACCTGAATTTATACAATATTTATGAAAGTAAGGAGAAAAACTCTATAAGTACTTGTGCTTTCGTTCTTATCCTTTGATTTGTTTGTGTTTACTTGCTTGTTTACTTAATATTGGTTCTGAAATAATTCTGTTTAATTTTCATCTGACAGTTTAGCAAATGAGGACAGATTTACGCAGTGATATGGTTGCTTGAAGTAAAACAAAGGGCACACACACACACACACACACACTGATCCTGTAAGCGGACAACGAAGGCCAAGATCAGCCTGCGCTTGTGCGGAGGCTGATCAGGGCCTGCGTTGTCCACAAATTACATTAGGGCCCTTTTCGCGCGTTGCTCATCATTTATGTTCAACCCTTAAAGCGCCAGTAACAACAGCTACAGACTATATTCTGATATATCTTTTTATTATTTTTTATATGACTCTTCTTTTTAGTATGCATAACAGACAAAGTAAGTGAAGATACCCAGGAAATGCCACAATCACGAAGCATAGTCTTCCCGAGGCACCAGAAGAAGGAAAGAATAGCCTACATTACGAAAACACACCTATTCAAATATATTGAAAATTTTACTACAAAAAAAAAAGGGGGAAAATTTTCAGATAAAAAATCTGATATTTTTCATATTTCTGCTCAAAACATAGATTGTGGGTACTCGTTAGAACCGCCTCGACGAGGCGGTTCTAACGAGTACCCACAAGCTATGTTTTTGAGCAGAAATAAGAAAAATAATGTATACCCCTGTAAACCCCAGTTTTACTATATAAAACTGGGGTTGAAGGGGGTCAAAATTATATAGGTGTGTTTTCGTAAGGATAACAAATCAAACGCGACCCTTGAAACCAAATACGAACTGCAACAGAGGAACGTCCTTGAAACGGACAGTAGGAAAACTAGTAGGGGGTAGGGAGCAAACCAGCCCTACTCGCGCAAGACCTAAAAGTTCGCCCGTTTATGCCGAATACAATCTTTACCTCAGCTCTTTGGAACCGGCACAGTAGCTCAGGTGGTAGAGCGCCCGCTTTGTGATCGGGAGGTTGCGGGTTCGATCCCCGGCCGAGTCATACTAAGGACTTTAAAAGCTGCTCTTTTGCTTGGCGTTCAGCATTAAGGAAGTAGAGCTTGGAATCAGAACTGGTCAGCCCGGTGTCAGTAAAATGCGACTGGGTGGAATATCATGCCATGTGTCTGAGGAATGATATTTCAGTGAGGCAGCGCTCTAAAAGTGAGCATTGAGCCACCGTCTTGATATGACTGAAGGGTTGTTGAAAGTGACGTACTATGTAATATCCGATTCAAACAAACAATCAACCCTTTGGACAGGTTTATTTCCTATATAGGGAGTTTTTATTATAACCAAGAACTGTCCCTTTTATGGGACGCTAGGCATAAATCGGTTAATTGAACTAAGTCGTATTTTCTCTAAAGAAGGTACAGAAAATGAGACTAGTGTCTCTGCTACAATTTTATGGCGCTTTAAAGGTTAAATATTAACCCATTTATGCCTTAAGGATTCTTCTACCTTCACTCTTCGAACCGGTCAATTTCTTTATTAGGGGTGTCTGGTTAGTTTTTATTATTATCACGTTTTACAGAGATTTATGTCTTTCATGCAAACAGTGTAGGCCCTGATCAGACGCCGCATTCTGCGGAGTCTGATCAGGATCTGTACTGTTTGGCAGTGTCCCTTTTATGGGACGCTAAGCATAAATGGGATAAACATGACGAGATTTCGCCTCCACTTTCATTGACTAAACTGTTAATGGAGTTCTTATGTTTTGTGGAGTGTAGCGAAATATTATAAATATTAAATGCACTCTCCAAAGGTCATCGTTCAAGTATAATGTAGGTTATGTATAAAATGTTTTTTCTTCGTACATCGCGTTCCAAATCATTCTTACTTTTGAACAATTAACTGTGATTATGATGTTTCTTAGTCATTTCTGGTTATGAGCGACTTGATCTTTAAATCTAGGAACTGCAGTGCGATTGGTTTGCGTATGGACTTGTTTGATCTATCAGAACAATCCTTCATGTAGCTCTGAACTGTCTGTTGCACATTGTGCAAGAAAGTTCTGACGAAGATTCAGATTAATATTTTCTTTGATCTGTGATCATCTCCACATTCTTCCAATGAACTCGCGCCACTTTTCTCAGTTATGTGCATCACCTTGACAGGACTCAGATGGTACTTTGAAGTCCTTGAGCGAGTTTTTTTTTTTTTTTTTTTTTTTTTTTTTTATTCTTGTAGCATTTCTTCTGGCCTTACTGAGAACGAACACGTTGTACCCACCTAAGCGCTACATAGAAGATTTTCTTTGATAATCGTTTTAAACAGTACTTCGTGTATCGCAGGTAGCAATCATACCCGTTTTTAGATTTTAAATTTAAAGGGCATGGAAAGAAAACATACTGCACATGTCTAAAATTTGACATAATGTCCGGGTTTCTTTGCATTTAAGTCAACCGACCATATAAATAGTTAATCAAAAGTTATAAAATAAATCAATTAAAGTGACAAATATTTAGATTGTGCCTTTTTGTGTCGTCGTGTGCGTTTCATTTGCCATGGCATTGTTACTGTCATGCGTGGATGAGAACACTTAGCACTCTGGGTAAAAGTTCCAGCAAACGACATTTTGAAATATTTGTATCATTTTCCCAAGGAAAAAAGATTTGACATTTCATGCAATTGTTCCCGATGGAGACAATTTGCATGAAATGTCAATTCCTGCTTTCTTGAAAAAATAAGAAAACAATGATCAGTTTGTCGTCTGCTGAATTTGCCCATAGAGTGGTAAAGGCTAATTTAAATTCATTACTTGTGAATCAAATATTTATGGTGGGAATGACAAAACAAATTGTTAATCGATTTGCGTTATTTGTTTATCCAGGAATCAGCATAACATGAAAGATTTACACATGTAGTTTTGTATTTCAAATTCTTTGAACGGAATAATATTATGTGTTACGTCTGCAAGGATGGGTCATGGAATTACCCTTTCACTCTATATATTGGGCTACCTTAACCTATTGAAAACTGATGACCCCTAAACGAGCAACTGGCAAACAGTGCAGACCCAGGTCAGACGCCGCAGAACGCAGCGAATGATCAGGGTGTCCACTGTTTGCAAGTATATAGTTCAACCATTTTTCTTTAGGAAAATCTACATTATATAGTCTGACATACCTAAAATCGAAAATTGATTCTTTCAATATACAGTCGACTCTCGTTATCTCGAATTCCAAGGGACTTTCTAAAATACTTCGAGATATCCGTACTTCGACATATCAGATTTGCAGAATAGAGGAAAAACTAATTCGATTAAGCACATTTAACAAATATATGTGTAATTGGACTCTTGAGGTTAGAGATATATTGAAAATATTGTGGAAAAGAGGAGAAATTGCTCCTTAGGAGCAATTTCTCCTCTTTTCCACAATATTTTTTTTACATGTTGTTAGATTTTCATGTTTAGGCAGGGACCAGATTTTCACTTCGAGCTAAGCGGTTATTCGAGATAAGCGAGCTCGAGATAGCGAGTATTCAGTCTTTAGTTGTCTTACTTCTTACCGTACTTCAAAAAAAAAAAAAAAAAAAAAAAAAAAAAAAAATGAACACGCCTGTCGATGGGTCTGAAATTGCTGAATGAGTTGCAAACAGTGGTGACCTTGATCAGACGCATGAGCATTCTTTGGCGTCTTATCTTGGTCTGCACTGTTTGCTCGGGCGAGTCAATTGTAATAATTAAGGGTAGCTGTTAATCATGCCGCTCTGACCAGACGGAGCGATTGCACATTATGTTTTGTGTTTTCCCCCTTCCCATGGTATTGTGTTCAGACCACCATGATAACATTGATTTTGGAGTCATTACGAAAACATGCCTATTCAAATACACTGAAAATTTTACAACCAAAAAATGACAAATTTTCAGATAAAACATTCTGATATTTTTTATATTTCTGCTCAAAACATAGATTGTGGGTACTCGTTAGAACGAGTACCCACAATCTATGTTTTTGAGCAGAAATAAGAAAAATAATGTATACCCCTGTAAACCCCAGTTTTACTATATAAAAGTGGGGTTTAAGGGGGTCAAAATTATATAGGCGTGTTTTCGTGATGGTATGAAAAATGGAAAGAAATATCTTATTCGAACAAATAAAAATACCATTATAAGTGATGCAAAAAAATGCAACGTGAAACAAAAGTAACCTAAGCAAGGCTGAAGCTATATACATTATGTTTGTAAAGATGGAACGCAAAATTATGTTTTCTAAATCACTGATGAAAGCCGTAATAACTCTGGCGTTGGTTGTTTGTGATGACACCTTAGAGACGGTTATTAATGCCGATTCTCTGGTTTTATGGGATACATATTTTGATCAGTTTCAGTTTTGGACAAATACCGTCAGTGGTATTGGAGCCTGTGCCAAGGCATGCGTTAGAATGAAAATATGTATGTCCTTTAATTATGGTTTAACGGACAGATCGTGTGAGCTTAATTCGGAGCTATTGTCACAATATCCTGACCTGCGTGTCACAAAAGAACATACTGTTTACTCAAAGATTGAAGACTGGCCAGCAGAGGTAAGAAATCAGACTTGGGGTAAGGGGAGCAGCCTTTATAAATTGAGCCAGCGCATGACAACCCCTACAAAATGGCATGTGCGCCCAGCAAAGACTCAGATCAGCCTGGGCATCCGTTCAGTCTGATCAGAGTCTTCGCTGTGGGCTCACAGGGTACATGTAGCTAAGGACCCAAACTTTCTTCATGCGGAAAGCGAAGACTGATCAGACTGGGCGGATGCCCAGGCTGATCTGTCTTCGCTGGGTGCACATGCCATTTTGTAGGTTTTGTCATGCGCTGGCTCAGTTTAATTGTACTTCTATGCAGCTGGTGCTAAATGTCATGTGATGGCCGTAAAACGTCTATTCGTACTTTACCATAGTACAGACTTTTTTTTTCGATGTTTACCTTTTATTGGAATCATGTAGCTTATTCTTGTACCTCGGAAAGTCGACATTACGAAAACTAGCCTATTCAAATATTTTAATATTTTGAAAATTTTACCACTAAAAAATGAAAAATTTCAGATAAAAAATCAAATCTTGATAAGACCAAAACTCCAATTTTCATTCTTTGATGTGTTTTGTGTATCCAGGGCTAATCTTTATAGAAATTATTTGACCAGTACCATGTTCAAAATAATCTTCGCGCATATACGTAAGGCCCAGATCCTTCGATACGAATGTCCTTTCCAATCCTGTGGAAACAGCTTCACATTTCTTTAACTTCATATCTTGTTTGAGATGATTAAAATGAAATTCAAAACCTATATTTTCTGATAAAATAAAAGCTACAGAAAACATACATGCATATATCAAAATGACATGTGCGCCCAGCGAAGACTCAGATCAACCTGGGCATCCCTCCAGTCTGTTCAGTCTTCGCTGTGCGTTCAATGGGTAGCTCAAAGTACCAAAGCTTTTTTCATGCGCACAGCGAAGACATGGCGGATGTCCAGGCTAATATATATGAAAATTTTATATTATTCTACATCTTTGGTAGAAAGAATAACATTTCAAAACTATTGGTTTCAGTAGCAATTCGCTGCAAGCAGGGAAGGGTGTGTTAAACTGGGACAATGAGCAAAGTTGTAGTTAGTGCAGTCAAAAAGTACTTCTGTAAGAAGGGCATGTTCCCGACGGAAATTTTTGACGACTTCATAAAAACCCTCGGAGATAAGTCGTCTTCTTACAGCACGGTGAAGAAGTGTGCTGCTAAATTTATGAGAGGGAGGGAGAGTGTGGAGGAATATGAACGGTCTGGGCGCCTTAAAGAGGCTACTACAGACGAAAATGTTGCGGTTTTGCATAATCTGATCGTGTGTGACAGAAGAAAAATGTTGCGTGATATAGATTTACAAATAGGCATTAGTTTTTCGTCAGTTCAGTCCAGCTGGACCGATATCGTAGCTAAATGGATCCCCAGAATGCTGAACAAAGATCAGAGGAAGAACAGGATTGATAATTCTGAGCATCCTAAGGCTTGATCGTAAGGAATGTATGTGTCGAGCTGTGACCCAAGATGAGACTTGGGTCCATCACTTTGATCCTGAGCCCAAACAGCAGAGTATGTAATTGAAGCACCCCGGCACGCCCCCTCTTAAGAAATTTAGGAGAATTTCTTCAGCAGGGAGAATGATGACCTCTAGGGCGTTATTATGACGGATTATTTTAAGGAAGGTCGCATCCTTATAGTGCTCATCACAACTGCAGCAGACGACATTTTGAAATATTTTTTTTTTTATTTTTCAAAGAAAACAAATCTTTATATTTTATGTGAATTGCCGCAGACGATTCACATGAAATATCAAGACTTGTTTTCTTTGAAAAATTAAAAAAAACTAAAAATAAATGTCGTCTGCTACAAACTATGCTCGGCGCTTTAAGGGTTAAGTATTAGGTTTATAACAATGGCTTAGCTTAGAATTACAATGTTTTGTTTGAAATTTTAATAGAATTCTATAGAACTAATGTGACGTAATGGGTCAGTAAATATTCGTCAATTTATTCATGCACCAGTCGAAGAACGTTTACGTATCATGTATTTTGCATTGAAATTTCAGTATTCTCCATGTGACCCAATGGTCAATAAACATTCGGGTATTTATACATGCTTATACGCAAAGCTGAATGATTCTTTTCCAGTTAGATGAATACTGTTTCTGCCGCCCATGTGAAATCGATGAAGTTTGTGTTCCTCCCGGCATTTTGTCACCAACCAAAACATGTATTAAATACAGTGAGTATCTTAATTCTTTCAGCCCTGCAGACCAAAACAGATACCTTTAGAAACAGTGTATATCCAGATGAGATCGCTCATAATGGGTTATCTCATCTTGGGGGTGGGGGATGATGTCGGGTGTGGCGAAGGTGTCGTGTATCTTACGTGAGCGGGAAGTCCAACTGATATTGGCATGCAGTTGGACAAGGCCTGCTATCCTTGTAGCAGGTAAGGTTAGAGAGGGAATGTTTTTATTTCTTTTATTTGTTCACTTTATTCCTGTTCTCTTTCCTCCCTGTCCCTCTCTTTTAATTTCTTCTACTATCTCTTCTATCTCTTTTCTCCCTTTCTCTAGATGACGACACAAAATGACCCACATAGGTTGAGGTGTCGTTAAACTCCAACACAATTATCTCATCTGGATCTACATGTACTCTGTTTTCCGTTTTGTGCTTGATTTTTGTCTGACTCCCCAATTTGCAATGATAGATGTGTCCATAGTCAAAGACGAAAGTGTCCATTTCAGGAGTGAAAGGGTTAAGTGAGCGTTTACTATCACGAAAACATGACTATATAATTTTGTCCCCCCTTTAACCCCACTTTTAAAGAGTAAAAATGGGGTTTACACGGGTATACATTATTTTTCTTACTTCTGCTCAGAAACATAGATTGTGGGTACTCGTTAGAACCGCCTCGTCGAGGCGGTTCTAACGAGTACTACACTCTATGTTTTGAGCAGAAATATGAAAAATATCAGATTTTTTTGTCTGAATTTTTTTCATTTTTTGTTTGTACAATTTTCAATTTGTTTTTGTAATGCCTTTATTGTTTAGGACTTGATACTGGGTGGACGCTCCAAAACCGACACTACCCTGATAAAGGGGAGGAACTGGATACACATGGAAGATTTTCTGTCATTTTTAACAAGGGAGAAAAATTTTGTACTTTTCTATTTGCATTATTACAGACCAGTCTTTTTCTAAAAAATGGTCTACTCTAAAAGGTAAGAATTTGCTTATGGAAGCAAATGCTATCCCTTTGGAGTATACCCCTTTTTTTGAAAGTTCGACAAAGTGGTCTCTCCTGTAAGTGTATTAATTTTCATTGTCTTTTATATTGTTTAGACTACTCATGATTACAGTTAAATTCAAAGAATACACCAGATAGACTTTGCAGCCATTTTTAAGGGTGACGACTTTCGCAGCAAAAAAATAATACTGGAAACCTTTTAATATTGCAGGTTCCTCCTAAAGAAAAACAATGGTCCCGGAAGATGTAGGTGTGAAAAGGGAGGTTAATACTTCCATCACAGCATTGTTTCCATGTGGTTCTATTGTTTTCGGTCGTCTTGCTAAAATTTAGTTTCGGAGATTTTATAATAGAAGCGAAATTACATGTTTAGTCTGGAGGCCCCCAAAAGGGTAATTGGCAAACAGTGCAGACCCAGATCAGACGCCACAGAACGCAGCGTCTGATCAGAGTCTACACTTTTTGCATTAAATCCAGTAATTTCTACAAAACATAGTAATAATAATAATAATAATAATAAAAGAGACTCTTATGTTGGAAATAGACCGGTCCAAATAGTTGTTGTAGAAGAGCCTACTCGACGTAAACGGGTTAATGCAGAGACAAACAATATCTGTGAAAAAAAGATGCACAACGTAGGAACGAAAGTATGTTTACATACTTATAAAAATGAAAAACAAAAACAAAAGGAATGGGACAGATTCATAAAACAAAAATCAGGGTTTCGATCCCGAAACTTTCCGCGTGGGAGGCGAGCGCTTGTCCGACTCTTTCAGGAGCTGTTTCGGCATTACTCGAAAACAATTATATATTGCTAAGCAGCTACATTTTTTTAACGCTAAAAATAAACAGATATCAATAATGTACGCATGGAAGGCCAAAAGAGTCTTTATCGTTCGAAAAGAATTACAAGTATTGTTTTTATTTTTATTATTTGTCGCGGTTTTACCGTCTTCTTGTTAACACTTTTCAAAGCATAATTTACAATAAATAAGATGGCCTGCCCTTTTACGGTAATAGAAGAAAAAGTTGTTTTGCAGATTCCGTTAGTTTGTATAGCATATTCACGATTTCATTCAGCTGCTGACAGCGCTAGCTCAGATGACTACGTCGAATAAGGAACAGAGTATAGGAGATACCGACATGACGTCACTGATAAGAAAATCGAAGGGGTCTCCGTAGGTGGTTGGCAAAAAACCCGATTAATGTTGTTGAGATACACAATATTAATGACGAAAATAACTCTCTTATCCGTTTTGTTTGCTAGGAAAATAAATGTGCTTTTATTGGTCTTTTATATTTATATTTATCTACACGTTAAAATTGGTCGTCTAAGCTATTTTCTTTTTTATTTTGCTGTAAAAATTAATGAATGAAATACACGTAGATTCCCGTCTTCTTCATACTGAAAACATCCCATGCTGCACGAAAATGAAAATATCGGAATGAAATAGAACACACACACACACACACACACACACACACACACACACACACACACACACACACACACATATATATATATATATATATATATATATATATATATATATATATATATATATATATAAGAGAATAATATGTAACGAAATAAGTAAGTTAACCTACGATACATTGTATCGCATCAAGAGATACATGTAGTAGTCTGGTTTGTTTTCCAACCAAGCATTCCAATTGATCTTATATGTTCTTCAAGAAGTCAAAATATTACTCACAACCAATATTTTGCAAAGAAAGGAGAAACATTATGTTCAATACTGCAACTCTTCAGAAGACATCAGGCATATTAAAAGAAAAGAAAAGGAATACATATACTAAAACATTCTCTTCTGAAGTTTAAATTCAAACGGCATGTATTCTTTTTATGTGTGCTTGTCTGCAAACGTGTATGTCGCATTTAAGTTTTCAACAATCTTTCTCAAGCATTTTATTTATTCATCTATCTATTTGTTTATTTATTTATTTATATTTAAATACCTTGACTCCTGAATTTAAAGGAGACCAGGAGTTAATAATATATCAACAGATTACGAAAACATACCTATTCAAATATATTGAAATTTTCACAACCAAAAACTGAAAGTTTTCAAATAAAATTCAGATTTTTCGTATTTCTGCTCAAAACATAAATTGAGGGCACTCGTTAGAACCGCCTCGCCGAGGCGGTTCTAACGAGTACCCACAATCTATGTTTTCGAGCAGAAATAAGAAAAATGATGTGTACTCCTGTAAACCCCAGTTTTACTACATAAAAGTAGGGTTTAAAGGGTCAAAATTATATAGGTATGTTTTCGTGATGAAATGATCGATTTGAAAAAAAAATCAATAAAAAACCAAAACTGAAGAAAAAGAAAAAAAATATAATAGAAAAAAAAAAGAAAGAAAAGCAGACATACGGTAAACATACCCTGATGGCAATCATTTAAATGACCACTGAATAAATTGATGGTAATTCTAAATGTTAATGTGTTTATTATGTTGGATTGCACAGTCGGTCTCTCAGTCAAACTTGCCATACAGATAGCGAGACACGCGTTCAGTTAACAAATATTTAACAATAATTGCAAGAATGACAAAAATAAATCTGATTGTCATTAAGTGACATCGCATATACAGATGTACACAACAATCCAGTTAAATTACAGATAAAGCCACCATTTTAGACTTTCAAATCAATGCAAAACGTAAACATTGCCTCTCTTTTCTATACATTCCAACCATGTTCTTGATCGATAACGTCATCGATGGAGACCCCGGTATCTTCTGTATTCGAATATGGACAGGCCGCAAAGAGAAAACGTACTTTTTGACTTTTGTGCCAATTAAAGTCTCAGATCAGATAAACCAGTGTCTTTGCTGAACCGAGGATTTTTCAAGCGAACAGCGAAGACCAATCAGACAGCTCAATTGCGCACCGGCAGATCAGAGACTTGTCCCTATCGTGAGTACATTTTCCAACGTTATAGAACAGGTGTCTTTGTCTTTGTCATCTCTCTTGCACACTGTTCAGGCATTGGATTTCAGGGTTGTACTATCACTGTTCAGGTGTTGGATTTCAGGGTTATACTATCTGGTAGGCCATTAGCAATAACAATACAGAAGCAGTTAGGGAAATATTCTTTGCAATAATACTTGAAATAAACAAATTCGTCTCGCATGACAGAATACATTGTAGTCATTCGACTCGGCAATTTCCGGACAATAATAGGTTTAAGTGGAGTTTTAAGTAATGTATCATATTACATGTACACTGGTCGCGCTGAGAAAAAAAAAAAAAAAAAAAAAAAAAGAAAAAAAATCAGATATAGTACGAGCGTCAGAAAATTCACTTTTTGACGTATTCGATTTGTTTGATCATATTCACCGGCCGCATTATGAATAGTCAAGGATGCAAAGTGTCTTCATGCAGACAACAAAGACTGCACGGATGCACAGGCTGGTTTGAGTGTTCGTTGGACGCACATGTCAGGGGGTACGTTTTCGTACGTTGCGGCTCATATATTTTCTGAAATGCTATATCCTAAGGTAACAAACGAAGCTTGTTAGCACTCTGAAGTTTGGAACTTCCATCATTTCTAGTGAGTTAAATACGTTACCAATATTTGATTCCTAAACGCATGGTGTAATAAAAGCACTTAATTTTTTGACAAGCGCCCTTGAATCTGTTGCATAACGATTTCAGAAAAACAACAACCACAAAAAATAATAATAATAAAATAAAATAAAAACATAATAAATAAATAAATAAATAAATAATTTTTTTTAAGTTAACATGTTTGAAGATATTCAAAATGTCCGCAGACTGGCAACATAGATTTACTCACTAAAAGTAGGTTTCAACCGCCTGTCAATTCCTATGTATCTCAGTATAAAAAGAAGCTGTAACAAATGCATATTGTTACCAAAATAGGAAATCGATTGAACCGCAATGTCAGACAACGTACCGTCGGACATTTGTGTAATAGGTGAAAAACTTCTAATCACCAATGCCGCAGCCGGGAATCGAACCCGTGCCGCCTGCGTGACAAGCGAACACTCTACCGCATCGCTATAAAAGCCGGCTTGTACCGTAAGGCAGTACAAGTGTATCATATACCCACCACTATTACATATTCCCTCTCCATTTTAAGATTCGTCCGCGGATCTCAGTTTGAGCAACCACACAATACCAGGCCACCAAGCCTCCTCTCGGGTCACCAAGCCCATCAGACCGGGTTATTTACGTTCAGCACCAGATGATATAGGTGAAAAAATTCTAATCACCAATGCCACAGCCGGGGATCGAACCCGTGCCGCCTGCGTGACAGGCGAACACTCTACCGCGTCGCTATAAAAGCCGGCTTGTACCGCAAGGCAGTACAAGTGTATCGTATACCTACCACTACTACATTTGTGCCGTTCATATTAACCAGTTCTACGAAAGGTCCGGTCAAACACAACTAATCCTGGCCCCGAGGTTATAAAATTTTTTTCATGCTCAACTTTGCTAAGCATGGGATTTGTCCTGCTAATAAATCTCAATGCAAATTCTTTCTTGCTAAACATAGCCGAACATGAAAATTTCTCTGCGAATAAATATGAAGAATCCAACTTTTATTGGCATATTCATATTTATTAGCAGAGAAAATTTTATGCTCAGCTGATTTGCGCATGAAAAAAGCTTTATAACCTCAGGTTTAGTCCTTCAGCCTGATTTTAGGTAGCTAACTTTTTTTACAATATTGTTTTGTCATAACCGTATTTTACAGTTTTAGTGTGTAAAGTTAACACTTAGCATGCTGTATAAAAAGGTCATCAGACGTCATTTAGAAAGAGTTTCTTTTTTCCCAGAAAACGGCTTTTAAACGATCTGAAATGTAATACGCTATTTTTGGAGAGAAAATATACAAACGGCCATCAGTTTACCTCTTGCCAAATACCCTAGAAACTTTTAAATGTTAAAGGGAAAGGGCGAGCGGTTGCCATGTGTTGTTGGATTGATCACAATACGTTTATTCCTTCGCATAATGTCCAGGGCCCAGTTGTTCAAAGCGTCGTTAGCTTAACGAGCTCGTTAAGGGTCATTTCGTGAACTGTTTTAGCGGATTCAATAGAAATTTTCTGATATTTTTTGCTGAAAATGTTAACAAGTATATGCAAAGTGTACTCCACTGTTCTCCATTAATATTTTAACCCTTGTCCTGCTGAACCGGATATGCCCTGTCTTTGCAAACATTGCAGATCAAGATCAGTTGGCTTCTGATGAAGCCAACTGATCTGGATCTACAGTGTTTATCGTGAAGTACGCAAATTTGTGTCCACAATTTAGATAAAGTAATCTGATTGGCTAAAAAATAGAAATGTGTGTAGCATCTTAATTTATTCAGCAGGAAAAAGGTTAATATTGGCTCTAATTTCAGAACCAAAATGTCCCGTTCCAGTGACTGGAATAGCCGATTCCAGAACAATCGGGTCTGTAGTTAGATCTGTATGTGACAAAGGATATGTTGGTGGAGATTACGCCATCTGCCAGAAAAATCTTCAGTGGAGCAAGGAAGTAGAAAACATTTGCACACGTACGTGTTCATATTTGTTTGTTTACTTCCCTGACGTTCTTGTACCATGGAACCCAAACGTATTGCCTAATATTAACTCATTTATGCCTAATATCCCATAAGAGGGACAAACATTGAGAACTCAGATCAGACGCCGCAGAACGCGGCGTCTGATCAGGGTGTACACTGTTTGCAATAACATTAGACAGTTTCAATTATAAAAACAACTATGAGGATTTCTGTATTACACCCCTTTGGCTATACAATATGCCCTTTCAAAGTTCATGATGGGAGAGTTTATCGAAAATATTCAGGTACAAATAGGCTGTTGTAAAGAAGCAGACTGATATGTACGAAAGGCATTGCTTTATTCGTATTCGCCTTGCACAGAACATATGTGTTGGATGTTAGCTAGAATGACCTCAGTCAAGTATTAGGGATGGTCGGAAATTATACGGACTACTTGCTCTTTCTCCAAATCCATTACATATTTTTCAAAATTATTTTAATTCCTTTTCAAAGTATTCCCCACCTTCGTCTATGCGATTTTGCTATCTTCCAGGAAGATGTTTTGCATTCCCTCTGCAAATTGAACTATTGCTGAGATACCGATTTACAGCTGAAATCCAAGCAGCCCTTGTCTGCCTATGTTTTTTTTCCAG
The DNA here is from genome assembly GCA_964016985.1 of Anodontia alba. Taxonomy (NCBI): domain Eukaryota; kingdom Metazoa; phylum Mollusca; class Bivalvia; order Lucinida; family Lucinidae; genus Anodontia; species Anodontia alba. The sequence goes on from OZ024821.1 coordinate 16,775,660, forward strand.
TGAGCTTTTTTCAGTTCTGGAAACAAATAAAAGTCGCAGGGGTCAAGGTCTAGGCTGTATAGAGGGTGGGACAAAAATTGCCTTTTGAAGGAATTGAGAAGTTCTAATGTAGTTGAGGTAGTATAATTGGGGCATTGCCTTGCAAATCCGTGACAGCAGATGAAAACAGCTTATTGGGCGGTTAGGAACCAGCTCGTTTACACGGATTTGACAGAGCTTTTATTTCAGGTTCAGCATAATGAACCCATAGTTCACCCCACGTGACAATACAGTTTAAAACTTTCATCAAAGCTAAAATTCCCTAAATGTTCTTTTGCTATAATCACCTTAGATACATGTTCTTCTTTCAGCTCTTTCGGCACCACCCAAGCACTTACCATATTAGTTTTTCATGAAAATCTGGTGTGCCAACTCCGTACCGCTGCTGAACTGATCAGCTACCTCATGCAATGTCACTGCGACCTCTGCTATCAAAAACCTCAACATTCTCCTACATTGTAGTGTTCACTACCTCAGCAGGCTTCCCTGGCTTCTCCTCCATGTTTGTCCTGCCCTCCATAAACTGTGAAATCCAGCTATAAAAGGTTGAAAGGGATACGCAGGCTTTAGAAAAACTTTTGCAATCTTTGAAAAATGTGGCAAGGTTTTTCCGTCCTCTTAGGAATTTCATTATAGATCTCTGTTACTCCAGCTTAGAGTCCATGGTACTCTTAACATCTGCCTTGTTTAAATGCTCACAAATCGTGTATACACACTTCAAATTAAAAAAAAATTTTCTAACCAATGTATAAGTAATAATATGTAGTTTTTGCTCATGTACAAATAATATGTGTAGGTACACATGTAGCTGTACGCAGAAAATAACGAGCATGAAACATCCAGATATTTTCATCCGCTCCTTGTATTAAATACATGTTCTTGCATTACTTCTATTGACTTTCACATCTTTAGATAAGGTTTTTTTGTCAATCAAATTACCAGTAAAGCGAAAAGTGTCTTCATATCGAGTGTTGGAGGGTCTATTAGTTAACCCTTTGTTACAACGATAGCATTTTCTCCTGAAGATATTGCCAGTAAAACGAATTAGCTGCAGTAAAGCATCTTTAATGAGCAGAATCATATGTAAGAAAGGCCTCCTTGTTCTATTCTTATTTCCTCAGTGAGGCGATCATATATATATATATATATATATATATATATATATATATATATATATATAATTATATATATATATGTTTCTTGAAAAATGAAATACTCTTTTTTTTTTCATAATTTCTGATTAACTGTCATCACTTGAGCAAACGGTTTGTGTCAGTCAAATTATCATGATAACGAAACTTGTCGTTGTGTCGAGTATTGGCAAAAAGAGGGTTGACAAATGAACCCTCTTTACTACGACAACATTTGTTTATAAAGTGTTGCCAGTAAAATAAATTAGCTGTTGTAAATAAGCTTTAATCAGCAGAATGATATATAAGAAAGTTCTTGTTTATTCTTATTTCCGCATAGAACATATGTTTGAGGCGATTCTAATAAGTAAATGTATTCAAAACTAATATTAATAGAAGTATTAGATACATTGTCCATAAATTCCGATCACTGCATAAAAAGCAGTGTCTCACGTTATCAACAGCCGTGCATTAACCGGCGAAAAGCCGTGTATTAACAACTTGAAGGCAATTCACGCGCTGTTAATGCATGGCTACGTAACTTTTAATATGATCGTACCGGGGCCACAGATTTGCTGCCGTTACGAGATGTCTACTGCCAGGCCCTAGAACGAGCATAGTCCATGAAAACTGCGTTCGCGAGACATCGGTGAAAAAGCGAAACAAAAAAGTGCAAGGAATAACGCGAAATGTAGCAAATGTTTTCAGTTTTTATGCAATAATAGCGATCGAACATGTTTTTACACTGCATTATCATTTCGCCAGGTCCCTTGGGAGGCGTTGAAAACCGTGGCCTGCGGCCTCGGTTCTCAACACATCCCACGGGACCTGGCGAATATTAATGCATGAAAAACCATGTTTGATCCCTATATTAATGTCACCCCTTCAAAGACGGTTTCCTGGCTGTCGAGTTATCATGAATGTTTGTCTAAATACTTTTTCGAAATATCTGTTGTCTGATATATTGCTGTAGCCACATCAAAATACAGATTAATTGTTTTTTTTTTTTTTTATATATTTTACTTCTGTACTTTCAAATATTTATATGTAACTGAGTAACACTTCTGTTGACTTATCGCGTTGTTGTGCTTATGCGAAGTAATTCACAATGGCACCCAACAATACTACAATGCTGAAAATGTCATTTAAAGATAGTTTGGCGATTTTCTGATAGTCACCAGGAAATTTGAAGAATTGCAGATACTGTCAAAATATTAATTTTTGCTTTTATCATTGAGATTTGCATACCGTTTGCTCAAGAACGGTGAAGTAGAATATAAAGGTGAATTGTTTTTTTTTTGTTTGTTTTTTTTTGTACAGCTATTTTTAACCTTACCTGTACCAGTAATGGAGATTGTTATGGTATTGATGGAATATGTGCAAGTGGTCGTTGTACATGCCCTGACGACAAAGTATACAAAGAAATGGAATGTAAAGGTGAGATGTTCACTGACTTACGGTAAACCCTCGTTACGACGATAGCATTTGTTCCCAAAGATATTGCCATGCAACTGAATTGGCTTTTGAAAACAAGCCTTAATGAGCTGAATGATTTATCAGAAAGGACTTGCTTTATTATTATGTCCTTATAGAACATGTAAGTTGTTAATTTGTTAGAATTGCCTCGGTGAGATTCTAACACATGTCCAAAGTATATGTTTCTTGAAGTGTTGAATCCAATGTTTTTGCGTAATTTCCGATTAATGGTCACCTCGTGAGCGAAGGTTTCGTGCCAATTAAATAATCATTATAAATAATTCTGTCGTTGTATCGAGTGTCTTGTAAAGAGGATTGCCTGCGTTTTGAATATGTCATGCTGTTATTACCCTAAATATTTCAACACCTTAAGTGATATGAATAGGTTTTTAGGGGAGGCAACTCTGTTAAAATTACATGGCCTACCTTCTGAAAAGGAGTCCTTTTGGGATCAAATTATTTTCTTTTAGAGTGGTACCCTTTCAGAAGGGTATTCGTCTCCAATAAAGCAGACAAAAGGGCGCGAAAGTTGTTTCGCTGGTTAAAAAAAAATGCAGCAATCTTCCATTTGCATACAGTCCCCTTAAGGGTAGCATTTAGTTTCGAAAAGCTAGCTGTAAATCATAAAAAATTTCCTCCCTTGCAAAGGCGACGTAAATGTTACCATGGCTCTCCAGTCTTCTTCAGGGACATTTGTACATTTTCAAGGAATATAACTTCGACATGAAAGTATTTACCTTCCTCTTCACTAGAGGATACTACTAAAGCAAATACTTTGTTCCCAGTTCATGTTTTTTTTTTCTGTAAGAGTATTCACCGTTTTAAATAGAGTCATACTCTTTGGAACTATATTCATGTCTGCAAACGTTGTTTTATTTGGAAACATGGAACAAACTCTTAAAACATATTTATTCTCTTTATTTAATAAATCCTTACCGTTCTTTTCCGTACAAGTTGTGTACCTCCATATGGCTGCCTGGAGACTGGCCTAAAATATGGTGAATGGTAAACTGTGTAGGCTTCCTGAATACTAAGGGGGACTTATACTAACCTGAAAAGTATTGTGGGAAATTGCCATCTAGCTAAAACTTATAAAATCAATTATCACTAAAATGCACGACACGCCTTATTCTAGTCTGTGTCTCAGCTTAGCCTCGGGCAAAGAACAATGTCATTTTGCACTTTCATGGGTAGGTATTTTCTGTATCAATAAGTATGTCATTAATAATCAAATTATGTCCAACGGTTCAACCGTTTTCGCTAGCTGAACACGGACTCACTCATAGGCTGAGTATAGAGAATTCTTCTTGGAAGAAAAGTGAACGCAAGAAATTGTTTCCTACAATGATACAGTGCAAGTGTTGTAAAATGTCAGAAGTATTTTAACAGTGAAGTTTGATGCCTTTTTTTATTATTATTTTTTCATTATGTTAGCAGTATTTCAGCAGGAAAGTTTAATGGCTTTTGTAAACTATGTCAGAAGTATTTAAGCAGTAAAGATTATTGACTTTTAATGGCTTTTGTAAATGTGCCAGGGTATATAAGCAATAAATTTTAATGGCTTTTTGTAAAACCTCATAGAAGTACATGTATTTAGCAGTAAAATTTAATGACCTACTGTAAGCATTTGTCATTAATCATCGTACTGTATGTGATTGGGATAGCGTGGCCTTATCTCCTTACTGGTTAACGTTTTACTGTTAGTAGTGTTTGCTAAAAGAATACGTAAAATAATATATACAGTCGACTCTCGTTATCTCGAATTCGAAGGGACTCTCTGAAATACAGTACTTCGAGATATCCGTACCTCGACATATCAGATTTGCAGAACTGAGGAAAAAAATAATTGGAACAACCACATTTAACAAATTTATATGTAATTGGACTCTTGAAGTTAGAGATATAGTGAAAATATTGTGGAAAAGAGAAATTGCTTCTTAGGAGCAATTTCTCCTCTTTTCCAAAATATATTTCACCTGTTGTTAGATTTTCATGTTTAGACAGGGACCAGATTTTCACTTCGAGATAAGTGCTTATTCGAGATAAGCGAGGTCGAGATAACGAGAGTCAACTGTATCGTGTTTACTCTAAGTATTCGGAAACATTTTCTCCTTATCATGCTTTGGTCAGTAACATTTGCGAATTTAGTCATATGCAGACATCGTAATAAATGAGAGAAAACAAACAGTTAACATTCCTGGCTACTCTCGGTAAACAACCAATTCCACGGAATTAGTTTCATCTGCTTTAATTTATTCATCAGAAGCGTTTTTAAGTATAGCTGTGTTTTCCTTTAAACATCTCATTTACATATGGTCAACAGCAATAAATCTGCCAAATAATAAAAAATAGAGGTATTTTCTGTGCAATTAACTATATAATGTTAATCATGGGTGTGGAAAAACATGGAATTGAATATCAGTTAGATTTCACAGAAGACCTAAAGTAAAAGTTAAGTATTCTTATTGGGACTACAATCAAACTTCAATTGCTCGAAGATACAGTCGACTCTCGTTATCTCGAATTCCTAGGGACCCCCTGAAATACTTCGAGATATCCGTAGCTCGACATATCAGATTTGCAGAATTGAGGTAAAAATTATTCGAACAACCACATTTAACAAATTTTTATGTAATTGGAGTTAGAGATATAGTGAAAATATTGTGGAAAAGAGGAGAAATTGCTCCTTAGGAGCAATTTCTCCTCTTTTCCACAATATTTTTTTTACCTATTGTTAGATTTTCATGTTTAGGCAGGGACAAGATTTTTACTTCGAGATAAGCAGTTATTCGAGATAAGGGAGGTCGAGATAACGAGAGTCGACTGTATTTGGCATCGTGGAAATTTGTTCGCGATATGGGTAGTTCGAGCCAATGAGGGTTTATCATAGCGTCAGGTCAGGAAGTAAATAGCGATGATTTAGGGAAATCGTTTCGATTTCCTACGCAATAATTGTTTGTTGTGTGTACTGATTAGAATCACCTCAATGATGCGGTCCTAAAGAGTACACACAACATACAGTCGAATCTCAATAGCTCGAACACCGATGGCTCGTTCACCATGGCTAATTCGAACTCGTTTTTGAGTCCCTACGAAATTCTTCCGAAAGATCAAAAAAACAAATATTTAAGGAAGCTTTCTTATTTCATGATGAAATTGTATGATGTGTGGACTCATTAGAATCGCCTCTTCGAGGCGATTCTAATGAGTACACTCAACATACAGTTATTGTGTAGAAGATCGATAGATTTCCCAAAATACGCGATATTTGCTTCCCGACCTGGCGCCATGATTAACCTTGATTGGCTCGAACTACCCATGGCTTGAACAATTTTCCATGGTCCCTAAGGTGTTCGAGCCATTGAAGTTCGACTGTATAATTTCATGATAAAATAAGAAAAAGTACATAAATATTTGTTTCTTTGAGCTATCGGAAGAATTTTGTAGGGAATCAAAAACGAGTTCGAATAAGCCATCGGTGTTAGAGCTATTGAGGTTCGACTGTAGTTAATATCTGGTCTATACCTTGTACTTTGTCTGTCAACTGCAAACTACAAATAGGGAATGTCTGCATTCTTTTAGGATATATTGGCATCAAAATTGGCATATTAGATAAACCTATGCTACCAAGATGGTCCTAATATCATCTGTTTTTTTCCCCAAATCGAGATAAAGGTTTGTCATGGTACACGCGAAAATACAAAGCGTTATTCGATGGTAAAGATGTTCATATCAGATCATAAGACTAGACACCTCACGAAAACATGCCTATATAATTTTGACCCCCTTTAACCCCACTTTTATATAGTAAAACTGGGGTTTACAGGGGTATACATTATTTTTCTTATTTTTGCTCAAAAGCATAGATTGTGGGTACTCGTTAGAACCGCCTCGCCGAGGCGGTTCTAACGAGTACCCACAATCTATGTTTTGGGCAGAAATATGAAAAAAAATATAAGAATATTTTATCCGAAAATTTTCAGTTTTTGGAGGTGAAATTTTCTATATATTTGAATAGGCGTGTTTTCGTAATGAGTCTCATCAAAATCATTTGTTTCCGCGTTTCCCTCAAAAAGATTTGTTATCACGACGGGTTCCAGTGTACCATGTTTACTCTAAATAATGGGAGAGATAATGAAGGCTTGAGCTAAAGTGTAGATCAAGATCAGATCAAGGTCTACACTTTCTGCCATATTCCGACAATATGTTAGACCCATTTGCAAATGGTAAAATTGATTTGGTCAAAGTTCAGAACAGGTATGATAAGGCGACTTATGGGTCAGTGCCATTACGAAAACACGCCTATTCAAATACACTAAAAATTTCACAACCAAAAACTTAAAGTTTCTCAGATAAAATTTCTGATATTTTACACATTTCTACTCAAAACATAGATTGTGGGTACACGTTAGAACCGCCTCGACGAGGCGGTTCTAACGAGTACCACAATCTATGTCTTTGAGCAGAAATAAGAAAACTATTGTATACCCCTGTAAACCCCAGTTTGACTATATAAAAGTGGGGTTTAAGGGGGTCAAACTTATATAGGTGTGTTTTCGTGATGCGATTACTCTTAAACTTTTCATCTACAGCCGGTTTAAATCATACATGTACAGAAAATAAGGACTGCGAAGCAATCGCTGGAATTTGCCTGAATGATATTTGTGTATGCCCTGACACCACCCTGTACGACAACGAAGATATGGAATGTAAAGGTGAGTATTGCTTACTTGGTTTAAACATATTTTACTGAAATCAAAATATATGTTACAGCATGTACAGTATGACTTGCAAACTAACATTAAGATCAGGTAATTAATTTTTCTCCTAAAAGTACAGTTTGTAGACATTGTGTTAGGAAAATATAAAACCTTTGTAACATCTGGGCATTGTTTAAATAATGCATATAAAGTCGACTCTCGTTATCTCGAACTCGCTTATCTCGAAGTGAAAATCTGGTCCCTGTTTTAATATGTAAATCTAACAACAGCTTACAAAATATTGTGGAAAAGAGGAGAAATATATTTCTCCCAAGTAGTATTTTCTCCCTTTTTACGCATTACATTTTCTATGTATCTCTAACTTCACAAATGATATTTAGTTGTTAAATGTGGTTGTTCGATATTTTTTTTCTCAATTCTGCAAATCTGATACATCGAGGTACGGGCATCTCGAAGTATCTCGAGATAATGAGAGTCGACTGTATTTCTATAAAACGATAAAGTAGAAATATTTGTAAAGATCAATTTATGTCTTAGCAACAGATTGTAGAAATTATTGCTAAGTATGGAATACCTGTACACTGTAGTTACCCTAAGTATTCAAGCACCTTAACTTCTAAACAAATATGTCTGACATTACAAAAACACGCCTATTCAAATATATTGAAAATTTTACAACCAAAACTGGCAAATTTTCAGATAAAAAATTCTAATATTTTTCATATTTCTGCTCAAAACATAGATTGTAGGTACCCTTTAGAACCGCCTCGGCGAGGCGGTTCTAACGAGTACCTACAATCTATGTTTGAGCAAAAATAAGAAAAATAATATATACCCCTGTAAACCCCAGTTTTACTATATAAAAGTGGGGTGTAAGGGGGTCAAAATTATATAGGTAAGTTTTCGTGATGAATTTCGGATATGTCCAGTTAACTTCCTGTTGGTGTGTTAAATAACTGTTGGATGGGCGGTAAATATCAGCCGCCGCCTGTTGTGTCTACACAGTTTGTACACTGTTTGTCAAAAATGCTTAGAGTATATACAGTGGATCTTTTAGTAATATCATTTAATAATTCTGGTATATACAGTGGATCTTTTAGTAATATCATTTAATAATTCTAACAAATTGAATTTTTTTAGTTACTTTATAACAAATTTTAATCATTTAGTAATTTCAAAGGTACTTGATACATGTATATCTGGTGGACTTTCCGCCATTTTGATCAAGGGAGACTATGTTTATTACTTCCTGTTTACTTTCCTGCACGGAGTGTCCCTACCAAAAACGAGTCTATTCTGATAGGAAAATACATGCTTTCTGTTTGGAATAGACCTCTTTTCAGGAATGAGCAAAAAGAAATTGACACTCGTCACCCTTGAAAGTGTAGCTATATATATTTCCCTAAAGTAGGAATCCCTCAGATTCATTTCTAGGTAACTTAACCTTTACCATTGTCTGAGCTAATTCAGCACATGGCAAACTGATGGTATTTTTCTTAATTTCCAGAAAACAGGATTTGACAGTTCATGCAAATTGTTCTCACTGTAGACAGTTTGGAAATAAAACAATCTTTCAAAATGATGTCTGCTGAAAGTTTTATAGCAGATTTAGACAACAGATTTTTACGTAGCTGTCAACAGATTCACATAGGGGTAACGCCAGAAACTTTTTGCCTGGACCTGTGCGTAATTCATGCGCAGAAATAACTCGCCGACAGACCAGATGCTAGGGGCCTGGTCTGTACGTTACACAAATCTGAGCGGTCAATAGATGTGTATTATATGTACACTTACTCAACTGTGACGCAAACTAGGAGAGCTCGTAAAAAGAAATAAAAAAAGAGCCACCAACCTTTTATATCCGGTTTATGACACCTCCTCTTCTGCGTCGTCTGCCAGCAGCAAGCATACAATCATTCATCAACCCGTTCGGCTCTTCTTGGGGTCATCCAACCATAGAACTTCCGGATACTCGGTAAATAAGTTGCTTGTCAGTCAATCATCCCGCTATACTGGGTAGTAGCTGTTCGAATCGGGGTCCTCCAAATGTTTGAGGTGTAGTCTCCTTCCACCGACCCACAGGACGCCAGCGTCCATGGCTGTTTCGTCGGTGTTTGTCCCCGTCGGTAACTTAGCCGCAATCTTGAAGATGTCGTTGCCGCTACAGAATCGCTTTAAGATTTTACGATCCGAGAATTCTGTGCGGTGATATGACAATATAGCATATTTCAAATGCTTTACACCATACCCTCCTAAGATTTATATTTGGAATGGTTGTCACCTGATTGGAAACGATGAGCGACTATAATATAAAGTTATAAAAGAAAAAAAAAGTAACGGAAAGCCGTCAATTAGCCTTGAGTACTCGTCGTTGTTTATTATAGTGATTAATTTGATTTTTATATTTTAGCTTTGATGCATTGACTGAGTTGGGAGCCTTTATGCGAACCGAATTTTTATGTATTTCTCTATTAAGAGTAGCATCGGGACCCAGGGTGAAGTTAGCTAGCTCTAAAAGTGCTTTAAACCCCCCGATGGTTTGCTCTACCGACCGTTCTAAGGCGGTGGTCCCGGTGTTAGTCTTACTCTTTGTTGCTTTGTGGTTTATTCTACGAGGCGATTTGTTGTATGTCGTTCTGTGTGTCATTTTGTTCTTGTGTTTTTCAGTCCTTTTAGTATTGTGATTACCTCGCTTGGGGAAGAGAGAGCTAATCTTAGTGCTTTTCGTACGTTTGTTCGGTTTGTGCTTGTTTAGATTTGTCGGTTTCCTCTTCCTCTTGGGGTCTGGGAAGGGCTGCAGTTTGTGATTGTGGCACTCCCTGGACTTTTCTCTTACCTTGTTTTGAACACTCTCTGGGTGAATTCAGAGAGAAACTTGATGATATGTTTTCTTATTTTTGTGAGAAAAGTTTTTCAGTATGTCGTCTGCTGATTTTGTTTTCTCAAATTGCTGATCGTTAAACGCTACACATCAGTTACATTCTTCCTCCTCTTCCCATCACGAAAACATGCCTATATAATACTGACCCCCTTAAGCCCCCTTTTTTATATATAAAACCGGGGTTTCACAGGGGTATACATTATTTTCCTTATTTCTGCTCAAAAACATAAATTTGGTACGCGTTAGAACCGCATCGCAGAGGCAGTTCTAACGAGTACCCACAATCTACGTTTTGCGCAGAAATATGAAAAATATCAGAGGTTTTTGTATGAAAATTTTCAGTTTTTAGAGTTGAAATTTTCTATATAATTGAATAGGCATGTTTTCGTAATGCTACAACTACTTTTGCTACTATTACTACAGCAACAACTACTAGTGCTGCAGTAACAACTACCACTGTTACTACTAATACTACTACCTCAACTACTACTACTGCTGCTAGTAATAGTAATAGTTGTAATATTAGTGGTTCAAATAGTAGTACTTACGGTCAGCTTTCTTTGATTCCCTTAGGATGGGTAATTATTTTTCGAGGGATGAGAGGTGTAGGAGACAGCATGTATACTGCTTGGGTAAATGGAGCAAGCACAACAGATGATGCGAACTGTATCACGGCTGGCAGTTCGCCATGTAACAAACATTACAGAAATTCATCAATAGACAACTGGCCAGATCTCAACGTAAAATCAGTGAGTAATTTAACCGCAACGTAAGAAAACATATCCTATATGCGCCCAACGAAGACTCTAATCATCCTGCGAATCCGAGCAGTCTGATCGGAATCTTCGTTGTCAGTATGAAGAAACCTGGCACCATTGGCAATCCAAAATGTGTCTATTTAGGATTCCAGTCAGACTGCATGAATGCGCAGGCTGATTTGAGTATTTAGTTGCGCACATGTCCAAAGGAACCATTTTCAGACGTTGCGGTTCTTTTAAACCATTATTATTTGAGCCAGCGCATAAGAAAAACCTACAGTTAGGCTCAGATCAGCTTGTACATTCACCCAGTATGGCAAGGGTTCCCCTTTATCCCTGTTTGGATAGCTTGGAGTCTGTAGAAGGCATATGCGATTCAGCGAAGACTCTTATCAGATGCGCGGATGCGCAGTCTGATCAGAGTCTTCGCTGGTCTAATAAATCATACCGTAGGTTTGTCGTGTGCTTGCTCATTGCGCATCTAATAAAGTAGAGTTGGAAAGCAGATCACAAACATTAAATTTGTACGACCAGACACGGCAGAGTGACATCGTTCTAGTCTGTATGCCATGACAATGGCAATTTACAATAACGGAAACAGTTATAATAGTTCTTTAAAGAAATGAATGTACCCGTCCGACTTGCCTTATGGACAAGCCCGTAGAGCATATCACGGAATGGTTGATATTAGTACGTAATCTGACCTAAACAATCTTGAAAAAAAGGCAATTAACTGTCCCCTTTTTTCAAAATATTTTCTTATCCTGGCTGGTTAATTGAAAATATTGCATTTATGTCCTCCATTTATACGTTTACAGCAAGTCATGCATTTCCTGTCAGAAGACTGCTAAACGGGAAAAGACAAACCCTCAAGCCAACACCGTCAAAATATCTCTCTCTTTTGACATGGAATCTGCTTTAAAAGGTTTGCTCCAAATTCTTTCCTTTCAGAGTAGACGCATTTCTGGCCATGTTGTACAGGAATCAAACAGGAAATCTCAAACATTGCCCCCCGCCCTCCTTCCCCCCCCCCCCCACACACACACCGGGAGCTAACCACTAAATATTTTTCCATAGGCGACAATAGTAACCTTTTACATGCTGCCACAAAAAACTACACATACAAAACTTTTCAAACCTTACTTGTTTATAGAGCCACCATAGCTCAACAAGTTTCTGAGAAAAAATCCACACGTTGCCCTGCTCCTTTTCAAGTTACGGTCCACCATGATTGTTTACCTGCAGCTTCGCAGCGAATAACAAGCGGACTTCTTTTAATGGAGGGGTGACCATATAATATCAGCAACAATTTCTTTGAGCTTGCAGATATAATTATAAAAAAACACATCATTTTAATTCCTTATAACTATCATTTTCTAACACTGAAATAAAACCTGGGATATATATCCAGTGGAAGCATGTCTGGTATTTAGGCTGCAACTGAAACTCGGCCCAAAAGTGATAAAACCCGGCACTTCCAGTATTTAGTGTTTTAGTGTAATGCTACCTATAGAGCAACATTTCCCTCCCCCCCCCCCCCCCCCCCCCCCCCTATTAAAGCACACACACAAAAAACAAAACAAAACACAAAAAAGCACGTAATATCAATAAAATAAACTGATTTCAACCAAATCATGTGCTTTGTTTTTACCTGTTTGCTTAATTTCTCTGATATGAACACTTTTTTGTATGCCTACCTGACACCCTGTAAAAATACAGCAAATCAAATAACAGAGATAAAAGAAGTGACTAAACACTTTTATTCTCTTTTCTTTCCAATCAACTGTCAGAATGATACAAAAATCAATCCATATAGCTATATACTTATCTTAACATGCAAATCAAGTACTTAGAAACAGTATGTGTATTACAATTATTGTCTTATCACACTCTAGCATGGACTAAATAGCTTGGCTTTAATATAACACCGAAATCTTAGTTGTTTGTGCCTGGAGTGTATTTTTATGAAAAATATATTACAGAAACATTATGAAAAATGTCAAATTATATGCAGAAAATATAAACTATAAGTTTAAATTGGGCCGGTTGACATGTCAGTGCCACGGGGTGTTTCAAATGTCAGCTTAAAGCAATAGATCGCAAACTTTTATTTGTGTTTTCTGATGAATAGAAAATAAGAAGAGATAGAAAATTAACTAATAGATAAGTACAAAGGTCAAGGTCATACAAGGTCAAGGTTAATGTCACACAAGGTCAAGGTCACCTAAATATAGAAAAGCATAGGAAATCCAGTTCTGTTATATGTTTCTAGGCATCCTTGTAGATTTTTAGAAGAAAAGTCACTAAGGTCAAGGTCACATGGTTGTTAAAAATAGAAGCAGTTTTGTTTGACTGATCCAGTTTCACTACCTGGTGGTGTGCATTCTAAAAAAAGGGCACTTATAGTTCATGTCATTATGGGATGCTATGCAATATGCCACTTTCCAAGTGATACATATCACCATCGTTTTATATTTACCTATATATTAGTACATATATTTCATTAAAAATAAATATAAAAGAAAATAATCTAATCTGATGTTCAATTCAAGGCATGAAACAGTTTTTTCTGAAGGTCAAGGTCACAGAAATAGTTCATTCTCCATGCAAAAGCATTAATTTACTTTCCATATTTCCTGTGTAGTCTTCCAGTTCATGGAAATCAGAAGTCAAAAGTTCAGAGGTCAAGGTCATTTCAATGTCACTGAAGTTAGCACTTTCATATGCCTTGTTCGGTTTCAGTGCGCAATGTCGAAAGTTCTAATGAGGCGCTGGTAAACTCAACAAACCTGCACGGGCTCAAAATGGTCACTTTACCGCTCGAATGTAACTGGGCGCGAGGCGCCTAAAGTTATTGAGAATCTTCCCTATTATTTTATATTCACATTACGTTTTTGTTTGAAAACACAGTCAACTACTCATTTGTTGACATCTGTCAACGACACAGGACAGACAGAAGATAAAGTTGTGAAAACTCTGTGTTTATAAATGGTGAATACTACTGTATAAACCACCTACATAATAAATACCTACTCCAGCTCACCCCCATTTCAAAATAAATTTTACAAAATGACCCCAGAATCCTTGAATATAGACTCATATTTGCTTATTTACCTTCAGGGGATTTAAATAAGAGCAGTTAAATATCAGTAACAATTAGCAAGTTTATTTATTTGCTTTTCCCAGTCTACTGCAAGTTTAGGGAGCTAACCACTAAATATTTTTCCATCGGCGACAATAGTAACCTTTTACATGCTGCCACAAAAACTACACATACAAAACTTTTCAAACATTACTTGTTTATAGAGCCACCATAGCTCAACAAGTTTCTGAGAAAAAATCCACACGTTGCCCTGCTCCTTTTCAAGTTACGGTCCACCATGATTGTTTACCTGCAGCTTCGCAGCGAATAACAAGCGGACTTTTTTTAATGGAGGGTGACCATATAATATCAGCAACAATTTCTTTGAGCTTACAGATATAATTATAAAACACATCATTTTATTTCCTTCTAACTATCCTTTTCTCACATTGATATAAAACCTGGGATATATATCCAATGGAAGCATGTCTGGTATTTAGAATGCAACTGAGACCTCGGTCCAAAAGTGATAGAACCCGGCACTTCCAGTTTTAGTGTAATGCTACCCCCCACGCACCCACCCACCCCACAACCACTGTACATGTACAATAGTGAAAAGTCCACTACATGTATCATTACATTTATGACAGCTACATCCAGTGTAGCTACATGTCAGCTTGCATATCAGAGCAACCGCATAACATAATATATGAGCAAGCTTTACACCGGTCAGACTACGTGGATGTGAAGTTTATTTCGGGTTATATGTACATGCATGCTGATCGCATACGTCGTCTTCCGATTTACTTAAGTTATAGTTTAAAGTCCAAAGATTTACAAGGGGAAATGTTCAGTTACTCATAGTATGTTCTCCACTATGAGCTCGAACTGGAATGTATACATTCTTCGTTTTATGGATCACTGCCTATTATTGTTTTTGTCTGTCCATTTTCCATAACGACTATTACAGTGAAACCTGAGAGCCACCTCTGAGACAGACTTTAATAAGTGAAGGTTGATGTGGAAAGGTGGCTGTCTTATGAAGGTACATGTCATGTAATTTTGCTTGCACGACATGTACTTTTATAAGACAGCCACCTTGTCTCTCCATTTTCCATAACAACTATTACAGTGAAACCTGTGTAAGAGAGCGACCTCTGAGACAGATTTTAATAAGTGAGGGTTGATGTGGAAAAGTGGCTGTCTTATAAAGATACATGTCATGTAATTTTGCTAGCAAAATTACATGACATGTACCTTTATAAGACAGCCATCTTTCCACATCACCACTAAAGTCAGTTTCAGAGGTGGCTTTCATACACAGGTTTTACTGTAACTTTAAGAGGATTCGTCATTCAGATAGGCAACCTTATCAGTATTATTGTGTATACCTTCTGAAAAGGACTCGTTCCTGTAAAACCACAGTTTTTAATGTATAAAAGTGGAGTTTAAGGGGGTCAAAATTATATATGAATGCTTTCGTGATGTAAAGGAACAAATCGGCTCCCCTTGGGAGTAAGTCCTATCTCTATTGTAGACCTTTCTTTCAGAAGGGGTTTTGGTGCGCAGGAAAGTAAATAGGAAGTTACAAATGTTGCTCCCCATGTGAAAAAATGGCTGAAAATCTTTTAAGTGTATCATTCACTTCAAAACAGGATATCTATAAACACGATAATCTCAAAAAAAAAAAAAAAAAAAAAAAAAAAAATATATATATATAAATTAATAAATTGATAAATAAATAAAAACAATAATAAGCAAATAAATAAATAAAAACACTAGAACGATTTATCGAAACGTCCAGGAAATTTAACGATCACGAGACACAGCGCTCCAAAAGCACCGGAAAAGAACTGATGACATAAAACATCACAACCCCCCCCACAATCCCGCCACCCTTCCCCTCCCCCCCCGCCCCCCCCCCCCCCCCCGCCCCCCGTCCCCCACCCCCAAAGAAAAAAAAAAAAAAAAAACAGCAAAAACACACACAAAAAAGACACTTCAGCTAAAACAGAAAGATGAAATCAGAAGAAACTGCGCTACATGTCCCATGTCAGTTTTGATCCTGTATTCAGGTGTTGACCTTTGTTATGTATTTCTAGGACTTTTTTTCAGCGGCAGCTGTCTAGAATTGAGTTTCCTCTAAATTATCCACCAATCAGAAACAATTTTACATTGTAAAATTCTGTACGTCTGCAAGTAAACTGTGTTTCTCATTGGTTAATAACTTAGACTGTCAGTGCAAACTTTTTACAAATACCCAATCACTTCAAAATTACACCGGAAAGACGGAGATACAGTCTGCTATCTATGTTCATTGAAACGGACTATAATTTCCAGAAATCACAAAGTATACGGCCTCGGACCACAATTATTTTTCCATTACCTTTCGTACAAAGACCTCTTGGGAAAAAAATGCTGACAACTTTGCAATCGATGCATACTTTCTTCTGCTTATGTCATCATTTCTTACCTTCAAATTTATCCACTTTACACATGACCATGACCAGCTCCTTTTCCAGCTGTCGTCTGTCAAAGTAAACACCTGTCAGTTCATACCAGTTACGGCCCATGTAGGCTCACTTCTTAGGGGTGTGCTTAGGTTCACCTGTTTTCCTGAAATCAAAAGGAAACAAAACAAACTCTTAATTTTCAGAACACCTACATGTTGATCTATCAAAAGAATCACAGTGAAGTAGTCTGCTCAGTCACTCTGGCATAAGACACAGCATCCAAGTGAGGGACTATTTGTGCGACTATATTTCCTTATTTTGGACAACGAATCAGGGGAGGTAATTGTGGACTGGTTCCTATCAGACTAATGCCAAACATGCATCAGACCAAGGCTCCAAATCAGCAACCTTCAATTTTTCACCTCATCCAATCAATCAACATCTAACACCAATCTACTGTGCATAAAAACATCTTCCAATACAACAGGACTTTAAATGTATGTCCTCCTTTGAATGCCGCTGAATATCTTTTTAAAGATATTTCTTGTTGTTGCTATTATTTAAAACGGACTGGATAAACGTGGTAGAGTTTCCGCATTTTTTACAGGGGAGACAACTCTTTTGGTTTCCTGTTTGCTTTCCTGCACACCAAATCCGCTCCTACCCCCCCTCCTCCTGCAATGTTGTCTACTCTAAACGAAAATAGTTTGATCCCACTGGGAGCCAATTCTTCCTTTTTTAGAGAAGACCCCTCTTCAGAATAGAGATAATTAAAATCTAAAAGAGTTGTCTGCCCTAAAAGAGTATTCATTCTCCTTAAATAGTATTATTATATTACTTTAATATTTGTCACATAGAAATCTTCCTAGCGGGAACACGACTTTTATAAAATCATCACGAACACATACCTATATAATTTAGACCCCCTTTAACTCCCCTTTTATATAGTAAAACTGGGGTTTACAGGGAATACATTATTTTTCTTACTTCTGCTCAAAAACATAGATTGTGGGAACTCGTTAGAACCGCCTCACCGAGGCGGTTCTAAGGAGTACCCACGATCTATGTTTTGGGTATTTTTGTGAGTATTTGTTAGAACCGCCTCGGTGAGGCGATTCTAACGAAAACCCACAATCTATGTTTTGGGCAGAAATATAAAAAATATCAGAATTTTATCTGAAAACTTTCAGTTTTTGGTAGTGAAATGTTCAATACATTTGAATAAGCGTGTTTGCGTAATGGTCGTATAAACGTCAGTGGTGTTGCATTGACGTTAATGCGACGTTGTATAAACTTCATATGCCTACTGCTTTTTCTCCATAGGTGAAAGTATCTGTACATACGAATGAACTAGAAAAGGCGTACATAATATTTGACGGAGAACAAAGTAATTCTGATGACTGGTTTACACAAGAAAGAATTCTGGAATCGTCGTGGGAAGATTTAGCATCAAAAACTTTTAATATATTTTCATTGGCGTGAGTATATTATTACATTTTTAGTTATTATGAAATGTATGGCGATTGGATACACTTCTAGGACGAGCAATTCAGCCAAAATTAATTTTGCCTTCCAAAAGTGTTTTTTTCTCTACTAAGATTGACATTGGGTCTCTTTGGAGGGCAACTCTGTCCGAATTGCGTTACGTTCCTTCCGAAAATTGGTTTAGCAATTGGAGAAATTTGGCTTTCCTTTAGAGTAATTCCTTTTCAACAGGGACTCGGTGCGCACGAAATCAGTCGTTAATATCACCAAAACACTAGCAGAGACCATAATTCCTTTCGAGTACAAATGCTTTCCTTTAAGAATAGACCTCATTACTGACGAACAGAAGAGTCTGGTATATAGAAAGGCAAGCAATAAGTCACTAAAATTGTTTTTCTTGTAAAATGGCTGATCATCACGAAAATATGCCTATATAATATTGACCCCCTTAAACCCCACTTTTATATGGTAAAACTGGTGTTTACAGGGGAATACATTATTTTTCATATTTCTGCTCAAAACATAGATTATGGGTACTCGTTAGAACCGCCTCGCTGAGGCGGTTCTAACGAGTATCCACAATCTTTGTTTTGAGCAGAAATATGAAAAATATCAGAGTTTTTTTATCTGAAAATTTTCAGTTTTTAGAGGTGAAATTTTCTATATATTTGAATAGGCGTGTTTACATAATGGATCCGCTAAGTGCAAGGGTCCCTTGTATATGTATGTACACCTGCTCATCATACATTGTACTTGATATACTTGTCCTAAAGTTTGGACAAATATACATTCGAACTTCCATGGCTCGAACATTTTTAAAGCTATGGACATTTGTACTAGACATGATCAGACATAGGTAGTTCGTGCCATTGCATCACGCAAACATGCCTATATAATTTCGACCCCTTTAAACCCCACTTTTATATAGTAAAACTGGGGTTTACAGGTGTACACATTCTTATTTCTGTTCCAAACACAGACTGTGGGTAATCGTTAGATTTGCCTCTGCGATGTGGTTCTAACGAGTACTCACAATATATATTTTGAACAGAAATTTGAAAAATATCAGAATTTTTATCTGAAAACTTTCAGGTTTGGGTGGTGAAATTTTCAATGTATTTGAATAGGCATATTTTCGTAATGAGAGAGTTAATTTTAGCTCGAGGTCACGAGGAAAATGGGAACAATTTAAGGATTTTCTCCAAAATTGGTTATGTTGAATGTATTCATTAGAATCGCCTTGATAAGTTGATTCTAGTGGGTACATATAACATACATCTTCGTGTTAAAATAAGAAGATGTCCATAACATATCTCTAAATAATTTTTAGGCTATTTTGTCGAGCTATCGGAAGAATTTCGTAGGAACTTAAAAACGAGCGACGGTACACGAACAATACGAGGTGTTCAGATCATTGGCGTTTGACAGCCTTTCACGGTGATGCGTCTAAAATCTGCTAGATTGGTGACAAACAGTGTAGACCCAGATCAGACGCCGTGTTCTACGGCGTCTGATCTGGGTCTACACTCTTTGCTTAGGCCTGTTTGTCAAAACGTAGCGTAAAAACGATTATACTGTACTTTTTGACAGGTGGAACTTGAGAAAATTTTATATAAACTTGGAATTCGATGGCTGTGCCAATGATAAGGGATATCTGGTAGTTATTGATGCGGAAAATAATCACGAATATTGTGGATATGACAATATGAGTCCATTTCCAGTCATTTTATACTCACAATCAGATGACGGTGCGCTTTGGGATCTGACAACTGGTATGTATTTTATTATCACGAAGAGTTGCTTCTGCTTTTCTGTTTTAGTCTATTACACCTCTCACATATCCCTATTTTTAACACCCTGGCATTAATTATAGGCCAAGTGGTGTCAAAAGGGTTGCATATTTGTATATACGTGTAGTTTAAGAAGTGGTAACTGTCAAAATTGGTTTGCCTTTCTTCTAAAAACGGGTCTGCTATAAGAGAAACTAATTTGTTCCTCAGGGAACAATTGTTTTCCGCTTAGCATAGGCCCCTTATCAGTATGTAGAATATCAAACATAAAAGTCACAAAGTTTGTTCTCTTGTAAAACATGACTAACCATCTACTAACATACATATCCTTCGAACGGCCGAGGGTTTTGAGGGTTTTGAAAAATGCAGTCAAAATGAGGGTAGGGTTGGAAATTTACCTCTGGAATTCAACATAAGTAATATCAGACACAGATTACCTGAAAATGAAAGTAGATATTTTTTACAGTCAAGCACCGCCAAAGTTTTACGCTCACGAAAGGTCATGGCGCAGGGGTCACGGTGGGAAAATGTATGCGCATTTTTTTTATTTCATTTTTTTTTTTTTTTTTTTTCTTTTGGCGATTTGATCCCGCATTTTTCCTCCTTTCTCTCTCTCTTTCCCTCCCTTTTCTTTTGCCTTTCCTTGCGCATTTCGCATGCTGGGTCATTTGAGCCGCGCTTGATTGGTGTTGACGGGGCTTCATTACGAAGAAACAACGGTAAATCGAACAGTTTTGGTTCGAAACTGTGAGCCTTTTTTCTTACTTTGGAAGCCTTTTGCGCCCTTTCTTTACATGCTAGAGAGATTGTGTTCATACTGTTATTATCTCGCATACTACTGCATTAAATGGTACTGGAACTGGAAGATTGTTTGTATTAATCTCGCCGTGAGGGTCGTTAAAAAAAATTGGACAACAATTACGCATAAATACGCTACCGCCGTCGAAATGATATAAGCCGAAGAAATCCTTTTAATGTAGACCTTTTTCAGACAGGATTTTGCTGTGCAGAATAGTCAAACAGAAGTAACAAAAGCTGGTTTCTTTGAAAAAAAAAATGGCGGTAAATCTGTCTAGTGTATCTGGTTAATTTGAACCCACAATATTTGAATATTATGAGTACTGATATGAGTCGAGCCTAGCAAAAAATGGGCTCTGAGCAAACGCTAACTGCAAATCATTACTTGAAGTGTCTAATGCTTTCTGACCAACGCCACACCTATCACACTCCTTTGACAACATTGCATATAAAGTGGTTAAACGGGGATAATTGAATTCTGGACAAATGAAGCATTTCTTGTAAGCCCTATGTTTGGTTCATAAACAATAGTTCTGGATTTTTATTATAAACCAGCCATTGAAATGGAGTGGGTGTGGGTCCTGGGTCCTGGATGTATCTCTGTGAGTTTTTACTGTGAAGTTACACTGATGAAAATAGAGAATCCCGCGTGAACTGAACATGCAGTCGAAATCCAATGGCTCAAACATCTTACGGCTCATTGAAATTATTCGAGATATGGGTAGTTCCAGCCACTGAGGGTTAATCATGGCACCAGGTTAGGAAGCAAATGGCGGTAATTTAGGGAAATCTTTTCGATCTTCTACAGAATAACAGTATGTTGAGTGTACTCATTAGAATCGCATCGATGACGCGATTCTAATGAGTACATAACATCAATTATGAGGTTCTAATGAGTACACACAACATACCTTTTCTTGATTAAAAAAAGAAAATTTGCCGAAATATCGGAAGATTGTATAGAAACTAAAAAACGAGTGTGAATTACCCATAGAAAAGGAGCCATCGGTGTTCGAGTTATTGAGGGTCGCCTGTATAGTTGTTAGTTTGAGCTGCATTAGACTTGAGGGGGAGTCAAACAAGTTAAATATCCACATTTCTTGTTTATGCTAACCTTTCAAGGCGGTTCCTCTGTTGCCGTTCTTCTTTATTATAATACGGTCGACTCTCGTTATCTCGAATTCCAAGGGACTCCCTGAAACACTTCGAGATATCCGTACCTCGACATATCAGAGTTGCGGAAAGTGAGGAAAACAATAAATCGAATAACCATATTTAACAAATGAATATGTAATTTGACTCCTGAAGTTAGAAATATATATATAAAATAATGTGGAAAAGAGGTGAGCAATTTCTCCTCTTTTCCACAATATTTTGTTACCTGTTGTTAGATTTTCATGTAAAAACAGGGACCTGAATTTCATTTCGACATAAGCGGTTATTCGAGATAAACGAGTTTGAGATAACGAGGGTCGACTGTATCTTTACTTTCTTGTCATTGTTTGCTCTTCGTCTAGTCTTCTTTTGACGCCTCTGGAAGGCTATGCTTCGTAATTATGTTTTTTTTTTTTATTTGTGGGTAACATCATTATATTTCTAAAGTTGAAAGCTTTACCTTTATATTACGAAAGCAAGCCTATTCAAATATATAGAAAAATTCACCTTCAAAAACTTAAACTTTTAAGATAAAAACCTCTGATATTTTTTTCACATTTCTGCTCAAAAACATAAATTGTGTGTACTCGTTAGAACCGCCTTGACGAGGCAAATCTAACGAGTACCCACAATCTATGTTTTGAGCAGAAATAAGAAAAAAACATGTATACCCCTCTAAACCCCAGTTTACTATATAAAGGTGGGGTGTAATGGGCCAATATGAAATAGGCATGTTGTCGTGATGAACCGAAAATAAAACGACATTTCAGTCAATTAGTTTATAAACGAAAGACAAGCTTTTTTCTTTTCTGCAAAAAATAAAGAAAGAAAAATATCAAATCATTTCCCTTTGATCAGTTAGCCAACAGAGCGCGTAGGTTTAAGCTGTATATAGTGCAAATCGGTGATGTGCCCTGAATATATGCACTGTCTTCTAAGGGAATTAGATCTATGTTGAAAGCTCCTACAACATCAAGTGCTACGTAATATTATCATACTGTACAGATACGCAGGATGACCCGGGCTTTAGTTGTACGTTGTACGTGTATGACCTTCAGAGAAGTTTTCGCTTGGTGTTTGATTCGATTCTGAACAGAAAAAAACAAACTCTATGGGCCTTTGTTCGAGCACAGTCTGAAAATATTGCATAAAGCAGCTTTCGGCTCGATTCCTACTATGACCCATTGCATGCCAATGTGATAAACTGTCATTGTTAGAAATATTCCTGAACCGGGACGCATAATTTCCTACAAAATTGCTTCCACACTTTATTAGCAGAATATCTATCGTCAGTCTAAAGAAAGCTTCGATGTTTGGCAATGTGAGGTGCCGTTTTACCATTAATCCCCTATTTGTGATATCACAAAATCGATTTTGTTATATCACTAGTTATTATGTGATATCTAATTATTTTGTGATATCACAAAATCGATTTTGTGTTATCACTAAATCGATTTTGTGATATCACAAAATCGATTTTGTGATATCACAAAGTAAGATTGACTTCATGTAACTGACTTCAACACTCGTAATAAATTGCTTACTGCTAAACTTCTTAATCAGGGTTATCGGTATCATAAACTAAGTAAAGCTTTTTTCTAAGTTTTATAGGCGTCATTCCGATTTAGTTTCTAAATTTAATATTGGGCTTAAATCTCTTCTGCAACAAGGCCTATCGGAACCCGAATTTTGTGGTGAAATATATGCTTGCAATGACTTCAGTACCCAATTTCGTAAAATCATTCTTCGATATAAAAAGATTGGGTACAACATAAATGTTATATGATAGACTGCATGCATGGTTGTTAAACCAATCACGGTTAATAACTTTGCTCCCCTCTTTAATTGCACGCTGGCGGGTTAGGCTTCTGATTCTATGATGGTTCCAGCGTAAAGGCCTACTTGAAATTTAATTTTGGGTAATGTTGGTCGGTACTTGGTGCTCTATCTTTGGTCGGGCCCACCGGAGTCTTACTGTTGGTTTTCGTTTGCTCTAGCTTTTCAGTTGTTTCGTGCTCATCACGAAAACATGCCTATATAATTTTGACCCCCTTAAACCCCACTTTTATATAGTAAAACTGGGGTTTACAGGAGTATACATTATTTTTCTTATTTCTGCCCAAAAACATAGATTGTGGGTACGCGTTAGAACCGCCTCGCTGAGGCGGTTCTAATGAGTACCCACAATCTATGTTTTATGCAGAAATATGAAAAATATCAGAGTTTTTTTATCTGATTTTTTCAGTTTTTGGAGGTGAAATTTTCTATATATTTGAATAGGCGTGTTTTCGTAATGTGTCGAGTCCTCATCGTTAGTCGATACGCCTGTACTACTATCGTTGTTTCATGTCTGTAATTTGTTGATTTTTTTGGTTCTCGGAGATGTAGCACTGATGAGTTAGGAAGCCTTCATGCGGACTGAACAAATTGTGTGTCTAAACCGCGGCAGAAGTAAGGGCGAGGATTGTGGCCACGTAAAATCGATTTAAGCCCCAGTGAAATACTTTTCACTGACCGTTCCAAGGCGGTTCTTTTGTCATGGTTTATTTTTGTTATAGTTCGTCTTTGAATGTGAGTGTCGCTTACATCTTTTTGTTTTGGATATCCATTTGGCCACTTTGTGGGAAAGTATGTAACTGTCCGTTTGGTTTTCTGCTAGTGATGTTTCCATTAGGGTCCAGTTATTTACGCCGGGCTGGTGCCCGGCGTATCTATTTGAGGCTGTTTTTGTAAAATGTGTATGCATTCGGAGAATGTCGGTTTTCTTCCAGTTTTATGGGGTTCTTAGTGGGGTTATATATAACTATTCACTCCCACTTTTTTCTGTTATTATTCAAAGTCACACTTTTGTAGCACAAAACTGTGCTATTGGTAACATAGTGAAAAAAATAGGAAGTACTGTGTAGAATGAATATAGCAATGTGGGTTTTGCTCATTTAAAAGAGAAATGAGCAGTTTTCCCGTAGGAGCCCCAATTTGGCCATTCGACCTGAACTGAGCTTGTTGCTGTCAATATTCGTACATGTTTGAATTTTTTCATTTCGTTTTTTCGTCGTACTACGAAGAAGAAACAAAAGATATTTTTCTTTGTTTACGATTTGAAATATGCATTCTCAAATCAAACGAATTATAAGCTGGTTTAACAATTAGCTTAGGCTATGGATGGCGGCATGTAATTATGTATGCGGGCTAGAAAAAGACGATCATAGTTGATTTTCTTACATAGCTCTGATAATGTCTATAATGTTTTTATCGTTGAGTATTGCGATAATTTATATAATTACAACCTTTCATAAATTATAACATTTTTTCACTATAGATCTACTACGATCTATAGGGAGCTAAGTAATGCATGACAGATTAGTTTCCCGGCGTATTAATACTTTGCATCAATGTTTTCTTGTTTCGTGTTTGTGTTTCTTTCCCTTTGATGTCTCTGGTGGGAGGTGTGGGATAATTGTATCGATTCCTGATCATTGCCTTCCTTTCTATTTTGTAACATCACAAAATCAATTTAGTGATATCACAAAATGAAAATAGATTTGATTTAGTGATATCACTTATTCTGTTTCGTGTTATCACTAAATCGATTTTGTGATATCACTAATTTGATTTAGTGATATCGCAAATTCATCTCTATTTTGTGATATCACCAAATAGAATTAGTGATATGACTAATTTCGATTTAGGGATATCACAAAATAAGGGATTTATAGTAAAACGGCATCTCATATGGCAAAAGTATCCACATAACGCAAAGCAATGCCTCTAATCAGCCTAGCAATTTGAGCACCCTGATCTGCGTCATTGCTTGGCGGACATGCTGACATGTAGAAAATGCTGTGTTCCAGCTCAGTTATGACTTTTCTTCCAAAGGAATCTGGACATGTCACGAAGATATTTTGGGACATAACATGGTCGAAAATGGTATATGGAATGAAACATACGCATGTGAACGGGAACCAGGAAGGGTTTATACTGCAGGGCAAAATGCCAATTATCCTGGATGCCGTAATTGTCCTTGCTGCAGAAAAGGTAAAGTGAATTATTGGCAATATGAATTATAGAATCTTTAAACAGAGACCGATTTAAAGTGTAAACTTGAGCTAGCAAACGAGTTCTCTGAATTTGTACGAGAGATGATCAACCAACAGTGACCTTGGTCGCTTACTTCCAGGAGCTTTTAACCATTTTAATTCATATTCAGTAGACTTAACAATGGCTACCTTTTAAGTGTGTATCAAAACATAATCGTATATGGAGAATATTTTAATTGTAAGTGCGACACATCGCGCTGTGTGGCTGTTGAGTTGAGATGTAGTGTAACACGAGCGGGCACATGCCATTTATACAAAGTTGTCTCAACGTCGATACAACGTCATGATGTTGCATCGACGTTGAGGTGACCTTGTATAGACGTCACGTATCTGCTGGGCCAAGCAAACAAATCACCACCACAACGTCGTTACAACGTCGCTGCAACGTCAAGACGTTACAGCGACGTTGTAACGACGTTGTTGTGACGTTGTGTGTTTACTGTGAATTACGTGTCGTGAAGTTATTTTGGCCGCGCCATGCGAAAACTCGTCTTCGAATAGCAAAAGCCCAGATGTCTGCGCATCCCCGTAGTCTGATCAGGACCTTCACTATCCGCTAACATAATCATTGGATACTACAGAATGTATCAATTGGGAACAAAGGCCTGGATGAGGCTGCGCATGTGCATGAAAATCTGAATTTGTGCAGTTTGCTCATGATTAAAGACACATTTTTACATACCGCTGCTCATTTCTGAATATGTTAGGCATATTTGTATCCGACCAGAGAAGAGTGACGTGTTGAAGACTTGCCTAAAATTATTAGCAAATCTACATGTCAGTCGCAGAGAGCAATCATACAGCCCATCCATCTCGATAGACGGGGCAAGTCTGACCATTTCTTATCTCTTTCTCTCTCTTTCTCTCTCTCTCTCTCTCTGATTGCCGTGAATAATCATTAGAGCCGCAAATGAGAAAACGTATTTTGAACATGTGCGCCCACCGAAGACCATAAAATCAGCCTACGCATTCGCACATTCTCATCAGTGTCTTTATTGCCCGCATGTAGACACCTTGTATGCGTGTGTATCTAAAATGCGCTCAGTGAAGATTCTGATCAGACTGCATCACGAAAACACGCCTATATGATTTTGACCTCCTTAAAACCCACTTTTATATAGTAAAGCTGGGGTTTACTGGGGTATACATTATTTTTCTTATTTCTGCTCAAAACCATAAATTGTGGGTACTCGTTCTAACCGCCTCGACGAGGCGGTTCTAACGAGTACCCACAATCTATGTTTTGAGCAGAAATATGAAAAATATCAGATTTTTTATCTGAAATTTTCATTTTTTTTTGGTGCTAAAATTTTCAGTATATTTCAATAGGCGTGTTTTCGTAATGGCAAACGCGCAGGCTGATCTGAATCTTCGCTGGGCGCACATATCTGGGGTTACGTTTTCTGACGTTGCGGCGCCTTTAATAATATTACAATCGAGCCTCAATGGCTCGAACATCTTTAGGACCATAGAAATTTGTTCGAGATATGGGAAGTTAGAGCCACTGAGGGTTAATCATGCCGCAAGGTCAGGAAGCAAATGGAGATAATTTAAGGAAACCTTTTCGATCTTCTCCACAATAACGGTATGTTGAGTGTTCTCATTAGAATCGCCTCGATGATTCTTATGATTACACACAACATTAAATTTTATGAGAAAATGAGAAAAGTTCCCTACAGATTTCTTTCTTGAGCTATCGGAAGAATTTCATAGGGACTCAGAAATGAGTCCGAATTAGCCATGATAAACGAGCCATCAGTGTTCGAGCTAAGCAGCACAAAAAAACATGTCTATATAATTTTGACCCCCTTAAACCCCTTTTATACAGGAAAACAGGGGTTTACAGGTTATACATTATTTTTTCTTAATTCTGCTCAAAAACATAGATTGTGGGTGTTTGTTAGAACCGCCTTGCCGAGGGGGTTCTAACGTATACCCACAATCTATGTTTCGGGCAGAAATATGGAAAATATCAGAGTTTTTATCTGAAAAGTTTCAATTTTTGGAGGTGTGATTTTCTACATATATTTGAATAGGCGTGTTTTTGTGACGTAATGGAGGTTCCACTGTATATGGATTTATTTTATTAGATTCTTGGATGTGCCATTTGTACGACGCTTACGAAATGCACATGATTAACTTGAATGTATGGTTGGAGGGGACGGCTTGTGAGTCACAATGGAACAGAGTTTTCACCGGCGGACAAAATACTGATTACCCACAATGGAATAGAGTTTTCACCGGCGGACAAAATACTGATTACCAGGGTTGTGACGGCCAATGTTACTGCTGCTCAAGAAGTAAGTGATAGCTTTAATTATGTTTAACTCTTAATATGCAGATATCGAAATTAGTCTGTGGCGAATATTTTTCATATATTAATGTCAAATAAATGATACAAAATCATGATCGGAGTCGCACAGATGCTTATTAAATGATATAAAGGATTTGAGACGTCTGCCGTTCAAAATGTGTGAGAGGCATGAATCTCTCCATTTCCAGTCAGAATGCAATTCAAATTTCTGTCGTAAACATGATTTTTAGTTCTTCTCGAGAAGTAAAAATGTATATTTCATTCGTGGCTACGCCACTCAAGAAATACATACTTTTTCACATCGCTCGATGAAATAAAAGTCATATTTACGGCAAATTTGAATAGCCCCTATATATTTTGTGTTATTTATAGGACTTAAGAGAAACGGAAACAACTCGCCTGGAAAGTTGAAACCAAAATAAGTAGTTTACTTATTTCAATCGAAAGGTATACTAGTTGGGAAAGGAAATACGTTTGAAATATCGTCTGTTGGTGATTTTATGAAGCCGCATTACGAAAACACGCCTATTCAAATATATTGAAAATTTCACCTCCAAAAATTGAAAATTTTCAGATAAAAAACTCTAATATTTTTTTTTTTTTCATAATTCTGCTCAAAACACAGATTGTGGGTACTTGTTAGAACCGCCTGAATACATGTTCTAAGCAGAAATAAGAAAAAATAATGTATACCCCTGTAAACCCCAGTTTTAGAATATAAAAGTGGGGTTTAAGGGGGTCAAAATTATATAGGCATGTTTTTGTGATGGGCCAATCAATTGTAATTTGCCCCTTTCGTCCAAACGCATTATGTACTGCATTTCTCTAAGCAGACTTTGGCAAAACATGTAGACCAAGATCAGACGCCGCCGAACGCAGCATCTGACTAGCGTCGATACTGTTTGCCATTCTCCAGGAATTTAAACAGCACTAACACGTAGTAATGTGGCTTTTTTTAACTTTCATTTTTAACTTTCATTACGAAAACCCGCCTATATGAATATATTGAAAATTTCAATACGTAAAGCTGATAGTTTTCCGCGGTTTCATCGGAGTGTTTATGATTGTGTATGTAGTGAACCCTGTGTAGACCGAACTTATGTTTGCAATTTGGAGCTGAATCAAAATTTATATATTTATATGAGTGTTTAATATCATAATGTTATCATGTTCATTTGCTATATATGTACATATCATATACCGAAATAAATTAGTCATGCTAACAAAAAACCTTGATTCACCAACGAACTTTAGCAATTTGATCTGGACATTTGCTAGGGCGCATTTTGCAATAAGGTCATTTTTATTATATTAGAGGTTTTAGTTATAGAATACGATCAGTTATTATTTACTTCGGATATGTACAAATGTACAACTTGTTTGCTTTAGGAAAACTTGCCAAGTGTTTATTGCTATATCATTCCAACGCCCCGTCAGTATACACGTTTCAAGCAGTTGAACTCTTTAAAGAAAAAGTTTTTACATTTTCATTACACAAACATGCCTATATAAATTTTGACCCCTTTAAACCCCACTTTTATATAGTAAAACTGGGGTTTACAGGGGTATACATTATATTTCTTATTTTCTTAAAAGCGTAGATTGTGGTTACTCGATAGAACCGCCTCGAAAAAGTGGTTCTAACGAGTAACCACAATCCATGTTTTGAGTTTTTTTTTATTAATCTTATTTCTAGTTATTGAAGGTGACATTTTCTGTATATCTTGATAGGCGTATTTTCGTAATGAATAAACTTCTGAGCAGGAATCCGTCGGATTTATTTTCCTTTCGGCGTCTCAAAACATTGACATTTTTGGTAGCATTTGTAACATTTTGATGACAGAGTTGGAATTATAAGGAATGAATTATCATTACAAAAACATGCCTTTTCAAATAAATTGAAAGTTTTACCACCGAAAAAATGAAAATTTGCAGCTAAAAACATCTGAATGTTTTCATAACATACATCGTTGGTACTCATTAGACTGGCAACTGTCTAACTGATATTTGACTCAGCAAAAAGTATAAAAAATCCTATCCTTTACAATATCTTTCTCTCTGTTTTGGTTGATGGGTACATGTAAGGGGGATGATACATGCTGAAAAAAAGTCAAGAAGGAGTGCTTTACCTTTGTTACATTTTAACTGAAACTCCTAGCCATAGGTTACACACCCCTCTCAATTTCTCTTTAGACTACAATTCTAAGACATCAAAGGTGTCTCACCTGCTACAGTTCCGTTGGCCTAAACCAGATCCAGATTTCGATGGAATGTGACAGCCACTTGAGTCAGCAACAGATCTTGGGATTTTCATGTCCTCTTCATCACTTCGAAAACACATGACAGTGCCCTCCATATGACATCCCAAAATTTCCTCCTGTTCAGGATCACAATGGAATGACCGACCGACTTGTTGTAGCACTCCACCAGCCAAATAGTTCACTACAGAATCTTTTACTATCTAGAATTTGTCTCCTCCAGGAACCTCCTGTATCCTGAAATAAAATGAACAATGCAGTCTTTTTTTACCTTACACTGTATACAACATCTACTCCGTACACTCTAATTTTAGATAGGCCTATTTTTCAGGATACTAAAATAATGTGACGTCAATAATAGTCTGGTTCCAGCCATGGGGCGAGGCTAGGTACTCGTCAGAACCGCCTCTATCGAGTACCCACAATCTATGTTTTCGTGCAAAAATAAAAAAAAATAATGTATAGCCCTGTAAACCCGAGTTTTACTATATAAAAAATAGGGTTTATGGGGGTCAAAATTACATAGGCATGTGTTCGTAATGTTATGTTGTGGGTTTTATCGACATTTGTACTCCGGCGAATCATTCACAGACATAACAACAAGCTATTAGGGCTATATTCAGTTTATGAGTGATTCGCCAGAATTTACATATCGTATATGTATAAAACGCATAGAAATAAAATTTATTCTTATAATAAGTTATTTATAAAACTAATACACGTTCATTTTATTGTTTCTTGCAGGTGTTGCGCAAGCGGATTTTATTGACGTTTCCATAAAGACCAAAACACTGACGTAGGATTTCCAGCAGTAATGAAAATATCCTAAGATGACTGGATACACCAGAAGTAATGTTTGCTGGGGGAGACAATATCTGCATACATGATTATGCGAAACTTTCAAAACTGGGGGCTTGGCACCGAGGTTATAATTTTTTCTCAGCTAAGCGGAGCATGAAATTTTCTCTGCTAATAAATATGAATATTCCATCAATAGTTGGCATTTTCGGTACTGTTGTACGGTATCGGAGACCACGATCGTGCACGCTTTTATGTTTTTAGTGTTTGCTTTTTTCTTTCCCTCCACACAACGCAATATAAGTACCGTTACTGTTTTCTCCATGATAGTGCTAGCTGCGAAATTATGGAAACATAGACTTGATATATTATACGCCATTTTGTACAAGAGGGCTATCTTTTGCGACTTCCTGTTTGTCTTCCAGCACGGGAAGCAAACTCTTTCCTTTGAGAGTAGACCCCTTTTCAGAAGAGGACAAAATAAGTTTGGCAGAATTGTTTCCCTGAAAAAGTGTATCGGTTCCCCTTAACTATTTCGGCGTCAAATTTCAAACGACCTTTGTCGTCTGTTTTTTTTTTATTTCAACAAACTATCATTTGGAAATACGTTTATATGTAAGCTTGAAAGACTGAATGTCAAACAGCGTAGATCCAGATGAGACGGCTTATTGAGCCGTCTCATCTGGATCAATGCTATTTGCAAAGGCCTATTATTATTGCCTGTGGCAGTGAAAGAGTTAAAGATGGGTAAATGATACAGCCGTAACACATTTTATTATGTAAGAGATAGTAACCATGTTTAATTTGTTTGTATTTTGGTCTAGGTTTCTATCTCTCCATCCAAAGCAACTAGAACCATCAAACTATAGATATCTAGAACTGTGCTTTTTTCAAACTTTAAAGTTTATAGATGATACAATCGCAGCTCCTTGTATCGTGTTAAAAACTTCCCTTATCTGTTCTCTTCTGTTTTGTCCATTTTTGGGGGCGGTTACCAAACTGCCGCCAGAATTAACATACCACATTTCAACAGTCCGTTTTCTTGTTTCTCGCTTAAGTTGAAAACGCTTGATTCTGCCTTTAATCAGATTAATCATATACATTTTAACGCTTGTAAATAGCAGATAAATAAACAGAACAGAAGAAAAGTTCAAACTTTTTGAGAAATAAGATTTTGATCATACTGAGCACACTACATGTATTGGTGGACGAATATGAATACCCCAGTAAAACGCGCCAACTCTGCAGTGTAGTGTTTAAAGTTCTGCCTGAGCCGTGGTCCTACTAAACACCAAAAAGAATATTTTCCATTGAAAAGGACCGGCAACTGCCCCAATCAGCACTTTCAGTGCTTTGATTTGTTCTGTCCATGTAGTAAAGTAGTAGAATTTTCGTCAACCTTTTTTTCTTTCTTAGGATCAGAGAGTTGAACTTTAAGAGGATACAATCACGGTTCCTTGTATCGTGTAACATAAAGTGGTCACACTTGCATACTTGTATGTAGTCTCCTTTAGGCGACAGACTAACATTATTTTTCCTTGTTTATTTTATACATTTTGCAAAGGTTCTACAACCCACAACTTTTTGTTTTAACTTTTACCACTCTCTAGGCTAATTCAGCAAACAACAAATAGATGATATTTTTTCAAGAAAACAGGACTTGACATTTGATGCACATTGTCTCCAATGAAGACAATTTGCATGAAATTCCAAAATCATTTTTCTGGGAAAAGTAAGAAAACTGTTCATCACGAAAACACACCTATATATACTTGACCCCCATAAACTCACTTTTTATACAGTAAAACTAGTGTTTACATTAATTTTCTTATTTCTGCTCAAAAAAATAGATTGTGGGTACTCGTTAGAACCGCCTCTCCGAGGCGGTTCTAACAAGTACCCAAAATCTATGTTTTGAGCAGAAATATGAAAAGTAGAATTTTTCATCTGAAAGTTTTCTGGTAAAATTCTCAATATAGACGTGTTTTCGTAATGTCAGTATGTCGTCTCTGAAAATGCACCCAGAATGCTAAGCGTTCAAGCGGTCAATATTTAATTTAAACAGTATTTTATTTGTATAATTCTTTACAGAAAATACAAACCAGACCATAGCATATATGTTATATATGCAAAAGGGATCCAGAAGAAAGTCATCTGACTTATTTAGGTCTGTATCCCAACTACAATTAATAAGGTAAACTAAAAGTAAGTGATTAACATAATCAGGAACGTAACAATCCGTCTTAATACATGAATATACTATTTGTTAATTTCCTGATAGGTAATACATACCAATAATTGATTGATCAATTCGCTCCACGGGGATCGGAGCTTATGTCTATTTGCACATGTGAGTAGGTTTTCAAGCATCAGTCCCGCAAGTCTTGCCACAAGTCCATAATCGGGGTCAAAGGATCCAAAATTAAACGACAGGCTAATTGAAAAAAAAAAAAAAAAAAGAAAAAGAAAAAAGAGTGCCATTACACGGTGTATTTTGACGAAGAAATACTTATTATTTGCCTGACAGCAGTCCCTCTTTTTTTTTTCAAAACAAGAAACGAATAGGTGGGTTGTGCCATGTAATCAGCTTCCGTCTCCTTAAAGACACTGACACAGGTCTTGCATGAAGTCATGGCAGGTTTAAGGGTAATTTGTACCCCAAATGATTTTCATATTCAGCGCAACCGCGCAAAATATTTAGCTTTACTTATCTACTGCAGAATTGCCTGAGTGATACATTTTGACCAATTATGGCATCACAGCAGGCCAAACACTTAAGAGACATAAAAAATGGACTATTCAATAATTGTCAGCAGTCATTGAACTTTTGTACCATGTAGATAGAACGAAAAATGGATCTAAGATCCGTTTTTCATTCTGTCTACATGGTACAAAAGTAGAATTTTCATCAGTCTTCACTGAAGAACAGAGAGCTAAATGAACTGTGAAACTCAGTAAATCCTCATGACTTACTGCAAAACATTAACATTCCGCCATAAAGTCCACTTTTGGGACTATCTGAAAGAGGTTTTATTATTGGGCCAGTCCTAATATCGAATATAGAATACAGTAAGTTTGCTTTTATGCAGTAGTTTCTTAAAATGCTTTGTGGAATGGAAAACAGTGTTGGCCCTGATCAAACTGCTCCTTCAGGAGCAGTTTGATCTGGGTCAATACTGTTTGGAATGCAATTTTGTCAGAAAACTTGGGAAGCATATGGGACAAAAGCTGGTCTTAACAGTGGAGGTTGTAATGTCGAGTGGTAGTAATAGCAGAATTTTTCTGTATCTGTAAAATGTAAAGGGACAGGCAATATGGGAAAAAGTATGTCTATCAAGATAGAATTTTCGAAGTGTAAGCGTTTGCTTCAGGTGTGATCAAAATCAAATAGCAGGTAGGAAAGTTATTGGAGTATAAATATTTGAAAACCACCCGCCATTTTTAAGCTTTGTGAATTCACGCAGCCCTAATTAAATACAGTAGAACCTCGATAATTCAAACTCCAATAATTCAAAATTCTCAATAATTCAAAATCATTTGGAAGTCCCGACTTAAATATATGTATGCATTTTAACCCTCAATTATTCAAAGTCTAAATAAATAAACAAAACGAAACTGTTTGGCCCTTTTGACTTTGAATTATTGAGGTTCCGCTGTATACATAATTAAAATAAACAGCATATAGATGGATATTTTGTCTTAATGCTTCTGAACATGTTTCCTAAAATAGTGAGCAACTTATTTTCTAAAACAAATGCTTCGGTTATAAAACTAATACAGGGCCCAGTTGTTCAAAACTAACGATGTCGTTAGTTAACGATTCGTTAAAATTTTAATTGAGTGATACGCAAATATGCTGAAATTTTTGGCTGAAAAAATGTGAGTAGTTTTACAATGCAAAAGCTACTCACATTTTTTCAGCAAAAAATATCAAAATATTGTGTATTGAATCCACTAAAACAGTTAACGAAATGACCCTTAACGAGCTCGTTAAGCTAACGACGCTTTGAACAACCGGGCCCAGAAGTTTAAAGTTTAAATTATTTGACATATCATTAAATATTCAAAATGGCTGCGCCAATGTCGGCCCTTTTAAATCCTTCAAATAATAATAACTTCAATATTTCTTGACCGATTTTGATCAGACTTGTATCATTTTTTTACGGTTTGGTAAGGCTCTTCGTTGTAAAATATGTTGCATACCATTTAACAAAAAATTTCGAACGGTTTAATAGTTATTATTGTAAACATAGATGACTATATGAACTGTAGCGTCAGATAACGTACCTTCTGACATGTGCGCATATCGAAGATTCAAATAAATAAAATCTTAATCTTCGCGGGGCGCTCATGTCCGATGCTGTTTCTGACGTTTGGGCTCGTCTATACACGAATAGGAATCTGCGTTTTTATATCAGACTTATTGTCTGTAGTTCTGCTATATATATGTGGACCTTCCAATAATGATCACGTCTCCAAAACAATCACTTTATAGCAGGCAAGTTTGTGTTGAGGTTTTACGGCCCAGTCAACCCAATGGGGTCATGTCGAGCGCGGTCAATTTACCTAGCCACACGTTTACTGGGCAGGCTTAGTCCTCTAAGCAGTTTACCAGTATTGTGCACATTTTTTCGCCAGACACTGACAACTGCCCTTCTTGAATCAGCGGAAGGGAGAGAATGACCGTAGAAAATATTTCATGATCAATCTCCACCAAAGAATGTTGCCGACCTCGGCGGCTTTATCCCATAGTGCAGTTTCACTAATGCGTAATGGCAACCTCCCTACAACAGCCAGGTTTGTTGTTTTCAAATGTTTGTTGTTGTAGTCAGGTTGCACTTTTGTATATTGTAGCATTCCTTCTCTCGTTTGATATTGTGTTTGCTTTATGGGCCGAAAATTTTAAATAAACTTCTTGCATGCTTGTCATTCAACTTCCCAACCCATCTACCGAAAGTGTAAATAAGGTTACTCCTGTTTGGGTTCAATAACTAAAATATGGTTCAAGTAGAGCATGTTGAATTCAAAACCAAGCAAACGCAAGCTTATGTTTGCCGCCTTTTGAAACTCCTCCAAAGGTACCTACTATGTATACAGTTTGATAATATTGGAGCTCGACAAATGACCAAGTAAAAATACGGGAAAAGTGATAAATGTTGATCTGAGGACCGTAATCAAATCTCATGCACATCTTCAGACCATGACAAAAACACCTGTACAGTTTCAAAACGACCGGCATAAAAAGGTAGGAGGAGTTGCGAACACAAGATACAGAAACCACTATCTGCACACTTTGACAGTATCTGAGCCTGAAAAAGTGACCAAGTTCAAAACGCATAAAAAGTGATAAGAAATAGGTCTGATGATTATATCCAAGTCACATGCACATCTACAGACAATTACAAAAACAACAACATCAACAACAAAAACAAAATACAAACAACATCTTTTTTTTTGTTTTGAGGATTTACGGCCCAGTCAACCAATGGGGTCATGTCATATTTAACCTAATTATATCTACTAGAACACAGCAAAAAGTGAGGACTGATCCAACGCCGCTGAACGAGTCCTCTAATCAAGGTCTACACGGCGTGCCACTCATTCAGCACGTTTGACGCATCAAAATAAAGTAAAATGGACACATTTAGATATTTGGACAAGTATCGCAACGAATTAAAAAGCCGAGCCATTTGTACGGACTTACTTAAGCAAACATTGTCGACCCAGATCAGAAGCCGCACAGTACGGCCTCTGATCAGGGTCTACACTATTTGCCACTCATACACAGTATAGGTAGTATTTTGGATTTGTTCATTTTGATTTGGTTTGGAGTTCAATAGCCCAGTCAGCACTATTACATTCATGTCGAGCCGGTCAGTTTACCTAGCCTCACTTTTCCTGGGCAGGCTTACTCCTCGAAGCGGATTTAATTTAAATTTAAATTTAAGGACAAATAGGGTAAGTGTAAGATGACTAGATACATTTTTTTTTACCATTTTTCTCTCGAGAGACAATTTTTGCAAATTTCATGAAATCATGACATCCATTACGAAAACATGCCTATTCGAATATACAGAAAATTTTACCACCAGAAAATGAAAATTTTCAGATAAAAATTCTGATATTTGTCATATTTCTGCTCAAAACATAGATTGTTGGTACAAGTTACATGTAAAACCGTTCTCATGAGTATACACAATCTATGTTTTTGATTAGAAATAAGAAAAATTATGTATACTCCCTGTAAACCCCAGTTCTACTATACAAAAGTGGGGTTTATAAGTAGGTCAAAATTATATAGGCATGTTTTTATGATGAATCAGGATGACACGAGTAGTAGACAACATTCTAATTAGGCCACTGATTCTCCAATGGAGTTGTTCAAATTCAACCCTTAACTCATTTATTCCTAACGTCCCATAAAATGGGACACTGACAAACAGCGTAGACCCAGATCAGACATCGCGTTCTGCGACGTCTGATCAGGGTCTACACTGTTTGCATAACCTACAAGCATGTTTAAAAGACATGCTAATGATGAAACTAACGTGATACCTGTTCTATCGGAAACGGACCGGTCCATAGGCATAATGTAGACGAGTCCATTCGGTATAAAAGGGTTACATGTAACCCTTTTACCCTTATAGACGAAACAAATTGTTTTCAAACCAGTGGAGATCCTGATACGGCTGTACACTATTTGCCGTTCTATTTTGATTTATGACAGAGTCCGTTTTTGAATAATTGTTTAGGACAGAATCAAAGATGGAAGAGTCCACTTTAAAGAGCAATGTATATGGAGGCAATGTATCAGTGCATCTGAGTTTCATGAAGCGCTGTCGTTGTAAATATTTATCTTCTAAACCCATTTTGCCTTCTACCCTTATAAATTATATGTTAATTTGGTATTTTAGGGGTGCCAGCTTAATTTGTTATAATCCGTTTTACAGAACTTGCTGTATCGTTGAAGCACACAGCGTAAACACTGATTAGACGTCGCATTATACGGCGTCTGATCTGGGTCTGCACTGTTTGCCTATGTCACTTTCATTGGACGCTAGGCATAGAAAGGATAATCTGCCTTTAATTCATCTGTGGATAGCAGACAGTTCTTTGTAGTTCGCATTCCGATGTAAATTCTTCTGACGTCATTTACGTCTAGTTCTAGTAATTGTGGAATGCAATATGATGGACAAACGTCCCCTTACCCCAAAAAAGGAGATTTGGTGAACATTTCCTAAGGATGAAAAACAGATTCATAAATAATATCTTTATCACAATATTAAACGGCCGGTCACTCACCGAACGATATATCAGTTCAAGTAGATGAGATAAAATGCTACTTCTAGATATAGATCTTCTTATTTATGCCTAGTAGATTCTTCTATCTATATCAAATGGAGGTCCAATTGTCATTTTAGGGGTGATAGATTAATTTCATTATCATTTTGACAGAAATGGCTGTATCTTTAAGCAAACAGTGAAGACCCTGATCAGACGCCACATTATGTGGCGTCTGATCTGGGATTGCACTGTTTGCCTAGGTCCCATTTATGGGCAGCTAGGCTTAAATGGGTTAAATTTGCAATTATAGTAGGCTAGTTTTCTGATAAAAATAGTACCAGAATAGTGGAAGCGTGATGTTTAAAAAACAAGGCATGTACCGAATAACATAACTAAAACAATCAGAGTAAAGGGTAATATTGTGTAAGAATGACATTTTAACATAATGTTTTAACGCTAATTTAAATTTATTTAATAATGGTTTGGCTCGTTTGTACTTAGGGAATGAATTCCAGTTTTGGAACTGAGCTGGAGAAAGAGCGATTGATTTACGAGTAGTGATGATGCATATACGAGTATGTATATGTTACCTTGGAAATATTTCTAAAAGGCTAGATTTTGATATTTACCGTAAACGTTTACACAATTCCAAAACGTAAAATCATAGGAAGAGAACCAGTCACAGAGCATAGACTTTCAGTTACACAAAAAGAAGTACAGTCGAGCCTCAATGGCTCGAACATCTTTTTGACCATGGAAATTCGTTCAAGACATGGGTGGTTCGAGCCACTGAGGGTTAATCATAACACCAGTTCAGGAAGCAAATAGCGATAATTTCGGGAAACCTTTCGATTTTCTACACAATGATTGTATGTTGAGTGTACTCATTAGAATCGCCTCGATGACACACAACATACAATTCCATCATAAAATAAGAAAAAAATCCCTAAATATTTATTTTCTTGAGCTATTGGAAAAAGTTTGTAGGGACTGAAAAAAGAGTCCGTGTAATCCACGGTAAACGAGCCATCCGTGTTCGAGCCATTGAGGTTATACTGTACAAGCAAACTACGACGTACATGAACAGTCAAACTTCAATGCCTCGAACTTTGTTTGGACTATGGTTCTAGACATGGGTAGTTCGAGGCACTGAGGATTAATCATAAGGCCTGGTCAGGAGGTAAATGGAAATAATCAAGGGATGTCTTTTCGATCTTCTACATGTATGAAATAATGTTATGTTGTGTTAACTCAATAGAATCGACGCGATGGGGCGACTCTAATGAATATAACACAACACGCATTTTCATGATAAAATAGGAAACTTTTCCTAAATATTGTTTTTCTTGGCAATTTCCTAGGGGTTCGATTCGGCCACGGTAATCGAGCCATCGTTGTTCGAGCAGCTCAAGTTTCAATGTATATGTTGCCAAACCTGTGTCAAGCAAGCACCTGATAGCAAAAAAGTGGTTGGTGAAAACGTGCTTCCTTAATTCTTTCGCTGCCAAGTTTCAGGCGACATTTGCCGTCTGCTTTTCTTTTTCTTTTTTTTTAAACAAACTATCGCTTGGAAAGAAGTTTATATTTAAAGCTGTCAGACTGAATGTCAAACAGCGTAGATTCAGATGAGAGGTCTCATCTGGATCTATGCTGTTTGCAAACGCCTATTATTATCGCCTGTTGCAGTTAAAGAGTTAATACTGGTAACACAGTGTAATTAATACTTATTAACATTTTATGGGACCTGAAAAAAACTGACCTGTAAATGCAGGTGACTTTTGAAATTGGTGGCCTTTAAGACAAGTTTTACTGTGAGGATAATAAAATAGCATATCTTTATAAAATACTCCTGAATCATGTAATTATAAAAACCCAAAATATTGTTTAAACGCGGCTGGTTATGCTAACGCTGCTAAATTGAAAACTACTTCTGACTCTTGAGTCATTACGAAAACAAACCTATTCAAATATATTGAAAATTTTACCACCAAAACATGGCAATTTTTCAGATAAAAAAATCTGATATTTTTCATATATCTGCTCAAAACATAGATTGTGGGTACTCGTTAGAACCGCCTCGTCGAGGCGGTTCTAACGAGTACCCACAATCTATGTTTTTGAACAGAATTAACAAAAATAATGTATACCCCTGTAAACCCCAGTTTTACTATATAAAAGTGGGGTTTAAGGGGGTCAAAATTATATAGGTATGTTTTCGTGATGTCACGCAAAATACAGATTCCCCACCACGGGCAGATCAAGATTAATCATATCACCCCACCTGTCTGTCTATCAGTCCGTCTTTATCCCCATTCCAGACTTCCTTTCGGTAAATGCCCCAAATCAACGAGACACCTATATCTGAGGATGCCTTGTTTTATTTAGTCAGACCCAGAGCAGAATTTAACCCATTTTTGCGGAGTGGGCTCTTCTACCTTAACTCTTTGGACTGGTACGATTCAATAATAGGAGTGTCTGGTTAGTTTTTATTGTTGCCATGTTTTAATAAAAATTCCTTTCTAAATGAAACTGGTGTAGACCCTGATCAGACGCTGTGTTCTGCGGCGTGTGATCTGGGTATACACTGTTTGCCTATGTCCCTTTTACGGGATGCCAGGCATACATTTTGTAAAGGGGTTAAGGTCGACCAGCAGGTTACGGTGTCGCGTTTTTTGTATGCAGAGTATAGACTATATAAATAGATACCAGGAAAGACCACAAACATGGAACAGTCCTCCCAAGGCACTCTTCAATGGTTTGAAGACATGTAGTGACAATACATATCCTATATACCCAGCGTACCATAAAAGGGGTATTGGCAAACAGTGTAAACACCAATCAGACGCCGCAGAAAGTGGCGTATGATCAGGGTCCACCACACTGTTTGCATTACATTCAGAGACTTCGCTAAAAAGTAATAATAATAATAATAATAATAATAGAGGCCCAAGATATGTTACATTGTGCCATGATGGCCATCTTGGCTATCAGATCAATTTGCCTTTAGCAATCCAGAATCTGATGTTGTTTGAAGAATTTTAAGATTGCTACCATGGCCGCCATCTTGGATATTGGAACTGAACGATTCAGCAATTCTGAATCTCCATGTCACTCCGATGCTTCTCATCAAGTTTCGGCTCAATCTGACTTAGGGAGGAGGTGGGGTTTGAAGAATTTCAAGATGGCTGCCATGGCGGCCATCTTGGGTACTGGAACAGAACAATTTTAGCAATTCTAAATTTCCATGACACCCCAATGCCTCCCATCAAGTTTAAGCTCAATCAGACTTACCATTCGTGAGCAGATGCGATT
The DNA here is from genome assembly GCA_964016985.1 of Anodontia alba. Lineage (NCBI taxonomy): Eukaryota > Metazoa > Mollusca > Bivalvia > Lucinida > Lucinidae > Anodontia > Anodontia alba. The sequence goes on from OZ024821.1 coordinate 16,817,491, forward strand.
TGAAGATTTTGAAGATGGCTGCCATGGTGGCCAACGGATATCAGAACGGAAGCATTCTAGCAATTCTAAATCTCCATGCTGCCCCGATGCCTTCGATCTACTTTCCACTCCACCCGCCTTACGTTTCGGGAACAGATAACGATTAAAGACTTAAAATTTTAGCAATTCTGTATCTTCATGTTACCACAATGACTTCCACTAAGTTTCAGCTCCATCCGACTTATGGTTCTGGAGAATATGTCGAAAATGTGAAACGCTAACGATGGACAACGGACGGACGACGGACGACAGACGACGGACGATGGACAACAGGCATAAGCTGACCAGGAGGAAGCTCCAGGTGAGCTAAAAACTGACCAGACACCCTTCAACTGCAAATGTACTTGTCGAAAGGGATGAGGTTGAATAGTCCACTTAACATAAATAGGTTAATCAAAAACGGAACTAACAAATGAAGAAGACGGCAATTTTGCTGAATACGATAAGCGCTACCCTTACAATACTTGTCCAAATATAAACAAAATAATAATAATAATAATAATAATAAACGCCCAACAGACTACCTATTGGAGTGTTTAACGCTTAGCACTCTGGGATCTGTGTAAATATTTCAACTGACGACATTTTGAAATAATTTCTTAGTTTCCCCATATACTAGGCTTTGACACTACGTGCAAATTGCTTCTTTACGAGGCAATTTGCATACTTCATGCATGGACTGGTCTGGCTCAATATTGTTTGCTCAGGCCTGCATATACGAATACTTAGGGTAGATACAATTCTGTGTCCGAATATAAGAGTGTATACATTTATCTTTTCCTAGTATATTTTAGAGTTTCAGGCGTTAGACGCGTAAGACAGAAGATCCTATTTCTAATGATTTTCTTTAATAACTTTGTGCGCAACTTGTAAAACATACATTATGAAATACATGTAGTTACATAGTAGAGAAATTAAAACGTATATTTGAGAAACAAATATATACAAATCGCATAACATCCCGACCCACCCCGTCCGAAGAGAGAGAGAGAGAGAGAGAGAGAGAGAGAGAGGAATTTGCCAGCAGGATACTCATTTACCAGTCAGTCCATGGCTATAAAAGGTTAAAGTAAAGTATGGAAGCGCTTATGGATGATCTTAATACGTACATGTACTAAATGTAGTGACAGATTGCGACTATCACGTAATATAGGTGATTCTATGAACCAGTTACAGTTTGCGACTATCACCTCAGTCACTATTATCAGCATATGATACTTTATGTTGTGTTGCAACATCCTTTAAGCGGGTTATATACAATAAAAGGCTAATTATGATATGATGCGTAACGTAGGAAAAAAGCCCTTATCCAATATACAAACAGTTAGGCTCCAGATGAGCGTGCGCATCCAAGCAATCTGATCTGGACATTCTTTGTTCTACGACATATATTACAGTATACATTTATTGTGTAAGCGGCCCGGATCAGCCTGCACAAAGCCTGCGCATTTTGTGCAGGCTTTCGCGCAGGCTGATCAAGGCCTGCGTTGTCCGGAAATTGCATAAGGGCACTTTTCGTGTGTTGAGCATCATATGATAATATCTTGATTAGAGCATTCAATGTGCGTTTTAATTTTACAAGGCTATTTGAATGTAGTTTCCTTCTTATTTAAAGGGAAAATGGGCTATATTTAACTGGTATGTATCTTACAATAATAAGGCTCGATTTTATTTAGATTTGTTTACATTGTGGTATACATAATTATTGTTTTAAGGGTTCATCATAGTCAAAAGTGGGTGGGGTACCTTGGAAAATGGTCTGCACAGAACTTCACACTAACCATATGGGTGTTAAAAAAAATGATATATCTGCTAATAAGAAGGTACTAGGGGCATTCTTTATACATGGAGAATTTTTTTCTAAGAGGCCAAAAAGACATAAAGAAAATAGCGAATATATGGGCATTCGCATTTGCAGTCAAAGTCAAGAATGATACATTTTTTTCAAAGGCAGTTGCAGAAAGAATATGCCATGATATATCAGCTACAATGTCCTACGGTATTAATCTTGAAAACTACAAACTTGCACTAAAATGCATACCATTTTCATGACATGGTATTCTAGATTTTCAATGTAGCCATTTTTCATTCATGAAAAAATGTAAACAAAATTTTTAGTATGTTTATCTACCAAATGAACTTACAAAAATAATATGAAACATACCTTGAAAAAAGCACTGAAACTTAGCTTTAAGATGGTTTATCTTTTTTCAATGATCATTGCTGCGATTTGCAGAAGATGATAATTTATTTTGACACCTCAAATGAGAAGATGAACAACTTTTTACCAAAACGATTTTCACGAAGAACCTGTCGGGCGAATCACACGGACTATTAATGCGCGAATAGGTACTACTAAATACTCCATGGCACCAACAGCATCAAATGGTAATGCGCAGAATGATGCCACTACAAATAACGTGGGGACACTTCGTGGAAAGAAGAAAAATGGTGAACTACACTGACGATCATGTTTATTAACTTTAATTACTACCAAAAAGTGCTTTTATGGGCATGACATTGTAGTTCTATTGTCTGAATAGGAAATAACACAGATAATGCACAACTTTCTGTCCCTTGGGGTTCCATGGGATGACCTGGGGTGTTGTTCAGTGTTTAGCAGTACCCTACGCAAATTTGCAAAAAGCGTTTTATTTTTTGAATTTACTATTTTTGCATTTATATTATATTGAAAATAGTATGAAACAGATTAAATAATAATAGAGAATATAGTGTAATATATTAATAATAAATAAAAAATGCGGATTATATGGTATTTGCGCATCAACCTCGTGCAGATGTCCTTAGGCATTTCCGGTTTATTTTCGCGCAGCACGGGGACGTGTTGATAAACAATTTTCCATTAAAATTCGGCAAAATAGTAGTGATTAAGGTAAGTGCCCCAGACTTATATGAAATGGTTCTATGAAGTTTAATTGTGCAGATTATTGTGTGTTCACTGATTAAGATGAGGTAGGTATACATGTTTTAACATACATTTACGATTCACCGTTACTTACGCCAATGGTTGTAAAATGCAGTCGCGTGACCAGATTTAAACAAGTATGGTGGATGGTTGAAGCCTACAGTTTTTTACAGAACCGTTTTTGCGCGAAAATTATCAATTTTGCAAGTTTTTTTCCAGACTTATAGTGTTGAATTTGTGAATTCAGAACTGAGGAATAGAATTTAGCAAATACAAAGCAACATGGGTGTTTACAATAAGAAAAAAAATACAGGAGACGCTTTGGACAGACTAATGGTAAAAACAGTAAAACCAGACAGAGGAAAGAAAAAGTTCAGTTTCTGAAAAAAGAAGAAAGAACTCGTTTGTACGCGAATGATAAATATATATATATGTATCAGCCCTATCAGTTAGTCAGAAAACAGTTGCAGAAATTAGTTCTGTAAACTGGAACAGTTTAAACTTTAGAAAAGTTGCTTTTAATTGTTAATATATGTACACAACTTTACAAAAATGATTCATTTTCTTATTGCCCCATTCTGTCAGAGATGTCACAGCACACGGTTCTATAGACATCCTTCAAAAAGATTGAATTTGACATTTTTTTATGGTAAACATGCATAATTATTTTTGATCATTTAAGATTAAAAAGATAGAAGAAAAGCGCATTCTCATTTATTTTTCATGGTCACTCGTCCCATGCTTTTTTAGACAACATGTAGACAGACAGACAAACAGACACCAGTAAAGAAGATAAAGTAAAAGCAATATGCCACATCCACTTTTAACAGGTCACCAGAGAAAACAGGATAGACAATCCGAAAAAAAACCTTAACTTCAGAAGGGAGACAAATCCAACTTCTCTTTCATATGACATTTTTTTTCCTCCATACTTGTTTTGGGCACTACTTTGTAAACAAAAAATGTCTGATTTTTTTTTTCTTCAAATTTTACCAATGGTTATGCTATAAAAAGCTGCTTTACTTCTTTGTAGTGTGGTTCCCAACATATATCTTGTAAGACATTGTTGTCACATAAAAGAACAAACTTTTCATTTTATTGTATTCAGGATACAGGCTCTATATAAATAGTTTAGGTGCAAATAGCTGGACAGTTCTTCAGGTGAGATATTTTTCTTTAAAATTCTTTAAATTTTAGCCTTACATAACGAATACCCTCACTGATTATGAAAGTAAGCTCTCAAGTAGTTGATTTTTCAAATAACTTCTTACTTTTGAGACAATTCAGAATTGAAAAAATTACAGTTACCCCACCCACTTGTTACTGTGATGAACCCTTAAATGCGAACATCATCATCACGTATGTACACGATAAAACTACATCAACAATATACGTTCATACATGTATCTTCTACTTAACAAATATAAAGCAATTCATTTTTATTGAATTAGAATACCCTGTTTCATATGTCACAATTTTAGAAGTTTAGTTGAGTTACATATACATGTATGTACACCTTAATTCTAAGGACAATTGTGAATTCCGGGCCCTAATTATCGTCCCTGTTTTAACAACCATGATTTACTTTCTACCTGATCATACTAGCTGTCATAACGTCATCTGCAAACCACCATTAATGAAAATTATGACTCAGTGTTCAGAGTAGTAAAACATTAGATGGCAGTGAAATGGGCTATTTTCTCATACAACACATCCAAAAGGGTCGTGTTGACAGCAAACTGTTTAGGGCTGTTTCACTATGATCCATCCTTTATTCAAGCACCTGTACACAGATGAGAGTAAAGCCCGCCGTCGCCTTTGCCCCTGGGGTCAAACTTTCACACCTGCACTCGCTTTGACATTTACATTTAATATGAATTTCATACATTCAGTAGGGAAAGTCCACTATGCGAAAAAATTCCTGCATACCACATGAAAATTAGCCACAATGTCAGAAAGTGTACCATCGGACATGTTGGCCCAGTGAAGATTCAGCTTATGCGCAGACTGATCAGAATCCTCGCTGGGCGCATTTTGGATAACCAAGGATGAAAAGTTTCTTCACGTGAACATCGGAAAATCTGAGCAGTCTGTGCAGATGCGCAGGCTGATTTGAGTCGTCGTTTGGCTTACATGTCAGAAGGTAAACGTTTCCTTATGTTGCGGCTCCAACGTTAACCTGCCTCACCTTTACAGACTATATAGACTGACTAGAGGCGCTTCTAATGCGTACCCACAATATACCATATTCGACCTAATTACCGCGCACACCCTTATGAGCGCACAGTCAAGCAATTTAGCAGTATTGCAGCCTGTGTTCTTCTTTTATCTCCTTTATAAAAGCATATGATGTTGGTACACATGTACTCATTTGAATTGCCTCTACTTGTCGAGGCAATTCAAATGAGTGCCCATGACATATACCTTTACGAACTTTTCGAGGTAATTCAAATGAGTACCCACAATACATGCATATGATTTTATAAGTAAAATCAGAACAGATATCACATAATCATCATTACTAAAGATGCTCAGGAAAGTCCTCTGCTCATATTCCTTTAAAGGCTCCATATTCCTCAGAATAATAATTTTTTTTTATCCAAAAAAAGGTTTAATAAATTGATATATATATTAATACGATCATAAAATATGGCATTTGACAGCCTTTAAAATATCAATAAGGCTCTCATTTTTGAACTGGATCAAAAATGAAATGATTTTTTATCATACATGTATCTCTGAATTAATGTTGGCAACTTCGATAAAATAAATCATTTCATTTCAAGAACGAGAGACGAACTGAAATTTTACAGGCTGTCAGGTGCCACATTTTTTGGTTGTATTCATATCAAATATCAATTTATTAAACCTTTCTTGGATAATAAAATGTTTTTTTTTTTTTTTTTTTTTTTTTTTTTTTTTTTTTTGTTGTTTTTTTTTTAGCAATATGGAGCCTTTAAAGAGTTCCCTTATCAGGAAAATATTTTACTACATGTTTTTTTTCTAGTGTTTTTTTTAGAAAAAAAAAAACACAAAAAAACCTAACCGCCGGTGCGGTAATTAGGTCGAATACGGTATGTTATTATGGAGAAATTATATATTAAAGAAATGTCTTGATAACCCTCTTATCTAGAAATGTGACATTTTTCCCGTGTAATATGAGGTATGAGGAAAAGTTTTGTCATAATTTTGCACATTTAGACAGATGCATGCCGTAAAAAAGGTTACTAGATGTACATTTTACTAACAAATTGAAATGCTGGGGTCAAAGCTTCAGTATTCTGAAAATTCTACTGCTAGGTAACACATTACATAAAGGTGTTACATGTAACGCAATAACGCATCAGCTGTCATCGTTCCCAAAATACAGCGGTCGCAGACACCAGGCAGGAAAAGCCTGCGTGGTGCATGTAGCTTGCTCCCTGCTGAGCGGACATCAACTGCCGTGGAGGCGGGCAATGACACATCACGTTGACAATCTATTTAACAGCTAGTAATACATTTTTTACATAGATGGGTTAATCCAATGGATTCTATGAAATACCGTGTTTACCTTAAGTATTCGGATTCTTCAACTCCTTACCATACTTTTGTTTTTCTAAATTTACTATTCGATGTTGTGTCTAAAATTTCTGGATGAGTGGCAACCAGTGCATACCCAGATGAGGCACCGCGTTCTGCGGCGTCTCATCTTGGACTACATTGTTTGCTCTGCCCTGATTGTCCGAATACCTACGGTAAATGCAGTTGTGTATACAAATCAAACTTCCTCCTTTAAATCGGTTGAGTCGGTCTAACCTAACAGTTTGATACAATCACATTACTAAACTACGGAGCTCATGAACTGACATACGCGCTTCTATGATTTCACTTTCGGTTACATTAAGATTAATTTTATTCTTTTTCTTTCGAAATGTTTTCAATAACGGCCTCTTCGTAAAACTTTAACCAGTTGGTTGGGGCCTCTGAGGTTGGGGCTTGAGAATATGTCTTTGGCTTGGCACCCCATGGTTCAACTATTGGTTTTTATTTACTCTGGCATACAGCAGAATTAGCCATGAGTACTCGTCTTTGTTTATTATAGTGATTAATTTGATTTTTATGTTTTCGCTTTGATGCATTGACTGAGTTTGGAGCCTCTATGCGAACCGAATTTTTATGTATTTCTTTGTTAAGAGCAGCATCGGGACCCAATGTGAAGTTAGCTAGCTGTAAAGGTGCTTTAAACCCTCCCGGTGGTTTACTCTATTGACCGTTCTAAGGCGGTGGTCCCGATGTTAGTCTTACTCTTTGTTGCTTTGTGGTTTATTCTACGAGGCGATTTGTTTTATGTCTTACCTTGTGTTGTTTTTTTTTTCTTGTGTTTTTCAGTCCTTTTAGCATTGTGATTACCTTGGGGAAGAGATAGCTAATCTTAGTGCTTTTCGTACGTTTGTTCGATTTGTGCTTGTTTGGTTTTGTCGGTTTCCTTTTCCTCTTGGTGTCTGGGTAAGGCTGCGCTTTATGATTGTGGAACCCTGGACTTTTCTCATTTCCCTTTTTATTCGTTACATGTAAACGAAATACTAATTAGTTCAAACAAATTGATAATTCTAATACCGAAATATCAATCATAGCGTCAGTAGGTCGTTTTAGCAAACTGTAAATACATTATTTCGAAACATTCGCTATATGACGAATTGTTTATAATACAATCATTGACTATTGATATCCACCAGAGAATACCGATATTGGTATTCAGTGGTGGATATCAGCGCTGTATCCAGTCGTCACTAGTTAACAATTGCTTTATTACATAGTTTGTCTTTTCTCTTGATAATTGTGGCAATAACAGTCAACACCAGACCCCGTTGCTATAAAAAGCGACCATATTCGTCGACTTCACTAATCGGGGCGTGACTAAAAGTTGATGTCTAATTTAAGAAACTAATATATACTCGAAGTTGCGCGCAAGCCAATGTATATAACAATCTATGGACTGTGCTGAAGGCTGCTTTGAGCCAATGAAAATAAATATATTTATTGCTCAAATAAGCATATACAGTCGACTCTCATTTCTCGTCATCATTTATCTCGAATAACCGCTTATTTCGAAATGAAAAAATCTGGTCCCTGTTACACATGGAAATCTAACAACAGGCAACAAAATATTGTGGAAAAGAGGAGAAATTTCACCTTTTTCCACAATAGTTTCAATGTATCTTTCAATATATCTCTAACATCAGAAGTCAAATTACATAATCATTTGTAAAACGTAGTTGTTTGATTTATTTATTTTTCTCAACTCTGAAATATCGAGATACGGATATCTTGAAGTATTTCAGAGGGTCCCTTTGACTTCGAGATAACGAGAGTCGATTGTATAATAATAACCAATGCTTTTGAACGACGAACAATATCAACCGCATCGTCAGAAAACGTCTTGGGACGTGCACCAAGTGAAGATTCAGATCAGACTGCGCATTTGCGCAGTCTGATCAGTATCTTCACTGGGCGCATTTTGAATGAACAGGCTGATTGGAGACTTTGTTGGACACACATGTCATAAAGAACTTTTGCTGTCGTTGTAGTTCATTTATTTCGAAATTACGAATTAATTAATCGTTTAAATGCGTATGTTTCATGTACAGCAGGAAAAGGTGCTCTTTTATGGCAATTTGCAGAGGGGTGGGTTCTGTAGGATTCCTTTTTGGAGGATCGTGTGGTTGTGTTGGGGAGTCGGCGTAGATCCTGTCATGTGGGAAAGCATCACGAACCTGCTGATCTAGAAATCATGAGTCCCAGTCCCCTGGGGAAGCCCTGAATTCTTCTCATAAGTGGTATGAATTTCCTTGCACAGAATCGTTATTATCTTACCTGCATCACCGAAATGAGTTCAGGGAGATGAATATACATGGTAGAATTTCCGCCATTTTCTTTAAGACAGATACCTATCACTTCCCGTTTGCTTTCCGAAACACTGTTCCCGTTCTGAAAAGAGATCTACGCTTAAAGTAAAACAATATTTTTAAAATGGGGACGGAAACCTTTTTGCAAGAATTGCCCTAACACACCAAATACCCACCCTCTCACCCCACATCCACATACCTCATCCCACGCACCCTGATAGTAGGTACAAATTTCTAAATACTATTGCTGAAAAACATGGCGGAGGAAACTCGACAAGGCGATTCTAATGAATACACATAACATTCATTTTAATGATTACAGAAGAGAAAAAAAACCCTAAATTTCTCTAAATATTTATTTTCTTTAGCTATTGGAAGAATTTGTTAGATACTTAAAACCTTTTCGAATCAGCCGCAGTAAACGAGTCATCTGTGTTCGAGTCGTTGAAATTTTCTGTATATGCTTCGTGCAAGATGCACTACAGGGATCACATCACGAAAACATGTCTATATAATTTTGATCCCCTTAAACCCCACTTATATATAGTAAAATTTGGGTTTACATGGGTATATATATTAGTTTTCTTATTTCTGCTCAAAAACATAGATTGTGGGTACTCGTCGAGGCTGTTCTAACGAGTACCCACAATATATGTTTTGAGCAGAAATATGAAAAATATCAGAATTTTTCCTCTGAAAGTTTTCATTTTTTGGTAGTAAAATTTTCAGTGTATTTGAATAGGCATGTTTTCGTAATGATTATTTTTGGATGACGAACTAAATGCCAAAAAATAGAAAGGAAGGCAATGGTCATGAATCGATACAATTACCCAACATCTATACATGTATAAAACTCTTTTATTTATTCGAAAACTTCACTTTCTTATGGCACTCACACCAAACTTTCAACGACTGTTTCACTCTGTGATGATGTGCCTTAAGCGTAGTTAAGATAATGGACAACAGTGTAGATCCAGATGAAACTGTGTTCCTACATATAACAAGATTTTTTATTATTCATTTACAGCCATTCCAGTTAACATTCTGCTTAAATCTATATCGGACCCTTTTCGGCCTGATAGAAATCCTGTTAACGGTCCGATATAGATTCACATATAAGCAGAATGCTGGCTTGGGTACATTTGGAGAAGCGTACAGCATCAGTGTTCCATGATCCGACAGCTAATTGTATTCACAATAAGCATTCCGGAAGCTGCGTAAAGTTGACTTACACAACACATTCGAATGTTGAGCCACACAACAGTCGACATTCGATTGTCGAGACACACGACATTCGACAATCGAATGTCGAGACACATGATATTTAACATTCGGATGTTGAAGTATCAGTTTTGAGTACAAAATAAACTCAAAGGCAATAAAACGTATACAGTTTCCAGTTTTGAGTACCGGCTCGTGTCGTACTTTTTTTTTTCGTTTAAATGTTTTCATGGTCATTTTTGTCAAACGTCTGTCTTTAAAAACCACAAAGGTAATTCTTTCGCAGTCATAAATTATGGAGTTATGAGCCCTTAATTAAAAAAACAGCATTTCCAGTCATAATTTGCTGTGTATAAAACAAAAATTAATGTCATTTTACTTTTCATAAATGTCTTGCACAAATGTCTGTGAGTAAAACCGCAAACGTTATTTATTTCGAAATTACCATCAAATAACGTGAAGCTGAATTTGAATTTCCTTCCTTCTCAAATTATTTCCCTTTGAATAAAAATATAGGGAATTTATAGAGCCTATATCTGAAGTGGCGTTGGTCGTTTTCACTTGACTTTTTCGAAAAATGTTGCTTGGCTTAGCCATCTTGTACCACATACAGATGAAATCTCCTAAAACTGTTTATTTAACAGAACAATGTCAATTAATGTCCCATTGAAATTCAGTGCATTCTGTCAGAAGAGGAACGAAAATGTCAAAAACGTCATGTCCTTGGTATAGAAATTTGACAGTGTACTCTGTTATGGATTTGAATTTGAAATGTCCTTACAGTATTTTTATCCTTCTATCGACTGAATGCAATAGAAATGCATAAATGTAAGTTTCTTTGTCCAAAATACACTTTTAAAGGGAAGCTACTCATACGCAAATGTTAATTTTGATCCCTTATTTCATCACGAAAACATGCCTATATAATTTTGACCCCCTTAAACCCCACTTTTATATAGTAAAACTGGGGTTTACAGGGGTATACATTATTTTTCATTTTTCTGCTCAAAAACATAGCCTCGGCGAGGCTGTTCTAACGAGTACCCACAATCTATGTTTTTGAGCAGAAATATGAAAAATATCAAAATTTTTCTTCTGAAAATTTTCATTTTTTGTTGGTAAAGTTTTAAGTATATTTGAATAGGCGTGTTTTCGTAATGGTTTCCGTAAATGCCCTTTCCTTGCTCTTTGATAGAATTTCCTGAAAATTATTGCAAATTATGCGTAAATGATTGTTCTAAACTGTGATATAAACGATTTATGTACATACGTAAAATTTGGGTGACATTTAAAAAAATAGTTACCTGTATACGTGTTTTTGTCTCTCAGTATACTTAGCCGTACATATCTTTTTTATTCTCTTTATATTATATAGGTGCATTACTTCCGAATACCGTGACAGTTTTCTAACTCATCCGAGGTCTTATTTATTTAAGAATGAAGATTCACTAACAACTAAACATCTGAAAAGTCGACACGTCTAAAGGCTAAACATTTGAATGTAGAATGTCGTGTGGCTCACCATTCTAATGTGGAAGTCGCATGTCTCAACATTCGAGTGTCGTGTGGCTCAGCATTCGAATGTCGAGTGACGAATGTCGTGTGCCTCGACATTCGAGTGTCGAAAATCGTGTGGCTGAACATTCGAATGTCGAATGTTTAGCCAACTTCACGAAGATTATTTGGACAGACATGCATGAGCAAGATCAGACGCCGCAGAATGGGTCAACACTGTTTGCCACCCATCCCAGCTAGGTCACAATACTGTAGCGATGTCGCTATAACGTTACCCAACATAAAATATATGGCGACGTCACTGGATGATACGTGCAAGATAGGATCAAGCATTATCTTCATGAATAACTAGTTTCAAATTTTAGTATGGTAAAAATGTCCGAATGTCCGAATACTTAGGGTAAATGCGTGTGTCATTTCCTGCACAGAATACCTGTTTTGCAATCAGCTCATTATTATCCTGTATTAACGACTCAAATGCTGTTTGTAAGATAAAATACAGAACATTGGAAAAAAGCAAGCCTTTGCCATAGACCATAATAGGTCCTGTAATGAAAACGTCTCCCTTCGTTGGAAGGCACCACCGGCACCACAGAAAGACATGAACTCAAGTCATGTAATTCTAGTTCTATATTTAACCGGGCGGAGGCTGAATGCATGGTACATTCGAAACGCCGACATTCGTACCCAATTATTCACTGATAAAATGGAGCCGCAGCATTTCCTACAATATAGCATGTTCGCCAAGCGAAAAATTTAGTGCAGCATTCGCATCCGTTCTGTGGGTAGCCAAGTATCCAGAGCGTCTTCAGGCGGACAGTGAAGACTGATCATCCGCGCAGCCTGATCGGAGTCTTAGCTGACTGCACTATGCAGTCCAGTTGTAATGGCTGTGCCCCGGCTCGTATTTACATATCTATATATACGTTTGACTTACGGTTGATCATGTCACATGTGATACGTGTTAACCTTTGTCATGCGGAATAAATTAAGATGCCACACCCACTTCTGATTTTCAGCCAATCAGATTACTTAATCGAGTTTGTTGATAAAAATTCACATACTTAATTACAAACCGCGCAGATCCAGATCAGTTGGCTTCTTCAGAAGCCAACTGATCTGGATCTACACTGTTTGTAAAGGCAGGGTTTATCCGGGTTCGGCAGGACCAGGGTTAATCTTCTGTAGTGAACACTACCGGTAATTTGATACGTCTCGTGACTTTTACATGAGTATTTTTGCAATCTATTTTACGCTGTTTGATAAAACTTGGAATTTCCCCCAAAATTCTGTTAGTCACTTGACAAAAGAAGTTACTGTCACTTGACCCAGTCTTCATCTATATAATACACTTTGGATAACAGTATTGGACAGAAGGTATGTTTGTATTGTTTATGTACTGATTTTATTAATTTATAAAATAATACGTTTATCTTGAAAGTGAACCTATACTGTATCTGTATCGCATTACACTTAGCATGCTGGGTAAAAAATTCAGCAGACGACATTTTAAAATATTATTTTTATTTTTACTTGAAAAAGGGATTTGACATTTCATGTAAATGTTCCTCACAGAAGATTATTTGCATGAAATGTCAATCCGTATTTGAAATTTCAAATCCTTTTTTCAGGCAGAAGTTAGAAAAAAGAATGTTATCAATTTGTCGTCTGCTGAACCTGTCTGGATAGGGATAAAGATTAAATGTCTTTGCGTGGCGAATTGAGATCTGCAATTAACTACCCAGCGGGCACATGACGTTTATACAACGTCGTCTCAACGTCGATGCAACGTCATGACGTTGCATCGACGTTGAGGCGACGTTGTATAGACATCATGTGTCTGCTGGGTGAGCTTAACTCGTCGCTTTAATTGATACGGAAACCTGAGCATTTGAGAGAACCTGCGACCTTCATGTAGTAACTGCCAGTTTTCTGTGAATATTCGTACTTCCTTAGGAGACAAATTGCATGAAATGTCGAATCCTTATGTTTCTGAAGAAAAATATATGAAAAATACCATCAATTTTTCGTCTGCTGAAGGGAAAAATAAAAAAAAAAAAAAAATGAAAATTACCATCAATTTTTCGTCAGCTTAAAGGAAAAAAAATCACGAATTTGTCGTCAGCTGAATTTGGTCATAGTGTGACAAAAAATAATCGTATTACATACTTGCAACAAGTACATTGTACATGTTAACCCCTAAAGCGCCTGTCACAACTATTGTCGTCTGCTTTGTCTTCTGCCGGTTACTTTAAAAGTCATTTCTGCAAATAGTGTGGACCCAGATCAGACTGCTCCTCTAGGAGCAGTCTGATCTGAGTCCACACTGTTTGCATGTATGCAAAAATAGGCTTGAAAAGTTTGCAAGAATATTCAGCAGACGACATAAACAGACGACATTTTCAGATGCAGGTTTTCTTGGCGTTTTAAGGGTTAAGATGGAGATTATATTAGATAGCATATAAACACAGTCATCAGATAAAATAACAATTTACAATGTACCTATAATCTATGTCAAATCTAAATTTTGTTAATGTTTGTGTCATGCTAGCTTCATGATCCGCCATTTTTAACAAGGGAGACAACTTTTTTATATGTCCTGTTTACATTTCTGCACAGCAATACCCTTAACCCATTTATACCGAGTGAGCTCTTCTACCTGAATTCTTTTGACCAGTCCATTTTCAGTTGAAGGGGTGTTTTGTCAGTTATGATTATTACCATGTTTTATTGAAATGCCTTTAGTTAATGCAAACAGTGTAGACCCTGATCAGACGCCGCATTCTGCGGCGTCTGATCTGGGTCTACCCTGTTTGCCAATGTCCCATTTATAGGACGCTAGGCATAAGTGAGTTAAAAGAGGTCTACTCTTTCACTGAAGGGAGGCCAGAATCATTTTGACAGTTGCCTCCGATGAAAGTATAGTCTTTGCTCATAACATATAGTATTACCTAATCGGTATATGTTTACGTATGTGTGTAAATTTTGATTTGGGCGTTAGCAAAAAAAAAAAAAAAATAATAATAATAATACTAAAAAATAAAAATAAATAAATAAATAAAACATATATGAAGATATGTATGCAAAATGTCTTCTGCTGAAATGTTTACTTTGCATGCTAAGTTACATACAGATTTAAATTACATGTACATGTACTATTATTGTGCAAGAATATTTTGTTCAAGGCTGAAGCCTTGCTAGACCGTTTATAGCTTCAAGTATTTGAATATTGATATTCAGTATTTTGGAGAAGGTGACGAACAATGTGTGTTTGTGTGTGTGCGTGCGTGCGTGCGTGAGTGTGTGTGTGGGTATTTTATATTTGTGTCTTATATAAACCGTACACATGTATCTGTGAGTTAAAAATCTGGCAATTAAGAATACAAAGTGTACAAGCATTGTGTTTACCTTAATTCGACAATTAGTAACTTGTCCTTAAACTGAATTACAGTTGAATTGCGCTATTAAAATTGAGATCTCTTCTGGTAAGAACCGTAGAGCATAAGTCATCTGTAGTTGCGGTCCCTACGGAGCCGGAGAATAGCAGAGTGTTCAACTTTTAAGTTTATAAGCCCTGTAAACGCCATCTATTCAAATATACTGAAAATTTTACCATCAAAAAAGTAAAAGTTTCAAATAAAAACAATTCTGATATTTTTTGTATATTTCTGCTCAAAACATAGATTGCTGGTACTCGTTAGAACCGCCTCGACGAGGCGGTTTTAACTACCCACAATCTGTGTTTTTGAGCAGAAATAATGAAAAATAATGTATACCCCTGTCCCCAGTTTTATTGTATAAAAGTGGGGTTTAAGGGGGTCAAATTATATAGGCATGCTCTTCGTAATGTGAGACCTCTTCTTATAAGAACCGTAGAGCGCCAGTCATCTGTAGCTGCGGTCCCTACGGAGATGGGGAACAGCAGGGCTTGTAACTTTTCAGTGTTTAAGCCCAGTAAACGCCCTGCACTGCACGAACAAATTTATGGTAAAATCCTTGCTAAAAGTCTCTCCAGCCTTGGCTAGTTTTCCTGCTCTCTGTTGCAAATTTTAACATATATCTTTATCATGGTAAAAGGCCTGGTTAACTCGATACAGGTAAATTCGAAGTTAAAAAATCGTTGACGGTATGAGCCCTAAAGTTTGAGGGTGCTGTGGCTATAATCGGAGTTTAAATCACGGCACTTATGCCCTGCAATGTCCCCGCTATCCCCGGCCCCTACGAGTTTCAAATGGCTGGTGCATAGATGCCAGGCTTAAGTTACAAATGTACTTTTTCCTTTATCTTTCTACGCCCAAAGCACCTTTTATTAGAGACCACCTTTGGCACTATCCAAAAGTGGTCTTTAAGACCACTTTTGGACAGTGCCAAAAGTGGTCGTAATGGCGGAGTTTTATTTTTAGATCTATTTTTCTACCTGCTGATGCGTCGTAAAGCTGCTAGATGAGTGGTAGTCAGTGTAGTACCTAATCAGATGCCACGTTCTGTGGCGTCTGATTATGGTCTGCACTGTTTACTAGGTGTGTCCATCCGAATACTTTTGGTAAATAGGACTATTCTGCATTTTTTGTATAAGCTTTTTTAGGGTTTAATATCCTTCGGTATTACATGTAACAACTTTGTAATTTATTTATTTATTTATTTATGCCACACGTAAATGACTTACTTATTTGTTTGCTTTTGTTGATTGATTGCTTGATCAACTGATTGATTGATTCGTTCGTTCGTTCGTTTTCGTTTGTTCGTTCATTCGTTCGTCCATTATTTAATTAATTAATTAATTAATTAATTAATTAATTAATTAATTAGTTAGTTAGTTAGTTAGTTAGTTAGTTAGTTAGTTAGTTAATTAATTAATTAATTAATTACTTCATTCATTCATTCATTCATTCATTGCAGATGAGTGATATAGAAATGGCAGAGGGTTCATCATCTAAAATTTCTCGGCAGCGACTAAGTAAGTGTGTTTTAAGTGAATTTCTAAGACTACATCTGTTTGCCCAAGGCTCTATAGCATAGTATTCAAATTCGTTAAGTAATAGTTCTGTGTTATGAATCACTTAACATGTAAAGCTGATGTGAATTCGAAATTCCAGTGGCTCGAACGTCTTAGAGACCCTGGATATTTGTTCTAGACATGAGTAGTTCGAGCCACTGAGCGTTTATCATATCGCCAGGTCAGCGGGCAAAAGGGAATAATATAGGAATGTCTTTGTATTCTTCTGTGGTATGTTGAATGGAGTTGAGGTAATTCTTATGAGTACACACATTTTCAGGCTAAAATAAGAAAAAAAGTATCACTAAATATTTGTTTTCTTGAGCTATCGGAAGATATTTCCAAGGGACTCAGAAAACGAGTTCGAATCAGCCACGGTAAACGAGCTACCGCTGTTCGAGTCATTGAAGTTTTACTATATACAGTTGACTCTCGATATCTCTCTTATCTCGAATAACCGCTTATCTCAAAGTGAAAATCTGTTCCCTGCCTAAACACGAAAACCTAACAAAATGTAAAAAATATTGTGGAAAAGGGCTTCTCTTTTCCACAATATTTTCAATATATCTCTAACTTCAAGAGTCCAATTACACATATATTTGTTAAATGTGGTTAATCGAATTAGTTTTTCCTCAATTCTGCAAATCTGATATGTCGAAGTACGGATATCTCGAAGTATTTCAGAGAGTCCCTTGGAATTCGAGATAACGAGAGTCGACTGTACATGTACAAATGCAATAGCCTTTCTGTACCAATACCAAGGGTTATTACGGTACCTGGTTTAACCCGCTGGAGACTACAGACTGATTCATATTACTTTCACTATTTTTATAGTACATTTATTAGCGCGTTTATGTAATTAAACGTTAAGGATGTGACGGAACACAGGTTAAAATCGTTTTGTTAAGTTGTTACGAGCAAAACAAAGTACAGTCGAACTTCAATGGCTCGAGCATCTTTGGGGCCATAGAAAATTGTTCGAGACATGGGGAGTGCGAGCCACTGAGGGTTAATCATGGTGCCAGGTCAGGAATCAAACAGCGATAATTTAGCGATTTTTTTTTCCGATTTTTCTAATCAATACTTGTTTGTTGAGTGTACTCATTAGAATCGCCTCGATGAGGCGATTCTAATGAGTACACACAACATACAATTTCATGACTAAATAAGAAAATTCACTTAATATTTGTTTTCCTGAGTTATCGGAAGAACTTTATAAAGACTCAAAAACGAGTTCAAATTAGCCATCGGTGTTTGAGCTATTGAGGTTCGACTGTAATAGTTGCTTTTATTGTTGTTGATGATGATGATGATGTTGATGTTTATTTTTTTTTTTCTTTTATTTGTTTCACTATATTAAACCAATATATCCGACGGAAATGGATAATTACTAATCTGCTATATACAATTTCAGTGGAAAGTGACCATCCAGAAGTGGGAGATTATGGATTTTGTAGCTATCTCCTGATTATTTTCTCCGCCATACTACTTGTTCTAACGTTCCCATTTTCGTTGTGTTGGAGTTTAAAGGTGAGTAAAAATACTGAAATTCAGGGGCTGTATAGTATGCAAAAGTGTGTTTGATACATATGTAAAATATATAAGCCAGTAATATGAGAAGAAGGTATTTATATCATAGGCGACCAGCAAAGGCTCATGCGAGCCTGCGCATAAGCGCAGTCTCGCCAGAGCTTTTGCTGATCGTAGATATGTACATTTGTAGCAGAGACAGTAAGGAAGTTTCAGGCATGAAGGAGTATGTCTATAGTCCAAATAGGGGATTGCGCATGCACATTTGAAGAACAATAAAACAGTAAAGGCCTTTTTCTCGAGTGCTAGCTCGGCAAGGCACTTCTAGTGAGTATACACAACATGTTTTCATTGAGGAATAAAAAAAACTATTAATCTGATACCACCTGTTAAATTACTTCCAAGGGCGACCAAGACGTATCGAGGGTGATTTCTTCCCGTTTTATTAAACTCCGGGTTGGGCGATGCCTAACTCTACTACTACACAGAGACCCTAACAACGTTCATTTGTTTTACATTATTTTACATATATTATTTACAACATTTAATAACAATTCCGAACAATATAACATAAACAAACAAAAAGAAACTACCTGCAATATTCTTCGCGTCGGCTGCAGTAAATGACACAACACGATCGAAGACTATACTGGTCTCTAACTTGATTGACCAGGCTTGCTTAATCAAAATATTTGACAACCAGTGTAATTCCAATCGAGTGCGATGAATGCGAAGAGAATGTCCTTCCTATTTAATTCATAAATATGGATTAATCCTAATGTATCGTACTGTGCCTGGATTTATTCCCCCTATTATGCTAATTTGGATATAAATTGAAATCTATTCATTATTCTGTTAAGTAAATTTTATTATGTTACCTTTTTGCCTGTGTTATTATTATTATAAGTAGTAGTAGTAGTCGTAGAAGTCGTATTAGTAGTAGTAATTATTTGTTGTTTTTTTTTATAGTTTTTAAAGACGCCACCGAAAAACAAAGCATGATATTTTTAAAGCATATATTTAGTTAGTATGTGCTCGTTAACTCCTGTTAATGTCCCGATTAGCTTGTACAACGTTATAGTTTTATCAGGGTGCAAAATTTATTTATTTATTTATTTATTGAGACAAATATAACACTTTTAGCTCAGAAAGCCATTCCACCAAAGCGGCCCTCTATAAACAAAACGTGTAAAACATCAGAATCAGTATTAGCGTATTTTACTGGTAACACATCAATAGACATTCATTCACCAGGGCCAACGATTTCGAAGATCTCACAAGTGATGTGAGTCTGGCGACAGTCCTTAGAACTTTCAGCAGAGGATATTATAGATGCAGGGATTGCATTCCAGTCTTTCATGGTGTCTGGGAAGAAACGCCATAGGATGCGGATTTCTACTGCACCTGTATAGGGGTTGAAGGTCATCACAAGGTATACTAGCTCTACCCTTCAAACCTTTGAATAGCAATATGAGTATACTACCTTTGCGTCTCTTGTGAAGAGACTCCCACCCTATCTGTTCAAGAATTCTAGTCATCTTCCAGTTTCAAAATTGTAGTTACTAGGCACAAAACCTAGCTGCACGATTCTGAAACTTTTTCAATTCTTCCTGGACAACTATCCCATGCGGGTC
The DNA here is from genome assembly GCA_964016985.1 of Anodontia alba. NCBI lineage: Eukaryota > Metazoa > Mollusca > Bivalvia > Lucinida > Lucinidae > Anodontia > Anodontia alba. Next base: position 16,837,240 of record OZ024821.1, read on the forward strand.
CCAAACAGAAGTAGCATACTCCAGGACTGGCCGCACCAACCCTTTGTATGTCATTTCCGTAACATCTTGGGGCCTAACGATAAGTTACGTCTTAAGAAACCAAGAGTTCTGTTTACTTTTCAATAAACATTGTATACATGAGTATTTCATTTCAAATCCTAAGAAATTGTCAATTCAAGGTATTCACTTTTATCCACATTTTTTGAGTATTGTTCCCTGTAAGGAATAAACTGCATTTGTCTTTTTTATCCGCTTCCTATTAAGTTGCATCGTGTTACATTTCATGAGCTGAAATCTCATACCCCATTTCCTGGCCCATTTGCCATGTTGACCAATATCCTTTTGGAGTTTCGACGTGTCTTTAATGCTATCAACCTTTGGATAGCAGACAGTCATCAGCGAACAGACGAATCTCAGATTCTATTCCAACCATGATGTCATTTATATACAAGGAAAACAACAGTGGACAAAGAACAATACCCTGCGGCACTTAAGACAAAACTGGTACCCATTGCAATTTTGCACCATTAACTTCAACTCTTTGTTGCCTATTGCATAGAAATGAATCAATCCATATTAAAGTTTTTATCACTTATAACATATTCATGGAGTTTGCAATGCAGAGGTTTATGAGGAGGAGTGTCAAAGGCCTTCTCGAAGTCCAATATGAATACATCTACTTGACCTTCTGCATCCAAAAGTCGAGCTCAACCATTTAATACTGTGGTCAGCTGAGTTTCACAGCTACGGATCTTCCTAAAAGTGTGTTACCTATCTGATAGATGTTTGTGTTCAACAAGATGAGCAATGATATTTGTAGATACTATGTGTTCAAGCATCTTGCAAGGAACGCATGTCAAGGACACTGGACGATAGTTACTTGGTAGAGCTCTGTCGCCCTTCTCATATAGTAGACAGATGTTAGCCAAAGCCTATTCCTTGGAGCTTTCACCCTTATCAAGAGATTCTTGGAACAAACGAGCAAACACAGGACTAAATTCTACAGCAAGTGCTACAAGGACTCTTGGATGAAGTTCATCAGGTCCAAAAGCCTTTGAGGGGTTAAAACCTTTCACCGTTTTATGTCACTTTCATTTGAAATGTGAATGTCACTCATAGGCCGAGCTGACTTATCAAGTAGAGGGACCTCACTTTCCAAAGTTTGACGATATATCTGTAAACTGACCATTGAACTCCTCAGCCTACTCAGTTGCAGACTCAGCCAAACCACCACCATTTCTCCTTTTGAGAGGAGGGATACCCGGAATGTCTTTTCTCTGTTGGCATATCGATAGAAGTCTTTGGGGTTAACCTTAATGTCACCAACCAAGTTGTTAATATACAAATCATGCTGTTTCTTGATATCAGCTTTGACTTCCTGTATCAGCTCCTGAAACTTAGACCTGAGTTTACGACTGCCAGTCTTTATTGCTTTTGCATGAGTTTTATTCCTTTTTCGAATCTTCCTTCTAATCTTATATGTAATCCAAGGGACGGAAGCTACAGATCTACTTGACTGAGAGGGAATATAGTTATCTACAGCCTCTTGTATGAAGGAAATTATCAAATTGAAGCTTTTTCTGAACAGAACGAGAACCAAAATGACCATTGAAATATTTATTCTTTGCAAATATTTGAAAAATCTCGTCCCATAGAGTCAGAGTCACCCATCGGATACAAGTAAACCTTAAGCCGTGGTTTCTTCCTTGGGGGAATAAAGACCTTTAAAGTTCCTGCAACAACGTCATGATCACTCAGTTAATCATTTGTTAAAAAATCGAGAAACGTGTTTAAAAACTTAAGATTAATCTACGGTCGGTCAAAAAAATCGCAGATGTCAACAAAAGCTCGGGTTTGAATTTGGATAAGCTGCTGATAATATTGCGCATATCGTAGGCAGATATTACGGATAATTTGACTGCATTACGAAAACATGCCTGTATAATTTTGACCCCCTTAAACCCAACTTTTGTATAGTAAAACTGGGGTTTACAAGGGTATACATCATTTTTCTTATTTCTGCTGAAAAACATTGATTGTTGGTACTCGTTAGAACCGCCTCGCCGAGGCGGTTCTAACTAGTACCAGCAATCTATGTTTTGAGCAGAAATATGAAAAACATCAGAACTTTTTCTCTGACATTTTTCAGTTTTGGAGGTGAAATTCTCTATATAACATATAATTTGATTGAAAAAAAGGTAAGAAAAAAGTCCAGGGAGTGCCACAATCACAAAACGCAGCCCTTCCCAGACCCCAAGAGGAAGAGGAAACCGACAAATCTAAACAAGCACAAATCAAACAAACGTACGAAAAGCACCAAGATTAGCTCTCTCTTCCCCAAGCAAGGTAATCGCAATACTAAAAGGACTGAAAAACACAAGGATAAAATGACACACGGAAAGACATACAACAAATCGCCTCGTAGAATAAACCACAAAGCAATAAAGAGTAAGACTAACACCGGGACCACCGCCCTAGAACGGTCGGTAGAGCAAACCACCGTGGGGTTTAGAGCACTTTTACAGCTAACTAACTTCACCCTGGGTCCCGATGCTACTCTTAATACAGAAATACATAAAAAATCGGTTCGCATAAAGGCCCCCAACTCAGTCAATGCATCAAAGCGAAAACATAAAAATCAAATTAATCACTATAATAAACAAAGACGAGTACTCATGGCTAATTCTACTGTATGCCAGAGTAAATGAAAACCAATAGTTGAACCACGGCGGGCCAAGCCAAAGACATATCGTCAAGCCCCAACCCACTGGTTAAAGTTTTACGAAGAGGCCGTGAAATAACAAACAAAAGTCAAAAAGATTGCCTTTTGAAACAAAGAGCACATTACAGATAGAAAATGGGAGTCTCAATTTTATTGAGACACTTCATAAGCAGTAATGGAGTTTGCAACACTGCTTACACCCTCTAGCGTATACGTGAGCAGAACTCCATTTTCAAAGATACCATAAAGGTCCTAATGATCACAAAAGAAAATAAAAAAAAAAAATAATCTGCACTATCAAACCTGGTTTAGGAGACAACTTGCATGACATGTCAAAGCATGAGAAAAATAAGAAAAAATATATTATTGCAAATATGAATCCTTGTCAAAATCAAACACCGAGTAGCAAACAGTACAGATCCTAGTCCGTGTCTACATTGTTTGCGAAAGCAGCTGTTTTGACTGAAGGATCAAAATGATTTAAACGCGGTTTGAACTGAAAATAACTATATAGTTTTGTTTTGACCTTCGACAGTTTGACAGCAGTTTATCTAAACATTTTTATCCACAGGTTGTTCAAGAATATGAGAGAGCAGTTATTTTCAGACTTGGTCGAGTACGTGGCGCACATGCTCAAGGTCCAGGTATGTGTATTGTGTACTTTTGAATTTATATTTGACAAGCGCTTACACTGAGATTTCAAAGAAAAAAATGCTTTCATTTAACTCAAATGGGCCTAGGTATCGTAAATTGCTTTGTAGTATTTACGCGTTCTTTTGTAGACGAGAATACATAATCTGCACAAAGACAGAATCGGAACGATTCCGGAATCAAAAGCAGGATGTCTTCCTTCAATGCGCTATTCCGGAATGGTTACGGTACAGTTCTAGAAATGCGCATGGAATTTCGCTAGGTTTTCATACATGTAAAGGTAAATGCCTCTTCGAAAGGCAGGAATTTTCCTTTCAAAGTGAGAATTAATTATGTTGCATTACTATTTTCAACCCTTTCAGTACTGTAGACCAAGACACATACTTTTGCAAACAGTCTAGATTCAGATGAGACGGCTCATAATGTGTCCAGATGCAGAGATGGAATAATCTATTTCAGAAACTCAGGGTTGAAAGAGAGAGAGGACACAAAGTGATAGAGGAAAACTAATCACAGTCATACATTATAGTATTATGTTTCTTCCCCGTTTTCTGTAGTTTGTTTTCATTATTATTATTTTCTCATCGAACTTCGAACTGAAGCGTGAATTAAAAGTGTTAAATTCTTCTTTTAATTCGTAATCGTAAACACGCTCGTAATGGGCCTAAATTCTCCGTTTGTAACAGTGTTTTTCCCTTCCAACGGAAAATCTGGAAAACTGCGCTTGAAATTACATGTACTACCCCTGTAGAGCAAAGAAAAATGCAAACTACAATATATTAAAAAGTTGAATATAATCTTAAGTTATGCATTTGGAAATGAGTTTCATATTATAACTCTGTACAAATACACTGCCCAGAAATGAAAGCAAGTTAATAACATTTTAAATGTATGTTATATTGTTATGATCGCTTATACTACTCATTTAGATGTAAGAAACTTTACCACTCTCTTGGTTAATTTAGCAGACGACAAAGTGTTGATATTGTTGATATTTTCTTTAGAAAAAGTCTTATAAGAAACCTCTGTATGGAAGAATGTATGTGCCTTGAAGCGATGATCAATCTCTTGAAACGGTTATTTTTATCAAATCATTTTATTCAGCTTTCATTGTGCGCATTTTAAAATATCTTTACAATATGATCTGTAAGTTCACGTCAAAATCGAGTTTTGAAAACCAATGAAAACCTGTTCTATTTCAAATAACAATTTAATAGAATTCATGTTGTGTATTGCGCGAAGATGCTTCCGTAAGACAGGATAAATCATAAAATTCTGTTCAACTCTTAGCTCACTGTGGAAAAGTTTTAGAAGACAACATTATGAAATATTTTTCTCCCAGGAAACGATTTGACATTTCATGCAAATTGTTTCCTCTGGAGACAATTTGCATGATATGTCAGTTTCAGTATTATGGGAAAATAAGAAAAAAAATGAAAATTTGCCCAGAACGCATTAAAGGTTAATTCAGTCGGTGATCCCCTAGTAAACGGTTGGATTACATAATAGACAAAAGGTTTGGTTACAAGTTTGCGTAACTCTAGATAAACTGAAAAGTTTAAAGTCAAATATCAGTAAACTTGAATTATGATAAACTGATTTCGTGCCTCTAAGGATATGCTGGTTTGTGTCATTTGGTTTGACACCTCTGAAGACAGGCTCTCTCATAGCAAGCTCATCATTTTTAGCTCACCTGAGCACGAAGTGCTCAAGGTGAGGTATTGTGATCTTTCTTTGTCCGTCGTCCGTGCGTGCGTCCGTCCGTCGTCAACTTTTGCTTTAAACAACTTCTCCAAAACTGCTGGACAGGTTCAAGAATATTTTCAGAGAAATGTTCTTTGGGTGACCCTCTACCAAAATTGCTTAAACCGTTCCGGTCCATTGCACATCTAGGTCACAGGAGCTAAAATTGATTTTTTAACTGAAAACTTAAAAAATGTTCTTGTCTAAAACCAGAAGGCCAAGTTCTTTGATATTTGGTATGAAGCTTTATCAAATGGACCTCTACCAAAATTATTCAAATTATAGCCCTGGGGTCAAAAATGGCCCCGCACCGGGGGTCATTCTTTTACATAGATCCATAGAGGGAAACAATTAAAAATCTTCTTGTCTGCAGGCAGAAGGCCCAAGCCTTTGATGTTTGATACATAGCTTCACCTAGTGGACCTCTACCAAGATTGTTCATGTTATTGCCCTGGGGCGAAAAATGGCCCCGCCCTGGGACTGACATGTTTTCAAAACTTATATACAGAAAACCTTTAAAAATCTTCTTATCTAAAACTAGAAGGCCCGGGTCTTTGATGTTTGGTACATAGCTTCACCTAGTGAACCTCTGCCAAGATTGTTCAGATTATAGCCCTGGAGCCAAAAATGCCCCATCCCGACACTTATATAGGAAAAAAAACTTAAAAAATCGTCTTGTATAAAAATGCAAGGTCTAGGCCTTTGATATTTGGTATTTAACATTGCCTAGAGGTCCTTTGACAAGAGTGTTAAAATCATGCCCCTGAAGTGAAAAGAGGCCCCACCCGGAGGGGTGAGGGGTGGGTGGGGTGGTCACTTGTTTTGCATAGAGCAAAAAAACAATTGACAATGGTTAGGCCTAGGACTATCAAACTTATAGGGAGGATGGACCTAAAGAGTAGATGACCTTTAAGTCAAAGGTCAAGGTCACCGGTGACCTTTAATACCAGAAAAGCTTATAATTCTGCATTGCTTATGGTTAGGATCCTCAAACACAGTAGAGATGTTGGTCCTCACCAGTAGATGATCCTGAGGGCAAATATCAATGTCACCAGGACCTTTAGTACTAAAAAGCTAGCTAATTTGGCAATGCTTTGGGATAGGAGCCTCAAACTTAGTAGGGATGTTAGTCCTCTCCAGTAGATGACACCGAAGGCAAAGGTCATGGTCAAGGTCACCATGACCTTTAGTACTAAAAAGCTTATAATTCGGCAGTGCTTGAGGCTAGAATACTTGAACTTAGATGGAATGTTTGTCTTGACCAGTAGATGACCCTAATGCAAAGGTCAAGGTCAGAGTGACCTTTAGTACAATAAAAAGCTTATAACTCGGCAATGCTTGGGGCTAGGACCCTCAAACGTCGTAGGGATGTTTCTTCTGACCAGCTGATGACCCTGAGGGCAAAAGGCATGGTCAAGGTCACAATGACCTTAAGCACCGCATCTCTATTAGCAGTGCTATGTATAACATGATTCAGATGAGCGATATAGAGCCATGATGGCCCTCTTGTTGATAGGTTAAGATCGTGCTTTTCCGGACACGTTCGGCAGCATCCCATATTTTCCTAGATCAAATAGGACAAAAATATGACGGGCTTTTAGTGGAAGTACTGAACGTCAGAAGATATGAAAGTTTGTTTGCTGTGCGTTTAGCCTATTTAGGACCAACATTTAGACAAAGGGAAAGTGTTGAAATTGGCAAAAATGTGCAAAGTGATAAGACCGTTTGGTCGACGTAACCAAGCCACAGAGCATTCCTAAAATGTTGAACCAGTGGCAAGTCAGAATATTCAGAGGAATAGACTTGATCCCCCCCCCCCCCCCCCCCCACAAAAAAAAAGGTGCAATCAGGCGTCCTAGGAATTTAAGGATTGAAATTTATATTGTGGTATGTCTAAATGACGAAAAGAAGCTATCGTTTGAAGAAAGGCGCGTACGGCGGTGAAATTAGATGTAAACTGCGCATCCAGCGTTATACAGAGTGGAACGTGACTTTGACAATGAAACTGGCAAAGTTTTGGATGTAGATTGGACTTCATTTTAAGAATATTTGTTATAATACTGGGGAAAAAAATCATTTACTAATCTTTTTCGCTTATCTTCATTTATGAAGATGCTTCTTGTTTATTTTACCCACAAATTAGAATTTGACATTTCATGCAAATTGTCTCCACTGGAGACAATTTGCGTGAAATGTCAGATGCTGTTTCCTGGCAAAAAATAAGAAAACAAAATATTTCAGTCTGTCGTAAGCTGAAAATTTTATCCAGAGGGCTAAGCGAAAAAAATATTTGTCTGTATAATCCATATTACCAGATGGAGCGCTCAACAAACACATTACGAAATCACGCCTATTCAAATATATTGAAAATTTCACCACCAAAAAATGAAAATTTTCAGATTAAAAAATCTGATATTTTTCATATTTCTGCTCAAAACATAGATTGTGGGTACTCGTTAGAACCGCCACGTCGATGCGGTTCTAACGAGTACCCACAATCTAGGTTTTGAGCAGAAAAAAGAAAAATAACGTATACCCCTGTAAACCCCAGTTTTACTACATAAAAGTGGTGTTTACGGGGGTCAGAACTATATAGGCATGTTTTCGTGATGACATTACGAAAACACGCCTATTCAAATATATTGAAAATGTTACCAACAAAAACTGAAAGTTTTCAGATAACAATTTTGATATTTCATATTTCTGCTCCAAACATTGATTGTGGTGGGTACATGTACGCGTTAGAGCAAGGCGGTTCTAACGAGTACCCACAATCTATGTGTTTGAGCAGAAATAAGAAAAATAATGTATACCCCAGTTTTATTATATAAAAGTGGGTTTAAGGGGATCAAAATTATATAGACATGTTTTCGTAATGTTTTCGTAATGATGTACATGTACAATATTAATCATAAACCTATTTATTACGAATGGACTGTGCTACCCATACTCTTTAGACAGATTCTTTTCCAACAGATGGGGTGTGTGTTTTCATTATTACTATATTTTATAGAAATGTCTGTATTTGGTGCAAACAGTGTAGACCCTGATCCGACGCCGCTTTTTGTGGCATATGATCCGAGTCTACATTGTTTTCAAATGTCGTTTATGTGAGGCACTAGGCACAAATTAGTTAATTTATTTATTATTAATATTTTGCACCTTTGTTTCCGCAGGTTTGTTTTTCCTAATGCCATGTGTTGATACCTTTATTAAGGTGGACCTTCGTGTTTTTACGTACAACATTGTTCCACAAGAGGTAATATTTATTACATGTTTTTCTATAAATAACTATATATATGTCCAAGGTACACAAATGTCCCCGCCCTTTGCTCTTTGCACATATAGCAGCAACATCTGGATGCATTAATTTCAACAGCTCAATCCAAATGCGCATTCCAAATGCGCAATCTAAATTGTTATACATTTTGTTCCCTAGCCTCACCCCACAAGTACGGACCCAGCAAGCATTCTACTTAAATCTGTCGGCCCGACTGAATTTCTGTCGGGCCGACAACGGTCCGATATGGACATAAGCAGAATGCTGGCAGGGGAAGTAGCTTCACCATCACAGAAGCAGTGATCACTTGTGAATGGTACCCTTGCGGAGTCATCAGCAGTGGCATCAAAGTCAAAACCAAGAATACATACCAAAACTGAAAAAGTATTAGTCACGAATATAAAATGTGCCTATGGCTTACTTCCTGATAAAACTCATGATATAATTATATCAAACCGTATTGTCATAATCAGGCTTGCATCACGCACAATTTCAACAACACCACGCACATAATAAGCATATTATCAAATATTCCACGATAGTATACATTCAAGCACAAAAAAATAGGATCATAACGAAAGTATGGCGACTCTTAGTTTTTCTTCTTATCAGTCACCTTTGTACAAATAGTGACAGAAGTATGTTAAATTTATATGTTCTAATACTAATGTAAGCCCCTCGGCAGATAACAAACTCATTACTAATGCCAGTACTGGGGCTGATAATTTGTTTCAGTCGCAGCAATTACTTTAACACTAGCACAAGTCCATGACAACACATGAAGGGACAAAGGCAGCGCATCCAGGGGGTAAAATCCCACAGAGTGAATAGATTTTTGAAAAGAAAGCTGCATGTACAGAACATCTTATTCCAAATAGCTGCGACGGATAAAATGGTTTTGTGTCGCTTATGTAATTTTGCACTTGTTCAAATACTAGAACGTATAATGTATATGGTAATGGAACATATTCAAATTACAGAAGATCAGTTGATATTGTTTGATACTGCGAGATAACGGTGCATATTTCGTTTCTCCGCGGATGTAAAACGAACAACATATTGTTGATCATTACCTTTCTCCATACCATCCGAGCTAGCATTCTACTTAAATCTATATCGGACCGCTATCGGCCCAAAATGATTTTCTGATTACGATCCGATATTGATTTATTGTCGGGCCGATAACGGTTCTATATATATATATATTTAAGATTTAAGTAGAATGATAGCTGGAATGTTTACCATTTATGCTACAGATTTTGACGAAAGATTCAGTGACTGTGGTGGTAGACGCTGTGATATATGCGAGAATATATGATGCTACTATGGCGACCATTAATATCGAGAACGCCCGCCAATCAACGATGTTGTTAGGAGCAACAACGTTGCGAACCATCCTTGGAACAGTGGGATTGTCGGAGATATTGTCGGAGAGAGACAGAATTGACAAACTTATGCAGGTTAAATACTTTTTTACTTTATGAGACATAATTGGAATATGTATACTTGGCAGATGTTCTGTCATTGTTTCCGAGGGTGTCAATTGTTTAGAAATCCTGTTTGTGTTCATGTACACCATGTCCAGTCCCTTTTCAGGATATAGATTTACAGTGTTGTCATTCCTGAAAATTATTTTAATCCCCTAAGTTTATCATTTAAAACAAATAATGAAGTTTTCTACGCCATAATCACGAAGCTAAGCCTTCCCGAGACACAACAAAGAATAAGAGCGGAGAAATAAGCAATTGAAAAAAAAACACACACAAAAAAAAAACTCTTTTGCAATAACCAATTTACGTACAATTTAAAACAACTGCAGCGGAGGAACAGCCTTGCAACAGTCAGCAGGAAAAAATAGTGGCCTTACCATTTTCAAACGGCCAGACCCAAACAGATACCTGTGCAAGTATAGATTCAGATGAGAAGGCTCATAGCGAGCCGTCTCATAAGAATATACACTGTCTGCCATTCTGTTTCGGACTTTAAACTGAAACCCTTTATTGCATCAGTGTACAAATTTAATGACTAGCGAGTCCACTTCAAAAACTAGGTGGTGAAATGCTAAACCCGTTTTACTGGCGGGAACCCTTACCCTTATTTCCTGAAACAGCTCCAGACATTAACCCTTTTATCCCTGAGTTTCCGAAATGGACTCTTCCATCTTTGAATTGTGACATATCCACTGCTGCCAATAGGGGTTTCAGTCTAAGCTCAAAAACAGAATTGCCAACTGTATAAATCCTGATGATCAGGATCTGCACTGTTTGCACATGTCTCTGTTGTGGCTTGCCGGGCTGAAAGAGTTAACCAAAAAATTACACATGAAAACAAAACAAATCGACAGAAAGAAAACAGAGAGCAAATTTGCAAGTGTGGAAAAGATGATTACATTACTAGTACCAAAACAAGAAAATACGACACATAAAACAGGTAGCCGTATAGTTGGTGACCATAATGACATTTGTAAGGTACAGAGGATGGGGACACGTATTGGTTCTAATTATAATTGATTTATTTAGATTATGGATGCTATAAATTTAAAACCTGCGATGAGAGTCAAGTTATCATAAGTTATCAGTTACGCGGGTCTAGCAAGTACTTAGTAGACGATTCTGATAATTTTATCAGTATGTAACTTAAAACCTCATACTTAGTGGTGTCGGTGAGCCCTTTTTAAATCAGGAGGTACGGTATCACTGCCCAATTTTTGGTCTACTTAAATTTACAAAGCATAAATCTAAGTCTTTCACAAGACGCGTTTGGTATTATAATAATGGTAATTATGATCTTTTACGGGAAAAGGCATCAGCTATGGACTGGAACTCATTAAAAGATGATGATATAGACAAACATGCTATTAATATAAACACTGCTATCTTTTCTCTTGCTAATGAATGTATACCTAACAAACACATTAGGGTCAAATCTTCTGATCCTGCCTGGCTAACAACTTCATTAAAACGATTGATACGTAAACGTAAAAGAGCATATAAAAAGGCAAAAAGAACTAATCAGAACGCCATTGGTCAAAGTTTAAAACGCTGCGAAATAAGGTGACGACTCAAATTCGGATTTCAAAAGATCAGTTCTATAACAAAATTGCCGGTAAGCTAAAATCTGAAACACTTTCTTCTAAAGACTGGTGGGCAACTCTGAAAACGTTTATCAGTCCGAACTCAAATTCAGCTATTCCGCCCCTTGAAACTAATGGCATTATATGTACAGATGAGTTGGAAAAAGCAAAAATATTTAATAATTTCTTCCAAAGTCAGACATTACTTAACGACCATAATGCAATTATTCCTGATTTTCCTCCCCAGTTATATCGCTCTGAGCTAAGTACCATTTCACTGAGTCCTCCTGAAATCGAGTCAGTTCTTAAAATATTAAAAGTTGGAAAAGCATCTGGTCCAAACGGCCTGAGCAATTACATTCTTCGTGAACTATCAAGTGAAGTATCCTCTCCATTGTGTTCTCTCTTTAATCAGTCTCTTCACTCTGGTGTTATACCAAAATGCTACAAAGAAGCGAATGTTTCTTCTGTTCCCAAAAAGGGCGATCTTTCTCTTGTTTCCAATTATCGACCAATATCATTACTGAATTCTGAAAGTAAAGTCTTTGAGAAACTTATATTTAAATATCTATATAACCATCTCCAGGACAATAACATGTTGTCTTCTGTTCAGTCTGGTTTTATACCCGGTGACTCAACCGTTAATCAACTAACCTATTTATATCATATATTTTGCGAGGCATTGGATTCAGGTAAAGAGGTTCGGACTGTCTTCTGTGACATCAGCAAAGCATTTGACCGTGTTTGGCATGCAGGCCTTATATACAAACTCGAAGTTGCTGGTGTCACAGGAGAAGTCCTTCGCTGGTTTGAAAGTTATCTTTCTGATAGAAGACAACGTGTTGTTCTTCCGGGTACTTTTTCTGATTGGACTTATCTTAGGGCTGGTGTTCCTCAAGGTTCCATCTTGGGCCCCCTACTGTTTCTTATTTATATCAACGACATTGTTACTGATATTCATTCAAATATACGTCTTTTTGCGGATGATACCAGTCTGTTTATTATTGTAGAAAATCCTTTGACCGCAGCTAACCTATTGAACTCCGATTTAAATAAGATTTCCAGGTGGGCTGCCACATGGCTAGTAACTTTCAATCCTTCTAAAAGCGAATCTCTTCTAATCTCTCGTAAGATCAACTGGCAAAATCATCCACCCTTATTTATGCAAAACGTGCAGATAGAAGAAGTAGATTTTCATAAACATCTAGGCATATATTTTACTAATGATTGTAGCTGGCATCAACATATTGACTATATAAAAGATAAGGCCTGGTGTAGGATAAATATTATGCGGAAATTAAAATTCAAACTTGATAGGAAATCTTTGGAAACAATTTATCTAGTATTTATAAGACCGTTATTAGAATACGGGGATATCATATGGGATAACTGTTCCCAGTATGAAAAAAATGAACTGGACAAAATTCAGAATGAGGCGGCAAGGATAGCCACGGGGGCTACTAAGCTCGTCTCGTTAAACAATCTCTACAGAGAAGTTTGTTGGGAGTCCCTTCACAAACGACGACAGGATCACAAACTTACACTGTTTTATAAAATGTTGAACAACCTTGCACCGATCTATCTATCTTCCTTAATACCCCAACAAGTAAGTCACATTTCCCAATATAATCTGCGAAATTCAGGGGATATTCAAACTATACGGGCTAAAACGAATCAGTTTTACAACTCTTTCCTACCTTCGACTTTAAGAGAGTGGAATAACTTACCATCTGAGGCAAGACAATGCACCACCTTAAATTCCTTTAAACATTTTCTTAAGAAAGATAAATATTCAGTCCCGAACTATTACTATCATGGCAATAGAAAGGCACAAATCCTACACGCTCGACTACGTACAGGCTGTAGTTCTTTGAATTTAGATTTATTCTATAAAAATATAACAGACTCGCCTTTATGTCTTTGTGGCAGTGTTGAAGATCCACAACATTTTTTCTTTCATTGCAGATTTTATCAAGCACACCGTAATATCCTCCTAAATGCCATAAATGGTTATTACACTCCTTCCTTAAGATTGTTGTTATATGGTGATCCGTCTTTATCCCAGGAAATAAACAGAGATATTTTTGATCATGTTCATAAATTTATCATTGACACAAAGCGTTTCTAACCTTATATAATTAGCCATAAGTATGCGACGATATAATGAAAGCTGCTGCTTAGATCATCCAGTATGCCTGCTCCCCACTTTTATTCTCTTTTCCCCTTAGTTTATTTTCGTTGTTTCTTGTTTTTTTTTTTTTGTTTTTTTTTTTTTTTTTGTTTGTTTTTTTTTTTTCATTTCTTCTACATTTAATGTACCAAATTTTCAAACTATGGTTCATATATATTCTTATCTGCCCAAGTTTTTGGTAGTCAGTTAGTATATTATTCATCTGTTGTTATTCAAATTGATTCATATCAGTCTGCCTGAACCATTACTTAATATTAACTTATATCAGTAGTAATCCGCCACAAACATTACAACTGTATATTTACTGGGAGAGGGACTCTATAAGCATTTGCTTTCGTTCTAATCCTTTATATGTTTTCAGCTTCCGTCTGTTTGTGTTATATTGTAAACTATTTGAATAAAATATGTTTATACTAAATTAAAAACTTAACATTTGAATGCCTTTAAATGTAGTTCGGAGGTTCACTTGTAAACTGGTCCCAAATATTACTGTACACACATTTTCAGAAGTGGTGTTACTTAGCAGCTAACGATCACGTGCCATATTAATTAATTGAATTGTCACGATTACAGAGATAAACATGCAACTGCAAAACATATTACGACATATACTTGACATATACTTGACAACATTTCGTTTCTTCGCAGTAAAATAGTTGGTTTCAAATATAATAAAAAACATATTTAAACGTACGAAACATAAAGATGAAAAGTAAATGACAAATATGGCCAACATTGGATTTTCAATCAGGGCTGCTATGACCTTAGTGCTATAAACCAGACGACAAGTAAACTTTTCATAGCTTTTGTCTGTAAGTGATTTTGACATGCTAGCCGGGGCGCAGCTTTCCAGTTAGTAGTAGCGTCCAGCGACGACTCAGATAAGCCTGGGTATAGTTGCATTCAGATTAGAGTCTTTGCAGAGCACTGTGGATAGTCAAGGACCCAAAGTGTTTTCAAGGGACAACGAAGACTCTGATCAGCATGCGCATCTGCGAAGGCCAACAGTGAAGAAACTTGATAAGACTGCGCAGACCAAGCTAAACCACTTTAACAGCAGGCATGTACGGACGTTCACTGTTTCATTGAAGTCTTATGCACATTAGAGCCGCATATTGAGAAAAAGTACCTTTCTACAAGTGCGCCCTACGAAGACTATAATTAGCCTGCGCATACGTGCAGTCTTATCAGTCATTGTTGTCTGCATGAAGAATTTTTGCATCCCTGGCTATCCTAACTGCGCCCAGCGAATATTCTGCGCCCAGCCCGAATGTGCAGGCTGATCTGAATCTTCTCTAGAATGACATATTCGAAGGTACGCGTTCGTATGTTTACGACTTATTTGTTTCCTCATGCGTTTGTAATTTATTAACACATTTTGTATGGCTTACAGAGTCACCTGGATGAAGCTACGGAACACTGGGGTGTTAGAGTTGAACGTGTAGAAATGTGAGTAAATCGTCTTCCACCCACAATGCTAGACGTTCTAAGAAGCATTTGTTTTTCATAGCAGGCTTTCAAGTTGCGAGATGAATTAGAGCCGCAACATCACAAAACATACCTTCGGTTGTGTGCGCTCAGTACGAATACAGATCAGCCTGATCGTTCGTGCAGTCTTTTCAGTCTATTTGTTTTCCGCAAGAAGAAACTATGCATTCTCGGTTATCCAAAATGCGCCAAACAGTAAAAGTGACAACGCCAAACAGTAAAAGTGACAACATTTGTAGCTCCGTGTTTCTTCCTTGCACTGGGGGTGGTCGGGTGGTGCGAAGGTGCTGTGTATCTTACATCATCGGGGCGTCCAGCTGATATTGGCTTACAGTTGGGCAAGGCCTGCTATCCTTGTAGTGGGTAAGGGTAGAGGGGGAATGTTTTTTATTTCTTCTGTTTCTTCACTTTCATTCCTGTTCCTCTTTCTTCCCTGTCCTTCTCTTTCATCTCCTCTACTCTCTCTCCTATCTCTTTTCTCCCTTTCTCTGGGAGACGACACAAAATGACCCTCAAGGGTTGACGTGTCGTTAAACCCCAACACAATCAAATCTTCCTTGCACTGCAATCCCTTTTTGAAAAAAAGTCTATTCTGAACGAAACCAAATTGTTTCCACACGGAGAAAACTCTTTCCTTGTAGAGAAGACTCATTTACAGAAGCCATTTTGTCTCTCTAAAAGTGGATAAAGTTCCTCGTTATATTCATATAAGTTTTTTTTACATAGATATAAGGATGCTGTAGTACTTTTTTGTCAGTATTTGAAATTGAGCCGGGCACAGCATTCCTACAAGATTGCATATGCACTCAACAAAGACTCAGAGCAGCATGTCCATCAGTCATTTCTTTCTGCATGAAGATGCTTTGCATCCTTGGCTACCCATATAGTGCCTTGCGAAGACTCTGATCAAATTGTGCGGGCGTGCCGTCTTCGCTGGGCTCACATGCGATCGTCGGAATTCTGGCTCAAATAATTATTTGGCTTACTGATACATGCAGTGTGTTTAATGCGAGCATGCTGTATGGCAAACAGTGAAAACCATAATGAAGTTGAAGTAATTAGGTCTTGGGCCAAAGTGTGGTCAGTCATTGTCATATTTGCAAATATTTTGAAAAAGTGGAACTTGGTGCAAGACAGTATAGGAAGATGTCCAGGAATAGCTACAATCACAGATCATAGCCTGCCAATGACAACAAAAGGAAAGCAAACAAACTACAGTCGAACTTCAATGGCTCGAACATCTTTTGGACCATAGAAAATTGTTCGAGACACGGGTAGTTCGAGCCACTGAGGGTTAATCACGGTGCCAGGTTAGAGAGCAAATAGCGATACTTTAGGGATTTTATTTTTATTTCCTTCACAATAATTGTATGTTGAGTGTACGCATTAGAATCGCTCGATGAGGCGATTTGCATTAGAATCGCTCGATGAGGCGATTCTAATGAGTACACACAACATACAATTTCAAGATAAAATAAGAAAATTTCCCTAAATATTTGTTTTCTTGAGCTAGCGGAAGAGTTTCGTAGGGACTCAAAAATGAGTTCGAATTAGCCATGGTAAACGAGCCATCGGTGTTCGAGCTATCGAGGTTCGATTGTATGACACATGCAACACAAGCCAAAACCCAAAGGAAAGCAGAGGAATCAGCTTCTTCGTCCCCGGATCCAAGAAACATGACTATTACAATTAAACCTGCAACCAAACTGTACCCTGTATATGCTTGCATAGTTTTCTATGGGTAGAATGAAAGTATTGGATTTTTTAAATCAATGAATACTCGTAGAATAAAAGAATAAAATTGTTGGTGCAGAGATAGAGGAGACCAGGGATACATGTAGTTGATGCACGGGATAACTTGAGATGCATCTCAAATAAAATGAAAGCTATTCCATATGCAGCATCAAATGAAAGATCTACATGCTACTTCTCACCTTCTCCATTCCTTCACGGACGTTTTATGGATTTCTGACAAAAGATGTGGCTATGAGCTAAGAACGTGTGTCTTTGAGCTCCGTTTTTAAATTCTGATTAAGTTCATTTTGCCGACATAGTTTTGTTCTATTTCATGTAACTTAAATATACGATCACAAAGAAAAGACTCGCCTTTAAATTCAGATGAACAGCAAAATCAAATTATCTTATATTGATTGTCTACATAAAACGGTAAGAGAAAAGTCCAGGGAGTGCCACAATCACAAACCGCAGACCTTCCCAGACACCAAGAGGAAACCGACAAAACCAAACAAGCAGAAATCGAACAAACGTACAAAAAGGCACTAAGATTAGCTCTCTTTTCCCTAAGCGAGGTAATCGCAATGCTAAAAGGACTGAAAAACACAAGAACAAAATGACGCAAGGTAAGACAAGAAACAAAACGCCTCGTAGAATAAACCACAATGCAACAAAGAGTAAGACTAACACCGGGACCACCGCCTTAGAACGGTCAGTAAACCACCGGGGGCTTTAAAGCACTTTTACAGCTGTCACGTGTGGTGTGGTAGGGGCAAGCTGATTCGTTGAGAATGGGACAGGCTGATGCTGTGCTTCCAATTGTGGTTCTTTCTTGAGTTCATCAAACGTCAAAGAATATAAGAATATTCTAATGCACACATCAATTTATTTCACACTTTAAAAAAAAGTAAGAAAAATAAAGTTGTCTGTTGTATTTCAATCATATTGTATTGTCATTGAAGTATCCTTATATGTCTAACTGCTACTTTGCCACGGAAAAATGCCTTGCATGTAGCCATTTTCATCGCGACTGATGGAAATGTGTGAAATTCCGACCTTAAAAGTTATTTCGTATGAACTTGTCAACGACTCTTTTAGTATTTTTAGTACTGTGCAGGTGATTGCACATGGGGCCTTGCACGTGGAAAAACTCTTTTTTTGTTGACAATGACGATCAAAGAGACGGTCTTGAGACTGTTCAAACGCCACTATGCTACAATAACCACATTCTGTAAGAATAATAAGTGTTAAATGCATAATATTCGCATAAAGTCACGGTAATGGTAACCATTTCACCCAATCAAACAAAGAATGAATTGCATTGGGTTCTGCTATCGGGCCAAGTTTATGGTCTTATCCTTATCGCAAAATGAGGTTGGTTCGCAAAGATGTATCTATATGTTTCACAAGAAACTAAAGCAGTCAAGAAGTTTGTTTATACAGATACATACATTATCTAAATCGGACAGAAATGTAAGTCCAAAAATGCATCAAATATCCTCGGTCTCACCTACAGTGTAGTTACGACAAAAGGGTTTTGCGTTGAATTATGATAAAAAAATTTTTAAGTTAACTTCTTTAGAGTAAAGTGCTGTGCAAAAAAGACAACCAATTGGAATATGAAAGCAGTAGTAATAATAGGGTATATACATTATGTTGCTAAATGACAAACTATCCCATAATACTGTTTGTTACAGAAAGGACGTCCGTTTGCCTGTTCAGATGCAGCGAGCCATGGCAGCAGAAGCTGAATCTACAAGAGAAGCCAGAGCAAAGGTTGTAGCTGCTGAGGGGGAAATGAAGGCATCACGTGCTCTTAAAGAGGCGGCCGATGTACTTACAGAATCACCAACGTCATTGCAGCTACGTTATCTTCAGACCCTGCATGCCATATCAGAAGAGAAAAACTCTACAATAATTTTCCCATTGCCCATGGACTTAGTGCGTTCAGTTGGTGGACCCAGGGAAACCACCACAATGTAATTGATGGATTGTGAACATTGTGCAATGCCGTTATCTATGCAATAAGATTTTACCAGTTTGTTGTGGATATATTATTTATCCTAAATATTGGGCCACCATAACTCTTTCATCCCTGAGATTCTGAAGTGGACTCGTCCATCCTTAAATTTTAACATATCAACTGATGCAAATAGAGGTGTCAGTCTAAAATAGGAACAATGGCAAACAATGTAGATCCTGATGAGAAGGCTCGTTGTGAACCGTCTCATCTGGATCTACAGTGTTTGCGCATGTATCTGTTTTGGTCTGTAAGGATGAAACGGCGAAGGAGAACGGATACACCTCAGGGGCATTGGGGTTACTCTGTCTAAATCTTCTTGTCACCGTCTGAAAAGGGGTCTACTCGACCCTTTTCAGAAGGGGATTGATGTGCAGAAAAGCATAGAAAATCACAAAATTACTTTCGAGGATCACCCACGCACGCTTGGTGATGTTATCTGATACCACGCGCCACCAAGTGCATTCTATACTCCACCCAATACTTAGGGAAAAGTCGACATATCGAAAACACGCATATTCAAATATATTGAGAATTTTACCACCAAAAGAAAATGAAAACGTTTAGATGAAAAATTTTGTTGGTTTCATATTTCTGTTCAAAACATAGATTGTGGGTACTTGTTAGAACCGCCTCGACGAGGCGGTTCTAACGAGTACCCACAATCTATTTTTGAGCAGAAATAAGAAAAGTACTGTTTTACTGTATACAAGTGGTGTTTAAGTGGGTCTAAACTATATAGGTGTGTTTACGTGATGATAAGTATCACCGACATTTCAAATGTCGATTATGAAAGTTACATGAGGGATTTTTGCCTTACATATGAACATTAAATGCAGACACTCCATTCAAGAAAGATTCTCTCAAACATACAATGTCGCAACAACATTGATTTGACGTCATTGCAAGCCAAGACTGCCGATGTGACGTAGTGTGTTTCCTGTGATGTTACTATAGGATTTCTAATTCGTCCCCATTGACCAAGGCAATACCAAGACTTTCTTTTGAAGAATAAACTAAATACCAGGCCATATTGTTCAGATGGGCAGACGGGGATTTCACTGTTCTGTTAGACTTTATTTTTTATATCCTGCCACACAATAGCAGTGGTTTATTTTATTTATTTATTTATCTTTTTTTGCGCCGGATGTTCGTGTATCTGCCCTTTCGTCTGTCTATCAGTTCGTCCTTCGTACGTACATTCGTATTTCGCTTCCGTACAACGCAGTATCTCATTGATATGTTTATTGATGTTGAAAAGATCTTGTATGAAATTATTAAGGGGCTTTATCTATTAAGGTTATCTTTCGATAGCTATTTACATAGTTAAGACCCCTGTCCATTTCCAAAACAGGGCTCCAAAGTCATAAAACTATCTTCGGACATGCGCGACCCGCAGGATTCAGATCAGCCTGCGTCTTTGCGCGTTCAAATCAGAATCTTCACAAGGCGCATTTTGGGTAGCCAAGGATGCACAGTTTCTTCGTGCGGACAATTAAGACTCTGATCAGACTGGCATGCACATGCTGATTTGAGTCTTCTTTGGGCGCATATACATATATCAGAAGGTACATTTTCTCAATGTGAAGGTCAAATAAATTTCCAACTGTTGTTTTGGTGTACATTAACCCTTAAAGCGCCAAGCAAAATTTGTGGCAGATGATAATTCTTTTATTATTATTATTTTTTTTTCAGAGAAAACAAGTCATGACATTTCATGTGAATCGTCTGCCAAGCAGACGATTCGATTCACATGAAATGTCAAGACTTGTTTTCTCTGAAAAATAAAAAAAAATAAATAAAAGAATTGTCGTCTGCTGCAGTTGTGACTGGCGCATTAAGGGTTAATGATTACAATGTTCTTGGTAAATGCACTTATCAATCCTTACAGCGCAAAATTATTAGCAGATTACATTCTTTTCTTTTTTTGCAAAGAAAATAAGACTTGACGTTTCAACATTTCATCTGACGTTTCTGCTTAAAACAATTTACATCAAATGTCAAGATTTATTTTCTTTGAAAGGTTATATATACATGTATAATGTCGTCTGCTGCAGTTGTTATTGGAGCTTTAAGCTAAGACTATTTAATAAAAATCAAATTACAAGACTAATAACTGATACTAACAGTTTATATTGTATTATTACATCTCTCATATATTAATACATATTAATATCAAACCAGGTGTCTGTTACAGTACTCGTATATATAAATTGAATTATGCAATGTAAATAATACTATTGAACTCCTGTACATGCAGTTTTTGTATTTTTATTAACATGCGAAAGTTATAAATGTCATTTGACACTATGAAATGAATTAATAAAAGCTTAAATGTGCCTTTCGTAGCTAAAAGTTTGACAATTGTTGGTGAAATTTGACACAACAAAATAAATTAAAAAAAAAAAATTGTCCGAAAGTTTAACTGTTATTTTACGCATTGCAGACGACAAGTGTGATAGCTTTCATTGTTGTCCCCATGCTTTTGTACCTGATATGACAAACTACATAAACCGATGCAAGTTTCGGACAAACAAATGACGTATTGTTTACCCGTGGAAAACCGTTCGCTATTAGTGCTCTTTAACCTCTCACACCACTACCCAGGCTGTCAATAGCAAGGGTTGTAACTGCAAATAGGTACACTGTATTGCGGACTAACACATATGCGTACATTAAAACGGAATGTTGACTGCTGTAGTAGGGGTTTTGATTGGACCTTATATGAACCTTATACATTTGTGTATACGAATTAGAATTAGAGCATGCTGTATATTATGGATACCAATCTTGTATAAAACTAATTATAAGAAGAACTTCGGTAAAAATATACTCTGTAGTTGTCCTGTTTTTTTTTTTTTTTTTTTTTTGTTGTTTTTTTTTTTTTTTTTTTTTTTTTTTTTTGTTTTTGTTTTTGTTCTCGTACATAGATTCATAGATTATTGTTGCTGTTTAGATTATTAAATCTGCTTTGCGTTTTGGCTAATAGTTTGGCAGATGTATGTACATGTAAGTATTATTTTTTTTATTAAGGATTGCATATTGGTTTAAACCAATGAGTACAAAAATGTACATCAGGGCTCAGTTATTCAAAATTAACGATGTCGTTAGTTAACGTACCGTTAAAACTTTGATCATTAAATATCGCATATACAATGTAGGCTAATATTTTTGCTGAAAAATGTTAGTAGCTTTTGCATTTGCATTTCGAGATATGGTGCTGACAAGATAAGCGTGACATACGATCAGCTCGACGAACGAACGGACGAACGACCCAAAAGCAATATGCCTTCAATTCTTTCTTCGAATTTGGGACATTATAAATAGGGTACCCCTTCACAACTCTTACCATATTGTGTTCAAACCCGCTATATTCTTCAAATGTTCCTGTATCGCAAATAGAAGAAAACACTATTAGCACTCTGGGTAAATTGCTCAGCAGACGACATATTGAACTACTTTTCTTACTTTTTCCAGAGAACAGATTTTAACATTTCATGCAAAAAAAAAATGTCTTTAATGGAGACAACTTGCATGATATGTCAAGGAAAGGTAAGAAAAATATCATCAATTTGTCTTCTTCTGAATTAGCCAAGAGAGTGGTAAAAGTTTAGCTGTCAAGTTAAATGCAACACATATCAATAGTTCATCCTTTCCCAGATGTCTGTACATGCATTTCTCAGAAATTCCTGTCCATTTTCATGCGCATATTTATAAAGAAAAACCTCAGTTTTATTGTATGATTGCGAAAGAGCCTATACGCAATTCAGGGAAATCCAAACATGTGACCAAAGAATTCCAGGAATCATGTGAGGCTGATTTTGGAAGACCTAGGGAAATTCCCCGATTGACCATATAAAAACTTCTCTGCTCTCAACGGATCGTCGGGGGATCGTATATGCTAAATAAGAATGTGTACGCATACTTATTATGTTGTGTGCCTCCACAATTTGTTTACATTCTTAGTGAAACAACCATTATTGAGAAACAGCGCGATGTATTTTTTCCAGTACTTTATATTCCATGGCTATTTATAGAACTTAACAGAATGTGTGCATCTACAAGCTTTTCAATGTGTTTGTTTCTTTTCCTGAATATCAGAGATTGAGTGGTTTGGAATCAGTCAGAGAAGAAAATTTTTATTTGTGTATCTGTGATTTTGTGAGGGTTCTAAAAATAAGACAATCGACGGACTGCGCCAATTATATTTTTCTCAGGCTTATACATCTAATGGAATAATCGATTTTCAAGGAATACATGTAGCACTGTGTACATAGAGAAGCGTTGATCTTGTTCTGTGAGACTGATAAGGTAGGTAAGTTCCCAGTGGGCACGTAACGTGGAGGCAACGTCGCATCAACGTCGATACAACGTCATGTGCCCGCTGGATTATATTGACAACACAAAATGTAGATATGTAGAATCATATGTGGTTGTATTAAGTTTTCCCATCTGGTAGATGTATTGTATTGTCACTGTAGTCTGTCTGTTTTCCCGTATAAGGCGTGAACAACCGTGACCATGCCGCGAACAACGCCCACCATCAACTCCCCAGCGGACATGTGACATTTATACAACGTCACATTAACATAAACGTCGATGCACTGTTATGACAGTACATTGATGTTAATATTACGTTGTAAATACGTCATGATGTATGGATGTTGACGCGACATCATTGTATAAACGTCACGTTCCCTGTGTTATGACAAAAATATTTGATTTTATCATGATGACTGATGTCCGAACAATAATATTTATTTCGTATAGTTGAGCTTAATCAACACAAAATGTAGAAATTTCTAATATAGCATTTTAACATGAAAAAAAATATATATATATACCCAGAAGACACATCTATAAACCGTCGTCTGAACGTCAATGCAGCGCCATGACGTTGCATCGACGTTGACGACGTATAAACGTGCCCGCTGTGCACGGTGGTGATATTTTCATTGCGATTCTCTCTTCATATATACTTATAATGATACTCAGGGACTCAGAGATTTTCTATGTGAGTGTCTGGACTTACCACTATCTCTTAAGAAAATAGGTTAAGGATTTAATTAAAAAAAGTTATTAATTTTAGAACGGGACTCATTGAATGTTTAGTATGTGAGTCCCTAGGACTCATTAAAACCAAACTGTGAAAAATCGCTGTAACCCTAAGTATGAGGACAGACAGGCCTGAGAAAACAGTGCAGATCAAGATCAGCGTTCGGAGTCTTTTAGCTTAGGAATTTAAGCCAAGTCAATCCATAAGAGTTATGTCGAGCGCGACGAGTTAACCTGTTTCTGGGCAGGCTTAGTCCTTAAAGCGAATAATCAGTAGTCGTGCACATACTTTCATCAGTAACTTCAGGGTCTGCACTGTCGCAACGATTCCAGTAGTTTTTAGGCACATTAAGAGATAGTAATAGCAATAATATGGACTTGTTCAAACTGTTTAATGGTATAGCAGGGCTCATAACGAACCGCATCATCAGGGTTTCGCCATCAAGGCTTCTTCAGGATGTAATAAACAATATAGATAGAGTGCACACGAAAACGTAGCGTAATGTGGTGCGCCACGCCAGCTACATCACACAAAAATTAGCGGAAATGTACAATTAAGCAAGTAATCCGGGGCACAAAAAATCCCACAGTACATAAGTATGCAACAAGCGAAGAAAAGATCAGCCTGCGCATCCGCGCAGCCAGAAAAAAGTCCTCACCGGCCGCATAAAGGATATATAGGATCCCAGCCTTCAATAGAGCGCACAGCGAAGACTCAGATCAGACCGCGCTGATCCGAGTCTTAGCCGGGTGCGCATGTAAAATTAACGAACAGCCGCGTAACGGATAAAATACCACAGGCCCCGGCACAGCAAACCTCCAGGAGGCAACAAAACCGGCCAGCAAAATAAAAAATCAGGCCGCGCATCCGCGCAGGCGGACTGAAAATTAAGATGTCGGTAAAAAAAGACCGATAGGTCATTCTACGTAAATCTATATCGGTCCGTCATCGGCCCGTCAGGGTAGCTGACGGGCCGATGACGGCCCGATGTAGATTTTCGTAGAATGCTAGCTGGGATAGTATAGACCCAACCAGGCTGCGCTATCGCGCTGACTGAAAAGGCATAGACACAGACCAGCAACCACGGGGTCAGCCGTACCCAGACACAAAAGCAGACCAGCACGACAAAATACTTGATCAATTTTTATGCAAGTTATTCCTATAGCGCATATTAAAAAAAGTATTAATAGGAACGAACAAATTGTACGCTAGTCTACTAAATAGTATAAAGTAGATTTGAATTCATGCCTTTTGGATACAAAGTGTCAAATTTATGGATACAGTATGTTTCCTTACAAAGACGATCCATCTAACTATTGACAACATCGATAGGAACAAATCTAAAATCGTCAAGTGAATGAGAATCCGAGTTGACATCACGAAAACATGCCTATATAATTTTGACCCCCTTAAACCCCACTTTTATACAGTAAAACTGAGGTTTACAGGGGTATACATTATTTTTCTTATTTCTGCTCAAAACATAGATTGTGGGTACTCGTGAGAACCGCCTCGTCGAGGCGCTTCTAACGAGTACTCACAATCTATGTTTTGAGCAGAAATATGAAAAATATCAGAATTTTTTATCTGAAAATTTTCAATTTTTTGGTGGTAAAATTTTCAATATATTTGAATAGTTTTCATAATGAAATGTAAATAGCCTTGACCATCGTTAGTATTGATATCAAATCTATATGGAAACTTGTTGATTTGTTTGACCAATGTATGTCATGTTTGTTGCAAGTTGTATGTTTTTTTTTTTGTTTTTTTTGTTTTTTTTTTATAAAATGGATTCTACAAACATATATAAGAAAGAAAACTCATTAAAATGAATAAAAATATCATTAAAATTCTCTAAATCGGCCTATTAATGTACGCTCCTGCTCCTGTTTTCATTATACATTTTGGGTCAACATCGCGGACACATAACATAGACTCGTTAACATAATGAGACTATGATCAGACCCCGCGTTGAGATCTGGGTCTACACTGACCGCAAAGTCAATTTTAGAAGACTATCACGAAAACATACCTATATAATTTTGACCCCACTTTTACATAGTAAAACTGGGGTTTACAGGGGTGTACATTATTTTCTTATTTCTGCTCAAAGACAGAGATTGTGGTACTCGTTAGAACCAACTCGCCGAGGCGGTTCTAACGAATACCCACAATCTATGTTTTTG
Organism: Anodontia alba; assembly: GCA_964016985.1. Classification (NCBI taxonomy): domain Eukaryota; kingdom Metazoa; phylum Mollusca; class Bivalvia; order Lucinida; family Lucinidae; genus Anodontia; species Anodontia alba. Next base: position 16,863,384 of record OZ024821.1, read on the forward strand.
AGCAGAAATAACAAAAATATGAGAATTTTTTATCTGAAAATTTTCATTTTTTGGTGGTAACATTTTCAGTATATTTGAATAGGCATGTTTTTGTAATGGCTTACATTATCCATTACGAAAACATACTTTATTTAGACCCCCTTAAACCCCACTTTTATATAGTAGAACTGGGATTTACAGGGGTATGCATTATTTTTCTTATTTCTGCTCAAAAACATAGATTGTGGGTACTCGTTAGAACCGCCTCGCCGATGCGGTTCTAACGAGTGCGCACAATCTATGTTTTGAGCAGAAATATGAAAAATATCAATTTTTTTTTATCTGAAAATTTTAAGTCTTTGGAGGTAAAATTTTCTATATATTTGAATAGGCGTGTTTTCGTAATGCTACTTGTGTTGATGATGCATAAAAAGTTTGGCATTCCAAATACATACAAGTCTATTTTAAGCAGTTGTACTAAAAGGGCAGTGAAATGTTTTCAGGTGAGACAATTCTGTCAAAATAGATTGTCTCCCTTCTAAAATGGGGTTTACACTTAAAGGAAAGAATTTGCGCCAAAGGAAAGCAAATTCTTTCCTGTTAAAGTACACCCCGGAAGGGCTTGGTGAGCAGGAAAGCAAACAAGAAGCTACAAAAAATGGCGGAAAATAGTGTTTCCAGTCCTGAGGCCAACGCACATGTAGCATTGTCAATATTCGGCTTTATTAATGATACAGACATAACCTATATTTGCCAAACAATATTGATCATAGACACGCTACTAACGGTTGGAATGGTCTTATCGAAAAATATATCCCACATAATTGGAACTGGAATGAAATTAATCTGAACGTTTACTTCAAGATCTCGCGAGAATTGCCAGGAAAAAAGGAGTTTTACAACATAGTGTGAGCTGTGGTTCATCATAACGTGTTCCGTTTCGTGTATACTGACCAAACAAATAAAAAAAAAATCCTCTGAATGTCAAAAGAAACAAAGAATAATAATTTGTAATTATAAAACTTGATTCCGTTCAAAAGTGCAAGTTACTCGTGATTATTTTGCTAAGGACCACTTCTCCTGCAGGCGCTCGTCAATAGGTACAGGGTTCTAGGACAAAAAAATCGCTATCACTATGCACTTCTGAACGCAGACCTGCTATGGCGTGGTTTGGTTTGGCTTGAGTTAAATGGCCCTATCACAACTATCAAGGTCATCTCGAGCCGGTCAGTTTACCTAACTACACTTTTCCTGACTAGATTTACATGTAGATCTCTTTGCCATCACGAAAACACGCCTATATAATTTTGACCCCCTTAAACCCCACTTTTATATAGTAAAACTGGGGTTTACAGGGGTATACATTATTTTTCTTATTTCTGCTCAAAAACATAGATTGTGGGTACTCGTTAGAACCGCCTCGGCGAGGCGGTTCTAACGAGTACCTACAATCTATGTTTTGAGCAGAAATATGAAAAAAAAAAAATCAGAGTATTTTATCGGAAAATTTTCAATTTTTGGAGGTGAAATTTTCTATATATTTGAATAGGCGTGTTTTCGTAATGTAAATGGCCCTATCAACACTATCAAGGTCATTTCGAGCCGGTCAGTTTACCTTACTACACTTTTCCTGACTAGGTTTACATGTAGATCTCTTTGCGGTAAACAGTATTTGTGAACATTCTTTCGATAGAAACTGACAACTGCCCTTCTTGAATCCATTACGAAAACACACCTATTCAAATATATAGACAATTTTACCTCCAAAAACCTAAACTTTTCAGATAAAAAACTCTAATATTTTTCATGCTCAAAATATAGATTGTGGGTACTCGTTAGAACCGCCTCGGCGAGGCGGTTCTAACGAGTACCCACAATCTATGTTTTGAACAGAAATAAGAAAAATAATGCATACCCCTGTAAACCCCAGTTTTACTATATGAAAGTGGGGTTTAAGGGGGTCAAAATTTTATAGGCGTGTTTTCATGATGCAAAGGAATGGGATGAATGACCATTAAAGAATGTTCCCGACGTGGGTCGAACCCTCGATCTCCAGATAACCAGTCAGACGTGAATCGGATTGAGCCACCGAGGCCGGCTTGGTGTGTAAAAGGAACCTGTGAATCTAAAACTTAGGTATATAATTTAATTGTTTTTTTCTTCAATATCAAACATATATGCAAGAAATTGTCGATCAACACGTTTCGATAAATATCCATTACAATAGAAACAAGTAAGATATTAATCTTACTTATCTTTGTGGTTCAGAATAATTGCATTTCTTTAGGCTTAAGTGTCCTGTATACTTAATTATCGGACAAAAAATAGCGATTTGTTTTCTATTTTATTTTCACAGACTTGATATTTCATTCAAATTGCCTTCTTCCATCCGGAGAAAATTTGAATGCAATGTCAAGTCTTATTATTATTAGTATATGTTTTGTGAGTGATAAGAAAAAACGTCTTAAAATGTCTTTTATTTATTTATTTATAATCAGCAGGTTAAATTTAAGCTTTCAATTTCGAACCATCTATAATATGTCTTCGCAAAATTACAAGACTGATAACTGAAACTAACATATAAAAGTAATATGAATATTGTATTATTACGTCAAAAAGGGGAAATGAATGTTACATATCAGTGTGCATGAATTATGTTAAAGGCCCTCCCCTTTTCAGTAGGTGGTTTAAAAAAAACAACAACACAAATGTTCATAAATTATTGCTAAGTTTTACGTAGAACCATAAATGGAGGTGTTGCATTTATTTAGAACTCAGCAAACCCTTTATTTCACGTTTTTTATAGTATAAGGGCGGGGGGGGGAGGGGTTCAGATGTGAACGGGGTGTCAGAAAGTATGAGTAAGTTCATATGATGTAAAAGTGACCCTTCGACATATCCAGGAATTCGCGTAGTGGCAACACTAATCCGCCAAAATATCGCATTTCTGTGACGTCACAGCTTACTCTTGGTATTCATACAGGTGCAAATGTATACTTATATAAAAGATGATTATTATATTTCAAATTTCATATATTTCTTTTCTCACCAGATATTTTTATAACAGGCTGGATGAGACTGAACACTTGGCAAAGGGAACTAACCGAAGATGGCGACAGTCACGTAAGAGTAGGATCGACCTACATTAAGAAAACACGCCTTTTCAAATATGCTGAAAATTTAACCATCAAAAACTGAAAGTTTTCAGATAAAAATTCTCATATTTTTCATATTTCTGTTCAAAATATAGATTGTGGTACCCGTTAGAACCGCCTCGCCGAGGTGGTTCTAACGAGTACCCACAATCTATTTCAGCTGACAGACGAAAAATAATGTATACCCCCGTAAACCCCGGTTTTACTATATAAAAGTGGGGTTTAATGGGGTCAAAATAGTATAGGTATGTTTTCGTGATGTACGCCTTTTTTTCTGGATTTCAGATGTGCTGACAACGAAGGCCTAGTTTAGGCTGCGCAGTCTGATCAAGGCCTTCTTTGTTCTACATTGTCCAACGGACAACACATTACGAAAACACGCCTATATAATATTGACCCCCTTAAACCCTAATTTTATACAGTAAAACTGGGGTTTTCAGGGGTATATATTAGTTTTCTTATTTCTGCTGAAAACATAGATTGTGGGTACTTGTTAGAACCGCCTCGGCGAGGCGGTTCTAACGAGTACCCACAATCTATGTTTTGAGCAGAAATATGAAAACTATCAGAGATTTTTTATCTGAAAATTTTCGGTTTTTGGAGGTGAAATTTTCTATATATTTGAATAGGTATGTTTTCGTAATGAAAAGTCCAGAAGAAGCTCGGCAGATACTGGAGTGGCTCCAGTCTATAGTGAAAAATATTTGTCTTATAATTCTGTTTAATAAACATGAAGCCACTAAAATAAAACCAATATACTTTCATGATTATGAGGGCTGGTCACTGTTGATTTAAGTATCAGAGAGAAATGAAAAGAGAAAAGTCTTCTTTCATCTGATTCTATAGGTACGGATAATGCACTTTTATGCAGTCATCATAGACCAATGCCAGTTTAGGCAGATACACAAGATGTGATTTTTTTCCGATTGACGAATAAATTGAATCAGCGTTTTAAACCAGTTTACTATATTTTACAGTTCCACAACACTCAATAGCTTCATGATCGGAATTTGTTATAGTTATTTCAAAATAAGCTTTTAATAGCATAAGAATAACAGAAAGTTCTTAAATCTTCGGTGCACAGCATTTACTACAAGACTACATGTGCGCCCAGCGAAGACTCAGATCACATCACGAAAACACACCTATATAATTCTGACTCCCTTAAAACCCACTTTTATGTAGGAAAAAATGGATTTACAAGGGTATAAGTTGTTGTTTTCTTATTTCTGCTCAAAAACATATATTGTGGGTACACGTTACAACCGCCTCGCAGAGCTGTTCTAATGAGTACCCACAATCTATGTTTAAATGCTGAAATATGAAAAATAGAGTTTATTTATTTTAGTTTTATTTTCTTTTTTGTCTGAAAAGTTTCAGTTTTTGAAGGTGAAATTTTCTATATGTTTGAATAGGCATGTTTTCGTAATAAGCCCGAGCATCTGTGCCGACTGATCAGAGTCTTCACTGTCTCCTTGAAGAGGCTGTGGTTCCTAGGCTACCCAGTGAGTGCTCTGCGAAGCCTGATTACTGCCCGCATGAGCAGGCTGATCTGAGTCTTCGCTTGGCGCACAGGCAATCTTGTAGAAAATTCTGTTCCCCAATTCAAATGTTTACCGCTTACATTGTATCCAAAACAGTAGGGATAATATGCCTGTTCAACCAATACATGTACTTATCAATATATATTCTTCTCTCATCAAGATCTATGTTAGGTGTCGTGTTTTCACCATATAATACAAGGGGAATGAAGAAGTCTTGGTCATAAAGTATATAATAAGGCAGGTTTATTCAATGCAAAATTTCTACAGATAACAAACAGCTTGAAATATGGTTTTGAAAATTCCAAAATTCTGAAAATTCGCGAAAGTATCGATCACAAAAACATACCTTAATAAGTTTGACCCCCTTAAACCCCACTTTTATACAGACAAACTGGGGTTTACAGGGGTATACATTATTTTTCTTATTTCTGCTTAAAAACATAGGTTGTGGGTATTCGTTAGAACCGCCTCGGCGAGGCGGTTCTAACGAGTACCACAATCTATGTTTTGAGCAGAAATATGAAAGATATTAAACTTTTTACTGAAAACTCAGTTTTCGGTGATGAAATTTTCAATGTATTTGAATAGACGTGTATTCGTAATGCCTGATTATGTCTATCCCTGTATACCCCTGTTCTTACACTGTATTGTAGATGGCCATGTTGAGGGGTGGGGTATGGGGCATATGGTGTATTACATAGACTTGACAATGTCCCAGGACATTGTAGCACGTCTTGTTTGGGTAGAGTGTTGGCTTTCACTGCCACCGGCTATCCGTTTTCAGTGACTTCTGTATTTTTACAAGGTGCTGATTTGGTCCTGCACTGTTTGTTCAGGCCTGCCTGTCCCAAACATAGTGTTAATACGGCAGTCACTTGGGATATTGATTTATTTTGTTATCAAAGTCAAAGAAGCGGATAGCATAAACGAATTATCGTTTAGAAACCAATTATGGTACATATTTACATTTATCGATCTTTTGTGAGAGCTTTTAACGTGTCCTTACTGATTTTATTAACCTATTCGGATTGTTGAAAGAAAATAAACCGTATTCGACTCAGTTACCTGACATACCACTATAACGCACAGTCGAGCTATTTCCTTCAGTTTACAGCCTGCATCACGAAAACATGCCTATATATTGTTGACCCCCTTAAACCCCACTTTTATATAGTAAAACTAGGGTTTACAGGGGTATACATTATTTTTCATATTTCTGGTCAAAACATAGATTGTGGGTACTCGTTAGAACCGCATCAGCGAGGCGGTTCTAACGAGTACCCACAATCTATGTATTTGAGCAGACATAAGAAAAATATTAGAATTTTTATCTGAAATTTTTCATATTTTGCTGGTAAAATTTCCAATATATTTGAATAGGCTTGTTTTCGTAATGTGTGTGTATGTACTATATTTAAAGATATTAGAAAACGTATATTAGTTTTTTTTTGTTTTTTTTTTTTTTTGTTTTGTTTTGTTTTTCTCATTTATAACAATGTTTCCAGCATTTGTTTTGCTTGAATCAACTTGCCTTTCGTACAAAAACATTTAAACAATAGTTGTCCTCACATGCTGGCTCATGTGTAAACATTTGATGAAACATCACGAAAACACGCCTTTATAATGCCGACCCCCTTAAACCCCACTTTTATATAGTAAAACTGGGGTTTACAGGGGTAAACGTTATTTTACTTATTTCTGCTCAAAAACATAGATTGTGGGTACTCGTTAGAACCGCCTCGGCGAGGCGGTTCTAACGAGTACCCACAATCTATGTTTTGAGCAGAAATATGAAAAAATATCAAAATTTTTATCTGAAAATTTACCTTTTTTTGATAGTAAAATTTTCAGTATATTTGAATAGGCGTGTTTTCGTAATAGATGATGAAATCATCAAAATTCTTGTTTAACATTTTTAGAACACAAAAGCCCAAACATTTTTCATGCAATGGTATCCATTATGTTCCCAACAATAGAAACAGGCAATAAATTCAAAAGTTCATAATGCAAATACGACTTGGAGCCGTATCTCGAATTTCAGATATTATGAAACTTGCACAGATTTTGAAATCGTCTTAAATGTCATTTAAAACGAAAATATTTCATTGTTGGGTAACTTGAATCGAAAATTTTGACAAAACAGTTCTCATTTCTGCCGATATTTTGCAATCAAAAAGGTCATATCAAGGGTAAATTCAGTTTTTATGCATACTCTAAGTAGGTCATTTAACAGCTCTAGAATTGATAAAAGCTGATTCCCGTCATGTATCCACAGACTTCGGAACCATATTCAAAATTACCAAAACTTTCGACACAAAATAACCAGTAATACATGTTGTCGTTGCCATTACGAAAACACGCCTATTCAAATATATTGAAAATTTTATAACCAAAAAAAGGAACATTTTCAGATAAAAAATTCTGACATTTTTCATATTTTTTTCTCAAAACGTAGATTGTGGGTACTCGTTAGAACCGCTTCGGTGAGGCGGTTCTAACGAGTACTCACAATCTATGTTTTTTAGCAAAATAATAAAAATAATGTATACCCCTGTAAACCCCAGTTTTACTATATAAAAGTGGGGTTTAAGAGGGTCAATATTTTATAGGCATGTTTTCGTGATGGATATTTTGAATAAAAGGGATAATCGCACAGTTTTTAGATCAAAGTTGAGTGTGTCCCTTTATAAAAAATGTAACTCGGCCACTCCGAATTGCAGGAACAGCTTCAGCAAACTGTTGTCTTGAAATCAGCACCATTGATTGCTGTTTTCTTTGTTAAAAACGATAAAAGAGCGTTAGTTTAGAGTACGGTCAAATATTAGACAGTTTCGTTTTTACTGGCTTTAAGTCATCACGAAAACATGCCTATATAATTTTGACCCCCTTAAACCCCACTTTTATATAGTAAAACTGGGGTTTACAGGGGTATACATTATTTTTCTTATTTCTGCTCAAAACATAGATTGTGGTACTCGTTAGAACCGCCTCGTCGAGGCGGTTCTAACGAGTACCCATAATCTATATTTTGAGCAGAAATGTGTAAAACATAGGATTTTTTTTATCTGAAAATTTTCATTTTTTGGTGGTAAAATTTTCAGTATATTTGAATAGGCGTGTTTTCGTAATGATATTATCTGCTGCTTTATAAATCAACCCATTTATGCCAAGTGGACTCGTCTCATCTGCTTAGACACGTCCATTTCCTATATAAGGAGAGTTTTTTTCTTTCATTAAAATATTACCATCTTTTGTAGAAATTTCTATATTTAATGTAAACGGTGTAGACCCTGATCAGACGCCGCGTTCTGAGGCGTCTGATCAGGATCTTTACTGTTTGCCAATGTCACTTTCACAGGACGCCACCGATACATATAAATGAGTTAATGGAAACACAAGCAAATCTATTTTTGCGAAAAGTGAAAACTTGTCTTGAGTTTTTCCTTCTCAATTTGCTATATTTTGTACTTTGTTCTGTTAGTACCGACATTAGCCCTTAAGTCATTGTTTGTCATGCTGCTTTTTATTTTAGACTGAAACCCTTATTTGCAATTTGGTGAAAAAGTCCAAATTCAAGAACGGAAGAGTCCACTACAGAAAATCAGGAATGAAACGGTTAAAGATAATAACAATATTATTTATTTTATAGATTGTGCCTTTATGATCTGTGACATCTGTAATCTGGAATAGCGCAAGGATGATGAAACTTCCGGAAAAACCAACTACATCAGGTTAGTAACAAATAATGTGGAGTTTCAATGACATTGACTGCGCATAAACCTTAGATTGCTGCAATACAAATTGAGTCTCTGCTGGTTATTTTATAACTGAGCCAGAGCACAGCATTTCAATGTGCTCCCAACGAAGACTCAAATCAACCTCCTCATCCACGCAGTCTGAACAGAGTCTTTGCAATGCACTCTATGGCTCATCATGAAAACATGCCTATATAATTTTGACCCCCTTAAACCCCACTTTTGTATAATAAAACTGGGGTTTACAGGGGTATATATTATTTTCCTTATTTTTGCTCAAAAACATAGATTGTGCGTACTCGTTAGAACCGCCTCGGCGAGGCGGTTCTAACGAGTACCCACAATCTATGTTTTGAGCAGAAATATGGAAATATCAGGGAGTTTTTTTAATCTGAATTTTTTTCAGTTTTTGGAAGTAAACTTTTCTATATATTTGAACAGGCGTGTTTTCATAATGTAGCTAAAGATATAAAGCGTCTTCAGGCGAACAGACTTCCCTAGGCGCAAATGCACTTTTGTACAAAATGCTGTGTCCCGGCCCATATGCAACTAAACCCTTAATTAGCCTGAACTAGAACATCCAATAAGCAGAACTAATTTTCATGGTCCCATGGCTATTCTCGTTGTCAGATTTCACTGTATTTACAGAAGAACTAAAACATTAGTAACTGGAATACCCTTCTTAAGATGTATTCATAAAAGGCGTATTTGCATGGTGCTTTGCTCTGTAGAGGAAACTTTGCAAACTTTTGTTTTGATTCAATACAAAGCTGATTGACGTAATTACCAAGGCATCAAAAGTTTTATTCTGTTTACTGGTTTTAAAAACTCCAATATTTTCATTTTTCTCGTAGTAAACAAAATGGCTGCAATTTATGCAAAATCTATAAGGTACACAGTTTGGTTGCAGGTTTTCAACCAGTTCGACTTATTCAAACTTTCTGAAATTGACACATTTTTATCGTGGAACACCAATAAAAACATCAGTGAAAAAAAATCAGTTTTTGTACTTAAAAAAAGTCAGGTCAGGCCCATTTTGGCCATGAAACTATCTGTGCAGTAAATAATTAAAAACAAACCATAGAAACAGAAAAGACAAATGGTTACTGATCAGTCATGATCAATCACAAATAAAGTTTTACATTTCAAACAAGAGGCCCATGAGCCAGCTTAAGTAGCGCGAGCAAGTCCGCATCTCTTAACCTTAACCCTTTTGCACTCAGGACTAGCACTTTGTAATTTCAAAGTTCTGTTTTGTCAGAATCTAAGTTGCTTCGTTTTCAATAGATCAAGGTCAACCAATGGTCACTATCTGAATAAATCTGGCAGGTCCAGCGTCCCTACATGTAATTCTGCATACCAAATTTCAAGAGCTTCGGCTTTTGGGCATGGCGAATATCTTGGTCGTTTGACCCCAAAAACATGCCATAAACAAACTTCCATTCCCCGATCCTAAAAGGGCTCCCCATGTAATTTGGTTTCAATCAGCCCAGCAGTTTAAGAGGAGGTTAAAATGGCATCCAGGACAAAGGTCAGTAAATGGCCTTGACATTTTGTAGTTATAAAAGTTCATTTAAGTGATCATAGGCTACAAAAGCTTCACATAAATCCACAATTTTGCCTTTTTCCCATGCAAAAGCCCAAGTGACGGAATTTGACATTGCTGTAAAATAAGTCAAGGTCAATCAAGGTCTTCATTTGAACAAACTTGGTAGAGCCAGAGTCCCTAATGCTGTTTTTTACAATATAGGTCCCTTATAAGGTTTTTACAATATAGGGACATGGCGTCCAACTCGGTCATGTGACCCAGACAGTATGAACAAACTTTTGTTTCCCCCGCCCCGTGGAGGCTCCGCGTGTAATTTGGTTTCAGTTTGCCTAGCGATTTCAGAGGAGATGTTGTTTGAAAATGTTAATGACGCCGACGCAGACGATGGGTGACGGACCACTACCTATCTTATTAGCTCCCCCGGACCCTTCGGCTCTGGTGAGCTTAATAAACGCCAAGCAACACTGTCTTTCCAACAGATGTCAAAAGCAGAGAAATTAAGCCACCCCACTGATTATTATGCCCCCACCAAACTTGTTTGATGGGGGATATACTGGATTCACTTTGGTTGTCGCGTCCCATCGCGTCCCGTCCCGTCGCATTTGAATATTGCTTATAACTTTGGTTACCTTTGGTGAATTGCTTTACAGTTGGAACACATACACATTGTAGCAAGGCACAATGAGGGAATAACTTAGATAATTCCTGCAGGCATTTTGCATGGATTATGGCCCCTTTCTGATTTAGAAATTGTCTCAGTCAGATGCATCTTGATTCATAACTCTTGTTATCTTTTGGGGATTGATTTGAAACTTGAAATAATAGCCTGTTACATGACAGTGGATTTGTAGAACAAGTACCATCACTCTGTTATGCATTTTGCATGGATTATGGCCCTTTTCTGACTTAAAAAATGTCCCATTTAGATAAATTTTGATTAATAACTTCTGATTTCATTGAAGGATTGATTTGAAACTTAAAATACTAGCCAATTACCTTGCAGAGAACAAGTGTCATTACTCTGTTATGCATTTTGCTGACTTAGGAATTGTCCCATTTACATGTAGATACATTTTGATTCATAAGTCTTGTTATCTATGGCAGATTGATTTAGAATTTAAAGTACTAGCTGATTGTCTTGCAGATAACTTGTAGAACAAGTACCATCACTCTGTTTTGACTTTTGCATGGATTATGGCCCCTTTCTGGCTTAGATATTGTTCTATTCAGATGCATTTTGATGCATTTTGATTCATCGGTTTTGACATCATTGCGGATTAACCTCAGACTTGAAATACTAGCCCAGGCTATTACTTAAATGAGAATTTATAGAACAAGTATCATCACTCTATTACACTTTTGCATGGATTGTAGCCCCTTTCTGACTTTGATATTATCCCGTTTAGATGCATTTTGGTTTACAACTTTCGTCGTCTTTGGGGTATTGATTTGATATTTGAAATACTAGCCTATTATCTTACAAAGAATTTGTATAACTAGTACCACTACTCTGCAATGCATTTTGCATGGATTATGGCCCCTTTCTGAATTACATTGTAGAAATAGTCCCACTGAGAGACATTTTGATGAATAACTTCTGATGTCATTATAGGACTGATTTGAAACTTAAAACTATTGAAAATAGATTGCAGACTGACACATCAAATGTTTTAGACCAAAGAGCTTGTACGTGCACTTCTTAGACATGAGGGTTGCAATGGCGATGGGGTAAAAGGTCAGTGTCTAGAACTTGGCAATGAACACGAGACTGCAAGAAGTATGGAAGTGTCGTTAGACCAACTTAATGCTGTAGTGAGGTGATGCACTATGCAGTATTAGGAGCCGCTTCTTGTCATCATGAAATATCATAAGCATTATATAGCAGGAATTTCTCCATCTATTTATAGTGAGAGGACCTGGCCTGTAAATGTCCGCGAGTATCACTAGATTGGGGTATGCAAATCAGGACCGCATACCAGTAGAATGCCTACTTTTACCTTGCTTCTGATGTTATCTCAAACAGGGGATATATACACTGACACTTTATGGAAAATCAGTGCTGTGATGTAGCCACTGCTTTTGATATGCTGCACATGATTGCTTAGAAGGTTAGACCTGTTATTCTGCTGAATTCCAGTTCTTTATGTAATAAACATGTTTCACGCAAATTCCCATTTTAAGCATATCATGGAATTTATTAATCAAGCCTTTGTTAACAATGGTGCCTGTATGGGGGCATGAGTGTTTCGCACACAGGTCTAGTTTTCTACAGAATTCCGTCCTCAACCCGTCACCAGAAGTAATGTATTCACTTCCTTGCCTGTTCCATTTATCAAAGATAGAGTGTAGATTTAAAAAGGCAAATTACAAGTGATGACTTCTGTTGTTGTTTGCAGATTTAGTGATCAGTCGGGCACCAAAGATACAAGAGACCTTGCCATTATCATTAAATTATATTCTATCCAAGAAGGAATTCGGGCGACAAAGCTGTTCTTAAAAGCCATAAAAATACTGTCATTTTATAAAACTATGTTAGCCTTTAGGATGTTGGAGTTTCCGTGTATTTTAGCTAATTATGTACGTTACGTATCAATTGATTTTTTTATTATATCGTTTGTGTGTGTGTGAGTGTGTGTGTGTGTGTGTGTGTGTGTGTTGAAAAAGCAACGATATTTTTTTTTTTTCTTTTCAATTTCATTCTTACAAACTGAGAGTAGAAAATCAAAATATATATTTTGGTATTTATTAGTGACACAATATTCAAAATTCGGACAATGCTCTTCATCGTAAAATATAAATTTACACTGAAGGTTACATTTAAAACAAACGTCGGGTTATTGTTTACAATTATTGACGGATGTAGCCCAAGTCCTTTACGCTGATCAATTAGGACACGCTGTCCTCAGTGTGAGATGCGTTGTACAGCTACTCCGAATCGGTATCAAAATGCATGTTAATGGGGTTGTCTTTCTTCAACTGAAAGCGCCACAGATGCTTAGTCATCCATTTTCGTTTCGACTACATATACAGTCTGTTCTCAGCGCTTGCAGATGAAGCAGCTGCTAGCAGTTAATGTCTACCGTTAGTTTGCAGACTTGCTTATTCATGTACATGTCATGTACAACAGCACTGGAAAATCGTGCGCAGGTGTTTCATCCATCTTTACATTCACCATCAATACTCAATACTGTTGACCAACCTATTGGCCTTCCTAGGCATTGACGAGGTCATATAAATACAATCTCTCCTGTAAGCCACCATTGGTGGTTCCTATGAAATTGACTCTATCCTGTCGGATTGGTGGAACACATGCAATCTGACAACGTCTGATCTTGGTATGCACTGTTTGCGCAAGTTAATCTGTCGGAATAATTAGATTAAATAAGATATAGCAAAATTCGATTTCTTTATGCAGAGCTTTGTAATGATATTGTACTTTCATGTTTGTTTTGACAGATCGAGATGATGAGGCGTTTGCACCAGGGCAGTACGGTATATGTACATATGTTTTAATCATAATATCAACATTATTGGTGATGATAACATTTCCGTTCTCCCTCATTGTATGCCTTAAGGTGAGTTCAATTTTCTGGCATATACTTTACCAACACGATAATCTCAATATAAGTTCTATGCTAAATTCTTTTCAGTCAGATCGAACAGAATTATTTGGTTACGCCATGCAAAGACATGTTTTCGAGCATATGCGGAGAGCAGAGGCCCAGATCAGTCTAAGCAGGGCATTTAATAACTGCTAACAATAACACTTGATGTATGACTGGAGAGCTAAGGCATGCACAGTTTGATCTAAATCTGCGCATTTGGCTCATATTTGAAGACACTGTTTCGCTTTACTCGACCCATTTATAACCAAACAATATAAGACAATGCTAAATAATGATATTGTTATACTGAAGTATTGCAGGTCATTATATGTGCAAGCCCATATAACGTATTGCAAAACTCATTAAAATCATACAAAATGTCCAGACTAATACATCTCAAAGGCCTGCATGCATGCACCTTTAATTTCCGAAATCAAATGAGTGTCATCACGGACAAAAACAAACTAGAAACACTGAAGGCTCGTTTAGCGTGACCTATCTATCTATATATATATATATATATCTATATATATATATATATATATATATATATATATATATATATATCTATATATATATATATATATATATATATATATATATATATATTTATTTTTTTTTTTTGTTTTTGAGTTCCTAGGAAATCCTTTCGATAGCTCAACAAAACAAATATATATTTAGGGGTATTTTAGAACAATTTTCGTAGTTCATCTTGAAAATACATGTTGATTGTAACCATAAGCATCACCTAATCAAGGCGATCTCATGCCTATCCTCTAGATACCATTATTTTATAGAAGATCGAAAAGACATCCCTAAATTATCTCCATTTATCTCCTGATCTGGCACTATAACCACCCCAATGGCTCGAACTACCAATGTCTAGGACAAATTTCCGTGGTTCAAAAGATGTTTCAGCCATTGCAGTTGATTGCATATGTTTACAAAAACTGACAATCAAATCCAAGACGCAGAACTCCATTGCCTCTTTGCGCTAATTTTGACTACCCTAAACTCAAATTTTTATCTTTATCAAGTTGAAATTTTACTACATAAAATCACACCTTCTTGTAAATTATTATACTAATCTGAGCTAGATTATTCTAAACGTCCTGGTACGTTGATGTTTTAAGAAAAAAAAAAGAGAAAATATTGTGCTTGTCTGCCAACCTGAACCGTTTATAAACTTAAAGCCAATGATGACTTTATGCTTATGTATAGTAATGAAACAAGAGGACCATGATAGTCTTTAACACTCACCTGTGCTGACAAGTAGATCAAGGTCACACAATGTCTACAATACTTATTAATCTGGAGGACATATCTTTCAGCATATCCATGTCCCACTCATCCGCAAGTTTCAGGAAGATCCAATTACAACCTATGGAGCTATGCAGCAAACAGAGTTAATTATTGGCACCTTAAGTAATCAAGGGACGTAACTATATGTATCATATTGTAAAAGTTTTCAAATCTTTTCGAAATGCTTAAAGGCCTGTATAATTTTTAATGTTTGGTGTACTGTAACCTCAAAAGAATATACGCTGCTCCACTTCATGGTCTGACTATCCAACAACTTTCAGCTTGGTAGAAAAAACCTTTAGAAGACCAGAAACGAAGTCGTGTATGAGCTATCTTAAAAGAGTAATAATTCAATCAAAATTTGATGTACTCTAACTGTAGGAGGAGTTATTAAAAACAAAAACATAAAAAAACATACTGAAAACTCTATCAGTATTTGATATACTGTAACATCGATATAATATCTCTGTATCATCTCATGATCTAACTATCCACCAAGTTTCAACCCGTTTTGGTGAAAACTGTTGAAAGAGATCGCCGAAAATGAAATCATATCTGAACAATATTTAAAGAGTAATTACTCTATCAAAATTTGGAAAACTATAACTTCGAAACAATATGCGCTGTACAACTTCATAGTCTAACTGTTCTCCAAGTTTCAATCTCATTAGATGAAAACTGTAGAAAGAGTTGTCTGGAAACCAAGAAACAGCTTTAATAAATAGTGATAACTATCAAACTTTTTACTGTACTTTGACCTCAACCCAATATGCGCTATGTCACCTTATGGTGTAACTGTCCACTAAGTGTCCACATTATATGTAAGGTTCAGGAAGAATAACAGATAATCTGATCTGGACAGTTTTCGACCTCATGCGAGATTTCACCTAAATGCACTTTACATCCAAGTTTCAGGAAGATCTGATGAAAACTGATTATTATGCTGATGTATGCTGATGACAGACAAACAGGGGCTTTTAAGCAATTAAAAGGATGTAACTCAAAGAGTACTGATCTGATCTGGCCAGTTTTTTTTAACTCATGCAAGAATTTATCCATGGTCATCTTATCTGCAAGTTTCATGAAGATCCAATCAAAACTGAACGTGTTTTGCTGATGACAAAGTCAAACAGAGGCTTTTTTAGCAATCAAGGGGATGTAACTCTAAGATTAATGATCCGAACAGGCCAGGTTTTAAACTCATCTAGGCATCATCCATGTCCACCTTATCTGTAAGTTTCAGGAAGACCTGGTCAAAACTGACGTTACTTGTTATGCTAATGACAAAGTCAAACAGAGGCTTTTTCAGTAATGATCCAATCTTGCCAGTTTAAAACTCGTCCGAGATAGTATACATGTCCACCTTATCTCAAAATTTTAGGAAGATCCAAACAAAACTGAATAAGTTTTCTGATGACAAAGTGAAACAGACGCCCCAAAGATCTGGGCTTTTGTTGCCTGTATATGCGATCAGGGTCCTTTTCTCAAATTGTGTCACCTTTGGTTGGCTTGGAATTTAACGACCCAGTTAACACTATTATAGTCAAGTCGAGCCGATCAGTTTACCTACCCACACTTTTGCTTGGAAGGCGTAGTTCTCTAAGCGTAAAATCTGTACTTGTGCGCATTCATTCGCCAGGAACTTACAACTCTTAGAACCAGGACAAGACAGGGAATGACCGTAGAAAATATTTTGTGATCAATCTACAAGCAAGAATGTTGCCGGATCCGGCGGTGCTCGAACCAGCGACCTCCCGATCACCAGGTGGAAATGCATCCGACTGATTTACCTTGGTCAGCTAGTTGTGCCTCCCAGCGGACACACGTTGAAACAACATCGGTGCAACGTTGATTCAACGTCTAGACGTTGAATCAACGTTGAATCGATGTTGTTTCAACGTTGTGTGCCTGCTGGGCTCCTATATATGCTAAGAGGAATTGATACACTTTCTGGGCAGACAATTTTGTTAACTTTGTTTTTGCCCCCTTCTGAAAAGAGATCTATACTCAATAAGAAAAGAATTTGTTCACAGAGATAGCAAGTTATTTCCTCGTAGATTAAACCTGTTTTATAAAGCGCTTGGCTTATAATACGAGGGTCATGCAAAAAGTTCTGTCACTAATAGGCTTCCTTGGTTTTATCCCAGGTATATTTTAAAATGCTTCACTGCACTTGAATGGTGTGTTCAATAGCTAACGATACCCATTTATTTCGTTCCAATTGCTTTCCAAATGACCGAGCTATTTCAAATTGAAATAGATGCAGTCATATACATTGACCAATATACTTGTTACAATAAGAAACGACCAAGCAAAGGATGGTCAGGAGTCCACGCCTCCTCTCATAAGTGTGAGGCTGTTAAGTCTTTTTTGGCTTCTGAAATGTGAAAGTTTTAAACCATCCACCTCATTCACCTGACCTGAGTCTTCTGTGACTTCTTTTTATTTCCAAGGCTTAAGAAAATGCTTTCTGGAAATAAGTATACGTCTAGAAGTTCTCTTGGCAGCACTATTTATCAGTGTCTCCAACAGATACCTAAAGAAGACTATTTATCTGCTTTTCGCGACTAGGTAAAAAGGTTACAAAAATGTGTTTCAGTAAAGGGGGAATACTTTGAAGGTTTGTAATAAAAATATGTTTGATAAAACGTAGCACTGAAGTAATCCGAACCCAGTAACAAAACTTTTTGCAGGACCCTCGTAAAGCAAACGGGAAGACACAAAACTTGTCTTCCATTGCGGGAATGGCAAAAATCTACTAACTGCACCTATTCCTCATAAATTGCCGACTTTTGTTTTCCTTTTACTTATAGGTAGTACAGGAATACGAGCGAGCAGTTATCTTTAGACTTGGCAGAGTTAGATCAGTTAAAGCTCAAGGACCAGGTATCTTAACCCGTTTAATCTTCAAACTTAAGTCTTTAGACAGGTCCATTTCCTATTGTCTACCGTTACCATGTTTTATAGAAATGCCTGTAGCTCGTGTAAATAACTTAATCATAGTACGCGTTCTGTGGCGTCTTATCTGCATCACGGAAACATGCCTATATAATTTACCCCCTTAAACCCCATTTTTATATAGTAAAACTGGTGTTTACAGGGGTACACATTATTTTTCTTATTTCTGCTCAGAAATAGATTGTGGGTACCCGTTAGAACCGCCTTGCTAAGGCGGTTCTAACGAGTACACACAATCTATGTTTTGAGCAGAAATATGAAAAATATCAATATTTTTTATCTGAAATTTTTTTTTTTTTTTTTTTTGGTGGTGAAAATTTCAACATATTTGAATAGGCGTGTTTTCGTAATGTGGGTCTACACTGTCTGCCAGTGTCCCTTTCATTGGACACTAGGCATAAATGCTTTAACGGGAATTGATACACTTTCAAGTGAAAAAACTTGTCTTCCCCCTCCCGTCTCTTTGGGGATGCTCTTATTGAATTCGCTGTCTCAGCGGATAGCAAATTCTTGTTATTAAGAGTGGCCTAAAGTTACGAAAGTTTTCAAATACAAGGAAGGAAACGTTCTTTCCACAACAATTGTCACAAAACGATGGCAAAAGCTTTCAAGTGTGTCCTTTCACCTTAACTATATATCATGTTATCTTTTAGTAATTTCTGACCCCTCTTGTCCCCACTTTTTATTAAATGATGTAGATAATATGGTGGTTTGCCTATATTCCGAATAAATAAGGCATTTATACAGGGCGAAACCAGGATGATCTCTCTCTCTCTCTCTCTCTCTTTCTCTCTCTCTGTGTAAGGGAGGGATGAATTTGATCAAGTTGTGGTACTTACTCTATGTATTCTGAAAGACAGACATGGGCAAACAGTACAGACCAAGATCATGTGCCATAGAACGCGGCGACTGATCAGGGTCTGCACTGTTTTCCACTCACCTAGCAGTTCCACACACATTCACAGACTACAGCACTCCAAATTTATCAAATCTATCCAAAATTTAAAATAAAAATGAATTTTGGAGAAAGGGCGTGGGGGAAGTGGGGACGGGGGAGGGGGCTTTGACCGACTAAACTCCACGACCACCCTCTCTGAATTCTCCTTTGCAGTTTCTTGATGCAATTTTTTTCTTTATTAAACTGCCCACTGAATACGGGCGAAGCCTAACTTGTGAAACTATTAGAGTGGGTCCGAAGTTGACAGCTTAAACTTTGACCTGCTGACAAAAAAAAAAAAAAATTAAGCATATAACATTACATTGTATTTTTTATTCGCACAGAAAAGACGATTATTCTGATTCCTTTACAATTTCTTTATGGAGATCATTTGAATGAAATTTCAAGACTATTTAATGCATAAAAAGAAAGAAAATATCACCATTGTTTTATGATTTAGTCTACAGACTGCTATAGTTTTACTGTATATGAAACCAAACCTCTAATTTTATAATAGAGTTTTAACCCATTTTAGATTGAATAACATCTTCCACACTACATACTACTGGAAGAGTCTAATTTCAAATTTATGTATGTTTCCCAATTACCCTTTCAGGGATCTACAGGTCAAAATGGGTTAAACTAGATCGGTTTTTCACTTTGGTCACTCATTAAATATGCCATCATGTTTAATTTGCCACTTTTTATATGTAAGATAATTCTTCTTTTAGAAAACCTTCCAGTCTGAATTACATGTATGAACATTTATATTAACGGTAAAATATGCACAAAGTTGCGTTTATAGCAGAACTATTTTCAGCTTTGAGTTTTAAACGGAAGAATGAATATTTGAATACGCACTTCTTCAAATACTTATTGGTCTAAATATGCGCGTTCTAAATGACAGCATCTTACAACGCAGACATCACGAAAACATGCCTATATAATTTTGACCCCCTTAAACCCCACTTTTATATTGTAAAACTGGGGTTTACCGGGGTATACATTTTTTTTTTATTTCTGCTCAAAAATATAGAATGTGGGTATTCGTTAGAACCGCCTCTGCGAGGCGGTTCTAACGAGTACCCATAATCTATGTTTTGAGCAGAAATATGAAAAATATTTGAAATTTTTGTCTGAAAATTTTCAGTTTTTCGGTGATTAACTTTTCAGTATATTTGAATAGGCATGTTTTCGTAATGTATCATTGAATGAAAAGACAATCGATATGAGTTATGGACACACAATCCATTGTCAATATTTAGATAATTCATTATAAGAAAAGTAAGGATCCTGAGAAATATTTAAAGGAAATTGATATATTATCAGAGGTGTTTTGCCTCCCCTCTGGATAGCAAAACCTGCAGTCACACAAATTATTTCCATATAAAAAAGGCTGAGCATTTATACAGTCCTCTAAACCCATTTATTCCGAATGGATTTTCTACCTTAAATCATTGGACCGGTCCATTTCCAGTAAAGGGGGTGTTTGGTAAGGTTTTATTATTACCATGGTTTACAGAAATTCCTGTACCTAATGCAAACAGTGTAGACCCTGATCAGACGCTGCGTTATGTGGCGTCTGATCTGAGTCTACGCTGTTTGTCAATGTCCCTTTTATGGGACACCAGGCATTAATGAGTTAAATCAGTTCGTGATTATACGTGACGTGATCGATTTCTTCCTTGTCTTTCGCTAGATATCAATATTGACAAGCTCTTTTTAAAGGAAATGGCAAATTTTTTCATTGACCAAAGCAAAGCCGAGGTAAAATTATTTTCTGTAGTCAGTTCGTGATCATGACATAACTCTTACTGCCTATAAAAAGGATTGAACGGCCCACAGACAATTGGACCGAAATGTTAACATAGCAACAGTTAGGGCGCTTTTTTCATCCGAAAAAAACTGATATCTTTCTTATTACTCCACAAAAACATATGTTGTGGTACTCATTAGAAGCGCCTCGGCGAGGCGCTTCTAATGAGTACCACAACATATGTTTTCGTGGGGAAGTAAGAAAAATATTATGTGGTACCCCCTCTTATCTGTAGCTATGTGTTAAGTTTTGAAGGGTTCCCTATAAGAAACCGCTGAATTCGTCCCTGCTCAGTTAACAAAGATAGCCATAGTTCTTGAAACGTCAGGATTTTGACTTGGCATACAGACTGATACCGACAAGAGCTAAACAAACGGCTTACAGAAATGCCAGGTTTCATAATCCTGACTAAACTGAGGCACAGTCAAGAGAGAGGCGATTGGTTGGTTTAAACGCCCAGTCAATACTATTAACTCATTGAAGTCTGGAGACCCCTAAAAGGGCAATTAGCTATTAGTGCAGACCCAGATCAAATACCGCAGAACGCGGATTCTGATCAGGGTTTCCACTGTTTCCAAATGGCTTAGCGATTTTTCTTTAGGGATATCTAAATCTCATAGCCGGACATGCCTAAAATTGAAATTGGACTCTTCCAATACATAGTGTGGGGGAGTTTATTCAATCTATAATGGGGGAAAGTCTTAGCCACACTTTTTCCTGGGCAGTCTTAGTCTTCTAAGCGGTTAAGCAGTACTTACGCACTCTCTTTAGCCAGAAACTTATAGTTGCCCTTCTTGAACCAGCTAAAGGGAGAGATTGACCGCAGAAAATATATCAGCAGTATTACTACTTATATCGTGACCAAATTTCAAGAAAGACCCAGCGAGATTCGAACCCGCGACCTCCTAATCACCAGTCAGAGCCATTGAGGCCGGCTAGGATTAGGCGGATCGTGTGCCTTAGCGATAGCTGATTTTAGTGTTGAAATAAAACTGAATATCGCGCTACCGAGGAACGGTCAAGGAACGGTCGCAGTCACGGATTACAGTTCTCAAAATGCACTGAATGCTGACATGAAATTATAATATAGGGATCAAACATGATTTTTCATGCATAAACAATCGCCAGGTCCTGTGGGAGGTGTTGAAAACCGCGGCTTCGGCCTCGATTTTCAACACCTCCCAAGGGACCTGGCGAATGTTAATGCATTGAAAAACCATGTTCGATCGCTATTATTGCATAAAAACTGAAAACATATGCTACATTTTACGTTATTTCTTGCACTATTTTGTTTCGCCTTTTCACCGAATGCTTTTTCCACGTACTATGCTTGTTCTAGGGCAGGACGAGGCAGTACACATCTCGTGACGACAGCAATTCTGTGGCCCGGTATGAGCATATTGAAAGTTGCGTAGTCGTTCGTTAACAGCGCGTGAATTGCCTTGTTAATACACGGCTTTTCGCCGGTTACTGCACGGCTATTAATAACGTGCGACACTGCTTTTTATGCAATAATATCAAACAGCACACCTTCGAAAAACAAAGCTACAATAAAAAAAAAACAGAACAAAAAAAAAAAAACAAAAAAAAAAAAAAAAAACAAAGACACAGCAGCAGATCTGTCTGTTGCAAAGCCAAAGTAATAATTCGTTTCGCGTTGGCTGGCACTTAGGTTGTTCAACAAAATGCGGCAAAACGTGTGTGATGACACCAAAACAAGACTAGGAGATGGATTCTAAAGCATGGTTCTAGAGAATACTATATTTCTGTTTTCGGTAAGACAAGCTTGTGCAAACAGTGTATAGACCCAGATCAGACGCCGCGGAACGCGCGCGGCGTCTGATCGGGGTTTGATGCTCTTTATCAGTCATCCAGCACTCCTACAAACATATCAACAGGTAGGAAACAGGCTGGTTTAAATGTTACAGGTATAATATTAAAGACGTTAATGCATAGAGTAAATTATTTACTAAGTGGAAAAGTTTGTTCTTTAGGTTTGGGAGATAATTGTATGACTTCCTGTTTGCTTTCTCTTCCAAATATACTCTAAATGATTTGCTTCTAACATTCTTTCCAATTTGCGTAGACCCTGTTTCAGAAGGGATACAAAACAATTTTGACAGCATTCCCTCCCTCGCTTGAAAATTTATCGATCCAACTTGTCAATGTTTCTTTCAGAAAACTGGTTTACTGTCAGTGCTGGATCCTGACCGATCCCACCAAGGTCTTGAGAAGTCCTTTTTGTGAAGATATTTACAGACATATAGCTCTTTGCAGAAAATTTTGAGTTTTACCATGATGGTACTGTTGCCTTATTGGATCAGGATATACTTAATAGATTTCCTGCCACTTTATTTCAGGGAAACAACTTGTAACTTCATATTTGCTTCCTTTCAAGTCAAACCCCTGAAAAAGAAGACTTCTTTAAAAGGAAAGCATTCGCTCCTTTGAGTATAGACCCTGAAGGGAAACAAACAAATCTAACAGTCTGACAGAGTGGCTCGCCTAAAAGTACATCCAATCTCCTTAAGTTGATATGTGAGTCTATTAAATGTGAACTCTCTATTTCCTAGGACTGTTCTTCATTCTACCTTGTGTGGACGACTTCGTGAAGGTTGATCTTCGAATATTTACCTACAATATTCCTCCGCAAGAGGTAACTAGTTGTTTGCCATTTAAGGAGGGTAGGATAATTTAGGGTTGTGTGGGGTGGTCTGGGACAGGGTGGAGTGGGATGGCATAGGATAGTGCTGGCTTGGGTGGAGTGGAGTGGGGTGGGGAGGGGTGGAGTGGGATAGGGGGTGGTTGGGTGGGGTGACGTGAGTAGGGGTGGGGTGGGATGGGTCGAGTTTGGGAGGGGTGGGGGCTTGTGTTTGTGTTGAGGTTTTACGGCCCAGTCAATTCAATGGGGTCATGTCGAGCGCGGTCATTTTATCTAACCATACTTTTAACGGGCAAACTTTGCCA
Source organism: Anodontia alba (assembly GCA_964016985.1). Classification (NCBI taxonomy): domain Eukaryota; kingdom Metazoa; phylum Mollusca; class Bivalvia; order Lucinida; family Lucinidae; genus Anodontia; species Anodontia alba. The sequence continues at coordinate 16,886,951 of OZ024821.1, forward strand.
CCAGTATTGTGCACATTCTTTAGCCAGAAACGAAGGGAGAGAATGACCGTAGAAAATATTTCATCAATCTCCACGAAAGAATGTTGCCAACCCGGCGGCTGTCTAATCCGCAACCTCCAGATCACCAGTCGGACGTGCACAGGAGTGGAGTGGGGTAGGGGTTAGGTGGGGTATGGAGGGTGGTATGGGACGTGGAGGGCTGGGGTAGGGTAGGGTAGGGTAGGGCAGGGTAGGGTAGTGTAGCAAGTCCTTCCTAGAACTTTGACTTCAACAATCACGTATCGGTATTATTTTGTAACATGCCATGAGACAAAAGTATGTTTTAAAAAAAACGCACAGACTGTTCACTTATACCAAAGGTTTTGACTGGTACGCAGTCTTATCTGAGCATTTATTGTTCATTTTCGGGACCGGATCCGCTTTATATACCTCCTGCTATTTCTGTACAGGGGATGCAACTTTTATGATTTCTCGTTTACTTTCCTGCACACCAAGCGCCTTGTGAAAAAGAGAGCAATCATCACTAAAACTTGCCTATATAATTTTGACCCCCTTAAACCCCACTTTTATATAGTAAAATTTGGGTTTACAGGGTATACATTATTTTTCTTATTTCTGCTCAAAAACATAGAATGTGGGTACTCATTAGAACCGCATTGGCACACGTACCCACAATCTATGTTTTGAGCAGAAATATGATAAATATCAGACTTTATTTTTTGTCTGAAAATTTTTAGTTTTTGGAGGTGAAATTTTCATAATGTAAAGGAAAGAATTTGCTCCCCGCTATCACGAGGAGTATTCTTTTTTTTTCAGTTAGAGTAGAACCTTTTTCGGAATGGCGGGAACAATTCTGAAAGCTGCCTCCCCTGACAGAGTGGTTATTCCTCCTGTATTCTGAAAAAAGAGTTTCGAAGATGTCTGGGAAGAGCCACAAATCCTAGAACGCAGCCTACCAATGACACGCAGAGGAAAAGAAACAAACCAAGACATATCATACCAAAGCCACAAACCAGCGAAAAGCACAGCAATCAGGGCCCAGTTGTTCAAAACGTCGTTAGCTTAACGAGCTCGTTAAGGGTCATTTCGTTAAGTTTTATAGAGGATTCAATACACAATATTCTGATATGTTTTGCTGAAAAATGTGAGTAGCTTTTGCAAAAGCTACTCACATTTTTTTCAACAAAAAAATTCAGCATATTTGCGTATCACTCGATGTTAATTTTAACGAATCGTTAACTAACAATGTCGTTAGCTTTGAACAACTGGGTCCTGCTCTCTCTGGTTGTTCCATGCCGCGGCAAAAAAATGATCGTAACGCTCGTTCCATAGAGGTTTCAAATGTAATATTTATTTTTAAGATTTTGACGAAAGATTCGGTGACAGTTGTGGTCGATGCAGTAATTTACGCCAGGGTCCATGATGCTACGATGTCTGTGGTTAACATTGAGGATGCACGGGCTTCTACACATCTTCTAGGGGCAACAACCTTGAGAACTATATTAGGAACTGTTGGGTTATCGGAACTGTTATCTGACAGAGACAGAATCGACAAAGTGATGCAGGTAAGAGGTTTGGAAGTTTGTATCATAACAGTTTGTATCATAGACGGTTTGTAACAGCAAACAACACGTTTTAGTTATGGGGGGACTGATTAAACACACGGCATAAGTGTTACCGGCATCAAAATGTATCATTATGTGGACAACAATCCGTACGTTAATAAATCGTTTTAGTTAATGGGAACTGATAACACACGTATCATAAGTGTACTGTCACCATAAAAAAATCACCATTGTAATACACAAACAAACATAACGTGTTTGTTACGGGAAACGGGTAACACACGTAGCATAAGTATGTTATCAACATTGAAAATGCCATCATTATGTTGACAGCAATACATTAAAAAAACAACAAGTTTTAGTTAAGGGGAACTGATACAATATAGCATAAATGTGTTTTCACCAGCAGAAATGCCATAATTATGTAGACTAACAACATCACGAAACACGCCTATATAATTTTGACCCCCTTAAACCCCACTTTTTTATAGTAAAAGTGGGGTTTACAGGGGTACACATTATTTTTCTTATTTCTGATCAAAAACATAGATTGTAGTTCTCGTTAGAACCGCCTCGTCGAGGCGGTTCTATCGAGTACCCACAATCTATGTTTTGAACAGAAATATGAAAAATATCAGATTTTTTATCTGAAAATTTTCCTTTTTGGGTTGTAAAGTGTTCAATATATTTAAATAGGCGTGTTTTCGTAATGAAACGCTTTAGTTAATGGAAGAGGCAAATAGTGTGTCATTACCATAAAAGACTCCATAATTATGTTGGCAATAATACATAAAAACAGCAAGTTAAGTTTAGTGGAATGATAACACATGTAGCATAAGTGTATTATCACCATAGAAATGCCAACATTATGTTGCCAGCAATATATACAGAAACAGCATGTTTTATTTAAGTGGAACTGATAGCATACGCAGCACAGGTGTGTTATTATTATGTCGACAGCAATGCATAAACAAACAACACGTATCAAGTAAGGGGAACGGATTAAATACGTAGCATAATTAAGTTATCAAAATTAAAGGTTCCATATTCCTCAAAAGTAGACATATTTGTATTTTAAAAAGTGATATATGGTATTAATACAATCATAAAATGTGGCATCTGACAGCCTGTAAAATTTCAGTTAGTCTCGCGGTTTTGAACTGGATCAATAATTAAATGATTTTTTTATCGTAAATCTGAATTAATGTTGGCAACATTAATTCAAAGATACGATAAAAATTCATTTCATTTCAAGAACAGGAGTCGAACTGAAATTTTACAGGCTGTCAGGTGCCACATTTTATGGTTGTATTAATACCATATATAGAGGATCATTTAATATGAAATTTATGAAACGAGTTTGGGTAATTTTGGTATTTTGCGAGCTTTAGCGAGCAAAATACCGAAATTACCCAACGAGTTTCATAAATTTCATATTAAATGACCACGAATGTAAGATTCTGTTTATCACATGGCCCTTCCGATGACAAAAAGTGCGCAAAATATAGTTTTAAAGATAACGGCTTTCCATAGCTAAGCGGAACAACTCACTACCAAGGAGTCAATAGTACTACGCTACAAAAATAGTTCGCATATTATTTGATAAGTACCGAAAATAATTAGAAACAAGATAAATATGCCATTTATTACTTCGTTAAACTGAAGGAAATAATGATGAATTTTATTTGAACTAATAAACATTTCATTTGAATAAATCAATTCAAAACTAAATATTCTATTGAACAACGTCATTCAGCGAGTCAATACGTCACTGAGAATCAGTGAGGAAATCCCCCACACTCAGCTGTCATACATGTATTTAAAGGTCATTGACCTTGATAATACAGTTTTATGCGGTGGTTGACGCACTCAAGTAAACGACAGATTTCAAGACTATTAAACGTTTTAACTGTAGTTTGGATTTTGATTTGACACATTTATTGACTGTCTGAGTAATGTCATCCTCCAATGCTTTTTTGGAGGAGGTATTTTTTTTTTTTTTCTTTCTTTCTTTCATTGACGGTTTGACGATATCGATGTTGAGATTGCCTACAAATATGTTGCCGGAAAACATCGAATTTTAACCACCATGAATATTTCTGGTAGCCGTGTTATTCACAGTGTGATTGTTTTGTGTCTTCCCCCTCCAACGGTCTGACATTTATCGTTCTTCTCAAAATCATCTCAAAATTGAAGGCAGAATCTGTTCCAAATGTAAAAGTAGTAGCGGCGAATGCGGACACCATCTTGGTTGCTATCAATAAGCGGTGTAATACGAATATTAATGAGGGTTATTAGGCTAACCAATGGGAAGCCTTGCAGGTGTTATAACACGTGTGGTTATATGATTTTTATGACATGGGTTATTTCACTGAATAACTTGACGGTCATGTGATAAATCAGTTTATTAAAACTTTCATTGATATAAAATGTCTGTTTTTAAGGAATATGGAGCCTTTAAAAAAATAGCCATTATACTGACAGCAATATTTATACAAACATGTTTTAATTGAGGGGAAATGATACACTTTCAATGGAAGGAGTTCTGTCAAAATTTGTGTCCTCTCTTCTGAAAAAAAAAAAAATACACTACTCGAAAAGGCAATAATTTGCCCTCTGTGGCTACAAATATTTTCCTTTTTGAATGTACTCCTTTTCAGAAGAGTATTGGTGAAGAGGACTGCAAACCGGAAGTCAGCAATGTTTTCTTCTTTGCATCACGAAAACACCCCTATATAGTTTTGACCCCCTAAACCCTACTTTTATACAGTAAAACTGGGGTTTACAGGGGTATACATTATGTTTCGTTTTTCTGCTAAAAAACATACATAGTGGATACTCGTTAGAACCGCCTCGACGATTACCCACAATCTATGTTTTGAGCAGAAATATGAAAACTATAAAAAAAAATTTCATCTGAAAGTTTTCATTTTCGGTGGTAAAATTCTCAATATATTTAAATACGCGTGTTTTCGTAATGGTCAGAATGCCAGTACGTGTTCCAAGTGTATCCAGTCTCTTTAATACATGTATCCAATCACAATGGTTTATAAACCTCTGTTTTGCAGACATGTCTTGATGAGGCAACAATGCATTGGGGTGTAAAAGTGGAACGTGTGGAAATGTAAGTATCAGTCTTGTTATCACTTATGGTTAGAACTTCCGGAGTGTGTTCCTGCTTATGTCTGTGTGTGTGTGTGTGTGGTGGTGGTGGGGGGGGGGGGGGCGGGGTGCGTGTACGTGTGTGAGCGTGTGTGCGTGTCCATCACGGCCCAGCTATAAGACGTGCTATACAGTATAGTCGTAAAAAGAATCGCTTCGGGAAGGTTGCGCAACGGCAGGTACTCAAAATACATCTTTTTGTATCCGTGCAGTGCATTCAAGATATTTCATTACCGAAAGATTCTAATCACATTTATGCCAACATACTTGGTTTCTGAAGATATATTGTTCAAGACATACAATGCATTAGTGAGTATTCCGTTTTAAAACTAACATACGATGAACGACAAGCCGGGCTTCTATTTTTGCCATTGAGCCAACACCTCCCCCCGCTCCTTCCCACCCCGCCCCTCATCCACGCCCCCGCCCAACTAATCATACACTTCTCTAAAATGCCTCTTTTCTTTGGTAAATGACCTATTCCTTCTCTCTTATTTGTTTCCTCAGTAAAGATGTTCGACTTCCTGTCCAGATGCAGAGAGCGATGGCGGCGGAGGCAGAATCTACAAGAAACGCTCGAGCCAAGGTAAGTAGAACTGTTCTGTTGATCGGTGAAAATAACTTTCTTCCTCGTCTAGGAGACTAGATACATTTGTTAAGTTTTCCGACCTGTTTACAAGGGAGACAACTTTTGCAACTTCCTTTTTGCTTTCCTGCACTTGACTATCCTTCTGAAAAGGGGTTTGATTTAAATGAAAAGAATTTGTTGCCAAGGACAGAAAATTCTTTCCTGATAGAGTAAATCTCCTTTCAGAATGGAGGCAAAACAAGTTTGAAAGAGATACCTCCCCATTGAATATTTGTCATTTTCTCCTCAACAAATCAAAATTGCTTAATCCTTAAACTGCAAATCACAACAATTGTCGTCTGCTTTGTCATCTGCTTGCGATTTTAAAAGTCATTTTTGTAAACAGTGTGGATCCAGATCAGACTGGCAGTCTGGTCAGGGTCCACACTGTTTGCATGTATTCAAAAAAAGGTTTGAAAACTTTGCGAGATTATTCAGCAGACAACATAAACAGACGACATTTTCAGATGCAGGATTTTTTGCCATTTTAAGAGTTAATGATAATTCAAAGCTGGGCCCTCACTATTTGCTAGGTGGCTAATCAGACTGAGGAGGGTATATTTGTCTCAACGTGATATAAAGTACCTTATTATATGTGCACCCAGTGAAGTCTCAGATCAACTTAAGCTTCCGCGCAGTCGGATTTGATGGGTCACTGTCTGCGTGAATAAAGCTATAAATGTACCTACCTAGGAAAGGCCGCAGGCGTGCACATTTCAGAGAATGGCTTTCGCAGAAAGCATTCAAGAATGAGTGCTACCAAATCTGTTTTAGACATCTTTCAAAAAGACTTTTTGTTTTGCATCACGAAAACATGCCTATATAATTTTGACCTCCGTAAACCCCACTTTTATATAGTAAAACTGGGGTATAAATTATTTATCTTAGTTTGCCAAAAAACTTAGATTGTGGGTACTCGTCAGAACCGCCGAGGCGGTTCTCACGAGTACCCACAATCTATGTTTTGAGCAGAAATATAAAAAAATATCAAAACTTTTTATCTGAAAATTTTCCTTCTTTGGTTGTAAAATTTTCAATATATTTGAATAGGCGTGTTTTCGTAATGCATGGCGCTTTACTCAGATGTAAATTTTTAGAGTTTTATCATAATTCGATAGAAAACCATTTGTCGTAATCTCCTTAGTATGCGTCAAAGGTTTTATCATATTATATCATTTTTAAATACATGAAAATTTCCACATTTTGCATAGTAAAGTGGCTGCAAAGTATGCAAATGTCCATGGGGTAGGTAGTTTGGGAGCAGGTTTTCAACAAATTCTACTTGTTCAAATTTCTGAAGAAATATTTTCTGATATATCGTTTCCTCCAAAAATCCATTTTGTTGAAGAAATTGTATAGATCAGACCTATTTTGTCTAAAACATAAACTTTAAGGTAAATATTTGAAAAACGAAGCACAGGTAAAAAACCGGCAGATGGTGGCTGATACAACGTATGTTATGTCAGTTGCAAATAGTTTTCCACTTGGAATATAACGCCGAACGAAAAACAGCCCTCCGAAGGATGTCGAAAGCACAGTAGGTTTGTTTGTTTGTGTTGAGGTTTTAGGGCCTAGTTAACCCAATGGGGCCATGTCGAGCGCGGTCAGTTTACCTAACCACACGTTTACTGGGCAGGTTTATTCCTCTAAGCAGTTAACCAGTATTGTGCACATTCTTTCGTCAGAAACTTACAACTGCCCTTCTTGGATCAGCGGAAGGGAGAGAATGACCGTAGAAGATATTTCATGATCAATCTCCGCGAAAGAATGTTGCCGACCTCGGCGGGGGTTGATCCCGCGACCTCCTGGTCTCCAGTCGGACGGCGCATCCAATTGAGCCACCGAGGCCGGCAGCACAGTAGATATGAAATGCGTCTAAAGATAGAAGCTTACATTTGCTTCAGATTTTCATAAAACAGCTCATAAAATTAGCTGAAAGAGTTTTCTTTCAAATCATATGATACAACATTAACCCTAAGTATTCGGACATAGAGGCCTGATCAAACAGTATTAACTGAGATCCGACGCCGGATAAAGCGACGTCTGATTAGGATCTACACTTTCTGCCTTTCAATCAGTACCTTTAGAAAACAATATCGGTTAGTCCACTTGGCTTGTACAATTTTAGGATAAGTATGGTAAGGAATAAAAGTGTCCGAATATAATACTAAGGATTCATGCATAGCTCCAGATAAGGCGTGTTTTGTTGTTTATTTTTTTTTCAGCCAGAAAATACTGATATTCTTTCTAATTTATCTATGAAAATATATGTTGTGGATACTTATTAGAAGTGCCTCGCTGAGGCGCTTCTAATGAGTACACACAACATATGTGAACAAGAAAATGTAATATGGAGACCCTCCCAACTGAGGTTATACAAACACAGTTTAACTTGCTTTATAGGTGGTGGCGGCTGAGGGCGAATTAAAAGCTTCACGTTCTCTGAAAGAGGCAGCTGAAATAATGGACGAGGCTCCAACGGCCATCCAGCTCCGCTATCTACAGACTCTACATGCGATCTCAGAGGAGAAACACTCTACAATCATATTCCCATTCCCCGTGGACCTTCTTCATGCAATGAGGCACGCGGCAACAAAAGGAGCAACCCAACACATCTAAGTTGCTGTTCCTGAATATAACGTCTTATTATACGTGTGTTCATATACAAGCATTAGTTGTTGATTTTGTCCTTTATCTTTTAAGATAAATGGATACACTTTCAGTGGAAGCAACTGTGTCATAATTGTTTGCCTCCCGTCTAAAAAGGGGTCAACACTTTCCTTTTAGAATAGACCGCTTTTTAGTAGAAGACTGGAGTACAGGGATGAAAATAGACCCTTTTTTCATATCGCTTGGTTTGCGGATAAGCAATCAGAAAGTCCCAAAAATTATCTCCATTATAAACACGTCATTCATCTTAAACGGGTTTCGTTTAAATATAACAGGACATGTAGTCATCTATGTTTATTCAAAAATATATCACAAAATATCCATCAAATACAATTTGTTATGTCACTCAGTATATTATAAAGTTTTGTTTGGTAGTACATGTATTGTTGCTGTGCATGCCCAACAGGTGAGATACAGGAGTCCGGTTTACTGTCTGTCTGTTCATCCGGCCGATTGTACTGATGAGATTTTGGTTAATGGTTGCACTCCACAAATCTGCATCAAAGAAGAGTGTGTTTGCATCTCAGAAGTGCTTTCTAATAACAACCCCGCAAAGTGTGTACAACCATGCACAATCTGTCCGAACGACACATGTAATCAACTTTTCAAATACCCCTATCCAGCCTCGCGCGAGTCAAAAAGGGTGCAATTTACAAATAAAAAAAAAAACCTCAGTTTGTTTGTTTGTGTTGAGGTTTTACGGCCCAATCAACCTAATTGGGTCATGTCGAGCGCGGTCAGTTTACCCAGCCACACGTTTACTGGGCAGGCTTAGTCCTCTAAGCGGTTAACCAGTATTGTGCACATTTTATCGCCAGAAACTGACAACTGCCCTCCTTGAATCAGCGGAAGGGAGAGAATGACCATAGAAAATATTTCATGATCAAATCTCCACGAAAGACAAATCCTCGGACATTAGGGCCATACCCACGGTACAACCCACAAGTACTGTACTGTATCTTCTCATGAGAGCAGACGTTCGTTCGTCCGTTCGTACGTTCGTTCGTTCGTCAGTATTTGCGCCAACTCTTAATCCGTTCAAATCCATTTCCGAATAACTATTTCACCTACAATCAGCTTACCTGGCTAGCACATTCTCTCTAGAATGGACTAGATCAACTTGGTATCATTTTTTGGCATTGACCATTTATCACGATCTAATGGCTTTACAATGTACCAGTATTTATGGCATTCAGCGTTAAGTACCATATCTGATTAAATTAGCATCTACAGTCGTCTTACCTGGTAGATGCTGCAACATGACTTCAAACACTGTATTATCAATATATGACTCTGCTCAGTATATCACATGATCATATGATTACGTCATTTTAAAATTGCGCTAACCCAAGCGATTAACTTCATTTGTTATATTAACTGGGCCGCGTCATGCGAAACCGTGTTTTCAGGAATATGCGGACAGTGAAGGCCCCGATCAGCCTGCGCATCCGCGCAGTTTGATGTTGGCCTTTACTGTCCGCTAGCAGAATCACTGCATACTGCAGAATCTATGAATGCAGAGCAAATGTCATGATACTTTGCGCATGTGCAGGATGGTTTGAATCTGCGCATTTTGCGCATGTTTGATGGCGATGTTTCGCTTGACGCGGCCCAACTACCTTTCAGCTATAAAACTATATTTCAGCTATAAAAAAATGATGTTTCAAAACATAATCTGGTATCTACATATATGTGTAGATAAACGGAAACTAATACCTTCACTGTTCGATCGTATCTTAGTTCATGATTTTATGATGTTTGACTTTGTTTCTGTAATTATTGCAGTGAATTCACAAGTATCAATTAAACTGGACTATAACCACTATCATGCCAGTTTATTTTGTAACAAGATTAAGTACAAATTGGTAGGAAGAATATACATTTTTTTGAGAAATCGACAATGCCAACTAATATATTCAACGAAGGGGCCAAACGACTGTTCAGTTTGTATGAACAAAGATGTTGTATAATGCTTTGTGCATTTATATATAACAACTAGAATAAACAGACGAATGCTTACAGACCATGACGACGTTTGGAATTCCCTTATTTTGCATTGGAAATCCAGTATTCCCCGTGTGACGTAAAGATCAGTAAACATTCATTGATGTTCACAGTTCAAAACAAAACTGATAACGATTTAGGACAACTTCAGAATTGTGAGCACAAAATGCCTTATTTGAACGGATGTCCTAAATCTCATCTTCCTAATGATTCAGATAGTTCTTGTGCTACATATATGCATATTATATTATGTATTTAGTATGTGATTTATACAATGTTCGTTATTTAGTGATTAAAAAAATTGTAACGGATGTTCTGTTATTTTTCTTGTTTATATATAACGAAAGAAACATTAAGGGGGACTGATACATGTTCCATTTCATAGGAGACAACTTTGTAAAGTTTTTTTTTTTCTCTTTCTGAAAATGGAACTGCTCTATAAGGAAAACTTTGCTCCAAGAGGAAGCAAATTCTTTTCTTATAGAACAGAACATAAACTTGATATGAATATGTAATTTCTCAGGCCATTATAGTAGCATCTGGAAACAATATATATATACATACATGCATATATATATATATATATATATGTATATATATATATATATATATATATATATATATATATATATATATATATATATATACATGTATATATATATAATATATATATATATATATATATATATAAAGAAACTGCAACTACGGAGACATACAGTGTCAGTTATAAAATGCTAAATACATGTAAAAGACTACTAATTCACTCTGTTGATACCATCTTGTCATAAACGTGTCTCCTACAAGGTAGATAGATAGATAGATAGATAGATAGTGACAAACCAGGGAACCAAAATGAACATGCGTAGTCAAAGTGAAATTGGGTCAATGGCACAACTAATAATTTATCAGTTCCAAAATTTAAAACTTTTGCTTTCTGTATAAAAAGAAACTTCAATCATGCATTTGCCTTTAGAATTATTGAACCGACCATCTTCCCACCAGAAAGACATTGCTCCAACATTACATCCTGATACTGTACAGTAACCTTAGTTTCAATGACAGTGCCTATACATGAGATATTTTATGCTGATTTGGACTTGAGCCAATGTTGGGATCCTAAGATAATAGACTCAATTTTCCCTGAATGTAGAGACACTCTTTTGTCAGTCACCATTTACTCAAAACCTCAAGTTTCTTCTGCAGCAATAACTCAATCATAGACACATTTATATTGTCAGCTACTAAGATCGCCGAGACATCAGCATACAAAGGAAGTTTGTTGTCAACTGCACCGGACATATCATGAACATATATAAACAATAAAAGGAGTCCAAGTATTGATCCCTGGGACACACCGCACGAAACATTAATAAAAAAACAAAACACATTAGCTTATACATTAACAATCTGTTGACGATCAGACAGATATGACCAAAAGGACCTGATATCGTCTTGATTTAGACACATAGCTTTAAGTTTCATCCGTAAAAGACTTTGATCCATAGTGTGAAACTCTTTTTGCATGTCTAGAAAAATCATGCCAACGCAGTAACTGTGTCCATTCGAAAATTGATATAGTCTTTTAAATGACAATAACGACTATACATGTTAAATAATGACTTCTAAAACCTGACTGAAATTTATATTATTGCTTTTTCACATCGAGGTATAACTTAATTAGGTCATAAACAACTCTCCTAAGGAGATAATTTACTGAAAAAAAATTCTTAAAATGTTATTTGCTGATTATTTTACCCAGCCTGCTAAGCATTAATTCTGAGGGAAGGTGGTGGATGTCTTGATCAGACTATGCAGTAGCGTAAATAAAAAGATTGACAGTACACAGAATATTAAAAGTATTGACGTATTTACCATAAGAATTGATATAGGCATGATAAAACGGTGTAGACTCAGACCGGACGCCACAGAATACGGTGACTGCTCAGAGTTTACACTATTTGCCAGTTATCCAGCAGGTTTTAAACACATCCAGATGATATGTCGAGCGCTTGGGATAATATACAAGAAATAATATGACCAGCTATCAAGGTAACATGTCGAGATATTACATTTAGCGCTCGAGATATTATGTCGAACACTTGAGATAACATGTCGAGCGCCCGATATAACATGTCAAGCGCAATATATTTTGATGATCGCACTAGATAGTATGCCAAGCGCTCAGGATAGCTCGTCAAGCGCCCGAGAAAATATGCCGAGCTCAGTATATATTATATCGAGCGCTCTAGAGAGCATATCGAGTGCTCAAGATAACATGTCAAGCGTCCGAGAAAATATGTCGACCCGAGTACATATTATGCTGGGCGCTACATATAAATGTAGTATGCCGAGCACTCGAGATATTTTGTTGAGCGCCCGAGGTAACATGTCAAGCGCATGAGGTAGAATTACCGCATGATAACTTAACCCATTTATGCCGAGCGTCCTGTGAAAGGGACAGTGTAGACCTAGATTAGACGCGACATCTGATCAAGGTCTATACTCTTTGTATTTAGGAAAGGAATTTCAATAAAACATAGTTACAATAAAAACACAACCAGGCACTCCTTATGTTGAAAAGAACCTGTCCGAAAATTAAGATAGACGAGTCTCGACTCAGCATAAATGGGTTTAAAGGATAAAGACACCGCCATAGATACTACCAATTGGCACGGTTCAATTAATAGGTTTCCCAGGATATTTTAGCACCTGTGTAAAAACAATTATGCGGTCTAGTGTATACTTGACTGAGCACACATGTATCATTACGAAAACACGCCTATTCAAATATATTGAAAACTGAAAGTTTTCAGATAAAAAATCTGAATTTTTCATATTTCTGCTCAAAATATATATTCTGAGTACTCGTTAAAAAAGCCTCGAAAATAATTCATACCCCATTAAACCCCAATTTTACAATATAAAAATTGGGGTTTAAAGGGGTCAAAATTATATAGGTATGTTTTCGTGATCGTTGAGGCGCGTTCTCAGAACTGGCAACCATTTTATCCGGTTCGCCTAGCTGTTTTTCGACGCAGTTGTATTAATATCGCTTACAAACAAATATGTGAAAATAAATATGCATGTATGTTATATCTGAACTACAATCTCTTTACAGTTTCTTAACAGCATGTTATGAGTAAATCAAAGAAACTTTCAAAGCTTCGGATGTACATGTAACAGGAACACTGTTTTAGATCTTTTATAAGTATTAATTGTTTTGTGTGTGTGTGTGTGTGTGTGTGTGTGTGTGTGTGTGTGTGTGTGTGTGTGTGTTTGTTGTTTTTTTTTTTATTTTTCAAGAAGCTAGCGGGTCGTTTAGCTTCAGCAACTGCATGCACGCCTAAGACGCACAACGCACAAAATGGCATAAAAGTCATTAAAGTAACCTAAATGACCAATTATTTCTCTCTGAACTGTCAAACTTACCTCTGGCGTGTACTCAAATATTAGACGTCACGGACTTTGTTTCTTGACAGTTACTAATATTCTATGAGTTTACAGCATTTTGACTATAGCAGATCACTAGATAGGGGAGTACTGGGCTAGTATTAGATGATTTGACAATGGAATGTGCTACAATATAGAGCAGTCTGAAAATATTGCACAGTTTTTGATACGCGAAGTCCATTACAAATGTTGCATCATACTTGAATCACATGAATCACGTTTACATTAAACGGCAAATATCGATTTACCCGTGCTATTGCAAAATCGATCCTACCAATTAACTATAAATGAACCCCAAATGAAAGAATACGGAAGAGGACAAACCAATATATGACGCTAAATGTTTCCAATGGCATTTGTCGGATTTTTTTCGATGAGTGGTATTTTATTTTTTATAGTAATTTATTTGTTGGTTTTCAGTGCCAATTCCGAAATGCAAGATTGCTTATAGAGACTGGTTAATGAAAACCTTCATATTACTACTTGAAGATGACAAATGTTGCGCGCAGTTTGATTCGATTCTGCATATGTTACCAAACCATTATCAGGAATACTGAACAGACTGCACTGGCTGTGTGCAGTCTGGTCGGGATTTCCCCCACAGTTTGCGAAGGTTGAGGTAATTATCGAAAGTACTGAGCAGACTGTGCTGGCTTTGTGCAGTCTGGTCGGGGTCCCTATGCCGTAGACGCAGCTTGTGGTCTTGGTGGAAATAACAGTGCAGAATCGAACTTGCTAAGTAAAATGTAGAAATGGCAGTACCATAAAGGATCTCGCCGCTTTAGTGTTAGGTAAAAGGAGAGCAGACATGCACACGGCACGACATGCATGCACTAAAACATCAACAAGCATGTGTATATATGTAATTAGGGGCATGCGAGTGTGCGCAGTTTCTGTACATAAATAATGAAAGAAAGTTAAAAAGGATTGCTTTTCGAAACAAACAACACAAAATATCACTAAAGTCGGAGACTCGGTTTGATTGAGTCTGTTCATATTCAACACTTTAATTGTGAGGCTTAAGCGGAATTTGATTTTCAAAATACCAAGGATGGGCTCAATGGTCCCAAAGGAAATAAAATATAACCTGCATTATGATGATATACGGGGGCACAATGTGGATTCTCAGACGCACGTGCCCAAGCAGTTTAAATTTTACATCGCAATGTTAGGGAGACAGGACGTGTTGCCGACCGATCGCGTTCTGGACGTCTCCGCGTGGCATCGCAACGTCAGAAATGGGCTATGTTATTCGTTTCTCGCACTTGCGAAATCTTCACCTAACTGCCACCAAAACTTCCCTAACTATCGTTGGCACTCATTGTCATCCCCTTCACCACGGAATTCATAGGTCGATGGTGTGAGGCTGGTAAACAGGGATGTTGGTCCGCTCCGGATTCAGGCACATCGCTTCATTGTATGGCGTGGTTGACAGCACATGCCCAAAGAAGATTTTCGATGAGGCAGTGAGGACGGCCTTTTACTGATTAGTCCCGTTTCACTTTTTTTTTTCGTCCAGAGTGTCGACGTTGCATTAAGCGACAATTTAACAGCAGTAAACTACAGGGATGAAATCATCCGCCCCGTTGCAGTATCGTCTTGTGCAGCAACGTCAGTTGATTTTATAGCATAATAACGCCCGACCCTAAGTAGTCAGAGTTTGTAGTAGCTGTCTGGTTAACCAAAAAATTACTCACCTCGACCGGCCAACATATTTCAGGTTTGTCCCAAATTGAGCTTCTGTGTAGCGTATGGAGGCACCAGGACATCCCAATTACCCATCGCCCGTGCCCCGGATAAGAAATGCATTGTTAAAAGAATTAATAAAAAATACAGTGAGGCCGATCAATACATTTATTAACTCCATATATAGGAGAATACGGGCGGCGACGGTGGCGAGACAGGGCACACCAGATCATCACGAAAACATGCCTATATAATTTTAACCCCCTTAAATCCCACTTTTGTATAGTAAAACTGGGGTTTACAGGGGTATACATTATTTTTCTCATTTCTGCTCAAAAACATAGATTGTGGGTACTCGTTAGAACCGCCTCGCCGAGGCGGTTCTAACGGGTACCCACAACCTATGTTTTGAGCAGAAATATGAAAATTAACAGAATTTTTGTTTTTATCTGAAAAGTTTCATTTTTCGATGGTAAAATTTTCAGTATATTTGAAAAGGCGTGTTTACGTAGTGTACCTATCATTTCACTGTAATGTTCATTTTTAGTTAATGGTGGGTAGCTTCCAATGCGCTTTAATAACTAGCGACTTGTTGGCTACAAACCAATTATTGTTTTGGAAATTTGTTCATTAGAGGCGTTGCTTTAATGCTGTATTAAAATATTTCAGACGCATTGCAAAACTATTTATATTCAGCGTAAAAGTTTACCCTGCATTTCTTTTTCATTTCAGTATGTCATATAAACCATAACAAACTATAACAAATAATTTGATATGGGAATTTGATTATAGACTTAGACTAGTAATCAGATCCTATCTATTTTATGATGGTTTCAATAGGTTATATTTCTGAGGCTGCTGACAGGCAAAAAAAGTTTAACGTCTTCATAGCATTAGGGTCGCTACAATTTAAGCGATATAGCCTATTATTATTCAGACATGAAGAAAATATTGTAATTGTCTTGTTGGAAAATTGAAATTTGTGTGTGGTTTTCAGGTCGGGCGACGGTGTCGACAGTCGGTGGATTGCTCACTGTCGGCAGCGCCGACGTCAGTGATAGATTAATCATGACGTCGGTTGTTTTGCAGCAGCATGAATGACGTCACGCACTCTATTTGATGTTTTTGTCAAAGTACCTGCAATACTTTTGTTTTGTTTGTATTAGAGTTTCACGGCCTATCGACCCATTTTGGTCCATGACCATCTTGCATAATGAAAAGATATAGTGTGCTTCTGGAGAAATGAAGACATTGCCAAATAATGTTTTAGTGTGTCAAAATCCATGACTACAGAGCACGTGATTTAATTGGAAGTAGTAACGAGGATTTGCTGAGACTGATACTACATATGTAGATCCACCTGCAGTTGGTGTACACAACGAGATGAGGGATGATACCCGGTCTATCTGTACCTATTTATTCACACGTGGTTTATGTTAAGCCATGCATGTGCGGAGATATATCTTGCAATGAATATGCACGTCAAAGTACATTTTAAGTATGACTTTTTAATGAAAGCGCTGGCTATTTGGTGCCAGCAAAGATACTAAACCTACCAAACCATTATAATCGCCGTTTGGTCAGACAGTTTTATGTACAAACAAATAAAACCCGTTTAAATGTCTGATTAAAATGATACTTCTTTTCAAATATTAATCGCCTTTTCTCTTAGAGTTTTAATCATTTTTTTTTTTTTTTTTTTTTTCAATTTTTTTTTTCAATAAAAAATGAAATCTCATACTTGCGGAAGCATAATTTTATTTGAGATCGAAATAAATTGCTACGTTATTAATAATTTTAATTTCCTGCTACAAATCTGAATGTTCGCTTTTCCACGCTTGACCTAACTGCCTTACTACAGGACTTGGCGCACTAATCCTGTATAAGCCCCCGCCCTCCTTAATATACATTGATGAACTCTCCAATTTCATTTTTAGGGCGAAATCGGTATGGAAGCGAAAGATTTCGCTAATTTTATAACCGAAAGAGGCCACGATTGGATGATAAATTATTCTATTCTGTTCATTATCAGATGCACGACTACTATGTCAACAGTCGTGGTTATTACTTCCGCTTAAGCTGGGTTCAGTATAATTTGAATCGACTACAGTTAGCTCTCTTGATTCGTTGTCCACAATAAGGAAATATATTCGCACAAATAGTCCCTTAGTTAACTGCATAGTTTGGTGACTGTATGACTGAGAAGACTACTTATCAGAGTACCGAAGAATAAGTTACATATAAGGTCATGCCAAAATGTTATTTATTCCAGTATCTTCCGATTTCAGGAAAATAAGTGAACCAAAGCGCATCCCTAACAGTGCGTCTGCAAGGGCCATAACTGAAATTTACTGACAGGTGCTTCGTTTGACAGTTGATAGCAGGAGAAGGAGCTGGTCAAGCCCTTGTTAGAATAGGATAACTGTACAGGTAGGACATGTCTAAAGAAGCATAAGAAAGTGTGTATTGATCGGAATGCTGTGAGCAGAGTTATTCCAAGGGATGCTTGTATGGACAGCTATGGAAAATTAATTGTGATCCGGGGCCAATTCCCGTATCTGATGTGATATTAGCATAACTCCTACAAATGCTGCTCGCAAGGGCGACCAACAATTAGACTATGTATAGGTTTGCGGCGCATTTCCAGAACTGTCTGCCAATTTATCCGGCTCGCCTGATTACAACGAAGTCGTATTTTTATCACAGTCAGCTTAACGATTAAAATGTGTATGAAAATAAATAAATTCATAGATTTCAAGCCTACAATCACTAATCAGTAAGTTTCTTGACAGCCTGTTATGACTTAGTAATTTAAGCGTTGGTAAAAACTATTTAATTGTTTGAAATTAAAGATGATGATAAAAAAAATGGTAAAGCAAAAGATGCAAAGTAAGTAAGCTAAGCAAGCTATTTTTATTGGTAATATCTTCTGACGACAGCCCTTCCCTTTATTTATATAACGGTATATCCAAACGTCTAAAAGAAGATATTACGTGTCGAAAGGTGCGTATTGTGGTGAAATCAGATATTACCACCCCCTCCGCCACCCCCCCCCCCCCCACACACCTCCCCCCCACACACACCTAACACCAGCGTTACATACATGTAGAGTGGGGTGTGACTTTGACAAGGAAGTTGTTAAAGCTTCGGTCCATAGTGGAGTTCGTTTTATTAACTCCAATAAATAAATAAATAAATAAATAAATAAATAAATAAATAAATAAATTTTATTCTTCTTTGCTTATCATCATTTTGAAGTTGATCCCTGTTTAAAGAAAGTATGGTGAATCGTGACACGTTGCGCCCGATGTTTATTTCTCCTATGCATGCAATGCAAGCAGGTCCGAGATCACTCTAACATTTACAAAAAAAAAATGTTTAGAGAGAAGTCCAAGGAGTGCCACAATCACAAGCCGCAGCCTTCCCAAACACGAAGAGGAAGAGGAAACAGACAAAACCAAACAAGCGCAAATCGAACAAACGTACGAAAAGCACTAAGGTTAGCTCTCTCTTCCCCAAGCGAGGTAATCACAACGCTAAAATGACTGAAAAACACAAGAACAAAATAACGCAAGACTTAAAACAAATCGCCTCGTACATGTAGAATAAAGCACAAAGCAACAAAGAGTAAGACAAACACCGGGACCGCCGCCTTAGAACGGTCAGCAGAATAAACCGACGGGGGTTTAAAGCAATTTTACGGCCAGCTAACTTCACCCTGGGTCCCCATGCTACTCTTAATACAGAAATACATAAAAATTCGGTTCGCTTAAAGGCTCCCAACTCAGTCAATGCATCAACAAAGCAAAAACATGAAAATTAAATTAATCACAATGATAAACAGAGACGAGTACATGGCTACTCATGGCTAATTCTATTGTGTGCCAGAGTAAATGAAAACCAATAATTGAACCACGGCAGGCCCAGCCATAGACATATCGTCAGGCCCCAACCCACTGGTTAATTTTTACGGGAGAGGTTTTCATTGAGTTTGAGGCACGAACCGCCGTCGTGCAATTAAAGAGTGAAGCATAGCCATCAACAATGATTGGGTTGATAACTAGGCATGCAGTCTGCCGCTCAATATCCAGGATATAGCCAATTCTTTTACAACGGTTAATTAGTTTTCTGAATTGCTCCGAAAAGTTAGATTTTCCCACTTTTTTCTAAATCTGTACACTAAGTCACCGTAAAATTCTGGTCCCGATATATCTTGTTGCAGAAGTGTTTTCAGACTGACGTTTTATTTATCTACCAAGGCACTGTGTCTACGATAAAATTTCAAAAACGCCTTGCGAAGTTTAAAATAACAATAGCACTGACTAAGAAGTTTGGCAGTAAAGTCTTTATTACGGCAGTTAAAGTCACTAAGATTTGAATAAGCTCTGGCGGAATCTTATAAGTTGAGATATGTATATGTAGCATACTCCATATGAGGTACGCCGGGGTACATCGCCATCCAGAAAAGGGAAATTGACTATATCAAATCAAAATCGTCCCGTTTATCATAAATTTTGATGGAAATTGTTCCATAAGATAAACATAGATTCAAATCCAAAAACGGTACCTCGGTATCGGAAGAATTGGCTTTACTTAATTGGAGTTCAGTAGAGTATATGCGGTCCACCATTTGGTCAAATTAAATATTGTAAATATTTAATAAATCATCAAGGTCTCTTAAAGTGGAATTGAAAGCAGTTGGCTTTTTTAAAAAGATTCAAACGAAAGGTCTGCTGCTGTCTGTTGAAAAGAGTAAAAAAAGAGAAGTTTTGTGTGTGTGTGTGTGTGTGTGTGTGTGTGTGTGTGTGTGTGTGTGTGTGTGTGTGTGTGTGTGTAAGACAAATTGATGACATTTTTTTCTCATTTTTCAAAAAAAAAAAAAAAAAAAAAAAAAAAAAAAAAAATTGGCTCAAACGATTTGCATGGAAAGTCGAAGCCTATTTTCTGGGAAACGTAGGAATAACATAGCTACAGATAAAAGGGGGTATCCACATAATATTTTCTTATTTCTCCAAGAAAACATATGTTGTGGGTACTCATTAGAATGAGTACCCACAACATATGTTTTCGTAGAGTATTAGAAATATATCAGCATTTTTCTGATGAACACTATGGAAAGATCCTGAAGATCTCTTTCAGTTAGCAGCACTACGCAAAAATGTGCCTTTCGGGCGCGAACAGCAAAAATCCAGATCAGACTGCGCAGATGCATTGTCTGATTAGTGCATTCGCTGTCAGCTGCCAAAATATTGGATACCATAGAATGTATCAATGGAGAGCAAACGCCCGTATGACACATACACATACACAGAAAGACCTTGATCTGCGCATTTTGCGCATGTTCAAAGACGCTGTTTTGCTTGTCGGGGCTCATACCATATATTACTTAATATTGGAAAACAGTAATCCCTTCTCATGCCTACCATAACATTCCTTCAATTTGACATCATGAAAGCACGCCCATATAATTTTGACCCCCTTAAACCCCACTTTTATATAGTGAAATTGGGGTTTATGGGGATATACATTAGCTTTCTTATTTTGCTAAATACATAGATTGTTGGTACTCATTAGAACCGCCTCGCCGAGGCGGTTCTAACGAATACCAAGAAATTATGATTGGAGGAGAAATATGAAAAAATCAGACTTTTATCTAAAATTTTTCCTCTTTCGGTTGTAAAATTTTCAATACATTTTCGTAATGATATCGTCTATTTTAGTACTTCCCAGCTAGCATTCTACATGTACGTAAATCTACATCGGGCCGTCATCGGCCCGTCAGGTACCCTGACGGGCCGATGACGGCCCGATATAGATTTACGTAGAATGCTGACTGGGTTACTGGTATGTGTAGACTGCTACATAAAAAGTAGTCTGATCAGATAATACTTTTTGCGGAGTCTCTTCTGGGTCTACATTATTGATCAGACTACCATAGGCATACAAAGATAAGCTGGCTAATGTTATTGTTGCAATGTTTATAAACGTTGGGATAACAATAGATTAGGATTTCATTGTGGCTTTTTCCAACCTGTTCGATCGACTTGTTCAGATCAGTATATTTTTAAAATACCTTTACACCTATACAGGTACATGTATTTTGCTAATGTTCTGAAAACAAACCAAACGATATGGGCCCGGAGGATAATTTGACTGTGACGTCACGGCAGCTACCATTCCACCTGGGTAAAGCAGTTTTTGCATGAGAAATCGGGAAAACGTTACAAATAGTTTTTATTGCTATAAGTGTGTTTTAACTTAGTGTCTTGAAATAGCGCATTTGGTAGAGCGGAGCGCTCTGGACGAACGGTTATACGATTGTTTAGTGCACGAGTCCTATCATTATCGCAGTTTTTTTTTTTTTTCTTGATATTTTTACTTCTCTTATGGTCCTTGCATATTACATAATTATATTATTTTAAATATATACCACTGGGTATTATTATTGCATTGTTGAAATTTTTACACAAAGAGCATGCTTCCAGAGGGGGTGGTCGGGTGGTGCGAAGGTGCTGTGTATCTTACATCACTGGGGCGTCCAACTGATATTGGCTTACAGTTGGGCAAGGCCTGCTATCCTTGTAGTGGGTAAGGGTAGAGGGGGAATGTTTTTATTTCTTCTGTTTCTTCACTTTCTTTCCTGTTCCTCTTTCTTCCCTGTCCCTCTCTTTCATCTCCTCTACTCTCTCTTCTATCTCTTTTCTCCCTTTCTCTGGGAGACGACACAAAATGACCCTCAAGGGTTGACGTGTCGTTAAACCCCAACACAATCAAAAAGCATGCTTCCAGCGTTCTTATCTCCATATATATTTTGTTTGTGTTGAGGTTATACGGCCCAGTCAACCCAATGGGGTCATGTCGAGCGCGGTTAGTTTACCTAACCACACGTTTACTGGGCGGGCTCAGTCCTCTAAGCGGTTAACGAGTATTGTGCACATTCTTTCGCCAGAAATATCTCCATATATATGTGCACGGACTGATAGCACGTGGAAATAATTCAAACTAAAAATTCAAATTGATTTTCCGATTTACGTCTTGTCTCTTTTTAACTATTTCGATTCTGTTCCATATTCGATAATTGCAAAATGCATTTTCTTTTTTTAACATATTTCTTTTTCTCTCATATTTAATTCTTAAAAGGTAAAAAATAAAAAAAAAGTAGATAAAACAGTAGGATTTAAACCCATAATGTCCAGATTACTACCACTAGGCTATTGCGGATTTACGAATAGCGTTACTTACAACATTAATTTAAGATAGCTGTTCGGGTGGATCTTACCTATTTATTAAAATGGACTTGGTCCAACATTATAAACAATCAGTGACGTCACTGTCATCCTCCGAGTCATGTTTATCAAAATATTTACATTATCGCTGCCCACTATTTTTCCTATAAGGGCAAACACAGTATTCTAGATACATTGAAATTCTAGCACTTATATACGCTCTAGAAAAGACTCTTTTAAACGATATTGTATTGACATTTATCTAATTTCTCCAAAACACTCACTACGATCTTAAAACTGGAAAGCTTAATATATTACGGCAAAATAAATCTGAGACAATTAGTTTCCGCCAACGTCTTCGTAGGTTCCCGTTATAAAAGGCGATCGATTTTATTTCAATCAGAAGATATATTTGATTTTTTATTGCACTTAATCAAGCGAGTCTACAAGATATACCTTTTTATAAAGTCGGTATCCGTAGTTCGAACCACGATCAAAGTAAATTTTTATGATAAAATCTTTATGTTAAAATTCCTGTTTTATTTAAGTATATCAATCTTTGCTATTATTATTATTTTAGGATTTCATTTCTTTTTTTTTTTTTTTTTTTTTTTCCTTCTTCTTTATTAAATACAGTTTAAAACAGTTGACCCTTTCAAACAATACAATCGATTCAGTGAAACGTTTCTGATTCACTCGCTGTGTTGGTGCTACTGCCCTCTTCAGCTGTGTTAGTGCCGCTGTCGTCAGAGCCCGTCATATGCACGTAGATCACAAAACGTTCACCTCGAGATCTGCCGCTTTCATCTGATCCGTCATCTCCATATGGTCGCAGACCTTGAGTCGCAGGCTCGTCTCAGTTGTCCACTCTAAACTACGCAAAGGCTTTTTTAGTTATTTTTACCATGCCATTGAATCTTATGATGCTGTTGATGATGATGATGATGGTGATGATGATAGTGATGCGGAGGAGGAGGAGTTCAGGTTTAACAACGCGTCAGTCCATGAGGGTCATTCGCATCAAAATGGTATATTTACTTTGTGTGGTATTGAACATGTTAACATTACGAAAACACGCCTATTCAAATATATTGAAAACTTTACAACCAAAAAAAAAAAAAGGAAAATTTTCAGATAAAAAATTCTGATATTTTTCATATTTCTGCTCAAAACATAGATTGAGGGTACTCGTTAGAACCGCCTCGCCGAGGCGGTTCTAACGGGTACCCACAATCTTTGTTTTTGAGCAGAAATAAGAAAAATAATGTATACCCCTGTAAACCCCAGTTTTACTATATAAAAGTGGGGTTGACGGGGGTCAAAATTATATAGGCGTGTTTTCGTAATGAAGATAAGTCATATCATTTAATCAGAAACAGCAAAATACATGTAGTGGTTTAAGAGCAAAATCAACTTCGAGTTAAAAAATTCTTAATATTATTAAGCTTGTTTAGGGACCTATTGGAGGTTTGCAGTTTCCTACGTACAATAAACTGTCCCTTTAGCAGCCACTCAAACTTCCGTTTGGTCTTTAAAGACAAGTTGCTGCTTTATGCAGGATAAGAATAGTGCAGAACTTTCTGTATTATTTTCAGTCTGTATTAAGCAGCTAACTGCCTCACAGAATCCAAAGCTTGTTAAAGAACGTCTGTAAATAGATCGGTTTTACTAAGAAGAAAGCTATCTATAAATGTATATCGATTACTGGCCGAGACACAAACTTCATTTCGCATAAAAGGACAATTTTACAACTTTTGTCCTCTTCTGCTGAGGGTCGAACCCACGGCCCTTTGATTGAAAATTTAGCGTTCGGGTAACTGTTAGTAAATACATTCATATCTATTAGTTTACCACAAACCGATGATTACCGGATCGAGATCATGGAATATGCTTATGTCTCAATTTCATGTTTCCATACTTTTTTGTCATAATGTAGAATCTACATATTCTTATTTTCATTACATATTTAGGGGGCATGTGCCGTACAAATTACATTAACCTATCAATGCAATGTCCATATTTTGCCATAGCTCCAGAGATAGGGGCTAGCTACATTTTTTTCTTATTTCTCCACGAAAACATATGTTATGGGTACTAATAAGAAGCGCATGTGGGTACTCAATAGAAGTGCATCGAAGATGCGATTCTAATGAGTACTCACATCGTATTTTTTTGTGGATAAATAGAATTATAATTTCAGTATTTTTCAGTTGAAAAATAAAAACGCCTTGAGCTATGATTTGTTAAGGCCTGCCCGTTCTAAGTCTCCTTATTTTGAGGTGTATATCTCAATGGCAGAGTATTGACCCAGAAAATTCTGGTACATTTTTTGTAAAGCAACGGTGTTTCAATACAACAGCAATGTACTGATGGCAGTTCGCAATACCCAGATAGTTTTGTTTGGAATATACCTCGCGAACACGATTTTGCGCGCAATGGAAATATGAAAATGAAAACAACCTGTTACATATAAATCGCTTTTGAAATAGGTATAATAGATATAAAATGGCGATTGTTACCCACTAAGCATTCTACATAAATCTACAGCGGGCCGTTAGCGGCCCGTCAGGGTAGCTGACGGGCCGCTAACGGCCCGCTGTAGATTTATGTAGAATGCTAGCTGGGTATTGTTGCAATGTTTATAAACAGTGGGATAATGATAGATTAGGATTTCAATGCGGCTTTTCCAACCTATTCGATCGATTTGTTCAGATATATAAGTATATTCGTAAAATACCTTTACATCATGTTTCGCGTGATAGTTTCTGTGGTATTGAGGTGAGTAAACCAAAAAAAAAAGTGTACTGAGGTAGAAAGCCACATAGTGATTTGATGTGCTTTATACAGGTTTATCAATACAAACCGAACATATGGAGCTGTTACGCCGATTGTGCTAAAAATAGATACATGTTTATCAAAATATTTACATTATCGCTGGCCGGAGTATAAAGATCGTGAAATATTAAATCAAATGCAGTCAATATTCGACATGTTTGCTGTTGTCATTTACCACTGAAATTTATGGTGTACTAAAGGGGTCGAAAGCAACGATATTACTGCACTGTTTAATTTTAACCCATTTATGCCTGGTGAACTCTTCTACCTTAACTCTTTGAACCAGTCTATTTCCCATAAAAGGGGCATCTAGTTAGTTTTTGGACGTTTTTTTTTTTTTACTCTGTCCTTTAAAATAGCGATGTCCAGGTGGGCGTCTGGCGGGCGTCGAGCGTCGTCCGAGGCTTACATGTACCTTTTGACTAACCTTTTTTCAAAGTTGTATGTTACCCTTGTTTCTTTAGTGGATTGCTTTCATATTCGGTAGGGATGAAGAGGAAGATCAGTAGGTGTGTCACATGCAAGAAAGACAACTCTTCGTTGACCTTTTGAAAAACCCGTTCATAATGGCGTTTTTCTTGTTAGTATTACTATGTTTTTATAGAAATCCCTGTATTTAATGCAAACACTGTAGACACTGATCAGACGGCCGCGTTCTGCAGCGTCTGATCTGGGTCTACAATGATAGCCAATATCTCTTTTATGGAACGCTAGGCTTAAATGGGTTAACAGTGGTGCACAACTATCTTTATAAGTTAAGCGCTAAGTCTTATGATCCCAGATAGCATTCTTTATAAATCTATAGCGGGCCTTTATCGGCCCGTCAGCTACCCTGACGGGCCGATAACGGCCCGCTATAGATTTATAAAGAATGCTTATTGGGATAGTGCTGTGCAATGGTAAGGGATACAATGAAATTGATCACCGTATTTGCCTTTTCTGCTATCAATATTTTTTTCTCTGTGTGTGTGTGTGTGTGTGTGTGCGCGTATATATATATATATATATATATATATATATATATATATATATATATATATATATATATATATATATATATATATATATATATATATTCTTGCCACTGGGTTAAAAAATCCGATATATTCATTTTTGTGTCGTTGCTATGTACATGTATAAAAAAATGGCTGCAAAACATGCAAATTTCGATAGATTACATGTAGGTATTTTGGATGCAGGTTTTACACATATTCCACTTGTTCAAAAGTTCTCACATTTTCACAAAATTGTTGTGGAACATCAGTTATTTAAAATCAGTGAGGTAAAGCAAAAGCTATGTTTTATTTATTAATTTATTTATTTATTTCATCTAAAATCCAGTTTACTATAGAAATTACATCGGTCAGAAATGACAAATGTGTCTTGATAAAATATTGTCATTTTTTTTTTTTTTTTTTTTTTTTTTTTTTTTTCATTTAAAACAAACACCGCATAAGTGATGTAGAAAGGACAATTAGTATTTAGGCACCTTAACCCCTTACTATACATTGTACTTTTCCTAAAATTTAAACAAGACCAAATTTTTTTTTTTTACCTGTTAACGTGGCTTAAATTGAAAAAAAATGTGTAAACCCTGATCAGACGCCGCGTTTTGCAGCATCTGATGTAGGTCTACACTGTATGTGCAGGCCTGTCTCTCGACATATTCAGGGTAAATGGGATACATGTATATCAGCCTGTCTGGTCACTGAGAACAAATTTAAGACTGGATTTATCATATGTACTTTTTCTTAATTAATTTTTGTTTCAGGTTTAGAAAACATTGAGATCAGATAGAACATAGAGCATGCGGTTATAGTCACGCCACATAAACAAACGCTATGCAAAGAAAAGGAGAAGAAAACGTTCAGTCAAGTTTGTATACTCTCTCTCTCTCTCACACACACACACACACACACACACACACACACACACACACACACACACACACACACACCTCTCTCTCTCTATCTGGTTAGGTTGCAACAGAAGCAGCTTGCCATTTCCTTGCTTGTTTTCTATTAAAGTGGCTTAGGTCCTTTCATCTGTATTTTACAGAATGTAACAGAACACAAAAGAAAGCGAAAGCCCAACTCATAAAACTCAAAAGTCAAAACATGTGTAACATATTTACGATCTATACAGATTGTCTATATGAGTAAAACGATGTTGATGGGTTAAACATGCTTAGATGACTTAAAGATTGACAATAGGTCGTAAACATTTTAGAAGCGTTTACAGTTAATTCTTCACCAGATTTATTCTTCAAAATATTAAAATCCATTAGTGACTGAAAAAACTATAATGTATTAAAAAACACCAAGTATTCATTTTTGTTTATATTTGGTCTCATTCAAAAAAGGTAAGAGAAAAGTCCAGGGAGTGCCACAATCACAAACCGCATTGTTTAATATACTGGGTTTCATTCAAAACCATTCTTGCAGTTTGAAGGTATTTGACGACTGTTCAAACATGTAACTGTATCACATGAACTGACACTTACAAGTAAAGTTTCTTCCCAGAGACACCTTTTACGGATTGGAATGCACTACCTGCATCTGTTATATCCTCTGCTGAAAGTCCTGAGGACCCTGTCGCTAGATTCACATCACTTGTGAGCTCTAGAGACTAGTTTTTGCAATCGTTGGTCCTGGTGAGTGAATGTCTGTTGTCTATCACAAGTAAAATATCCTTACTCTGATACAGACTTTCTTCTTACAGTGGCAGCTTTATCCCTTTGCAGATATTTTGAAACACTTCCACTGAGCGAGTGGCTTTAAGTAACCATTATATGATAGACGGTTTGTACAATCTGCAAACAGACGTGGGTTGAGAAATGTAAAAAATGCTTGTTTGTACATTCTGCAAACAGACGTGGGTTGAGAAATGTAAAAAAATGCTTAGAAAACACACACACACACACACACACACACACACACACATATATATATATATATATATATATATATTAGTCCAGATCAGAATCAGATCATGTTAGTCAGCCTAGTCTTGCGTTTGAAGTGAGATCCAGATGCTCTTAAATTGGCTTGTCGAAATTAAAGCTGGGAAAAAACTGACAAATTAAAACTGAAAACAATACTTTATTTTATTGGTGAAACAAAATAAACAAAATGCCGAAGTACTACACTTTTAAAAATCACTGACGATCACGAACTAAAGCGGTTATTTCGTTCAGCACGGACATCACAAGTTACACACACAAACCTCAAAACATCCGTACACAAAAGCCTATATGCGATATTATGTTTTGGGTAAGGATGCTTTGGAGTTCTGTGTTTGTAACTTGTGACTCCGTATTTTAGCTTGAGTTTTTGCCATAGTATTCGATGTTACGGCTTTTCACTTGCGGTTGGCCTTTTTAAGATTCGATACAAGACGTAAAAGAAAGCGAGGTGAAAAAGAAAAAAAAAGGAGGAACGTGTTTCGTTATTTTTCAGCTTTTCATGTGCTGTACTATAAGAAATACCCGTAGCTTTTACGGTGAAGTCATTAGCTATGGGTTGCCAGTCCATGGGCCGTTACTTTTAAAAGTCAGAACACGGACGTTATAAGGTACTAACACAAAACACAAAATATCAGGCAAAGCACAATGTCACTTAAAGGCTTCCGAAGTTTTAATTTTTACAAATTAAGCAGAATTGTTTAATAATATTCATTATAAGAAGCCGGAAAAATGTAAAAAAAAAAAAAAAAAAAAAAAAAAAAAAAAAAAAAAAATGAAAATGCTCACGTGCTTTGATATTCAGTGTAAATCATTAAACACTTGGTAAAAAGATTCATAAAACAGCCCGGACAATGATTTTAAGGCAGCCTTTTATTTCCAAAGAATTCTACAGTAAATTATTAAGAGTAATGAATACCTTTTGAGCAAAAAGTGCTCTTCTGAAAATGGTCTAGTAGCCAAGGGGATTATCTTTGCCCTTTTAAAGTAAATTTCTTTTAAGAAGTGGGGTTGGTGTACAGGAAAGAAAACAGAAAGTCACAAAAGTTGGCGGAATGGCGAAACTTCTACCACATGGATCCATTTAGAAGAAACCAGAAATTATTCAAAGTTTTACAGATAAGCTTGAAACTGCTTGTGAATGCGATTCTAAATGGGCTGCCTCATGCGAAAACGTGTCTTCGGTCATATGCAAACAGCGAAAGCCCAGATCAGACTGCGTATCGGCGATGTCAGATTAGGGCCTCTGCAGTCCGCTTTTAGCATTAGGTACTGTAGAATGTAACAACATAAAGCAAAATTTCTGATCAGACCACGGCACCGTTGACTGACTGAAATCTTTGCTTTTCCCAATTACCCCAAATATGCCTTTTCTCCTGTCGCGGATCAAATCAATTCCATTTACAATCGTTAAAATCTAGATTCTCAAGATTAGAATCGCACTTGCATACATACATGTACGGAAAGGATATCGGTTTGAATACATAAAGATATTGTTTATAAATATGCATTAGATGAATTAGGTTACAGGAAATAATCAACAAAGGAAAAGAATAATAAACAACCTGTTTTGAATATGATACCAAATGAATTTATAAAATTTGGTTCCTTGCCTTTAATAAATAAGCTTGTCTTTTTACCCACCTGAGTCAAAAGCTGAGGCTGAGCTATTGTGGTCACTTGTCGTCTATTGTCCGTTCGTGCGTCCGTTTGTCCATCCACACCTTTAAATGCATTCTTCTCTGAAACTCCTGGGCCAATCTTCTTCAAAAATCATATGGAACCTGTCTACTAGGATTGATAATTTATACAAACGGTCACGATCCATTGATTAAGATCGCCGCTATACCCATATATGATAAACACTTCAAAGTTTCTTCACTAGAACCAAGAAAGCTTTGCGGCTATATCTTGGTATATAGCATCGGAGACAAAAGGTCTACCAAATTTATTCAGATGGTGCTCCTATTCCCTAAACATCTGTATGAGGGAAATAAAGATTTTTTTCAAACTGTATTAAAGACATGCGATTGAAAATAACAATAATAATAAAAAGCAAAACAATAATATTCAGCAAGCAAAAGCAGCTTGCCGTTTCCTTATTTCTGAAAATTACAGATATCTTTTTTTCCAGTGGCAATCGGAGTGTGAAGTCATAATTTTTAATTTACTCATTTACTCTTTTGATTACTGGCCGATAGACTGACTGCGGACGCTGGAGAACTCACTCACCTACTCTATCACCTTCTTCACTCACTCAATCAATCGCTCGATCGATCGATCGCTCGCTCGCTCGCTCGCACACTCACTTACTCACTCATTTACTTTTTTCTCACTATGTTAAAATACCGACAAATGTATGTGTATACGTCTTAGCCAATGCTCTAGATAAGCCAAGTTTTCAAAAAAAAAAAAAAAAGATATTTGTCGGATCTCTGCGCTAACGCATATGTAGTGGATCTTATTAGAAGCACCCATATGAGGCGCTTCTTATGAGTACCAGAATATACAAGAGACGATAAAAAGTGCTCGGTCTCTATACTTCGGGCAAAACCCTTCTTGTCCTAGCTCATAGTGAGCTAGTGTGATCGGTCAAAGTTTGAGGTACGTCGTGCGTCGTTCGTCGTGCTTCGCGCTGCGTAAACAATTTGCTACAAATGACAACTACTCCTAAACTCCTTGGTAAATTTTGATAAAACTTCATAGTTATGTTGCCTAGGCGACTTACTACCAAACAAAACTAAAATTTGTTTTGCACAAATGAACACTATGACCACCAGAGCAAAAAAAAAAAAAAAAAAAAAAAAAAAAGAAAAGAAAAATGACAACTCCACCTATATCATTTTAGTAAATTTCAATCAAACTTCAAAGACAGTTTGCCTATGTGTCCTTCTCCCAAAATAGCTAAAATGGTTTCGCTCTAATGAATAAGCTGGCCACCATAGCTGAATTTAGAAAAAGAAATAGATGAAAACTATTCCTAAACCCTTTGGCCAATTTCAATCAAACTTTACAAGAATGTTACCTAGGTGTCTCTCTACCACAAACGGATTAAACGGTTTTGCTCCAATAAACAACAAAAAATAGGAAATCTCGAAATCACAATTCCTGCTACACTTTAAGACCAGTTTCAACAAACAAGGTCAGTTTCAACAAACATCATAAGAATGTTTTGATTATGCCCTCGACGAGGCGGTTCTAACGAGTACCCACAATCTATGTTTTTGAGCAAAAATAAGAAAAATAATGTATACCCCTGTAAACCCCAGTTTTACTGTTTAAAAGTGGGGTTTAAGGGGGTCAAAATTATATAGGCATGTTTTCGTAATGGAAATATAAATTGGGCAGCAATTCGTCCATGAAAACCTCTGATTTTCCTTTTTTTTTTTTTTTTTTTTTTTTTTTTTTACATCTTGATATTCACAAAATCCTATCCTACCGCAGGAACTAACTGCTGACTTCTTTTAAAGCTTACATGAATATAATGTTGGAGACATCACATGACCTATCATAAAACTGTATCGAGATACAATCAAAAGAAACATTCTTATGATGTTTGACTAAAATTGGCCAAAGGGTATTGTCATTTAGAGATTTTATTTTTTTTTTAGCTCTGGTACATGTAACCATCTTGTTTATTGGATCAGAACCATTTTAGCGAGTTTGTTAGAGAGTCACGTAGCAACATTTTTTTGTGGAGGTTGATTGAATTGGGTCAGTGATATAGGAGGAGTTGTCATTTAAAGTTTTTTTTTCTGTTTTTTTTTCTGTTTTAGCTTTGACAGGTATCTTGTTCATATGTTAGTAGAAAGGCACATAGGTAACATTCCTGTGAAGTTTGAATGAAATTGGCTTAATGATATGGTAGGAGTTGTCATGAAAGATATTTTCAGTTTTTAGCTTTGGCAGACATCTTTTTCATTGGAAAAAAACCATTTGAGTTATTTTGGTAGTGAGTCACCTAGGCAACATTCTGAAAAGTTTGATTGAAATTGGCCAAATGGTGTAGTAGTTGTCATTTAAAGATTTTGTTTTCTATTTTTAGCTTTGGTGTCCTTTATGTTCATTGGTGCGGAACATTTTTATTTATTTTGATATGAGTCACAAAAGCAATACTTCTGTGAAGTTTGATTTAAACTAACCCAGGAATGTACTCGGAATTGTCATTTATAGCAAATTGTTGATGCTTCACGATGCACGACAGATGACACAAAACGCACAATGGATATTGACCGATTAAAATAGCTCACGATGAGCCCTTTATGCTCAGGTGAGCTAAAAGATATAACAGACAATATATCAGGAGAAATGAAATATTCTTTCTGTAGCTTAAAATAGCCTAATGGGCACATGCTCTTTTGACAATCCCATAGCCTATGTGACCTTGAAAATAAGGTTAAGGTCACCAAAACTAAATCATCTCTTTTGCACTGCGCCGGAGTTGTATTAAGGTTAGTTTCAAAATAATTCACCCTTCAGTTCCAAATTAAGGCCAGGTTTTATTGACTTCCAAGCTGCCAAACTAATAAAAAAATAAAGATTTTCATAAAACAGATACTGCAAATGCAATATGTTTTTTTTTTAATGAGAGGTAAATGAGGCATTTGTCTAACAAATAGAAGGCGGTGTAACTGGGTGTTTATTATGTATTTTAAAAGGGAAACTGTGTTTAACATATCATGCTTCAGGTTCAAACTGAATTATTCCACCCACTTTCAGGATCAAGCAACTCCAAAACTAGGGCTTACTTTGCAAAATCAATACTATGTTAGTGAACTATATGTATAATGTATCAAAACATTTTAAGAAATGTTTTTTTGCGGAACAGAAAAGGTCACTAATGGACAGCCCTTTTATTCTTTTTACCAATGATGTTGAATCAGATCAAAGTTATCAGCTGAGGGTTTCATTTCATTTAATTCAATCTAAGTACAGTCGACTCTCGATATCTCGAATTCCAAGGGACTCACTGAACCACTTCGAGATTTCCGTACCTCGACATATCAGAGTTGAGAGAGTGAGAAAAACAATAAATTGAACAAACATATTCAACAAATGGATATGTAATTTGACTCCTGAAGTTAGAAATATATATATAAAATAATGTGGAAAAGAGGAGAAATTGCTCCTTAGGAGCAATTTCTCCTCTTTTCCACATTATTTTGTTACCCGTTGTCATAGTTTCATGTTAAAACAGGGACCAGATTTTCACTTCGAGATAAGCGGTAATTCGAAATAAGCGAGTTCGAGATAACGAGATTCGACTATATATCGAGACGAAAACTTCTTAATCTTGATCATGGAGAAATAAAAACAGCGTATAAACCAAGTAACGTTACGAATTGTCACATAACGTTTGATGTGAGCACCAATTAAGACAACCATGACGTTGTATAGTTTCGTTTTTGAAAAAAAAAAGTGATGCGCAACGCACGAAAAAAGCCCTTTCACATAAGCGCAGGCTGATCTGGGTCTTCGTTGTCCCCTTGCAGAGTCAGTGGATATAGTAGTAGATGTCGACGAAGAGAGAATGCTAAGGTAAGAATGCACAGATGCACGCTGATCTGAACTTACGCAAGTTGTATTAGGACATTGGTCGTACGTTGCACATCAGACGTCTTACATGTACATGGGACTCAGCTGTGGTCATTCTGTTGTAGGCGAGGCCAGCACGTCCCAGACAAATGAAGAGCCTGGTTTTTGCAACGGAGTTCTTGTGGCCGTAGCTGTTTTCGTCCTGATTGTTTTCTTTCCGTTTTCACTTATCTGTTCACTAAAGGTAGGTGTTATGCTCCTTTTCGTGCATGACAATATCATTTAACACTTAATATGCTAAATAATAATTTCAGCAAAAGGCATTTCGAAATATTGCTCTTGTTTTTCCCTGAAAATAGGCCTTGGCATTTCCTAAGGTGACTACTAGTATTTGCATGAAACGTCAAAGCCTATTTTCAAAATATCGCCTGTTGTTTAAAATGTTCTCCTGTGATGTTAACTCTTCCTGTCAATTTTCTTTTCAGCTAGCCCTAGGATTCGCAAAAAAATATTGAAATGCAGCGGCCATGTTTTTGTTTCACATTATATCACAGCATATTTTTAATTGCTGCATTTTGTCGCCATTTTGCAAAGTGAGACATTTTTTGCAGGTATGAAGTTGCCTCCCTTGGATATGATACCTTTAAAAATGGGTACTACTCTCTAGGGATAGATTTATCTCCCTTCTCATAAGGTGCCTCCCATGAAAATGTACCAGAAACCCCTATGCATACTTTCTATTCATAAGTCTGTTAACATGTTAACGGAGGTTTTGTTCAGAAAGTTGAGATACTCATCAGACATGAATAAATTAATATTTAATGCATTAAGCAAATTCGTAGCAGACAAAATTCCATTTTTATTATTCTTCAGAGAAAATAAGACTTAGAATTGCATGTGAATCGTCTGCCTAGCAGACGATTCACATGAAATACCAAGTCTTATTTTTCCCTAAAGATACTAAAAAATGGAATGTTGTCTGCTGTAATTGTGATTATCAGTTTAAGGTTACGCATCCTGCCTTGTATTGTTTTCAATTTTGATGTACAAAAATATGTTCGGAATTTTCACATTCAAGCCAAACAATACATTTACAATAAAAGCGAACACGGATAGACAGCAGTAAAAGAAATCTCAACATGAAAAAGCTTCCTTATGACATATGTCCCCAGCAAAGACTCTCATCAGAATGCGCATCCGCAGAGCTTTGTAAGTGCCTTCGTTGTTCGCATGAAGGAATTGTGCATCCTCGGCTGTTGAAAATGTGCCCAGTGAAGAGACTGATCAGACGCGCGAAAAAGTGAAAAATTAGTTTTACAAATTCAGTCCTCAATCGTGTGACCGAGACATTATTATAGTACAATATGCATACTCAGAAACACTATAGCCGTCAGAGACATCGCCACAGTACAATATGTACAAACAAAAACGCTATGACCGTCAGTGAGACATTATCGGGTACATTATGCATACTCAGAAACACTACATGTATGATCATCAGAGAGACATCGTCACAGTACAGTACACATCACGAAAACACGCCTATATAATTTTGATCCCCTTAAACCCCATTTTTGTATAGTAAAACTGGGGTATACAGGGGTATACATTATTTTTCTTGTTTTGCTTAATAGACATAGATTGTGGGTACTGGTTAGAACCGCCTCGCCGAGGCGGTTCTAACGAGTACCCACAATCTATGTCTTGAGCAGGAATATGAAAAATATCAGAATGTTTTATCTGCAAATTTTCCCCTTTTTGGTTGTAAAATCTTCAATATATTTAAATAGGAGTGTTTTCGTAATGATATACACACAAAAAATACTGTTAACGTGAGTGAGACATCATCTCAGTACAAAATGTACACCCAGAAAAATTGTGATTGTCAGTGAGACATTATGGTAGTACAGTATGTATACTCGCTGTCAGTGAGACATCGTCACATTACAATATGTGCACTTAGAATCACTATGATCGTCAGCGAGACATCATTATAGTACAATATATATACTCACAAACACCATGATCGTCACTGAGGCACCGTCACAGTACAATATATACATTGAGAAATAGTATGATTTTCAGTGAGACAACATTAAAGCACAGATAGCCAAATGACTTGTTCAGAATGGAAGCACGCATATATAATATTTCACACACACACATATATATATATATATATGCTTAATCTGATCTTTCTTTTAAGTATACCCCAATTAGGAGGTTTGATTACTACTACATTTGTTATTCTTGTGTTTGTTTTCATTTTTTCAGTAATTTTGAAAAAAAAAAAAAAAAAAACTTAGTGCTTAGTGCGGTTATTAGATCAAACACGGTAAATAAGGTATGTGCAATATGTTTTAGGTTTTACAAGAATACGAAAGAGGAATCATTTTGCGACTAGGAAGAGTTGTATCTGGTGGTCCGAAAGGTCCAGGTAAGTAATTTTGTCAGTTAACCAATTTATGCCTAGCGTCCCACAAAATGGACATTAGTAAATACATTGTATTATAGACCCAGATAAGATGCCACAGAACACCGCGTGTACATGTAATCAGGATCTACACTGTTTGCATTTAAGACAAGAATTGCTAAAAGACATAGTAAAAATAAAGACTAACCAGACACTCCCTATATTGGTTATAAACCGGTCTAAAGAGTTGATATAGAAGAGTCCAGTCGGAATAAATGGGTTAACCTTGAAAAAAACTGCGTGTGTGTAAAGCTTATGAGACAAAACTCAACTGGCAGCCCTTTAGGCAAAGTGTAGGGCACTAGATGCACTTTAAGGAAATCTAAGTCTGTGAGAAAGAAAATAATTTGCTCCGTTCTGGGGGTGTTGGTGGGGGAGGTTGGGGGAGGGGGCTGCTGGTTAACTTAGCATTGCTGCGTGAACTAAAAAAAAAAAAAAAAAAAAAAGACGAGAAAAGTTGGTATTTTTCAGGCTGGACAGTACACAGCGCTGTCAACATTTAGAATAGAAAATACTAAATTTTAGTAGGAGTTCAGTCAGTAGTTTTATTTTGTCCGAACTTTTCTGAATTTTTACACGCCGTTTGAAAAGTTTTCCAACTTTTGACCCCTAAAAACATAAACAGGCAATCAAAGCCAGAAACCAGCAATTTTATTACGCGCGATGAAACTGGGGATAGAAATGGTTGCCAAATGTTTGTTAGAAAATGGGCTGGGAAGCTTCCGTCTCACTTTGAGAGATTTTGAAATCTCATTACGAAAACACGCCTATTAAAATATATAGAAGATTTCACCTCCAAAAACTGAAAAGTTTTAGATAAAAAAACTGTGACATTTTTTCATCGGCGAGGCGGTTCTAACGAATACCCACAATCTATGTTTTTGAACAGAAATACGAAAAATAATGCATACCCCTGTAAACCCCAGTTTTATTATATAAAAGTGGGGTTTAAGGGGGTCAAAATTATAAAGGCATGTTTAGTGATAGGTCCTCTAGGAAAAGTTTGATCTTGGTCGGCACTGTTTGCCCTGATCTGCGTGACTGAAAACTTAGGATCATTACGGTAATTCCTGCATATTGCGAATGACATTATAATCATTAATCACTACATCTGTGCTTTTGCAACATAAACAAGACACAATATTTAGACGTAAACGTCTAAGTACAGGCGCAAATGTTGTTCATGTTTACATGGAGACATGGGACAAGGGTATACTAAAGTTTAATAAATTGTCAATGTAACAGGTAAAAAAGAACAACAATGGGATTCTTTAATGTTTGCTTTTATTAAACTTTATGAAATTTCTTGATTAAAATGAAAACAAAATAGACATTTATCTGCTTATAACACAGTTTGTTTTAAGATTTTTTATATTTGCCGGAATCGTCACAAACCGACGTCCCGGCAAATATAAAACGTCCTTAGTGAGCTAATCGAATAGTCTACCATATGTAAAAATCCAAAGCTATATAACGAGACCGGCGCGATTCGAGCGCCGGTCAATAATACTGTCCAAATGAAACGTTTTAGCAGAGTGAGCGTTTTCATTGTCTGCCGCGGAAAGGTTGTTTTCTTAATTATTACACAGTGGAAATGGTTTCTAGTTTGTGAGAAAACCGTGTAAAGGATAACCTTTTTAAGAGAACACATTGAAAAATGTTTATGGTTTTAATATCTTAAGCACACTGTTTAGGGTATTGTTCGCAATAATTTGTTCAAGCATTGGCATCTTTTCCTCTCGGGAAAAAATCTGTTGTGCAGGAAGAAATCCGGAGGGTACAGAAATTGTCTTCCTTGTATAAAATGACCGAAAAGCTACATTTACTAATTGTACCGAGTCTCCTTTAGGCCATCAACGCTCGTGGAACACTATATATGGAGCTCCACCCAGCCAGTGAACCATACATATAACAGTGATTTATATTTCAGAGTTTGAATGTTCATTTTAAATACAGTCGACTCTTGTTTTCTCAAAGTTTCAGTCTCTGAAATATTTCGAGATATCCGTACCTTGACATATCAGATTTGCAGAATTCAGGAAAACTAAATCAAATAATGAATATGTGATTTGACTCCAGAATAGATATATTGAAAATAGTGTTTAAAAGAGAGATAATTGTTGTTACGTGTTGTAAGATTTCTGTGTTAAAATTAGGACCAGATGTACACTTCTAATAGTTTCCAGAAAACAGGATTTGCTATTTGAAATTTCACATCCTGTTTCTTTGAAAGAATATGAAAAACATTTCAGTATGTAGTCTGCTGAAAATTTAACCCAGAGTGCTAAGCGTGAAACCATTTAAATAGGTTTGCCATCTTTCTATACCCCGCCACACGATAGTGGCGGGGTATTATGGTTTCACGCTGGACGTCCGTGTGTCCGTCCGTCCATCAGTCGTACGCCCGTCCGTCCATTTTTCGTTTCCGGATGATAACTTGAGTAAACATCAATGGATTTTCACCAAACTTGGTATGTGCATTGATAGTGGAGGTCTAGTTTGAGATTGCTAATGAGCAAGTTTTGTCAAATTTTACGGAGTTATCTGATACGAAAATGGTAGGGTATTATAGTTTAACATTTTTATTGGAAAAAAAATGGTCGAGTTTGTTTTTGGATAAATTCTTGCTTCAGAATCTGTTTGTTTATATGAAAAATATAGGAACAACAATCACTATTTGTCACTATTTTTTAGCCAACAGAGTGCTAGACTTAAAATGCCAAACACGAAATGGGAGAGCCAGTCACCAGAATGCGTCATTGCATAAGTGACAAAGTTTTCTCTGTTCTCACTTCAGTAGTTTACTATGGTTCAGGCTTGAGTTTTGTTATATATATAATTTTTTTTCATTTCATCGAGTCGTGAATGTAAAAAAAAAACAAAACAAAAGAAAAAAAATCAAAAAAAAAAAAAAAAAAAAAAAAAAAAAAAATGACGTGATGTAAAATGAAATTCATGCAAAATAGCGTTCTTTTTTATCAGTTCTTTTATTTAGTGTTCTGTTTAAATGTTTGAAATTCCCTTTTAGAACTGGTAAAAGTGTTATATATTTGCCGGTGCTTGAGCGCAAGACTAAAAAATTTGTATGGCCTTTCAAATTTGCCTTGACCGACAGAAAATTTAACTAACAGTGAGAGAATTAAGATAAAAAGCTTAATATAGGCTATTTTTATTTTTGTGTAGCGCATAATGACAGATTAGGTTTCATTCTCTCTTATACTACATTCTGTTCTGTGCTCCCAGAAGTAATGCTTCTGCAGATAGATAGCAAGTCTGTTTCATAACTGCTAGGCTGGTATTTTAACACATTTCATCAATGGTTCCCATCCCAACAAAAACACCTTCCGCCATACATATAGGTGAAAATGCATTCATAAATTAGTAATAAAGTGAGCACCGATTAAGTAATAAAATAGCAGATGCTGGTTATAACATATGCATGATATAGAAACTCAGAATCCTTCGCAAGAACATGTATGTTTTTGGAAGTCGCACGGTACATGTAGGTGATTGGCGGATATAATCATGTGACAAATCTTATTGTCATATTCGTTGGAGACAACAGGACAATACTTAGAAGAC
Organism: Anodontia alba; assembly: GCA_964016985.1. Classification (NCBI taxonomy): domain Eukaryota; kingdom Metazoa; phylum Mollusca; class Bivalvia; order Lucinida; family Lucinidae; genus Anodontia; species Anodontia alba. Next base: position 16,926,729 of record OZ024821.1, read on the forward strand.
AGATACTGTGATTCTAGGCAGAATATCAAATTATATTTGGGATTGCTCAATGTTTAAGTACTGACAATATATGTTCTTGTAAAGTTTAGAAAGAACCCTCTGTCCATCCGTTTCGAAAGTGATGGGAGCTGATATTGAGTAAGAAGAACGTACCTGGACATATTTACAGTGTAGCTAGGGCTAAGAAGTAAAGACTTGATAGATCTGCTTGGAAAAAAATGCATTACGCTTGGTCATGTGTCCGACAAATAGATCCGTTCGGCACCTTAAGCATTTGCACTTATCACTTCGCTTTTCATTTAAAAATACGCTACATTACAAACAAAAGTAAAACTCAATAAAGCCAGGAGGTAATCATTTTCTTAGGTTTATTCTTTCGAATGTTAGGAAAATGACCACCGAATGGTTGTACTTCTGGTTGTGAGTTTTACAGCAAGTAGTGCATTCGCATATGGGCGTCAGACGTGTTTGCGTAATTGGGAAATGAATGATTTATATACCAGTACGATAGCAGAAAACGCATAAATTGAAATAAATTTAATTATATTTCAACGACAGCAAAGCACGGGGTTCTTAAGGAAGTAATGTGAGCGAAGTTTGCATGAAGCATGTACATGTACATAATTCGACCGTCCTTAATGGAATTGATGCACTTTTAGGAGAGACAGCTGTTTCAAAATTCTTTTCTCTCTCTTACTGTAAAATGAAACAATTTCCTCATATGCCCACACGGGAGCAAATTCTCCCTTTCAGAGAAGATCCCTTTTTAATAGGAGATCGGAGTGCAGGGAGGAAATAACGTGTCAGAAAAAATATCTCGCTTCTAAAGATGAAGGAAAATCTATTGAATTTGCAGAATACACAAGGAAATTAAAACTAAACGTATTTAAACACTTTGCCAATGGCATTGTACATTACATTTATCATACTGTATTTATTTCTAGGTCTGGTACTAGTGTTCCCATGTATAGATGAATTACGAATTGTTGATATACGAACATTTTACTATGACATACATCCGCAAAAGGTGAGATTTGATTTGTTGTTGTGTAACAGCTGAAAAATGGAAATAACAACAGTTTTTCCCGACCGGAGATCGACCCCGGTCCGCTGGACTCAGTCCTGCACTGTACCGCGACGCTATAAAAACCGCCATCTACCTTAAGGCAGTACAAGTGTGTTATATACCTATACCCGGTGACATTTTGTACCCACCGTAAATAACCCCCATGTGTGCACAAAACCACATGATTCTCGAACTCCTAGAAATTCAGGGACGAGTTTCAGTTTGAAGGGGAGCATGTCACCAGGTATAGGTATATAAATACACTTGCGCTGCCTTGCGGTACAAGCCGGCTTTTAAATTATATCGCCCAGTACCAGACAGTAACGCTCCAACACTTATTATTTGGGGATGTTGCACTCTCCCTTGACATAAACATATCTATATTCAATAAAGTTCAGAAGTACATATTAGATACAAAACGGTTTACATAAGTTTTAACAAATATGTTGTTACAAAGCCAGGAACGCGATGGTATTCAATATTGTAACAGAACAAACCCCCTAAAGTCATGATGCTTTCACAGTGCACAAACCCCTTCCACTGCCTTCCGAAAAGCAAACTTCCATTTTACTTGTTGTCATTCTGTTCATTTCCATCTTGCAATTCTGCTTATTTTTTGTTCAAAATTTTGACCTCTCATATTAACTGAATAAACATTAGAGTCTACTCTCATTGTCTCAAACATCAAATACTTGACTTGGTCTGTATTGGTTTGCGTTATCAGCGTTTGAGATAATGCGAGTGGACTGTATTTGTTCCGTCTGGAAATTTATTTCTTCTAAATTCATAATGGACCATGTTATTTTTTTTTCACTCAAAACTTGCCATATTCTTACAATGTCGATTTTGTATCGAGAAGAACTATATAAGCTTGTATGCTTCCGTTCTAATCCTGTATTTTATTGTTTACAATATTGAAGTTTAAATTGATACTCATGAATAAAATATGTATAAACCAAGACGGCTTTTATATATTTGGTAGAGTGTTGGCCTGTCCCGCAAGCGGTCCGGGTTCGATCCACGGCCGCGGCACTGGTGAGTAGAATTTGTTCACCTGTTCCAGTTGTTTTGTCAGTCTGGTGCTTCTCAGATTGTCATTCCTATGTTGATCAGGAGCTGCATAACCGTGTCTGATGCAGTTTTTTTTTTTTTTTTTTTTTTTTTTTTTTGTCGGTGCAGTCGCTATACAATACAACAGCATATTCTCAGAATTAAACGGATGTATGTAAAATACTTGTGTAAAACAGCTCTACTGTGGAAACCGTCTTACAGCGTATTGAGGAGTGAGTGTTTTCCCCCGAAGTTAAGCAATAGCACTAATCAGCACTGACATCACAGAGTAGGACAAACAAAACCATTTCCATATTTGGTCACAATTAAGTCTTTCTTTTTCATGTTTTTCATTGACTATACTACTACACGTGAGTAATTCTTTCACAAGCAGTCATGTGATTGCTATAGTGTAAAGGTTTGTTTGTCCTACTATTGTATGTTATTAATCTTTTTTATAGTCGTATATATATATATATATATATATATACATATATATATATATATATATATATATATATATATATATATATATATATATATATATGTCGATGGGCTACACACGCTGCAGTTAGTTCATTGATTGGTGTCCAAGATGCTTAACTTTGTGGAAGATCCGCAAAATTATGCATTTGGTGATGGTGATGGGACTCGAGACTATCATCTCTGGATCCTGATATATTGGAACAGAGGTCTTACCTCGGTTCTGCAGGATGAGCAGGAAACTGCGTGATAACTTCAAAGCGAAGCTAAGAGAAGATAAATAAATGTATAGTTAAAGGCAATAAAACGTATACAGTTTCGAGTTTTGAGTACCGGCTCCTGATGTACTTTTTCAGTTAAAATGTTTTCATGGCTATTTTTTGTCAAACGTCTGTCTTTGAAAATTACAAAGGTAATTCTTTCCCAGTCATAGATTATGGAGTTATGAGCCGTTTATTAAAAGCAGCATTTCCAGTCATAATTCGCTTTGTATAAAACAAATGTCATTTTACTGTCTTGCACAAATGTCTGTGAGTAAAACCACAACGTTAATTAATTCGAAATTCCCATCAAATGACGTTAAGCTGAATTCGAATTTCTTCACGTCTTAAATGATCTCCTTTTGAATTAAAAATAGCGGGAATTTAAAGAGTCTATATCTGAAGTGGCGTTGGTCGTTTTTACTTGAAATTTTCGAAAAAGTGTTGCTTGGCTTAGCCTCCTTGTACCACATATAGATAAAATCTCCTGAAATCATTTATTTAACAGAACAATGTCAATTAATGTCCCATAGAAATTCAGTGCATTCCGTCAGAAGAGGAACGAAAATGTCAAAAACGTCATGTCTTTGGTATAGAAATTTGACAATGTTATCTGTCATGCATTTGAAGTTGAAACGTGTCCTTACAGCATTTTACCATCTCTTGACTGAATGCAATACAAATGCATAAATGTAAGTTGTTGTTGTTTTTTTTTTGTCCAAAATGCACCTTTAAAGGGAAGCTACTCATAAGCAAATGTTGATTTAGGCCCCTTATTCGTTTCCGTAACTGTCGTTTCCTTACTCTTTGATAGAATTTCCTGGAAATTGTTGCAAGTTATGCATAGATGATTGTTCCTAACTATAATGTCAAGGGTTAATGTACTTATGTAAAACTCCGGTGACTAATAAAAAGAATACTTGCCTGTATACTTATTTTTGCCTCTCAGTATACATTTCATTTTATGAGTTGTGTTTAAAAGGAAACAATCTTATTTAAGTACCCACTTAAAAGGATAGAAACTAAATTTGCGCAAGCAACAGAGAGCTTCCGAAGTTGAACGCTATAACGATAATAACTATAAATAAAAGAGGACAACGATAGTTACTCAAGTTGAAAACTTTAAAATCAGCCTACTGACTAAACAGAGAAAAGATAGCTTTTTTTTTTCTTATTGTTTCACAGAACATCGTGTTTGGAATTTCATTTGAATTTTTTCTGTCTAAAGCAATTTATCAGTATGATCCATCCTAATATGTCAAACTGAGTGTGGTTCAACACGTTCTAACCGTATTTACTGTTTAATCACAAAGCAAATACATGTACAATTATTACCTTTAACATAAAGATTGATATACTCTTAGCACGCAATAAATGATTAAACTAATTAAAGACTCTCAGAGATCAGTGTCACTTTTGGAGACTATTTGCTGGATTAACATGACACCTGACATTTTGCGATCAGTCTTCAGTTAGTTTATCTTTTATGTGCTAAGCGAAGACAAAGTTTTTTTGCGAAAGCTAGTATTTGGTAATAATGACTATAAGCAGTTGATAGATTAATATGAAACTTAAAATTTTGCTGTCAATTTCCAATCAGCGTTAACATTAATTGTGTGCCAAGCGTACGCCAAGCCATCACAAAAACATGCCTATATAATGTTGACCCCCTTAAACCCTACTTTTATATAGTAAAACTGGGGTTTACAGGGGTATACATTATTTTTCTTATTTCTGCTCAAAAACATAGATTGTGGGTACTCGTAAGAACCGCTTCGCCAAGGCGGTTCTAACGAGTATCCACAATCTATGTTTTGAGCAGAAATATGAAAAATATCAGACTTTTTATCAGAAAATTATCTGTTGTTGGTGGTAAAATTTTCTATATATCTGAATAGGCTTGTTTTCGTAATGTTCTTGTGAAAACTAAATTAGTTGGTTATAATAACATTGAGCAGGCCATGGAAATAGCATTGGACAGTTCATGACCTTTCATTAAATCCTTCCGGAGCAATCACAAGCATTAAGATTTTACCCATTGTAGACTGAATGAACTCACCCACACTACATGTATATATTGGAAGAGTCCAATTTTAATTTTAGGTACGTCCAGCTATGAGATTTAGATATTCCTAGAGAAAAATCGTTGAACTGTTTGCAAACAGTGGAGACCCTGATCAGACGCCGCAGAATGCAGCGTCTGACCTGGGTCTGCACTGTTTGCCAATTACCCTTTTAGGTGTCTCCAGACTACAATGCGTTCAGCCTACAGTCTTAAAAATGAAAACGTACATAGGACGAAAGTACATTGTTTACTATACGTATCTTTTTATTATTATTGTTGTTTTACTGGCATCAGAGAACTTGTCAAAGTGTATAGTATTTGATGATAATTACGGACGCGTTTCTCTGTGTCTCCAAATAAAACATTTTTATGGTTTTATCGATTATCTGTTTCAGGTTTTAACCAAGGACTCTGTGACTGTCACGGTCGATGCAGTTGTGTTTGCCAGAATCATACACGCCCGCACCGGAGCCTTGTCTGGAGTATTTATCTTGTTTATTATAATTGTTCATTATTTTTAAATCAACACGGGTAACCCAGTTAGCATTCTACTTAAATCTATATAGGACCGTTATGGCCCAACAGGAATCCTGTTGGACCGACAACGGTCCGATATAGATTTTAAATAGAATGATAGGTGAGATAACTTGCCACTTACGCGATCAAGCAGATTCATCTACACGGTTCTGACAGTTTGATGTATGGTGTACAGAGTATGCTAACTATTTAGCTGAAAGGTTGCCTTTCCGAAAAATACTTCTTAATATTTGAAAATAGGGCGCTGTTATCAATCCGAAATGCAAATTGTTATTTCATTACCTTGCAATTAAAATTTAGGTTGTTGTTCTCATTGGAAGCGCCTTCGGGAGGGCATTCTAATGAGCATCCACAAATAGACATAAACGTTGTAGCTTTCTAATGATTTTTATGAAACCTGACCTAGATATATTTATGATGTTATCGTTATAAATCAACACCGTATATCTACACTACAGCCTAGGAACAGGAAATTAAATATGATTAGGGGAACAACACTTCGTACAAGACTGAATGTGCGCCCAGCGAAGGCTCAGATATCTGCAGGGTAATCAGAGTTTTCGCTGTCCGCCTGTAGACGACTGGAATCCTTGGCTATCACAGAGTGCTTTAGAAGACTCTGATTAGACTAAGCGGATGCGTAGGCTGATATGAGTCTTCGCTGGGCTCACATCAACATTGTAGAAAATACTATAAATATATTATATGATTCCAGCTAGAAATCACACAGCATAAGTCCCGTGCTAATCATTGGGGGACCCTCGAATACATTATGCATATTATACTATATTTTTCGTCTGGACTAGGAGGAGTTTCAAAATGCACCTCCCCTGGATGCAGTCATTTATAAATCGTTATTTAAAGTATAATTACTTTCTGATCTCTAACAAACACTCCTTGAAATTAAGAACTGGAATTCCGGGAATCGGATGTGTCAACTGCTTTAAGCGCCAACCATTTGATATGAAAAAGAAAATAAATAACACACACTAATCATTTTAATCGCTTCTATCCCTTAAGGCAACCCCTCACTACAAACTTCGAATGAAATCAATACATCCCTTCAAAAGTTATTGAGGGGAAACATTATCTTTACCTTGTATTTTACCCCAGCAACAAAAACTAAGTCGAAAAGGGCCATAACTTGGCCAAACTTTTGCGGATGATTACCAATATCGAACTTGACCTGTATTTGCAATGATGTATCTTTCTGCAAACTTTCAATAAAATCAATGCATCCCTGCAAAAGTTATTGATCGGAAACCAATATCAACATACCAACAGAAACTAATTCGAAAAAGGGCCATAACTCACCAAAATTTGGCGGATGATTACCAATATCAAACTTGACCTATATTTTACGGTGGTATAAAGTTCTGCAAAGTTTGAATGAAATCAATGCATCTCTTCAAAAGTTATAGAGCGGAAACAAAGAACAAAAAATAAGACGAAAAAGAGCCATAACTCAGGCAAAATTTGGCGGATGAATACCAATATCGAAACTGACCTGTATTTTACGGTGGTATAAAGTTCTGCAAAGTTTGAATGAAATCAATGCATCCTTTCAAAAGTTATAGAGCGGAAACAAAGAACAAAAAATAAGTCGAAAAAGAGCCATAACTCAGCCAAAATTTGGCGGATGAATGCCAATATCGAACCTGACCTGTATTTTACGGTGGCATAAAGTTCTGCAAAGTTTGAATGAAATCAATGCATTCCTTCAAAAGTTATAGACCGGAAACTAAGAACAAAAAATAAGTCGAAAAAGAGCCATAACTCAGCCAAAATTTGGCGGATGAATACCAATATCGAACCTGACCTGTATTTTACGGTGATATAAAAATCGGCAAAATTTGAATGAAATCAATATACGAGCCATTCAAAAATTATTGAAAGGAAACGAAAAGTGTCACGTCGACACTAACGACGCCGACGCCGACGACGACGACGACGCGGACGGACAACATGATCCCTATGTGTCTACCATGCTACACAGGCGACACAAAAAACTGTCTGACTGATTCTAATCTTATGGGCATTGCTTGATGAACGAACAACAGACAGAACCTTAATATTGTTACATTTCTGTATTATTGAACGTCTGGTTGTGCAAATAGTAGAATGTAGGAGGACTTTAAGAGGATAACTGTATGCTTCAAGAATCGTCTGTCTTGGAAGTTCATTCATTTACCCTCCCAAGAATCCTGGACCCTCTTGTGAAATGTTTTGTATTTTTCTAATTCCTTTTAACTTCTTTGCATGTTTGAGTTGGGTTTTTACGGTCGAGTCAACACTGTTAGGATCACATCGAGCCGTTCGTATAATTGACTCATACCGTACAAGCACACCAGGTTTCAATGCCCTGCAGTAGCTTAAATAGTTTTTGAGATATCTTCCTCGCAAGATTTCATTATCATTATTTTACAAGAGGCATAACTCCGTAAAAAATAGAATTGTTTTCAAACATTTATCAGGTAATGGATTCATCATCCCCAATCAGCATACCACGTTTTGAGGTTTTAGCTCAAACGGTTTTTGAGATATCTTGCTTACTAGATTCCATTACGTCCGTAGAAAAAGGGACATAACTCTAAAATTACAAGTCCGACGGAAACAAAAACAGATCCACTTATTTTCTATCCTGATTCCACACATAGTATTTCAAGATCCCATTTCTATGCACAGTGTGTCGAATGAAAGGACGAACGGACGGATGGACGAAATACCCAAACGCAATATACCCCTCCAACTTCTTTTTATTCTTTCCTCTGTTCCTTCATTCTTTATTATTATGGTTGGTTGTGTTATTGGTAGTTCTAATGTCTTACTCGGACTCGAATGGTCCTGAGCCGAGTTCTGCGCCAAGTACTGATAAAAGTCCTTACATGTTTAACCAGGACCTACAGTGTGTACATGTATATTAAATAACTAAAGGTATTTCTGACAAAAGAGAATTAATAAACTTCAGACACCCCTAAAATCAGCAAATAACCTGTCCAGTCTTTAAAGATACATACATATGTGTATGGTCGAGGTCGCAGATGAAGAATGTCGGACACATTTGTGACAAATGCAAAATACAAAATGAACAATCGAATGCGTCTACCAGACGTAGTCATTCATTATGCCCCCAACTTCAAAGAAGTTGGTAGGGCATATTGCTTCTGGTTCGTTCGTCCGTGCGTTACGCGTTTTGATGTATAGCATAACTTCTTAACCCTTCATGCTAGGATTTTGAAATTTCATATATAGATTACTCATGACAAAACAGCTGACACATATTTTTTTACCAGGATTATGCCCCTTTCCTGAGTTATGGCCCTTTGCAAAAAATTGAGTGAAATCTTGTCAGCATAATATCTCAAACACTTTTAAAGATAAAGCCTTAGAAGTTGAAGAATAGATTAAAGCAATAAGTAGATGACCTGATTAATTTTTGAATATATTGTGAAAAATACTTCTTAAGTCATGGCCCTTTGTCATTTTGGGCATTTTGCATTGCATAGCATAAGTTCTGAACTGTGCATGCTAGAGTTTGGAAATTTTATGTATGGATTCCTCAAGGAGAAATAGCTGATACCTTTTTTTTCTTATCAGGATTATGCCCCTTTTGTGATGTATGGTCCTTTGAAAAAATATGTATGAAGTCTTGTCAGCAAAATATCGCAAACACTATAAAAGCTAGAGCCTTGAAATTTGAGAAATAGATTGGCAGCGATAAGTAGATGATGTAATAAACTTTTGAATAGATTCTAAAAAGTACGGCTTGAGTTATGGCCCTTTGTCATTTTGGGGATATTTGACGCGTATTTTTTCTTATCAGGATTACGCCCCTTTCCTGAGTTATGGCCCTTTGAAAAAATATGGATGAAATCTGGTCAGCAAAATATCTCCCAAACTATTTAAGCTAGAGCCTTGCAATTTAGGGAATGGATTGGTAGCGATGAGTAGATGACCTGATTATCTTTTGAATAAATTCTGAAAAGTACCTCTTGAGTTATGGCCCTTTGTCATTTCGGACATTTTTACATTGCACACTTTGATGCATAGCCTAACTTTTGGACTGTGCATGCTAGGGTTTTGAAATTTCATATATGGATTCCTCATGAAAAATAGTTGACACGTGCTTTTTTGGTATCGAGGTTGTGTTCCTTTCCTGAGTTATGGCCCTTAGAAAATATATGGACGAAATCTTGTCAGCTCAATATCTCAGAACTATTGAAGCTAGAGCCTTGAAAACTAGTGAATAGATTGTTAGTGAGAAGTAGATGACCTGATTAACAATGAATAAATACTGACAGATACTTATTTAGTTAGGACCCGTTGTCAATTTGGACATTTTTACATTGCGCATTTTTGTCCCATCAGCTAGACAACTATCAGCAGTCTTACATAAACAACAAGTAAGTACGTTCTACAACAAAATGAGATTTAGAAGTAAAATATTGATATTGTTGGCCTAACCTTATTTTGTTAGGTTTTCTACTTTAAAATTGTAATTCTGTTTACCAACAAGTTCTGTATAGGTCAAGCTTAGATTGGGCTTTAGTTTTGAATATAATAACAGTGAGAGGGTTAACGTAATGGAAACGTTGTTTAGCCAATTTTATGAATAGTCTGGGCCATTTTGACAGTGAAGGGCAATGCCATTTGCTTACATTTAGACCACGTCTGGTCAAGTATAGGTACATAGGTGTATCTATTATACGGGATTTGATACTGAAACCATGTACTGCGTAATGTTTTCAATTTTACAAGCTCCGCATTTACAACGTTTTATTATTTATTTATTTATTTTCATAGATCGTATATTGTATTATATTTTCCTTATGCCATAAAACAGACAAACATAGTTGTTTAATTCCAACTCATCAATGTTATACACATTTCACGCATTTTGATTGGATGAAAGAAAAGATTTACGCTTCACTTTAGTCCAGGGTCCAGTTGTTCAAAACATGTACGTCGTTAGTGAACGATTCGTTAAAATTTACATCGAGTGATACGCAAATATGCTGAATGTTTTTGCTGAAAAATGTGAGTGCAAAAGCTACTCACATTTGTCAGCAAAAAGTTTCAGAAAATTGTATATTTAATCCGCTAAAACAGTTAACGAAATGACCCTTAACGAACTCGTTAAGCTAACGACGCTTTGAACAACTGGGCCCAGAACAGTAATCTGTAGGATCTATTTTTCTTCCGCTGTCTCAAAGATTGACATTGGTAGCAACATTTATAACATTTTGATGAAAGAGTTGGATTTGGAGTGACTGAATTATTACTGCTGTGGATTGTTTCGATCTGTAAACTGCGACGAATAGCATAAAACCAATTTTATCGACGTCTAAACTCCAGGAAATCACTCGCAAACTTGAGTAATTCGCTGGAGTTTTTATATCGCTTGCAATCTACAAAAATAAAAATCATTCCTATAATAAAATTGTTTTTAACTCACCTGAGCTATGCCAAAGATGAGCTATAGTGATCACTTTTTGTCCGTCGTCCGTCCGTCCGTCTGTCCGTCCGTTAAAACTATTAAACAACAACTCCTCCACAGCTACTTTAGCGATTTGTCCTATTTAAGTAAGAATGTAGCTCGGGTAGGGGATTCAAAAAAAATAACATTGTGTTGATCTGCCTCTTGGTTTGGTTGCCAAGATCCCATAAGCTTATAAGGGGAAAATGGTTAAATTTACTTTTTCCATAACCAGTGAAATGATGTGAACAATATTTGGCAGTTATGATCATTTGATGATTGTCTACCCAGTTTATGCGTTTTATGACCAATGACTAATTAGTTTGGTTGCCACGGCAACATTATCATTATCTATTTTTTTTTAAGATTATGACACCGCCTTCAAAATCACCGAAGTAGTATGACTCTAATTTGGTAAGAATGTAGCTTAGGCAAAGACAATTCAAAGTAATTAAAATTATGGCAATTTGTCTCCTGGTTTGGTTGCCATGCTGGCAACAGAAAGCTCCCATAGACTTATAATGGGAAAATGGTTAAACTGCATTCTCTCTATAACCAGTGAAGTGATGTGAACCACATTTGTCACTTATGATGGTATGATAATTGTCTATCAAGTTTATATGTTGTATGGCCATAGATCATTTTGTTTAGTTGCCATGGCAACATTAAATTTAAAAAAGAAACGAATGTAAAAAGACTACTCTTCCAAACCAACTGAAGCAGTATGACTCTGATTTGGTACAAATGTTGCTGGGATGAGGTCAATTAAAAAAAAGTTAAAAATATGATGATCTGCTTCTTGGTTTGGTTGCAATGGCAGCAGAAAGCTCCCACAGATTTATAATGGGAAAATAGTTAAATTGCACTTTCTCCATTACCAGTGTAGTGATAAGGACCATATTTGGTAGTTATAATTATCTGATAATTTTCTATCCAGTTTATGTGTTTTATGGCCAGTGACCATTTGATTAGTTGCCACGACAACATTATTATTATTATTATTATTATTATTATTATTATTATTATTATTATTATTATAAAAAGATTTTAATGGCATGTCCTCCAAAACTGAAGCAGTATGAAACTAATTCGGTACAAATGTTGCTTGGGTAACGGCAAATTAAAATTAAAAAAAAATATGGTGATCTTCCTCTTGGCTTGGTTGCAATGGCAACAGAAAGCTCCCATAGGCTTATAATGGGAAAATGATTAAATTGCATTTTCTCCATAACCAGTGAAATGATGTAAACCATATTTGGCAGTTATCATTATTTGACGATTGTCAAATGGCCAATTGTTTGGTTGCCATGGCAACATTAAATTTTTAAAAAAGACGTTTTTTATGACAACGCCTCCATCACCACTTAAGCAGTATGAATCTAATTTCATACAAATGTTGCTTGGAATAATTTTAAAGTAGGAACTTTGTAAAGCACCAGAAGGGAAAGAAGGCCCTGTTAAGCACCGACAAAAAGGTAAAGAAGGCCATGTAAGCAGCAGCAGGGAAAGAAGACTGTTAGTCTTGTCTCTTGTCTGGCCTTGTAAAGAGACGTAGGAAGTGTAGCATAAGTGGAAGTTGCAACATGCAATTGTAACTCTACTCCCATAGTTTCTTTACTTATTCAATAAAGGTGAGAGCTTGGCAAGCTCCTACATTCTGAAAATAAATGAATTATAAAACGAATGACCCTTGAGAGCAATGGACACATACATAAAGACAAACATTACTGAAGTATCTTAAATGTACAATTTATGATTGAAGTAACAAAATCGTTAAGTTATAATCAAAACTGTATTGTATGACGGTTATCTTCCCCTGCCCCTGTCCTGTATACATGTTTAAAATCATGATATTGTTAAACAACTCTTCAAAAAAACGCTAGGCCAATTATCACCAAATTTCACATCGGTCCTACTATTGAAACGGAATTGAGAGCTTGTTCAAATGGTCACGCTCCATTGACTGTCATGTCCACAAATGGTAAAAAAATAATAATAATAAACACATTGTTCTTCTTCAATATCAAGAAGTGCTCAAATGATGATCCTTTCATTAGTTGCAATGATACGATGGGAAAATGTTGCATAACATCTGCATATCTGCAGTTGCTATTTTACTCATCAGAGCGAGCTGTGGCCCTTGTGCCTTTTTATTAGACGAAGTTTTATAAGATCATATATAAAATAACCCTATCAGCCTCTGTATGGAAGAATGTACGTGCCTTGAAGCGATGATAAATTTCATTAAACAGTTATTTTTGTCAAATACTTTGATTCAGCTTTCATTGTGTGCATTTTAAATTACTTTTACAATATGATTTTCAAGTTCACGCCAAAATCAAGTTTTGATTATCAAAGATAACATCCTATATTTAGAATAACAACTGAACCAATGATGTACATGGCGCGAAGGTGTTTTTGTAAAAGAACGATCAGTCCGTCGAAACTCACCAAACCACCGCAAACAGCCCCGAAATACCCCAAACCGCTTAATTTTTTTACCATTCACATCCAACCACTTACTTTATCTAACCAAGTGGAATTCGGTATTAAAGGCGTTTGATAGCTCAGTATAATGAGCATTCACACAGTTTGATCTGGGTCTTTGCAACAGATAAACTGTTCAGTCTGATCAAGGTCTTTCTGAAGTAAGTGGTTGGATGTCTTTGGCTTGGCCCGCCGTGGTTCAACTATTGGTTTTCATTTACTCTGGTATACAGTAGAATTAGCCATGAGTACTCGTCTTTGTTTATTATAGTGATTAATTTGATTTTTGTGTTTTTGCTTTGATGCATTGACTGAGTTGGGAGCCTTTATAGGACCGAATTTTTATGTATTTCTGTATTAAGAGTAGCATCGGGACCCAGGGTGAAGTTGGCTAGCTGTAAAAGTGCTCTAACCACCTCCGCCCCTCTTTGGTTAACTCTACTGACCGTTTAAAGGCGGTGCTCTCGGTGTTAATCTTACTCTTTTTTGCTTTGTTGTTTGTTCTATGTCTTGCCTTGTTTGTTTTTTTGTTCTTGTGTTAGTCGGTCCTTTTGGCGTTGCGGTTGCCTCACTTGGTGAAGAGAGAGCTAATCTTGGTGCTTTTCGTGTGTTTGCTCGGTTTGTGCTTGTTTGGTTTTGTCGGTTTCCTCTTCTTCTTGATGTCTGGGAATGGCTGCGGTTTGTGATTGTGGCGCTCCCTGGGCTTTTCTCTTGTTTGTTTTTTTACAGTAGAAAAAGAGACTTATATGAAATAAGGGACGGCGTCCAAAAAAACATATGACCACTAAAATTCCAGATCAGCATGTTCATGTACATCCTGATAGTTTGAGCAGGATCTTTGCGATAATAAAAATAAAACACGTAAGGCCGTTATGTCTTCCACTTGACCTACATGTGATTTGTTTTGTCTTAAACACATGCATTCGGTATCCACGAAAGATGCCATGAGCGAAACAAGAAACAAACAATTAAATGAAAAAAGGATGAATAAACATTTACTCTGTTATATCCCATTATAGAAATTCATATCTTACACGCTTTTGAACAAACAAGACAATTATTAGGTAAGGTGCCTCTAACTACCGTAATAAACCCTTACTGCCAAACTTCTTAGGCAGGGCTATCGTTATTTTAAACTTCGTAAGGCGTTTTCGAGATTTTATCGCAGACACAGTGCCTTGTTAGAAAAATATAGCGTCAGTCTGAAAATACTTCTGCAACAAGGTATATCGGAACCCGAATTTTACGGTGACTTCGTGTACAGATTTAGAAAAATCGTAGGAAAATCTAACTTTTCGGAGCAATTCAGAAAACGTATTAATCGTTATAAAAGAATTGGCTATAGCCTGGATATTATGCGGCAGACTGCATGCCTAGTTGTCAACCCAATCATTGTTGATTGCTATGCTTCACTCTTTAATTGCACGACGGCAGTTCGGGCCTCAGACTCAATGACGGCCTCTTCGTAAAACTTTAACCAGTGGGTTGGGGCTTGACGATATGTCTTTGGCTTGGCCCGCCGTGGTTCAACTATTGGTTTTCATTTACTCTGGCATACAGTAGAATTAGCCATGAGTACTCGTCTTTGTTTATTATAGTGATTAATTTGATTTTTATGTTTTCGCTTTGATGCATTGACAGAGTTGGGAGCCTTTATGCGAACCGAATTTTTATGTATTTCTGTATTAAGAGTAGCATCGGGACCCAGGGTGAAGTTAGTTAGCTGTAAAAGTGCTTTAACAGCCCCCATCCCCGGTGGTTTGCTCTACCGACCGTTCTAAGGCGATGGTCCCGATGCTGGTCTTACTCTTTGTTGCTTTATTCTACGAGGCGATTTATTGTATGTTTTTCCATGTGTCATTTTGTTCCTGTGTTTTTCAGTCCTTTTAGTATTGCGATTACCTCGCTTGGGGAAGAGAGAGCTAATCTTAGTGCTTTTCGTACCTTTGTTCGGTTTGTGCTTGTTTAGATTTGTCGGTTTCCTCTTCCTCTTGGGGTCTGGGAGGGGCTGCGGTTTGTGATTGTGATACTCCCTGGATTTTTCTCTTACCTTTTTTTTAATCTTCAGAAGATATGTAGAACAATCTTGTTATTTTCTATAATGTATGTATATGATTAATCATATAATATTTAACCATATTTGATTTTTAAATGTTTGATTTGTGACTCAAGAAGTTTAAAATGTGTTTTTGGGTATGGTTTGGGTGTCTGAGTGTAGTTTGGGGGTGTTTTGAGGTGTTTCAATGGACCCAGAAAGGATACATCATATGCCTATTTGTCGAACCTAGCGGGAAAACAAATGGGACAAAATTATGACGGTTTGTTAGTTTACGTTCTCAACTTCAGAAGATAAAATGATTTAATTTTGCTTTGTTTAAGCATTTTAAGGACCCTAATTCAGAGAAGAGGAATTTTTGAAATTTACTACTGTGCAAAATGACAAGGCCTTTTTGTAGACACCACGAAAAATGTGGTCTAGGTACCCATGCCACAGAACATTCATAAAATGTTGAACCAGTGACAAGTCATAATGTTCGGGTGAATAGAAACGACCCCCAAAGAAAGGGTGCAATCAGGCGTCCTGGGAATTTAAGGATTACGACAGTGATTACATAAATTTAAACTGCTGTATGTCAGAATGACAATGAGAAGCTATCTTGCATAGAAAGGCGCGTACGGTGGTGAAATTCCGTGTGTCATTTTGTTCTTGTGTTTTTCAGTCCTTTTAGTATTGCGATTACCTCGCTTGGGGAAGAGAGAGCTAATCTTAGTGCTTTTCGTACGTTTGTTCGGTTTGTGCTTGTTTAGATTTGTCGGTTTGCTCTTCCTCTTGGGGTCTGGGAGGGGCTGCGGTTTGTGATTGTGGTACTCCCTGGACTTTTCTCTTACCTGTTTAGACATCAACTTCATATCCAGTGTTACAGAGAGTGGGTTGTGACTTTGATAAGGAAACTGTCAAAGCTTCGCATGTAAAGCGGGCTTCGTTTTAAGAACCTCTATTATAATATTGAAAAAAAAAATGCCAACAATAATCTGCTATTCTTCGTCACTTATCTTCTTTTTGAAGATGTTTCTGGTTTTTATATATATTCATCACGTATTCACGTCATAGCCCTAATTCAATTATAGTGTCGTTTTACGCCACGCCAGTGCAGAAATGATTACATGTATGATGATACCAGAACTATAGAAGCATCAGACCTTCAGGGTCTCATACATATACACGCATATGAAGTAGGAGAAGAAAGAAAAAGAAGGAAAAAGATTTACGGAAGAAATGAGCTAAAACGTGAGACAAAGAATGTCCTGACACTTGCTCGCAACAAAGACGCAAATCAGCCTGCAACTACGCGCAGTCTGGTCAGTTTTCATACTCCGCATGAAGACACGTTGCATCCTTGGCTATCCAATATGAGCCCATTGAAGAGTTTATCAGACTGCGTGAATGCGCTGGCTGATCTCAATCATCCATGGGCGCATATGTCTGAAGGTCATTTGCTGACGTTGCGGCTCAAATCAGGACCCCTCGTTTCAGTTCATGATTCCTCATATGGGCCGCGCCGTGACTTCGGGCATATGCGGACACTGCAGGCCCAGGTCAGGGCCTTAACTGTCTGCTAACAGTATCATTGGGAATTATAGAATATATCGATGCGCCAAAGCCCGGATGAGACTTTACGCATGTGCAAGATGAATCTAAATATATGCAGTTTTCGCATGTTCGAATACAACTTTTCGCTTGATCACTTTATTCTTCAGAACATTCCTGTACTAACTGGACGAAGGGCGGCAACAGCGCTGTGTCAAGTTATAGGGGCCAGGACACTGAGTGAAGCATTAAGCAACAGGGAAACAATTACAAAAGCTCTGAAAGTAAGTTTAATTTTATCGTCCTTGCCTCCGAAAGTATGTGTAATGCTTTACCTCTTGCCTGCCAAAGTAGGTTTCTTGTCTGCATTAGTAGCCTAACAGTATATAATGTTTCACACCTTACCTCTTAAGATACGTAGAATGATCTCTCCCTTGCCTCTGAAAGTAGGTATAATTGTTTCTTTCTCGCCTCTGAACGTAGGTATAATGATTTACGATGTGCCTACATTCCCAAACTGATATGCACATATACACAGGTTATCTGAACGTACCGTATTTTCATTTGTACACAAATTTGTATATTGGGACAGACATTTACACTAATCTTGTATTGGCAGAGACATTTACAGTAATGGATGTATTGGGTCAGACATTTACATTAAATTGTGTATTTGGAAAAACATTTACACTAATTTGTGTAATGGGGCAGATATTTACACAAGCTGGTGTGTTGCGACAGACATTTACACTAATTTGTGTATTATGTCAGACATTTACTCTAATATGTGTATTGAGGCAGACGGTCCGAGCAAACAGTTGATCTTGATCAGCATTTTATTTTGACTTAAAGCATATGGATTTGATTGTAATACGTGTACGCACAATGCCATAAAGTTAACGGTAATCCGTTCCAGAACCATGCCAGATATAAATATCTTGTAAACATTGACGTCTTATACTTTAAAAGCAATGCGACATTCCTAAAGCATACTCACAACTATACGTAAGACGATCCGTTTATTTAACGCATCATAAGGGTAAGACAGTGTTTATCATTCATGCGATGTTAAGGCTCGAAAGATGTGGCAGATTTACTGCGCAGTTTTGCAAGGAGAAAACGTTTTGTGACTTCCTGTTTGCTTTCCAGCAAACCAAGCCCCTTCTGGAAAGGGTCATCTTTACAAGAAAGGAGCATGGTCCCTTGAGTGGCAATTTTCCTTTTAGACCCACTTTCGGAAGGGAGACAAAACATTTAAATTTAACACAGTTGCCTTCCCTTAAATCATATCTATTCCCCTTAAATACGAGTAAGCGTGAACAGATATTGCAAAACTATTCACATCTTTACATCAAACAAATTCTTATATAGAACGTATAATATGTCAATTTAGCTTAACGAGTTTTTAAGTTAACAATGTTGCAATTAACTGGGCCCTGATTTTAACATAAGCATGAATTCATGCTTTATGTACACGTGTATGCACCTTTGCTTTTATGTTTTAGGCTACGCTTGATAAAGGTGCAAAGCGTCGAGGGGTAAAGATAGAAAGAGTGGAAATGTAAGTTTTCTGTTCCTTTGATTACAAAGGTTATGAGAATGTGATGCTTGAGAAAATGGCAAATGATAAAATGGCAAATGAGAAAATGACATAAGACGATAATGATGAGCTCAGGTTTAACATCGCTTCAAAACAATATAAGGGTCATTTGCGTCCATTCGGTATATATTAACTTTGTCCAGAGACCTATAATTCTACTAATGGGGCTATCGGCATGTGGAGTGCGGGCAACCTATGATCTGATTGGCTTCTGACTGAGCGCTCATAAAAATACAAATAATAACACACGTCAGTTACCCATTCAAAGCTGGTTAACGATTAGCTTGCTGGGTAAAAAAATACCAGACCATATTTATTTATTTATTTATTTTTTTTTTTTTTTTGCTTATTCTTTCAAGAAAACAGGGTTTGACATTTCATGCATGAACTGTTAAACCCTGTTTTCTATTATAACAAAATAGAAAAAAAAATATCATAAAATGTCGTCTGCCGAATTTACCCAGAGAGTGGTAAAGGTTAAAAGACCACAGTAAAGATAATAAAACCCATTAATACTAAGCGTTGCAAAAGTAATGCTTAGTGTTGCCGGTTACATGTAAGTAACACTTAGCGTTGCTTTTGCATCAACGCTTACTGTTAACTGTGAACGCTATTTGTCACAAGTGCAACGCTTAGAGTGAACGGGTGACAATAGGTTTATTTGATGCAATACATTGTGTAATACCAACGCATAATGTTTACTTTGCCATTTTCGGTCTTCAGTGTTGCATTTCTTTCTTTCATGTATTTCAAGTTCCTATATTATCAGGAGGTATTCCTCACAGAGCCATAGGCATCTTCTAATCCGTAGTGTGTTCTTTGTTCCCAAAGGCAATCTTTTTGACATTTATTCATTACACATTAATGACAGTGCATTGTGATACTATGGCTGACCAATTAATCAAATTACATATACGTATCCAGGATATATGTGTAACCCTACATAATTCTATATTACCTTTGCAGACTATCTGGCCGATATCTATTATACATGTACTTGCTGTAACTAGTTTTGAGTGAGATTTATATAGACTTTATAAACTCTGTCTGTCAAAGTAATCTGCATCTTATTTGTGGAGAGCTGGTCATTCGGAGAGCTGGTCATCAAGTAAAGTTTTGGTTCAACCTGTTGAACAAAATATACACGAGTCGAATTCTACGAAAGATTCAAAAATATTTTTAGAATGAACTTGAACTTAAATGGTTTAAACGTTTACAAACCCCTTTTCCACTTGGATTTAATGATAATATTTACCATAAAGGAAATATTTCTAAAATGCCGGATTTCGCTGTTTTTTCCCCTTTTAGATATTAAAAAGGTAGTAAACGATCCTATGGTAAGCGCAAAAATGGTAATTTTAATAGAAAACAGAAATCTGTCTTATCTCTTTTTGTTTTAAATATTCTCTTAAATTCTGGACGTCATCAAATGCTTTCTAAACTAGCCTAAGTATTTGTTCATTGCGTAAGTTAGATGATGAGGCGAATAAATTTTATGATAGAAAACATTATTTGTATGAAGCAGCTCTCCTTACTAGATGTTATACTAAACATGCTCTTCGTCCTTACTTTGATTCTGAAATTAACCACATTAGACATTTCATCAAAACTCCATTGATTAGTATAGGTATTGAATTCATAGATTTACCTAGCATATTTCGAGATAATAATGTTATATCAGCTATACCTTCATATTTTGAAAACACGGAATCTCCTACTATTTGTTATAAATATAACAAAAAAGGGAAGAGAAATGTCCAGGGAGTGCCACAATCACAGACCGCAGCCCTTCCCAGACCCCAAGAGGAAGAGGAAACCGACAAATCTAAACAAGCACAAACCGAACAAACATACGAAAAGCACGAAGATTAGCTCTCTCTTCCCCAAGCGAGGTAATCGCAATACTAAAAGGACTGAAAAACACAAGAACAAAATGACACACGGAAAGACATACAACAAATAGCCTCGTAGAATCGCCTCGTACAAACCTATCCGTAATACTATACTTAATTTCAATAAATTAGTTTCTGATCTTGATATAGAAACTAGTTCCCCTGATTCTTGAGATTGTATAGATTCTAAATTTTGTTATCAACCAGCGGGTCATATTGTCACTGGTAACTTGAAGATTATAACTGATTCACGAATCCGTTCAGTTATTTCAAAAGGACCTAAATATAGATTCCCAGCCCACATTGATTTCAATAAATATCGGGAAACAGTTGCCAGTGGTTTAAATTATTATTGTACGCGTTGGTGTAAACGAGAGCACGTTGAGTCTACTGCTTTAAATAAGTGGAAATTAAAGATTTTGATGAACGTGTTTTATTTTACTCTAATAACCTTGATCTTCTCCCTCGTAAGTCTAAATTATTTGAAACAAGGTATCCAAGAATTTCACAGGAAGTATGTTTTGTCTCCAGCTGATAAAGCTGCTAATAATGTTGTTGTTGTGTGACGACTTTATTATATCAATACTCTAATACAAGAGGTTGGTAGTACCAAAACATATGAAAGGATTTCTACTGACGAGAGATCTACTGCTAATACACATTCTTTCGATATTACTGCTAAATTTGCAGTGAGTATTAAAGAAAAGCAAGAAAGACTTGCTACGTTACATTGGTTACCGAAACTTCATAAATGACCTTATAAAGCACGTTTCATTGCTAATTCTAGTTCATGTACGACTACTGTTTTGTCCAAATTGCTAGCTTTATGCCTTACTGCTGTTAGAAAACATTGGATTAGATACTATGGTACTGTTTACGAAAGGGACGGAATTAACTATTTTTGGTCAATTAAAAATTCCAAAGATGTTCTCAATAAATTTAAATCTAAAAACTTACAGGCTTCTGAATTGTCTACATATGATTTGTCTACATATGATTGCTTGTTTGGATTTACTACGTTACCCCATCATCTTATAAAAGATAAACTTATTGGTTTAATTAACTGAACGTTTATTCGGGAGAATATCAAATATTTGGCTTGCAACGAAGAATGTGCTTTTTTTACTTCTGATGTATACAATAATCACAATTTATGGTTGTGTCAAAAAGTCTGTTATGCCCTTGTTTATCTTTTGGATAATATTTTTACTAGATTTGGAACTAAATTTTATAGGCAAACTATTGGTATTCCGATGGGAACTAATTGTGCTCCTCTTGCTGCAGATTTGTTTCTTTTTTGTTATGAGAGAAATTTCATGAAGTCTCTCTCACGTGAAAATCAGGCTGACATTATTGAGGCTTTTAATTCAACTTCAAGATACCTTGATGATTTATTAAATATTGACAATATTTACGTTTACCAAATGGAGGACCGCATATACCCTAAAGAACTTTAATTAAATAGAGTATATTCTTCCGATACCGAGGCAATTTTTATGGTTTGAATCTATGTATATCTAATGGTACAGTTTCCACTAAAAGTTACGATAAACGGGAGGATTATGATTTTGATATAGTCAATTTCCTTTTTCTGGATGGCGATGTCCTCCGGCGTACCTCATATGGGGTATACATATCTCAACTTATTAGATTCGCCAGAGCTTCTTCAAATCTTAGTGACTTTAAGTACCGTAATAAAGCCCTTACTGCCAAACTTCTTAGGCAGAGCTATCGTTATTTTAAACTTCGTAAGGCGTTTCCAAAATTTATCGCAGATACAGTGCCTTGGTAGAAACATAGAGCGTCAGTCTGAAAACACTTGTGCAACAAGGTATATCGGAACCAGAATTTTACGGTGACTTAGTGTACAGATTTAGAAAATTTGTAGAAAAATCTAACTTTTCGGAGCAGTTCAGAAAATTAATAAACCTTTATCAAAGAATTGGCTATAGCCTGGATATTATGCAGCAGACTGCATGCCTGATTGTCAACCTAATCATTGTTGATGGCTATGCTTTACTTTTTAATTGCACGACGGCGGATCGGGCCTCAGACTCAATGACGGCCTCTTCGTAAAACTTTAACCAGTGGGTTGGGGCTTGACGATATGTCTTTGGCTTGGCCCGCCGTGGTTCAACTATTGGTTTTCATTTACTCTGGCATACAGTAGAATTAGCCATGAGTACTCATCTTTGTTAATTATAGTGATTAATTTGGTTTTTATGTTTTATCTTTGATGCATTGACTGAGTTGGGAGCCTTAATGCGAACCGAATTTTTATGTATTTCTGTATTAAGAGTAGCATCTGGACCCAGGGTGAAGTTGGTTAGCTGTAAAAGTGTTTTAAACCCCCCGGTAGTTTACTCTACTGACCGCTCTACCCCGGTGTTAGTCTTACTGTTTGTTGCTTTATGGTTTATTCTACGAGGCGATTTGTTTTATGTCTTACCTTTGTCAATTTGTACTTGTGCTTTTCAGTCCTTTTAGCATTTCGATTACCTCGCTTGGGGAAGAGAGGGGTAATCTTAGTGCTTTTCGTACGTTTGTTCGATTTGTGCTTGTTTGGATTTGTCGGTTTTCTCTTCCTCTTGGTATCTGGCAAGGGCTGCGGTTTGTGATTGTGCAATCCCTGGACTTTTCTCTTACCTTTTTTCTTATAGTCCAGTGGTTTTGCTTTATATAAAGAAACAACAACAACAACAAAATAAAAAAAAGAAAGAAAAACACACAAAATAAAGAAAAAGATTTGATGGATATTTTTAACCTAACAGGTTGGCTATGAAGAACATGTCAGTCGGAGTGATCGGTATTATACGGTCCGTTGACTTTGCTTTTGTATCCGAAAGAGTATATCACATTTGGAATATTTTGTTTTTGAGACAGACATCGAAAACCGAAAACCTGTATATTATGGTCCAGTGATTTTGTCTGATTTCTTGAAGACTAACCTGGATATACAGAAGCCCATTTTATGAACAGGGTAGTCTGCAAAGAAAAGTTGGTCAGAATGAGATTTATTACTTTTCATGGTTTATAATCGAAACTTAATTGAAGGATATACATCATATCTCAACTAATAGTTCAATAAAAACTTCGACAAGCCATATGCAACATGTTGTTGAAAGGGGCCATTATATTATGCTCCATTGGTTTTGCCTTACATGTCGAAGACAACTAAATGAATTTACATCAAATAAGGAATAACGTTTTAGTTTGATGCTATAGCCTAGGTTTTCCTTGTCCCTCGAAAACGCGAGACTTGGCCACTTTTTGACTGATGTCCCCTAAACCTTCATCTTAGAGAGACATTGATGTCCCTTAAAATTTGCATTATGTTCCCTTTCATTTCATTCAGGCGAAACATAAATTATTTATTATCTAAACTTCTTGATCACTGAACATGACGTACATGTACCAACAACATTTCAATGTTTCTCATTCAGACATCAGTATTTAACCGTCTTATATGTACACCATATCCATGTATACCTCTTCATGTTATACCTTCTTTAAGCAAAATATTAATAATGAAACAAATTATACTTGTGTGATGGCAAGCACAGACTGGAGCGCGTTAACTTTAATTCGAATACAAATTTCACAAACAATAAATTGCATAACAACCAGCAACCATTCATCCAGATGTAGTTCAGAATCCATATGTATGGAATATGAAGTGGAAAAGTCCAAAGTCCCCTGACATAAACATTTAAGTTCTTTGTGTATCACTAGTTAAGCTCTCGCAGAGCAGTCCAGAGTTCGGAACAGATCACAGACAGCACCAAACACATCCATATATCCGTTCGCACAGGCAAATACTTAGCACAACATGTCTGAAAGAAACTTAGACATAAACAGGAATCAATCGTCATGAACTAAAGAAAAGTTTCTTAAATCAGTTTTAAATGAATTAAGTAACCATTTGGTCTTAAGGAGGCATTGAATTTATTATACAGTTACCGTCTTGCAAACGATCAATCTACCGACCGTTCTAAGGCGGTGGTCCCGGTGTTAGTCTTACTCTTTGTTGCTTTGTGGTTTATTCTACGAGGCGATTTGTTGTATGTCTTACCGTGTGTCATTTTGTTCTTGTGTTTTTCAGTCCTTTTAGTATTGCGATTACCTCGCTTGGGGAAGAGAGAGCTAATCTTAGTGCTTTTCGTACGTTTGTTCAGTTTGTGCTTGTTTAGATTTGTCGGTTTCCTCTTCCTCTTGGGGTCTGGGAAGGGCTGCGGTTTGTAATTGTGGCACTCCCTGGGCTTTTCTCTTACCTTTTTGGGGTGGGTGGAGAAGCGCACAGAAACCTAACGTCAGCTGCTCCGTATAGTCTGTCTAGCCTCAAATGACCTTCACTACTCACCGCGAAGTATGTATAGCAATAATGAACTAAACTTTCTCGTGAAACACAGAATTCATGATCTTACGGAAGTTTCTCATATCCCAGTTTAACGATATTTTTCATGATAAATACTGAATACCTACCGTATATGCGGTAATATAAAATATTACTAACGCTAAATGAAATAGAAATATATTTCACTCTTCATGTCACATATCTCATCGCTACAAGTAACAACCAAATTAATATTGTACCCTATAATAAATATATATATTTTCTGTAAAATGCAAGCAATCAACTCTTGAAATTACCCCATATGTCCCCAAAATATGGGTCAAAAGAGACATCATGTCCCCTTAAATAAATTTCTGAGGGAAACCCTGCTATAGCTTGCCACATACAACGTTGAGGACAAAGTAGAGTATCTGTATTTCGTGCTCCAGTGATTTTGCTGTTATTCTGAAAGCTTTAGAATTTCCTTGCATTTGTATTCATCGTTCTTGAGCTTACAATTCAGCGTGAATATTGGTTGATGACATTGCACTTTTAAGCCATGCTGACCCGTTTTACGTGCTCTGCAGATCATGTCGTATATCTTGTTAATTATTTGATAAAACTATATGATTATGTCCCCCACCTACGGGGGTGTGTGTATGGGGGGTAGGGGGTATTGATTTTGGTGCGGATCCCGTTGGCTTCGGCGTCTGCGTCGGCGTCGGCTTTTGCGTGACACTTTCTTGTCTGCACAATGTATTGTGAACCGGTGGTTGGATTCTTTCCAAAATGTCACGGAAATAATATTCGGATATAACAAAAAACTGATACGATTTGGGTGACCTGGCCTAAATTTCAAGGCCACGGCAGTAGAAAAACTGAACATTCACAGATGGGAACATCTGTTTTCTCTGAAACACTGTTCTGGTTAATTATGAATTTGGCTTCCTGTAATAAGGCCCCTTTTTTGCCCTAAAGAAATGTTAAATTTTAAATCTAAAAAGGTAAGAGAAAAGTCCAGGGAGTGCCACAATCACAAACCGCAGCCCCTCCCAGACCCCAAGAGGAAGAGGAAACCGACAAATCTAAACAAACCGAGCAAACGTACGAAAAGCACTAAGATTAGCTCTCTCTTCCCCAAGCGAGGTAATCGCAATACTAAAAGGACTGAAAAACACAAGAACAAAATGACACACGGAAAGACATACAACAAATCGCCTCGTAGAATAAACCACAAAGCAACAAAGAGTAAGACTAATACCGGGACCACCGCCTTAGAACGGTCGGTAGAGCAAACCACCGGGGGGTGGGGGGAGGGTGTTTAAAGCACTTTTACAGTTAGCTAACTTCACCCTGGGTCCCGATGCTACTCTTAATACAGAAATATATAAAAATTCGGTTCGCATAAAGGCTCCCAACTCAGTCAATGCATCAAAGCGGAAACAAAAATCAAATTAATCACTATAATAAACAAAGAAGAGTACTCATGGCTTTTTCTACTGATTCCCAGAGTAAATGAAAACCAATAGTTGAACCACGGCGGGCCAAGCCAAAGGCATATCGTCAAGCCCCAACCCACTGGTTCAAGTTTTACGAAGAGGCCGTCATTGAGTCTGAGGCCCGAACCGCCATCATGCAATTAAAGAGTGAAGCATAGCCATCAACAATGATTGGGTTGACAACTAGGCATGCAGTCTGCCGCACAATATCCAGGCTATAGCCAATTCTTTTATAAAGTTGAAAAGCAAATTATCCCAGTGTCGGTAAAGTGATTGTATACAGAAAGTTTACAGCAATGGTTGATCCTGCTATTTGATCGACAATCGACGCTTTGTGTAACCACAGCAAGGTGAATAATCACTGCAAGGTAAACAGTAAGCGTTGCGTAATGATATGACGTTGATTGAACGGGTTTGATCTGCTAAAGTGTACAAATATATCGGGTATTCTTGCACAAAGCATATGCGCCCAACGAAACATAAAATCAGCCTGTGTGTTTGCGGGTCTTTGTTATCAGCATGAAGAAACTTTCCAAATGCGCGCAGTGAAGTTTTTGATCAGACTGTGCAAACGTGCAGTCTGATCTGAATCTTCGCCGGATGCACGTATCCAAAATTACGTTTCCTGACCTTGAATTTCAAAAAATGTTTAAACAAGATGTAGGAATTTTACTGAAGTTTATGTTTCGTTAAAGTGCTGATTTATTTACACTTTCAGTAAGAATGTATGGATTCCTCCCGAAATGCAGCGGGCAATGGCTGTTGAGGCAGAAACTGCCAGAGAGGCTAAAGCTAAGGTCAGTGTAATTTTGCATACCCTCCCACATAGTAAATACGACTCTTAGCCATTCTGTCAAAACCGCTCTTAAAGACATGGGAAATACGCATACCCAGACAGACTGCAGTAAGCGTTTGCCTTACATATAGAGTTTGCTGGAATTAATATGACTCGACTGATGTTTTAAAAGGAAAAGCAATGTTGAGAAAGTAAACATCTGAGATGAAGGATCTTTGCCAAAACACACATTTTCATGCAATTGATCAAAATGGAAATGACTAAATCCGAAATGTTTAGAATTTTGAATATTTATATTTTTTTTTTATTCAGGAAGGGTTCCAGATGGTGTTCATGGTGTGAGCCCTTACTTTTTATCATCCAACTTATTACCTGTGAAATGGCTGGATGAGTGGCAAACAGTGTAAACCTTGATCAGATGCCGCGTTATGAGGCGTCTGATCTGGATTTACACTGTTTGATCAAGCTCGTCTGTCAGAATACTCAAGGTAGTACGATAATGCGATAAAGTCTAACCCCTCAAAATTTTGAACACCCTATTTGATAATCTGGCATCCGCCACAGTGTAGTAAGGTAAAAATAAACTTACACGTACAGACTGAACAGCGGCGTATCTAGGTAACGTAACTTAGATTAAAATGTACTAATTAATTACATGTTTTCCTTATATTTCAGGTGTTAGCTGCTGACGGAGAAATGAAAGCGTCTAGAGCTCTCAAGGAAGCTGCTGGTATAATCAACCAGTCTCCGTCAGCTCTCCAACTTCGTTATTTACAAACACTTAACAGTATTGCTGCTAAGCACAATAATACGATCGTATTTCCCTTGCCTAGTGGGCTCTTGTCACGTTTTCTTCAAAGACGATAGAAACTATACGGGTGCGCAAGGTGATCAGGACTTTCGGATGAGGATTTTCGCTGTTTGTGTATGCATTCAAGACACATTTAGGCCGATTTTGTATTCATAGTGACAGAGCTGTATTAGGAAGCATTGCTATAATTTAGAAAGCGAGTGAGAGAAAGAGTGTGTATCATATTAATCTAAATAGATACACACTGAGAGAGAGAGAGAGAGAGAGAGAGAGAGAGAGAGAGATGTAAAAGTATTGAGATACATCAATGACATATAAAAAGTCATCGTTATCTTAGTGGATACATGCTCATAGAGTTAGAGAGAGAGAGAGAGAGAGAGAGAGAGAGAGAGAGAGAGAGAGAGAGACTGGGAGAACACGAGAGAGATGTATTAAGAAGTATTGATATACATCGAAAGATAGTTATCTTAATATCAATAGAGAGAGAGAGAGAGAGAGAGAGAGAGAAATTTTTTTGTGGTATTCGAACAGTAAAAACAAGAGTGTTCACGAGGTCAAAACTGAATGACTACTTAATTCTTAACAGTAACAGGCTGTTCTTAAAGACGAAGATCTACTTGTATATTTATATTTGACTGTGTTTTTACTACTATGGAAGCTGAGGGCGAGGGTTGGGATCTCGTAAAGCTACCTTACCTACCCTACCAATTCATTCTTAACCTTTTCTAGGCGGTACTTTCATTGTGGTACTTTATATCGATTGTTATGTAGTGTTTCATTTTCTGATGGTTTCTTTAAAAAGATATGTAGGTTTAAGATATATTCAGTTAAGTTTAGGTAACAGAATTGCCACCTTTTTGGAAAAGAATTGCCACCTCTTCTTGTCCTCTGGAAATTTTGTGGCTGCTTACTTGTATTTATCTGCCTTTTCCTTTGGTGTTGGGGACGTCATGTTGAGCTGATTGTATCAGTACCTGAGTTTACTTATTTACTATATTAAGCAAAATAAGAAGCCGAAATTAAAATGTTACAGAGAACGTGAAAACAGTATGCAACCCCATGAACTGTATAAAAGATTAGCATAAAACGGTAGGAGGATTTGCGCACATAAAGTACCCACTACCTAACACTTTGATAGTATCTGAGCCTGAAAAGTTTAAATGCGGAAAAAGGGATAAAAAGTATTCTGATGATTTTATATAGATCACATGCCTATATCAAGACCATTACAAAATAAAAACTGTAATAGCAGTAACAAAGTAGTAGATGGTGCAGCTGTCCGAAAATTGGCGACATAACGTTTGAAAATGGTTTAAAATGTCAAAACAAATCAGCATCTAATTTGTACATCCACATCTTAAATATTGTATAAATACCTATTTTGGTTTTGCAAATATACGTTATCTTTACAAATGATACAGTCAAGAAACATATAACTAATTAATATATAAAGTTGCAATGAACTGAAAAAAGAATACAAATATTCTATTTGTTGATGCTTGATGCATTTTTGTCAATGATAGTGTAAAAGCAAATCAAACATTTTTTGACGAACAATCCTATTATATACCAAAATGAAAACCAAATGGCTGTCCTGTTATTTTAGTATATTTGTATCTAAAGTAAATGACAGAACTCCGGAACTGATACAAACAGATCCACATCAAGCCCTAAACACCAAAGGGAAAGGCAGACAAATACAATAAAGCAACCATAAAATGGACAGATGGCAAGCAGAGTTGGCAAAGTTTTCCTCAAAAGCTGGTAACTCTGTTACCCAAACTTAACTGAATATATAATCAACTTACATAATTGTTGAAAGAAAAACATTAAAAAAGAGAAACACTACATTACAAGTAACAAAAGGTAACACACTGAAAGTACCGCCTTTGAACGGTAAGTAATGACTCATTGGGGGGCTTAATCTATTTTTACGGGATCTAAACCCTCGCCCTCAGCGTCCATAGTGGTAAACATATGTTTGTTTGGTCCATGTGGAGGTCTTCTAACTCATCCATAAATCATTAAGGACAAAATTAAATCACCTCAATCACAGATAAAGCCTTTAATGAAGCAAAGATGAGGACAATTTGCTGAGACATTTGGAGATCCCTGGTTTGTCAAACAACACCGCTGGAATATAGAAGCAAAAGAAAATCACCAGTTGAACCTCGGTGAACAGAGAAACAGACATGTAATTTTCCCTTGAGAAGATTACATTTCAAGTATTAATGTTTGGCAGTATCACGTCCCATTTATCTTGATTTTGTTCTATATAAGTATATAAATATGAAAAAAAAAGTTTGTTTTGATTGTTATTACAATGTTAGCTTATTTGTAGCTGTAACGTAAGTACTGATTATGATAGCAGTTGCACTCTTAAAAAGAGTAGGTACACGCCAGCTTTAAAATACGTGCTCACGGCAATCACGTTTCTTGCTAGTGGCTGGTGTATGTTGGATTTTATTATTTATAGTTTGAACAGTTATCACTATTATTTAGGAGAAGAACTAAATAAGTGACATTGCTTTCGTTCTGATCCTTTTATGTATGTATTTTCATGGTATTATATTTGTACCCATTATACTTTGTGAAATAAAATATGTTTAAACCAACAGTTATCACAACATTATGTGAGCTGGGTTAACTTACATTTCGTGGTAAATGTCTTTACTGTTCAAGGACAGAGTTTTGTCTCGATGCAATCTTTTGAATGAGGAGACCATTTTCTTTCATAAATTTGCACTCTTGTGTCGGTTTGAGAAAACATGTTTTAGTGCTATTTTTGTGCAGTGGATTTGTGAATAGCGAAAAGATCTTTTTAAATCTCATCTAGAGCAAGTCGATGGCGCGCCATTGCAAGTCCCCGCGCTAGCGCGATCTCATGTCTGCGCGCACATCGAAATTCTAAATGCGTTCCTCTAGTCTTCATTCCTGTGACAGTTTCAAGGATCTAGCTATAAAAGCCTAGGAGGAGTTGTGTGACAATAAACAAGAGACCAATGGGCTACAATTCGTTCATCTGCATATTTGCAAATGTATGTAACAGTCTTCAAGTATTGCCACAGCAATTGGGACACAAATTTGACCATACCATAAAAAGGTCAAAGGTCATCCTAGTCTCATCATTTTAACAAACTTGGCAAACCTTGAGTCCCCAATGCTGTATACCAAGATTCAGCCTGACAACTTTCTTACTACAGGAGAAGAAGATTTGTAATTGATTATACCATATATGGGTATGGCAGCCATCTTGCTCAATGATGCAGATCTATTTGAACAAACTGCCAACACTCCTTCCACAGAAGGCCCCATGTGAAATCTGGTGAAAATTGGTCAAGTGACTTTAGAGAAGAAGAGGTTTAAAAATTTTATGGTTTAATACCTGCATATAGCAGAGGGGCAAGGGCAAATAATCCCCAGGTGTGGGGCGCAAAATTTTGATCCTAACTAAAACATTTTACTACTTCAATAATACATTGTAAGTTTCAGCCGTTAGTCTTAAATTTATATTGAAAGAACTATTTTCAACTCCCCACCCCTCCCCTCCCTCCCGATACAAATCTACAGAGACGCAAATTTGACCTTGCTGTAAAAAGGTCAAAGGTCGATCTATGATCGTCATTTGAACAAACTTTGTAGAGCATGAGTCCTCGATGCTATATACCAAGATTCAGCCCCAAAGCTTTCTTGGTTCTGGAGAGAAAGATTTTCAAGTGTTTTTCCATATATAGACATGGCAGCCATCTTGTTCAATTGCGCAGAACCATTTGAACAAATTTGCAATACCCTTTCGACAGAAGGCCCTTGTAAAATCTGGTGAAAATTGCTCAAGCATTTTGTTTCAGAGAAGAAGAAAATTACTTTTCAGCATTTTTCCATACAAATGCACGTGGGACGCGAATTTGACCTTGCGTAAAAAAGTCAAATGTCCACTCATCATTTGAACAAACTTGGTAGAACTTGAGTCCTCAAAGCTATATACCAAGATTCAACCCCAACGCTTTCTTTGTCTTAGAGAAGAAGATTTTTAAGGTTTTTAGCATATATGGGCATGGCGGCCATCTTGTTTGATGGCGCGGAACCATTTGAACGAATTGGCAATACCCTTTCGACAGGCCTCATGTGAGATCTTGTGAAAATTGCTCAAAGTAGTTTCAGGAAAGAAGACATTTAATAACTACACAATTTTATACATGTATATAGCTCAGTGGCAAGGTCAGATAACCCCCTGAGGACAAGATTTTGATATTCTAAAATGTTTTCCTACTTTAATCACTCATTTTAAGTATCGGCCATTAGTTTTTTCATACATTTTGAGAAAATTACGTTTCAATATTTTCCCATACAAATGCATGAGAACGCAAATTTGACCGTGCCGTAGAAAGGTCAAAGGTCAACCTAAGATCATCATTTGAACAAAGATTGGTAGATATTGAGTCCATGATGCTATATACCAAGATTCAGCCTTGAAGCTTTCTTGGTTCTGGAGAAGAAGATTTTAAGTGTTTTTACTATATATGGGCATGGCGGCCATCTTGATTAACATACCTTGACCGTGACCTTGTACAAATTTTCAATTCTCCTTTAACAGAAGGCTCCACTTAAAGTTTGAAGAAAATTGGCTTAGGGGTTACAGAGGATAAGTCGTTTAAAGGTGTGGACGGACGACGGGCGACGGACGACAAGTGATCACAACAGCTCATCCTGAGCCGTGTGCAGGTGAGCTAAAAAAAGACCCACAATCCTACTGTTTGACCTGTGGTGACCCCAAGATATGCCCCGGGGCAAACGTTTTGCACCACTGTATTTTACTCGTCATTACCTTTGATTTGATATGCAATATATGATTGTACAAAATGGATTCTGGACCCTTCAGGGCCACCCCCTATCCCTGCCCCTCAGGGTTACATCAAAATTTTGAATGTGTTCCTTCAATTCACATTCATAGGGCTGCCGCCTGTGAAAATTTCGAGATTCTAGCTTACATGGTCTGGTAGCAATGGTGTGATATTATGTACGGATTGACGGACGGACGTGGGTATCATAATACCCCCGCTTTTTCTTTAAGTGTTTCTTGCGTACACCTGTATCGATATGTGTTGCATATGAGAGTTCCCCGTTTCAATATATCTGTACAAACTACTCTATTAATCTTCAAGGCTGCACTCCGTGGATCTGACCATGGTACCATCTCCCGCTGGTAGTATGATTTTAACCTCTGACCCAGTGTAGGGTAAGATGGAACCAACCTCTATATGATTCCAGAACACTTCAGATATCTATCACTGTGTACTACGGAAATGACGGTGTCCAAGATAAGTAATTCAATTATCTATATGTGCTTTGCTGCATGGTACCATCTAACTAATACTCGTAATAAATAGGAGAACATAGGAGCAGAGACCTGCGCAGACCAAATAATTCTGGTTGCATTATTTTATTCTTCTGAAATATCTTCGTTTTTTTTTGTTTGTTTTTTTTTTTTTTTTTTTGTTTTTTTTTTTTTTATTTTTAAATACATTATTGTTTTATTAATAACGGGTCTTATTTGTTCTTTTGGTTGCATGTAATCACCGGCCTAATGATCCCCCGTCACGTGACATTGGTGTCAGAAGTGATACGGTAATTTTATCCTTGCAATCGAAGGATTAGATCTATTGGACTGTTTTTTAGATAAATGCATTTTGTTATATATGAATGACATTTATTTGTGTGGAATAAATCACTCTATTAATACATATATATTTCAGAAGGTAATGAAAAGCGGAACCATGTTCACTTATGCCGCCAAATGACTCAGTCTTTCCCATGGTGAGGTTAACGGAGACAGCGCAGCAAAGTAGAAGAATATGAGCTTAACTATACCTAATTTAGTGAAACGGTCAGAAAAGCTGATACTCGTATTGTCTGTTTGTAATGGTAATAATCTAACCAGTGACTGCGGGTACCCTGCTTATTTGACTGAGGAAAGGCTAATGCGTAGGGCTAAGCATAAATACATTGATAAACGGAGGTGTGATATAAAACATAG
Organism: Anodontia alba; assembly: GCA_964016985.1. NCBI lineage: Eukaryota > Metazoa > Mollusca > Bivalvia > Lucinida > Lucinidae > Anodontia > Anodontia alba. The sequence continues at coordinate 16,960,707 of OZ024821.1, forward strand.
AATCATTTTTTCGGGTTATATTATGATATAGGCAACGAGGATCGATATATTGGTTTATAGTTACCATTGGTGTCGTTGACCCATGATCACTTTTGAGTATTACGAGTAATATGTTACTCTTCTAGAGTTTTTTCTATTTTTTTTTTTTTCGTTTGTGTTTGTGAATGCTTTGTTTTGCGTTTAGCCTCATTCTAGACTGTATAGGGTTGACTTTGGTTTAAGGGCATTTAATTAATAGTGACTTTCGGACAATTATCGTGTGATACTTGTGTATATCTTGCCATTATTATTATTATTATTTTTTAATTTTGACAAACTGAAACAATAGAAAATATCACGACTCACAGGGAGGCTTTAGGGGTATGAAGGCGATGCACTTATAGCTTTCATTAAAGATCAGCAAGATAAAAAGGAGCAACGTGAGGCACAGTCACGCGATCGTGAGCGTCAATTGAAAGACCGCAAACTCGCGGCAGCGCGTGAATTAAAAGAGCGCGGAATCGCGGAGACAAAGGTGACGCGTGAGCGCGAGCTTGCTGAAGCTGCGAGGGCGCGTGAACGCGAAATACAAAATTGCAGTTACAACAAGGCATTGGGGAAAAGAGACATGCAGTTGAAAGGAAAGGGTTAGATGCAGAGCAAAGTGCAAAGCCTGCAAAGCAGCATAAAAAAAGGTGTTATATATCTGCAAAGGTATACCGGCATTTGAAAAAAGTAAAGATAAAATGGATTCTTACTTGCTTAGGTTTAAAAAAGTATACTACAGCCTAGAAGTAGAAGAAAGAGTATTGGGCTGTTAGTTTGAGCGCACTTCTCAAAGGTAAGGCACTTGATGTTTATGCATTAATGCCTGTTGAAGAGGCGTTATATTATGGTATCTTGAAAGCGGCTCAGCACAAAATACACGAGTTGACTGAATAAGGGTTAAAAAGGAAGTATATGAAGTGTCGACCTAATTTGGGTGAAACTTTTCAGCAATTTACCAGTCGGATATAAAAGTTATTTTACAAGATGGGTAGATATGTCCAATTTTGATAAGACATATGCCGGATTAGCAGGTTTGATACTTAGAAGTCAGCTTACTTTTACTTGTAATGAAAACTTTAAACTTTTCCGATGAGAAACGAAACTTAAATCACTTGAAAAGGCTAGTAAACAAGCAGATTAGCACAAGAAAGCCTGATATACTGATATTGTCTATTCGACATTTCAGGCAAATGAAAGACCATTGTCCAGGTGTAGGTCCAGATCATAAAATTCATATGAAAACCGGGTATTCGGAACATGTTTTATTAATAATTTACTGTAATCCATGTACAGGCAAGATCATGTTCAGTTGGAAGGCATAATTATCAATAAACGGGTCAAAAAGATTGCCTTTGGAAACAAAGACCACATTACAGAATAGAAAATGGGGGTCATGGTTTTATTAAGACTCTTCATATTAAGCAGTTCTCAAGTTTGCACAACTGCTTACGCCATCTAGCGTATACATGAGCAGAACTCCACTTCCAAAGCTACCAAAATGGGTCCAATCATCCCAAAGGAAATGAAATATAATCTGCACTATGGTGAAGAACGGGGAGACGTTCTACAGCAGCCACACCACACTAATACTAGCTGCAGTTTAGTAAAATAAACGTCAAAAAGTTTGCCTTTGGAAACAAAGAACACATTTACAGAATAGAAAATGGCATACAGCCTTTTAGATCATGTTTATTTGTCGAGATAAGAGACATATAGCCGGATTCTGGATTCTGTCCAAATAGGGAAAAAAGTAACAATATGAATGTCGCCGCAGCATAAACAGGCAGTAGAGGTAGGAGTCGGTCTACCTAAAATCATGTACATTTCATTCTGGTTCCGCTATACCTTGATGCAGTTGTGTTTTCAGACTGACGTTATATTTTTTTACCAATGCACTGTGTCTGCGATAAGATTTCGAAAACGTCTAACGAAGTTTAAAATAACGACAGCCCTGCCTAAGAAGATTGGAAACAAGGGCTATATTACGGCAGTTAAAGTCACTAAGATTTGAAGCAGCTTTGGCGAATCTAATAATTTGAGATATGTATACCCCATATGAGGTACGCCGGGGAACATCGCCATCCAGAAAGGAGACGTTGACTATATCAAAATCAAAATCGTCCCGTTTATCATACTATACCATTAGATATACACAGATTAAAATACCAAACAAAAAAGGTGCCTCGATATCGGAAGAATTGCCTTTCTTTAACTGGAGGTCTGTAGGGAATATGCGGTCCACCATTAGGCCGTCTTGAAAATCTATTTTTGCTTCTCTTGAACCGAAAGGCCAATTGGCTCGAACTTTGGTAGGAAGTATCGGGGTGACTTGTAAATCAAATACAGCTAAAATCGGTCCGATCGGAAATCCAAGATAGCTGCCATGGCCGCCATCTTCTGCTGAATAGAAAGGCCAATTGACTCGAAACTTGATAGGAACTATCGGAGTGACTTGCAGATAAAAAATAGCTAAAATCATTCCGATGGGAAATCCAAGATGGCTGCCATGGCCGCCATCTTGAAAATATATTTTTTCGCTTCTTCTCCTGAACCGAAAGGCCAACTGACACGAAACTTGGTGTGAAGCATCGGGGTGATTTGTAGATAAAAATATAGCTAATCGTTCCAATCGGAAACACAAGGCCGCTATGGCAGCCATCTTGAGAATCTAATTTTCCCTTCTACTCCTGAACCGAAAGGCCTATTGACTAGAACCTTGGCTGGAAGCATCGGGGTGACTTGTAGATCAAAATGGTCAACATCGTTCCGATTAGAAATCCAAGATGGCCGCCATGTCAACCATCTTGTAAATCTAATCTCCCTTCTTCTCCCTGAACGGAAAGGCCAACTGACCCGAAACTTAGTAGAAACTATCGGCGTGACTTGCAGATCAAAAATACAATTGACTCGAAACTTGGTAGAAGCTTCTGGGTGACTTGTAGATCAAAAATAGCTAAAATCGTTCTGATTGGAAATCTAAGATGGCGACAATGACGGCCATCTTAAAAATCTAAATTGCGCTTTTTCTCCTGAACCTAAAGGCTAATTGACTTGAATAATGGCAGGAAGTATCAGGGTGATTTGGAGGTAAAAAATAGCTAAAATAGTTCCTATCGGAAATCCAAGATGGCTGCCATGGCAGCCATCTTGAAAATCTATTTTTGCTTCTTCTCCTGAACCGAAAGGCTAATTGACTTGAAACTTGGTGGGAAGCATAAGGGTGACTTGTAGATCTACAAAAAGGTAAAATTGTCCCATCGGAAATCCAAGGTGTCCGGCATGGGGCCATCTTGAAAATCTATTTTTTACTTCTTCTCCTAAACCGAAAGGCCAATTGACTCTAGCCTGGGTAGGAAGCTTTGGAGTAACTTGTAGATCAAAAATAGCTAAAACTGTTTGGATCGGAACTCCAAGATGGCCGCCATGGCAGCCATCTTGAAAATCTATGTTTCGCTTCTTCTCTCGAACCGAAAGGCCAATTGACTCGAAACTTGGTATGAAGCATCGGGATGAATCGTAGATAAAAAAAATAGCTGAAATTGTTCCAATCGAAAACCCAAGATGGCGCCATGGCAGCCATCTTAAAAATATATTTTTTCCTTCTTCTCCTGAACCGAAAGGTTATTTGACTCGAAACATGGATGGAAGCATCGGGGTGACTTGTAGATAAAAAATAGCCCAAATCGTTTTCTTGGAAATCCAAGATGGCCGCCATGGCAGCCATCTTGTAAATCTAATTTTTCCTTCTTCTCCTGAACCGAAAGGCAAATTGACTCGAAACTTGGTAGGAACTATCGGGGTGACTTGCAGATCAAAAATACAATTGACTCGAAACTTGGTTGAAGCACCTGAAGGCTCGTATATCAAAAATAGCTAAAATCGATCCGATCCACATTCCAAGATGGCGACATTGGCGGTCACCTTGAAAATCTATTTTTGGCTTCTTCTCCTGAACCGAAAGCCTAATGGACTTGAAACATGGTAGGAAGTATCAGGATGACTTGTAGGTAAAAATAGCTAAAATAGTTCTATTGGAAATCTAAGATGGCTGCCATGACCGCCATCTTGAATATATATATATATATATATATATATATATATATATATATATATATATATATATATATATATATATATATATATATATATAAACGATAATCCAGCTCAGCACGTTATGGTACAGATTATAACGTCATACAAAATCGAAAAAAGTAGTAAGAATAAGCTTAGAAGTCCCACAGATCGTCGTCTCCCATAAATATTCTTTACATTTAAACCTCCTGCATGCTAAAACAAGACATGCATGCGAGAAGTACAGTAATACAAAACCTACAATAAGACCTTTGTGATCAGCTCAGATCAGGCTGTACGTCAACCAAGTATTGCAAGATTCCTCATTTATACCTCTTTGAATAGCCTGGAAGCTGTAGATAGCACGTGCGATCAGCGAAGACTGACCAGACTGCGTGGATGCGCAGGCTGATCTGAGTCTTCGCTGGTCCCTTAAGTCTTATTGCAGGTTATTTTTATTTGCTGGCTCGTATGCTTTCATTATTCTGTCTTTTCAGACATCTGTTTGCCCAGGCAAGTATGCATTGTTTAAGACGGTATATTTTGCCTAAACGTTGGAATTTATCGCATTAACTTATGAACCTCCAGAATTAGAGGATTCAACCTAGATTTTGTGTTTTGTTTTTGTTCACTTCGCTTATATTTATACCTGTACGTTGATGCCCACTTTTTACTCATGAGTGAACATAGCTCATGTGATGTCCCCTTACTTAAGCTTCTGACGAAGGTCAAGGACACGGAAAACCAGGGAAATCAATATGAAAGTTTTTTAAGTTTCTTTTATATGTGCTTAAACTTTTTTTTTCTGAAAACGTTCATATAAGATTATGATAATGTTTTAAGTGCTTTTTACTAGACTGATGCAGATACTCGTATGTTGCTATCATCATGCTACCACTGCTGACCGAAGATCAAAGTTGTATAGCACATTACGAAAACATGCCTATTCAAATATACTGAAAATTTTAACACCAAAAAATGAAAATTTTCAGATAAAAAATTCTGATATTTTTTATATTGCTGCTCAAAACATAGATTGTTGATACTCGTTAGAACAGTCTTGCCGAGGCGGTTCTAACGCGTATACCCACAATCTATGAGATTTAACATCAAGAAAGAAAACTGAAGTATACCCCTGTTAACCCCAGTTTTACTATATAAAAGTTGGGTTTAAGGGGGTCAAAATTATATAGGCATGTTTTCGTGATGATGACTTTTTTTTACGTTTGTTTGAGTTGTCTGTTACGTCACTGTAAATATTACCTTAAATCTGCACTTTAAATTGTTGTAAGTCGTATAATATCGCTAGAGGTTGGATACAAAATAAGTTGATTTTGTCTAACTGCTGATGGTTATCAGAACTCAAGATCATGCGCTTTAAGACGGTAATGACTCCATGCTAAAACTTGGTGTCTTGGACGGAAGGTGTTAGGTAATTGTATCGGTTCCTGATCATTGCCTTCCTTTCAATTTGTATTTTAATGTTTTTTCGGAATCTTCATTTTACGTTGTTGAAATGCGTTGATATTACTAAGGAACCGATGTAGATCAGTAGGAATCATTTTTTTACTGCAGACATAAGATTACTGTCACGGACATAGAGATATAATTTAGTCATGTTAAAATTTCGCCAAAATCTTTCTGAAAAGGAGTCTATTTTGCTAGAAAAGACTTTGCTTTCTCAGATTTGGCAATTTGAAACATGAATAAAAGCATTAGTTTGACCAGCATCGACTTAACCACAATTAAACTTCACGGCAGTGCTTACTGTTGTTTTATTAGATTTCTAACAATGAATTCTCTTTGAAAGAAAACCCGATAATCGCTCACCAGAGATTTATTTCATTTCTTCAGAAAAAAAGTTTTCAAGCGCTTATTAGTGACGTAATTATGTGACGAAATGAATTCATTTATTGAAGGACTGTGCGATCCTTTCGCTTTCAACGCTTTAAACGCGTTCAATACAAAGAAACTGTTTGAAAAATAGGATTATAATTTAAGATCTTTATATATTATTTCAATAAGAACTGAAATCCGATGGTACTTTTTTTTTTTTTTTTTTTTTTTTTTTTTTTTTGTTCAGCGGTTCTAAGCCGGGCATCTCTCATCAGCATATTAAATTCCCATGCGTCACAAATGTAAACCATCCAACAAAACACATTGTGTTTGGGGTGGGGGCGGCGTAAGAATGAAATAAACCGTTTATTCGCTTGTATTTTTATCGATGACGGAGATATTATTCACGCGTGTTCAAAAGCTTTTAGGCAAATAGAATACCGCTTAGGGATCAGAAGACGCAGGGGAGCATATTGAAGCCTCGCAAATAAGATCGCTGTATATGTAGAAACGTAATCAAACCGAGTCTCCTTTTTTCTTCATGTGTTCGTTGTTTCCAAAAGCAACCTTTAGAGTCTTTTTAGTTCACTGCAGCTGGTGTTAGGTGTCGTGTGGAGGCCGTAAAACGATCACCATACTTCACCATAATGCAGATGATATTTTTATTTCCACTGGGATTGATCATTGAGCTTATTGTTAGTAGAATTTAGAAGATATTGTATGAATTTTATGGTAACGAAAACCTTACTCAAAAGTGTATTACGTATGTTGTAGTCACTAACGAGACCATGTGTTCTGCCAAATCTCTCTCTCTCTCTCTCTCTCTCTCTATCTCTCTCTCTCTCTCTCTCTCTCATATACATATATTTAGGATTTAAACAAACTTTAACAAAGCATTCCGGCCAAGGATCATTGCTGATGCAAGTACTTCAGAAAAAAAGTGTATATGGAGAATATGGAATACAACTGGGCTTAGTGAGGTTCTAACCCACGCCGGCTACGACGTCAGCGCCTAGCCCTTCAGAGTCAGGAGGCATAACCACTGCACCACTACGCTTGTCAAAAAACAAGTTTCATGGAACAGTATTATGCTTGATTTCTCTGAATGACCCGTCGGATAGGGTATATTATTGGTGCGCTAGCGCACTCATTATATACAAGGAACTCTCTGGATCCTAAGGATACTAAAGCTTGGAAATATTATTATAATTTAAGATTTTAACAAAATTAACCAAAGAATTCCGGCCCAGGATCATTACTGATGCAAGTACTTCAGAAAAACGTGTATAGGGAGAAATATGGAATACCACTGGGCTTAGTGAGGTTCGAACCCACGCCGGCTACGACGGCAGCGCCTAGCCCCTTTACAGTCAGAGTCGAATATATATATATATATATATATATATATATATATATATATATATATATATATATATATATATATATATATATATATATATATTTTATATATATATATATAAGGTATAGTATTGTATATAGTGCAGACAAGTATCAAACGTCGAGCTGAAAGGACTACCAGTATACACGCATAGCAAAATACGTAACCATACGCAAGAAAATTCCATTAAAACTCCACGTTGTAATTTGCCGTCAAAGGGGCTCTTACACGGTATAGGAAATTTACATTGGTTTCTGCCCACGCTTGGATTTGGATGAAATTCTGCACAATGGTTGCCTAGGGTATAACACTGATGATTATGAGGCATTGGCTTTTAAATGTAGTTCCATTGTAAATTTATGGTGTTTTGTACGCGGCCACTACCAAATCAGGGGGTGCCCTAATATTAACCTTCGTACAGTAAACAGGATTTCATTTTTCAGATGCTGGAATGTTTTATTAATTAAGGTCATCATTAGTACATGTTTTGATACTATGGATGGCTTCATGTACTTAGCAATAGTGTTGGAGCAATAACGTAAGTTGAACAGTAGCCCCATATTTTAGCTGCAGGTTATGTATTCATCCAGATATTATCTGCAATTTTACCATGTTCCGATTCTTGTCATGACACCATTTCAACATAAAAAATTTCCATATGTATTAGAAATAAACACATGAAATTTCATAAAAATTGAAGACCGGTAACATGTTGTTTGAACAGCCTGAATACATATAGTCCTGAGTCGGCAAAATATGAAATTACCCAATACTCATGTATAAGTAGTATCATGTAAAGTCAACTTATCAATAGCTTTCAATTTGGATTACCATGATATAGTATGATTTGTATAAGAAGTTGATACCATAATTGTACATATTCATTTATAACCAGTTGACTGAATTGCACCTTGTTGAACACCATGTCCAAAAAAAAAAAAAAAAAAAAAAAAAAAAACAACAACAAAAAAAAAAAACTTTTCGTTTACATGATCTGGACCATGCCTACACTAAGTCCAAGTTCTCTGTATCTGTATATATAGGTTTCCACTTCAAATACTTGACTGTGGAAGTATTTATCAGATAATAAAAAGCAGATAATAGTCTTGTAACTGATGATGATGATTATGAAACCTGGGTCTAGCTTTAAAGTTACTCGTTCAGGTAGCTAGGCATGGTGGGCACAACTTGCTTACCAAGTAATGATTACTATCCTAGGACACCTGATTAAAATCTTCAGGGTCCATGTCTGTTGATTTCAACATTCAGAATTGTCAATCTTCAATGGATTTATGAGTTTGGATGAATGCTTTGGTACTACGACCTTACCTAGTTTAGATCTAAATATTTATTGCTTCTGAAAAACAAAACTGGTATTTCTTTTAAACGGCTAACCGCATTCATTATTTAACTGATACACTTCATGTGTATTTAGATCTATGTTGAATTCCTTTTTGTGCCTACACAGTGGTTTATTCTATTATTCTATGATAGCATTGATGACTTGAAACGTTTGGCCTGTGGTAGTGGTTGAAATTTTGATTGATAAGTCAAATGCCCCAGAAAATAAAGGATACTAGCTGTGTGTGCGCACATGCCAATGGTTCTTACCTTTGGAAAAATCTTAAAGCTTTAACATGAAGAACTACAGAACATCAATTTGTTGTTTAAGTCAAACTATGTGCACTAGAATAAAACCTATGCAGAACAGAAACAATTTCACATATGCTTACTGTAAGGAAGAAAGGATAGATCTGCTTTTCTGATAGCAAAAGTTAAGACCACATAAACAGTATTCTGTGCTGCTGTCATCAAAAGATGACTGTTGAAACAAAGAGAAAAACTCCAGTGTCAGTGTCAATTCGATCGCAGGAAATACCAATTGAAGTGACACATTTGAACATGTTACAGGACAAGAAAGCACTTTTACAGCTAGCTAACTTCACCCTGGGTCCCGATGCTACTCTAAATACAGAAATACATAAAAATTATGCTACTCTTAATACAGAAATACATAAAAATTCGGTTCGCATAAAGGCTCCCAACTCAGTCAATGCATCAAAGCGAAAACATAAAAATCAAATTAATCACTATAATAAACAAAGACGAGTACTCATGGCTAATTCTACTGTATGCCAGAGTAAATGAAAACCAATAGCTGAACCACGGCGGGCCAAGCCAAAGACATATCGTCAAGCCCCAACCCACTGGTTAAAGTTTTACGAAGCCTAATTTGTTAATTAGAATTTCTTCAGATTTAATTTGTTATGCTGTCTACATTTGTAATAGTTGGTTAGTCAGAGTCCATATACATAGAAGGCAAGTAATAGAAAGCCATGAAAATTTAATGGGTAGCTCAAGATATATTCATTCCGAGCTGTCTAAACTCTCTTTGATTTGTTAAGTGTTAGAAGTGTTTGATAACACTGCCTTTCTCTACTGTTTTTATCAATGTAACAAAATAGTCAATTTTGTAAAAATCGACCTATATCCATTCAAGGCCTAAAATGACAATGTTACCGGTTTTGATTTTTTATGAAATTTGGCACAGCTATAGAGGATATATGTAGCAAATTTTCCTGGTAGTATGAAATCTTGACAAAGACTATAACATATTAATTTTGAAAGTTTAATTTTTATATTTTTTTCATTTTTTGGTAAAAAATTCAGATTTTTTATAATCAATTTATCAGAAAATGTTAACTTTAAATTAAATATAAATGTTTTGTGGTACCAATAGAATTTCTATGGTGTTCACCATTCAGCACTGTGCAAAAATCTTAAAACTAAATTAAACTTAAGATGTATGACATACTTATTTGGAGACAGGTATCAGCTCATGTGGGGAGTGAGTCAAGTTTGCGTCCTGAGTCCAACTTTTTATTATATAATTTAATAAGCACATTTTCATAGGTTGCATATGCCTAGTTATTATTATACAAAGTTTCAGAAAAATTCATGCGTGGGCAGAAATGAAAGATGTCCTTTTCACACAATTTAAAATGTTTTCATTCTTCGAAATGCAAACAGAAAGTATTTTTGCTAGGTAGCTAAGGAGCAGTATTTTATTCAATGTTTTAAACCAAAACTAAAAACCTTACCTTCGACAAGTTTAATGTCTCGTAAATAACGTCTCGTAATGTTGTGAGACCTTACGTTACCGGAACGGTATTAACGTGGCGTAACGCTATTATTGTAACGTTATTACTATGTTACTATGCAATACAGTCCTGATGAGCCATGCACAAAATGCATTGATGTTTTTTTTAAATAATTATATAGATAATAACATTTAACATCTGTTATTATTTTGTAGGCGTTAATTAATAATAATTTTATTTTATTTTATTTATTTTTTATTTTTTGTTAAATTTTGCACGAGTTATTTATTTATTCTATTTTAGTTAATTATTTATGTATATTTTTTGAAGACTGTATCTTGCAACAGTCGTATTATTTCAAAGTTGCGGTCAATCATATTTGGGTTGAGTAAGTTTTACTTTACTTCTTGAAAACATTTTCTTGATACCAATAATGTTCGAAGCAGGCAAAAAATGGCAGGTAGTGTGTGAGTCTATGAGCTGATTTACAGGCAATTAATGCTTGTGTATTGTCCCGCTTGCAGCGGTCTTGTCTTGCATATCTGTCAAGTTTTGTTCCGGAATTTGCTGACAAACCCTGTCTTACATACACTTATCGGACCCATGGGACGGATAGAAAATGAAAAATATCACTTGAAACTATAGGACGTCACTTTACTCTATAGTCAAGACATTGAATGATTTCACTGCAGCGTGACGGATGTTGTCAACTTTAAATATATCCAACATCAAAGTCATTATGCACCAATATGAACACTGCGATTTGCCAGATTTCTTTTAAGTTGTACAGTATAACATTTTTTTCTGGAGGAAGTCTTTTCTAGATCCTGACTTTTAAGAACTTTGTGTGACCATATAGGTTTCCCGTGTGGGTCACATGTGAGAAAGCCAATTTACACTTTAAGTAAGTCAGATGGTTTCGATGATGTGAATTTGATATTGTTGCATGTTTTGGAACATTACCAGTATGTGCACAGCTAATACCAAGTGAACATTACAAATTTGTATACAGCACATATTATGTACGGACATCAAAGAATGTCCGCACATCGTATACAAAAGTATTTGCGCAACACATACTGAAGAAAGAACTATAACTCATTAACGGTAGTTGCGCATTACCTAACACTTTTTGTGCAGCACATACCAAACTATGTGTGCAGAACATATAGTGGAACCTCGATAATTCAAAGTCCAAGAGACCAAACAGTTTTTTTTTTTTTTTTTTTTTTTTTTTTTTTGTTTTGTTTTGTTTTTTTGAATTATTGAAACTTTTAATCATTGGGGGTTAAACTTCATACATAAATTTAAGTCGGGACTTCAAAATGATTTTGAATTATTGAGAATTTGAATTATTGGAGTTTAAATCATCGAGGTTCTACTGTACATAGCAAATGCGTAGAGCACTGAATTTGTATAGTTATAATCAAGTGTTTGTATGTGTCAGTCAGTGTGTGCATCTGGTTTTTGGTTCTTGCAAGTTTTTGGACAATATCAGAATGTGCGCAGCACACACCAAATGCACTTTAAACTGCCAATCAAAGATTAAACAAGAGTTTGACCATATGTATTTGATGTTGTTGTGTGTTTTGGGGACATTATCAGGATTTGCCCAGCAAAAACCGATGCTCTGAGCGCATATCATATCAGAGTATTTTCTCGATACATACCGAAGTGTGTGCATCGCACGTAACAACTGCAAATAGTCCCGCCTTTTTGAAGGTCAATATGGGTCTGCCAGCATTAGCGTTGAAGAAGATAATTAACTAAACAGTTTAAATGTCTGAATTCGCGAAGCATATTTTGGCTTCAAACCAGCATGTTTCTTATGTTGAGAGATTTAATTCATGAAGTATCATTTAGTAATGCCAGATTCCATGTTTAAAGTTAATGATCTATTATCTAAAATATCATAATGGCGGATTTTCAAGCGGAAGATCATTGTCGTTACTATAAGCTTTCTAAGTGATTTTTTAAAGTTATAGCGATTTTTTTTAAAATTGATTTCAGATGTATACTTCCAAACATCTTATGCTTGGCCACTTAGCTCCAAGTGTATGACTGCCGAAAGCAGTTTGTACTTCCAAGTGTCTTAGTTATGCACAATTAACAATGACTTTCTATTTTCCACAGCCTACTAGAAGCCCTGCGCTGGGGGAAGTGGGCGGCGGCCTGCTGAAAGTCATAGCCCCACTCATTATAAATTGTATATTTGTGTAATATTACAAGCCCTGCATTTACCATGTACCGGCTCTGTGGGTTAACTCAAAACATGATTACCACGGACATTATTACAAGCTATCACACACCCCTGTCTTCCATACATGTACATCTCTGGTTGAGTCATTCGGATTAAAGCCTATTATTCAGAATAAAGCAGCTACAAAACGGACAGACGGCAAGCAGAGTTAGCAACTCTTTCATACAAAGGGCAATTGAAAATAGCTATAATTTTGGTGATCTGCCTCTTGGTTTGACTGCCATGGCAATTGACAATTCCATGGGAAAATGGTTCAATTGCATTTTTTCCATAACCAGTGAAGTGTTGAGAACCATATTTGACATTATGATCATTTAATGATTGTCTACCTAGTGCATGTGTTTTATGACCAGTGGCCATTTTGTTTGGTTACCATGGAAACATTATTGTTTTTTTCAATGCCAACTCCTCCAAAACTACTAAAGCATGATGATTTTTATTTAATACCACTGTTGCTTGGGTTAGGGCAATATAAAATAGCTGCAATTATGGTGAGATGTCTCTTGATTTGGTTGCCATGCCAACAGAAACTTCTCATAGACTTACAATGAGAAAAAATGGTTGAATTGCATTTGTTCTATAATTGGTGAAGTGATGTAAATCATATTTGGCAGTTATAATCATTTGATAATTGCCTACCCAGTTTATGTATTTTATGACCAGTAAGTTGTTTGGTTTCCATGCCAACATTTATTTTTAAAAAAATGATTTTTTTTTCAATGACAACTCATCGAAAACCAATGAAGCAGTATAACTCTAATTTGGTACAAATATTGCCTTGGTAAGGGCGATTAAACCTTGCTAACGTTATGGTGATCTACCTCTTGATTTGGTTGCCATGGCAACAAAAAGGTCTCATAGACTTATAATGGGAAATAGTAAAATTGCATTCTCACTATAACCAGTGAAATGATGTGAAACATATTTGGCAGTTATGGTCATTTGATGATTGTCAACGCAGTTTCTGTGTTTTATGACCACTGGTCATTTCTTTGGTTACGACTGTAACATTAAATTTTAAACAAGAAATTTTAATAAATAATCCAAAGTAACTGTAGCAGTATGACTCTAATTGTTGCTTGGGTAAGAGCAATTGAAAAGAGCTGCCATTATGGTGATTTATATCTTGATTTGGTTAACATGGCAACAAAAAGCTCCCATAGGCTTCGATTTTCATGATTCTGTGTGTTTTTTGTTTCCAAAGGCAGTCCTTTTTTACTTTTACTTTACTCTACTGTAGCTGGTGTTGTGCCGTATGGTGGCCGTAAAAAGTCTCCCCGTACATCATCATAGTGCAGGTTATATTTTATTTCCTTTGGATCATTGAGTCCATCCTGGTTATTTTGAAAATCGAATACCGCTTAAGCCGACGCTGTAGGGTGGGGTGGTGAAGGGGCGCGGGGGGGGGGGAGGCAGGGGTGCGTATGCTGTCTCGCAAACTACAGAGTAGCATATGAAGAGACTCAATCAAACCGAGTCTCCGATTTTCGTGATTTTCTGTGTTCTTTGTTTCCAAAGGCAATCCTTTTTGACTTTTATTATAATAGAAAAATGGTTAAATTGCATTTTCTTTATAACTAATAAAGTGACCTAAACCATATTTGGCATTTGTGATCATCTGATGATTTTTACCCAATTTATGTGTTTATGACCAGTGGTTATTTTGTATGGTTAAATTTAAACATAAAATTAAATGAAGACTCCTCCAAAACAACTGAAGCAGTATAACTCTAATTTGGTGCAAATAATGCTTGGGTAAGGACAATTGAAAATAGCTACACTTTGCCTCTTGGTTTGCTTGCCAAGGCAACAGAAAACATCCAGGCTTATTGTACGCGTTGTTGTAAACGAGAGCATGTTTAGTCTAATGCATTTAATAATTAGAAATTAAAGATTTTTTAAGATCATTGATGAACGTGTGTTATTTTACTCTAATATCCTTGATCTTCTCCCTTCTAAGCCTAAATTATCTTTTCGATATTTGAAACAAGGTATCCAAGAATTTCATAGGAAGTATGTTTTGGCTCCAGCTGATAAAGCTGCTAATCATGTTGTTGTTGTGTGACGACTTTATTATATCAATACTCTAATACAATAACTTGGTAGTACCAAAACATACCGTTTCTATCGATATTACTGCTGAATTTGCAGTGAGTATTAAAGAAAAGCAAGACAGATTTCCTACGTTATATTGGTTACCGAAACTTCATAAACGACCTTATAAAGCACGTTTCATTGCTAATTCTAGTTCATGTACGACAACTGTTTTGTCCAAACTGCTAACTTCATGCCTTACTACTGTTAAAAAACATTGGATTAGATACTTTGATACTGTTTACGAAAGGGACAGAATTAATCATTTTTGGTCAATTAAAAATTCCAAGATGTTCTCAATAAATTTAAATCTAAAAACTTTCAGGCTTCAAAACTGTCTACATATGATTTTTCTACACAATATACTACGTTACCTCATCATCGTATAAAAGATAAAGTTATTAATTTAATTAACCGAACGTTTGTTTGGGAGAATATCCATTATTTGGCTTGCAACGAAGAATGTGCTTTTTTCACTTATGATGTATACAATAATCACAATTTATGGTCGTGTCAAAAAGTCAGTGATGCCCTTGTTTATCTTTTGGATAATATTTTAATTAGATGTGGAACTAAACTTTATAGGCAAACTGTTGGTATTCCGATGGGAACTAATTGTGCTCCTCTTGTTGCAGATTTTTTTTTTTTTTTTTTTTTTTTTTTTTTTTGTTGTTTTTTTTTTTATGATATGAGAGTTTCATAAAGCCTCTCTCACGTGAAAATCAGGCTGACATTATTGAGGCTTTTAATTCAACTTCAAAATACCTTGATGATTTATTAAATATTGACAATATTTACTTTGTCCAGATGGTGGACCGCATATACTCTACAGAACTCCAATTAAATAGAGCAAATTCTTCCGATACCGAGGCACCATTTTTGGATTTGAATCTATGTATATCTAATGGTACAGTTTCTACCAAAATTTATGATAAACGGGACGATTTTGATTTTGATATAGTCAATTACCCTTTTCTGGATGGCGATGTCCTCCGGCGTACCTCATATGGGGTATACATATCTCAATTTATTTAACTACCCTAATAAAGCACTTACTGCTAAACTTCTTAGGCAGGGGTATCGTTATTTTAATTTTCGTAAAGGCGTTCTCGAAATTTTGTCGCAGACACAGTGCCTTGGTAGAAAAATATGATGCCAACTTTATGACATCGTCTTGACATATGAAATATTTTCTTCATTACAGAGAGTAGTATTGTGTCATTTTACACGAAATAACATACATGAGATAGTTTAGTGATGAATCTTTTCTATAAGGTAGAATTGCATTTTTTATAGAACATCAGTGGATGGAAGTTCTGCTGATAATTCTTGAACGGTTCACTATTGAACAGCTTTATTTCTAAACTTATACGTTTTACTTTAACATATCTACCTAATTAAAATGTATCATCATGCGCTATGTAATTGCATGTAAAACGCACTCATTACAATGAAAAGACATTTCAAATAAATGGTTCTTTCATATGACAAAACAGTCAATTTTCATGTCTTATTATCTTAGCATCCTCAGTAGTCTAGACCTAAAAGCTTTTATTGAATAAAGAATAGCATATGTATCACTTTCTTTTGCCTATCAGACCTGTAGAAAAGAAAACATTTATTATAATTATAACTGAGGAGTTTATCCGATTCACAACTCCCTCGAAATTCTCATTTGCAAGGATTATTTATCATCTTATAAATTAATTCTGTTATAAAAGAGCTACAGTAACTTAGCATATGAGTCCAGGAACTATCAGTAACTGTTTCTCTCATTTTGAGCTTGATTTTATTTCAATGCAGCATAATACCTTCACTTAAGAAATACCGGAATTGGCAAAAAGGCGGATATTTTTGCAAATATTGAAATCATCTGGGACGTTGAAAACCGAGACAAGTGGATTTTTATAGATCATTACATATTTTTGAAGCTTTGCTGTTTAAACCTGTAAATGTTCCCCAATTTGAATGGCCCAGTTGAGTTTATACCCATTTAATACAGATCTCTCAATATCTGCATTAAAAAAAGAAATACCTTCATTTAAATCCAGCTATTTACATTTAAAGACAGGTACGTTTATTTCAAATACATACATTTTTATTTTTTTATTTTAAAAAAAGGGGGGGGGGTTAAGAGAAAAGTCCAGGGAGTCCACAATCACAAACCGCAGTCCTACAGATATCTGAATTTGAATTATAGATATCTGCATTTTAGTTACATGTATCTGCATTTCTAATTCAAATGCAGATATCTCTTATTTAAATTAGAGATGCCTGTATTTAAAAAACTCAGATATCTGTATTTGAAATACAGATACCTTTAATTTAAAACTACAGATATCTATAATTATCATTTAAATAAAGATATCTGCAATCCAAATGGCCAGACCTATATTGTTAATACGGGTGGATAAATCTCTTTGCCCATAGATTTCAGCGGAGATGAAATTTTACAGATTGAACTGATACTAAACAGAGCATATTCTGTCCAAGGAAGGCCACTGGCTATTCTAGTTGTTTAGTTATCTAGTCTTGATATATATGAAACATGATTTTAGACCAGTAGCTCTATTACAATATTGAATATTTTGATGAAATGTTACAGATGTATAGGATACTATAGGTTGCATGTTGTATTCAAAGACCATTACTCTGGCCTTTTAAGTGCTTGTATTATCTGAACTGGATGTCTGTGAGAAAAAGGTATTTGGCCCATAGATCCTTAGCTGTTATAAACAGCATCTAAACATTTTACAGATTTATAAGGAATGACAATTTTGCCCCAAAACTAAGGCAGCATATTGTGGATCACCACTCTGACTATTCTGGTTTTTGAACAGTCTGCCATTGATATATGTCAAAAAATCAGTTTTGGTCCATAGTTCTTTTATGGAATATCTTACTAAAATTACGCTGTAAAGAATACTAAGGCTAAGGGCCACTTCTCTGATCATTTAAGTTTTTAAGTTGTCTGTCCTTGATATATCTGATAAATAGTTTTTTCCCTGTAGTTTTTACCAATTACTTCAAGTATTTAAAAAGATGCATATACTGTCAGCAACGCTTTTTGTATAACATGATGTTTCATGTTATACATTTTTTTGTTCGTATGTATTGCTAAATAAAATATCTAAAGCATGCAGAATATCGTATCTGACTCGCAGACGCCTATTTTAGATGTCAGTGCTCAGGAAATGAAGAATGCCTTGCGCAAATTGAAAACCAATAAAGCCGCAGATGTAATGAGCTTTCCGAATGATTTCCATGTGGCATAAGTTTTGTCATAATTGTTTCCTTATCTCTCCTTCTTTTGGTGCCTCGGGAGGGCTGTGCTTCGTGATTGCGATTTAGGTTTTTGGTATCTTCTCTTATGTTTTAGGCCTAAGCACAAAGTTGACCAGCTTAGATTATACCAAGGTATTTACACGATTAGTGCTTGACTGTACTGCATCAAACGTTTATAAGTGCGTCCAACAGGAACTGCGAAGCAGCTCCCCCGAACCGCGGAGCGGTTCGGCGTGCAGACGCACTACTATAGACTAACTATATGACCAGTGATATGTGTGACCAAAAATGTACTGGTGCAACAAACGTTTGGGTGGTATAGTGCTTATCCTGAAAAACAATAAGCGGTCCGTGATTTGGCAGTAGTATTACTACGGCTGCCGTGCCGAAAATAGCAACAAAACAGCCAATAACGCCAAGTATTCCAATTGCAAGGGGTTGAATCACGAGACTTATGACGTCAGCTTACAACATTTACGATCGCAGCCATTTTTTATTTTAATCTCCGCTTCGAGTTTTATTTCTATCCATTCTCCGTCTTTTTTACAAGCTAAGCATGATTCGTTTTGTGTATAAGGTACGCATTTTTAGCTAACAAATAACCTTTACGCTCTTATCACGTGATAATCTTAAAAGACTTCGACACAATAATGTGTTTGTTCGAACGGTCTGTAAATTGTTGTTATTTCATGTCTTTTTGTTGTTTTTTTTTTTTTTTTTTTCTGCTTTTCCTAATGTGCAGACGCACTTAAACAAACAAGACTATAAAGAAACAAATACAAAAACGCACAAACGGTCAAAAATCTTTAGGAAAATCCTAAAGCGATAAAATTGATTTCAGGTAAGCGAACGATAGTGTCGTTGTACCTGTCATCGGCATATACTAGATTTCGGTATTCGGAAAGCATAGCCCCCGCCCTTCGGGGCCCGCGAAATAGATGGGCTTAAAGCCTTCATGGCAGAGCTGCTTATAACTAAGCAGAACCCGAATTCATGTGATCGGGTTGGGTAAAAGTCCCACAAATTTGGAGGCAATGTCTCTGAACTACTGAAATATTGTTGACTTGGACGTTATAGCGCAATTCATGCGGTGGATTCAGAAATCAAGCGTGGTCTGAAATCAAATTCAGTTAGATCTGACCAACCTAACTATGAAGCATGTAATGACAGTTTGGACGCACAGATATAGGTAGCACCTATTAAATTCATATTAGCTTATATGAAGATCAGATAGACCTTTGACATAAATCTGGGAATAATGAGTATATCCACAAACTTCATTACAACAGATTTAGAATGGTAGACAATGCGGAGAGTGGAGAGGACGGCAAAGTTAGAAATCCACACCTACTGATATGGGTTCTAGTGTTAAGTTAAGAAGTTGTCGAAAAACGTTATTTACAGACTACATGTATGTAGTTATTCTGTTCTAACTGCGAGAGAGTTTTACATTTTTGAAATCCCCTTTAAACGCGCACCGTAAATCATCGGTGGAGTTCACCAAGAAGATAAGACAAGAAGATGTTTCCGTGAACTGTCAATAAACAGGAATGCAAACTGATTAAATGACATCTATACAAACAGATGCGATGATGTGCGTTTTCATCCTCTGTCATGAAGAAAAATAAACGTTTGTCAGCAGTGGGTAATCCTAGCTGGAAAAAAAAAACAAAAAAAAAAAACGAAATAGCAGTTGTCATTGGTTTTTGCCAACAGATGACTTGTCGTATGATCGAAATCCGTTTGATTTGATTCGATCAAATTTACAGGGAATTAAGGAATCTCTAAGAAATTGAAATAGAAATACTTTAATAATTGCTGCATATAGAAGCAAACATATTATTTGGATGAAATCTTTCTTTACGGAAAGGTCCCATTGGGAGTAAATCCTTTCCTCAAAAAAGATTATAGTGGAATCCTTTTTCTCACGTTTGGTTTGAGCATAAAAACAAACAGGAAGTAACAAAAGTTTTCTTTCTGGTACAAAACCGCGGAACATCTATCAAATCTATCGAGTCATTTTAGCATACATGTAAAAATGAAAATCGAACCGATGGAAATAACACACAAAAGAACGCAAATTGGAGACCCGGTTTTATAAAGTCTCTTCATATACAGCTATGTAGTTGCGAGGCTGTATACGCCCACAACCCCCTCCCCACTCCCCCCCCCCCCCCTCACACACACACCCGCTTCACCCTCAAGCGTTAGGTTTAATATTAGTTAGAAGTTATCAGAATCGGCTCATTGATCCCGAAGGTGGTAAAGATATAATCTGCACCATAGTGAGGTACAGAGTCACGTTTTAAGGCCGCCACAGGGCACTTAACACCAGTTGTAGGGCAGTTAAATAAAAGTCCAGAAGATTGCCTTTGAAACCAGAGAACACACGCAAGATTGAAAATCGGAGACTCGGTCTTATAATGTATCTTTATAATTTAGTGCACGTAATCCACCACCACAGTGCTGTTATCCGGTGCATTTGATATTTAACTGAATCACCAAAAAATATCTTGTTCACTATTTAACTCTCTCCATGCTAAGTAAGAATTTTAGCAGACGGCATTTTGATCTTTTTTTATTCAGAAAATAGTCTTTGGCATTTCATGCAAATTGCCATTTTCCGGAGAAAAAAATAAAAATATAATAAAATTGTCGTTAGTTGAATTGACGCAGAGAGTGGCAAATGGTAATATCTATCGTCTATGGTCGTGGACAAGGTTATCTTTTGGCTTTAATTGTTCCATTCGTTAGTCTCTCTCTCTCTCTCTCTCTCTCTCTCTCTCTCTCTCTCTGTCTATCTGTCTGTCTGTCTGTCACTCAGTTTGTCTGTTTTCACTCTCTCTCTCTCTCACCCCCCCCCCCACACACACACACATACACACACACACACACACACAAACACACACACATAAAATTGTTCATTTCTACTTTGAGAGAACCTCAAGGAAGTCTGACATTGTTATCTCGGTAGCTATTTATATATTAAATATTACATACTTATGTACTTTCAGGTTTTTTGGCGCTGTGCGGTTATGTAATTTCTGGAGAGGTGTACGCCTGGACGGCCGTTTTAGTGTTACCAATCAACTCTGCTCTAAACCCTTTATTGTACACAGCATCTGCAATACTTGGAAGCAAAGTGAGACTGTTTGATTTTATTTTATCGCATTTTTTTTTTTTTGTTTATTTGTTTGGAGTTTTACCGCCAAGTCAATACTGTGTTAAGTTTATATCGAGCCAGTTAGTTAACGTAATTTTCCTCTGCAGCCTTAGTCCTCTAAGCGATTAACCGGTACTCGTGCAAATACTTTCACTGGAAAGTTACAACTGCGCTTCGTGAAAACGCGGAAGTAGGGGAATTACCGTAGAATGATTCTATGATCAATCTCCAAGAACATTTTGTGGTCTAGCAGGGATTCGAGTTTGCGACTCTTTGATCTCCGATGCTCTTCTGAATGCGCTTTGGAGCCCGGCTATTGCATCTGAGCCAGTGCACGACAAAACCTATAAAACGGCATGTGCGCCCAGCGAAGACTCAGATCAGCTTGGGCAGCTACCCAGGCATGAAGCAAGATTGGGTCCTTACCTACCCATTGAGCGCACAGTACGCACAACGGATGTCCAGGCTGATCTGAGTCTTCGCTGGGCGCACGTACCATTTTGTTGGTTTTGTGGAGCGCTGGCTCATATACATTGTAATACCCTTTTACAAAAAGATATGTGGCTCGACGGTCAATTGCACCGCGATTGAGCTTATGTATGTATACTTGATTAGTGTAGGCTAATATTCTGCAACGTTAGAACTCTTGAATCTATATTGAAAGCCGCAGACTTCTGGTGATATCTAGCTTTCCCATTATGAGACACTCTATTCTGCCTAATTTCCGCACTGAGCGTGTTTTTTTTTTTTTTTTTTTTCCTTTTTCTTTCAATTACTGAAAAAAATGTAGTAAAACATCCACCTGATCAGGGCACACTATAAAGAAAGACGAACCTAGGTCTACAGACCCCGACGGTAGAAAATGTTCTTCATACTCAACTCAGCTGAGCATGAAGTTTGTCCTGCTAGTAAATCTCAAATTACTAACAATTCCAAATTCTTTCTTACTAAATACAACTGAGCATGAAACTTTGTATGCTAATAAATATGAAAATGCCAACTATTGCTGGCATTTTCATATTTTCATATTTATTAACAGAGAAACTTTCGTGCTTAGCTGAGTTGAGCAAGAATTCTTTTGACCTCGGGGGCAGCATGGGCGTATTTAATGATTTTTTTTTCTGATCTTTTATATGAAAGAATACATATTGTTGATATTCATTTGAATTGTCTACTTTTATGATAAACATATAAAAATTTTGTACAAGTAGGCCTATATATGCATAAACGCGTTCTGAAGATATCAGGAATTGCCACAATTACGAAGCACAACCCTCCCGAGGCAACAAAAGAAAGATAGATGTCGAGCAAATAAGAACAAAACAAACACTACGTACCAAGATCCATTACTAATTTCGTGAACTAATACCACGGTTTCATAGCGCTTTCATTAATAAAATTTTGCATGTTGAAAAAATCAGTCATCTTCCACTTGATGCAGCATGTGGCAATATTGATGGCGTCACAATTAATGACGTTATATTAATATTCTGACGTCACGTTAAAGGCATTCTTTGTAAAATTGCGTCGCCCAGTATAAATGAGCAACGTGTTGTGATATTTTTTATACATTACTCAAAGAATCTTTCTCCAACATTCGGGAGGATTTGCGTAAAGTTTATGAGGACTCTTGTGTATTGAATGGTGCTATTTTCAAGTGGATGAATTGTTCAAAGCTGTATATTTTACTCTACGCCGAAGACACTATTATTTTTGTATAATCTAAAGAAGAACTGCGATCAGTATGGAATGCTATGTTTCTGTACTGTAAATCATGAGATTTAGAAGTGAATCCAGCTAAAACTAAAAATCACAATATTCAGTAATGGAAGTATGAACCAGACTTTGTATTGACTTATAATGGTCAGGCGGCCTTAGGCACTGATGATAGTTTCGTTTATTTGGGTACTTATTTTGCATATCGGGGGTTGAGCGCAAGACTGGCGTAAGTCAGATGGTTGTTTTTCCCCAAGCCTAATCTCCTCACCATGAAGGCGTTATGAAGATTACAACATTTCTTTCTGTAAACAATGAAAATTTAGGTGCCATTGCTCGTATGAGCAATGGCACCTAAATTTGCATTGTTTACAAAGGGGTCCAAGTTGCCCCTAAACAAGGGTTTCAAAAATATGTTTGAGTTACTATAGTCTTGCGCTCAACCCTCGATATAATGACCGATTTACAAAGAATAATCTACGACTTATGGAACAGGCTAGAAACGCTATGTTTTCTGTTTTGAGGAAATCCCGTAAATTGCAGCTGCCAATAGACTTACAGCTGCGGCAATTTGATAGCTTAGTTGTATCTATATTACTTTATGGGTCTGAAATTACAGGTTTTGAACATTCTGAAATACTTCAAATATTATGTACCCAATTTTACAGGATTAGGCTATTCTAAATGTTAAAAAGACAACAACTAGCGTTATGTTATACTGTGAACTTAGAAGGTACCTTATAAATATTTTGTGTAAATTAAGAATGGTTGGCTTCTGGCAAAGAATTGCTAATGGTAAACAAGACATGATTGCTTTTAAACTGTACAAGATTTTACTTCAAAGCATTCAGAGAGACCGTTTATCATCTAAATGTTTGTTAAGTGTAAAAGTCTAATTTCAGGTGGTAACTAGAGCTGTTTTTAACAAAAAAATAAATAATAATAATAATAAAAATACATATGTCTTCCCCCTTCTCCCACTGCCACTTACATATAGAACGTTTTCCCATATTAATTGTTCATCATCACTGCTTTATATTTCTATAAAGTTTCATGAAAATATTTTGAATGGTTTTCAAGCTATAGAGCGGATATGAAATTACTATTGTCAAATTTCAATGGGGATAACTCAAAAAATGTACAGACAAGAATTACTGTTCTTGCGTTCTGCACGTCATTTGATAATGCTTTACATTTCTATGAAATTTCATGAAAATATCTTGATCGGTTTTTAAGTTATAGAGCGGACACAAAATTAAAATTGTCGAATTTCAAAGGGAGAATAACTCCAAAAATGTATAGACAAGAGTAACGGTTTTTGTGCTCTGTACATCGTCTGATGATGCTTTATATTTCTATGACGTTTAATGAAAAAGACTTGAACGGTTTTCAAGTCAAAAAGCGGACACAAAATTACCATTGTCGAATTTCAAAGGGGAATAACTCTATAAATGTGTAGATAAGTTATGGTTCTTGTGTTCTCCACCTTGTCTGATAATGCTTTATATTTCTATGCAGTTTCATGAAAATATCTTGAACGGGTTTCAATAATTTCAAAGGGAAATAACTCCAAAAATGTAACGACAAGAGTAACATTTTTGTGGTCTGCACGTTATCTGATATTTCTTTATATGTCTATGAAGTTTCATGAAAATATCTTGAACGGTTTTCAAGTTATAGAGGGGACGCAAAATTACCATTGTCGAATTTCAAAGGGGAATAACTCACTGTACTGACAAGTGTTATGGGCTTTACGATTTGTCTTTGGCTTGGCCCGCCGTGGTTCAGTTATTGGTTTTCATTTACCCTGTCACACAGTAGAATTAGCCATAAGTACTCGTCTTTGTTTATCATAGTGATGAATTAGATTTTTATGTTTTCGCTTTGATGACTAAGTTGGGAGCCTTTATGCAAACCGAATTTTTTTATGTTTTTTTTTTCTGTATTAAGAGTTACATTGGGACCCAGGGTGAAGTTGACTGGCCGTAAATCCCTCGGTAGTTTATTCTACTGACCGTTCTAAGTCGGTGGTCCCGGTGTTAGTCTTACTCTTTGTTGCTTTGTGATTCATTCTACGAGACGATTTGTTTTAAGTCTAGTAAAGAGAGAGCTAGTCTTCGTGCTTTTCGTACGTTTGTTCGATTCGCGCTTGTTTGGTTTTGTCTGTTTTCTCTTCTTCTGGGAAGGGCTGCGGTTTGTGATTGTGGCACTCCCTGGACTTTTCTCTTACCTTTTTTTCATGTATTAACCTATTTAAGTCTGGCGATTCCACACCCCCCCCCCCCCACGCCCCGACCCACCCGACCCCACCCCACGCCAATGGGTGTCGGAAAACAGTGAATATCCAGATCAGACGCCACAGAACGATGCGTCTGACCAGGGTACACACTGTTTACGTTAAGTCAAGGATTGTTTTATAAAACAGGGCCCAGTTTTTCAAAACTAACGATGTCGTCAGTTAACGTATCGTTAAAACTTTGATCATTAAATATGGCATATATGCTTATATTTTGCAAAAGCTACTCGCATTTATTCAGCAAAAATACCTGTGAAGTATTTACCAGAACAGTTAAAATTTTGACCACTAACGAGCTCGTTAAGCTAACGATGTTTTGAACAACAGGGCACAGGATGATAACTAACCAGACACCCTTTATATTGAAGTTGAGGTGGAAGTGTCCACTTGACATTAATGGTTGAATAAAGGTAACAGAAGAACATTACTGTCAACACCTATCCTGTTACACGCTTATTTTATTGCAGAAATTTACACTAGACACGCAGGAGCAGTTACGACCGAAAGTCATAACCACAGGTATAGCTTAACACTTGCAATGAATTAATATAACGTGAAGCTACCCAGAAGACGCCACAACCACGAGGCAGCCTTGAAAGTGTACCAGTTCCCCTTAAGTATTAAAGTATTAAGGGTACTGGATAGGGATGTCATTCAAAGTATTAAGGGTACTGGATAGGGATATCATTCAAAGTATTAAGGGGACTGAATAGGGATGTCATTCAAAGTATTAAGGGGCCTGGATAGGGATGTCATTCAAAGTATTAAGGAGACTGGATAGGGATGTCATTTAAAGTATTAAGGGTACTGGATAGGGATGTCATTCAAAGTATTAAGGGGACGGGATAGGGATGTCATTCAAAGTATTAAGGGGACTGAATAAGGATGTCATTCAAAGTATTGATGGGACTGGATAGGGATGTCATTCAAAGTATTAAGGGAACTGGATAGGGATGTCATTCAAATTATTAAGGGGGCTGGATAGGGATGTCATTCAAAGTATTAAGGGGGCTGGATAGGGATGTCATTCAAAGTATTAAGGGGACTGGATAGGGATGTCATTCAAAGTATTAAGGGGCTGGATAGGGATGTCATTCAAAGTATTAAGGGGACTGGATAGGGATGTCATTCAAAGTATTAAGGAGACTGGATAGGGATGTCATTCAAAGTATTAAGGGGACTGGATAGGGATGTCATTCAAAGTATTAAGGGGACTGCATAGGGATGTCATTCAAAGTAATAAATACATTCTACTCTTATGCTTAAAGTTTATGTTTCTATAGATAAAACTCAACATGCTGCTTATCAGGAAATATTTAGCATGCTATATGTGAACGAACACCGAAAACCCAGGCCTTCTTTCAGATAGATTTTTTGCAATGTGATGGAAGCGGACACGATACCTTGTGCATGAGACACGTCCAGCGCATTTGGTCCGCGCCATGCTCGGGGCTCGAGGTTATAAAACTATTTTCGAACTCAACTCAGCTGAGCATTAAAATTTTCCCGCTAATAAATCTCAGATAACTAACAATTTCAAATTCTTTCTTGCTAAGCATAGATGAGCATGAAAATTTCTTTGCTAATAAATAGGAAAATGCCAACTATTGTTGGCATTTTCATATTTATAAGTAGAAAAAATTTTATGCTCAGCTGAGTTGAGCATGAAGAAAGTTTTACAACCTCGGGGCCGGGCATATGCGGACAGCGAAGGTCCAGATCAGCCTGTGTATCCGCGCAGTCTGATCAGAGCATTCGCCACCCACTGTCAGAATTATTCGATACTACAAAATGTATCAATGGAGAGTAAAGGCCAGATGAGACCTTGTGCATGCACAGGGTGATATGCATCCATACATTTTACGCATGCTCGAAGGCACTGTTTTGCTTGGTGCGGCCCATTTAGTGGCAGGCAAGCTATGCTGTTAATTTGTTAAACCCAGATAATTTACATGTCGGCAAAACGTTCTGCAATGGTAATAAATCTGTCAAGTTATAAAGTAAATTAATCAAATCCGTATCATTTTCTGATCGCCAAGACTTTCCGCAATATAAGCCTACTGTCTGTGCATTAGTTAAATTCAGATAATATATCGGTTGCCAAAATGTTCGGCAATGTTAATAGGAAGACAAGATACGCTGTGCAGTACAAAACAGAGTCAAGATCATTTTCTCTTAAATAAAATGTTTTTGAAATGTTATTTAATTGGACAAGCTATGTTGTACATGAACTGTCCAGATCATTTAATATTTGCCAAAATGTTCTGCAGTGTTATCTAAGAAGACAAGATATATTGTGCATAAACTGAGTCCAGGTCTTTTGTTGTTCGCCAAATCGTTTCCCATGATATATATAAGCGGACAAGATATGCTGCGCATTAACTGAGTCCAGACCAGGCTATCCGCCAAAATAATTTGCAATGTTATATAAGAAGACAAGATATATTATGCATAAACTGAGTCCTGATCTTTTCTTGTTCGCCAAAATGTTTTGCAAGGTTATACTACCGGAGAGAACATATTGTGCACTTACGGAGTCCAGACCATTTGTTGTTCCCGAAAATGACTTGCAATGTTATATAAATGGAGAAGACGCGTATGCTGTGCAAGAACCGAGTCCAGACCGTTTGCTGTTCACTGAAATGTTTTGCAATGCTATATAAGCGTGTTGGATGTGTTGTGCATAAACTGAGCTCAGACCATTTGATGTTCATCAAAATGTTTTACAATGTTATATAAGTCGGCTATATAACTTGTGCATAAACTGAGTCTAAACCATTTGCCGTTCGCCACAAATGTTTTGCAATGTTATATAAGCAGAGAAGATACGTATGTTGCACATTAATGAGTCAAGATCATTTGCTGTTCACGAATAATTATGGTTTGCAATATTATATAAGCGGACAAGATATACTGTACATTAACTTTCACCAGACCAATTGCTGTTGGCCAATATGATTTTCAGTGTTATATAACGTCGTTGCCGAGTCAAATAGTTGTATTTCAGATTTGGTAACTTTTCAGGAGAAAGAAAAAACTTTATAACTTTTGCTAGACGTTACAAATATTTATGAAACTCTGACAGTATTCTATTTAGTGGCATCCAAATTCAGTGCTATAGCTATTCTAATCTTACAGATGAGAATTCATAGCATTTTTCGACTAAATCACTAGCGTTACAACTTTTTGGTACATTTTCTTCTCGAGTTACAACATTTAGATGCTTAGAATGCAGCAAGACATCGCATCTCGGTAGCACATTTGAGCCGGTAAGCCAGAAAACGTATCTTCGGTCATATTTTTCGCCTAACAAAAATTTCAGATCCGACTGTGCAGTCGCGCAATCTAATCAGAATCTTCACTAGGCACACAGCTAGGGACGCAATGTCTTTTTGTGCGGACGGCGATGACTCTGATCGGACGGCAAGGATGTGCAGGCTGGTTTTAGCCTTCGTTGGGGTGCATGTCAGAAGGTACGTTTTCTCACGTTGCGGTTTGTCCCTTTTAGAGGCACTAGACTTGTGGAATAATAAGATGTTCGTGGCACCCCCAATGACTACCGGTTTAATACCACTCATTGACTACATAGGAAACAGGCGATTTAAGACGGGAAGGACCAATTTCCGCAAGGTAACTTTTCCCAATGTTTTCAGGGGGTGAAAAAAACTGTCATTTTGGCTTTCTGTTTGTAGTGTTTTGATTGTCGTTCCGTTGCTTTAAGTACGTCCTTCCTTCCCTTTGGTGTCTTGGACGGAGGGTGTTAGGTAGCTGTATGGATTCCTGATCATTGTCTTTCTTTCTCTTGAACACTCTTGGTAAGTTCTGCCGCCATTTTTAACAGGGATACAAATTCTGTGACTTTCTGTTTGCGTGTCTGGGTACTAAACCATTTTGAAAGTTGACTACACTAGGGAAATAATGTTTGTCCTTTTAAAGTAAGCCCCTTTACAAAAGGGGTGCAAAACAAAGTTGATCAGAACTGTTTTCCATGAAAATATATCCATATCCATTAAATGTCAAATTGAGTTAACTTTTATTCACTTTTATTTATTCATTTTAGTATAGACTTGCATCTTTCAAGTGTAAATTAACTATTTCATCATTGAAGACCGAAATGGTATCTCTGCTCGTTCACTGTAGATCCTTTGAGACGGAGCCGTCACATCAGGATCTACACTGTTTGCCATTCAGATTTTGATTTTTGATTTTTGACCGAAACACCTGTTTGTAACAATGAACATTTCCAAACTCAAAGATCGAAGAGTCTTTTTTAGAAAGCAGGAGTGAAAGTGTTAAAACCATGTTCGTGTATATTCAGTTACTAGAGCGGTCACTTACTACGTTAGCGTCCCTTTTTTTGTTACTGTTTATTATTATTATAAACATAAAACTATATTGGGTTAGGGGTAGCAGAGTTTGTCCGACTGATCGAGGATTATTGATAACGACTACCGCCAAGTTTTGTTCAACAGTGATCATTGGCTAATCTTGGGTGTTTTAAAGCAAAATTAGTTTGCGCTTATATGGAGTAAAGTGGGCTGTTTTTCTGAAAAGTCTTTTTCTGAAAAATATATTAAACACTTGAAAGACATTATCAAAGAAGCAAACGTCTTCAGGTTTTGGATGTTTTAAAGCAAAATTAGTGTACGCTTATATGGAGTAATCCGGATTGTTTTTTCTGAAAAGTCTTTTTCTGAAAAAATATATTAAACACTTAAAAGACATGATCAAAGAAGCAAACGTCTTCAGGTAAGGCCAAATATTTGCAACCAAGGAGCTGTCAGCTTCTTCATCTAACCTCTATACATACATAAAAATTCTAAAACATTATCCATATAATATCCCAATTTAATGATCTGAGATAAACTTGAAAATGACATGATCAAATGACAAGCACTTGGCCGTATTATCAACGTCTATACAACGCCGCATCAATGTCGATGCAACGTCATTACGTTGCATCGATGTTGATGCGACAGTTGTCTTAAAGGGTACACGCGTACAACATAAAAACATCAGATAAAGGAGTGAGTGTTTCTTTTCTATTTTTGTCCGAAAGTTTCAAATACGAATGAATTGACGTTCGCATCGAATTTCAATATATATATTCCTTCTAATTTAGGCTGACTTGTGTTTGTTGACGACTGTTATCATGGGAAAGTGTCTTAGATTTCTGCATGATCGTGACCTATCGCACGTAAACCTTACACAGGATAGCGTTTTTATAAAACCAACTACTAAGGTAAGAATACCAGAAAGCGAGTCTAACAAACGTCTTCGTAAGGGGGCTGCATGCAATTGATAGATTTTCCGCCAAGTTTACAATGGAGACCACTTTTGTGACTTCCTGTTTGCCTTCTGGCACCCCAAGTCCTTTCTTCTGAAAAAGGGTCTTCTAAAATAGAACGGATTGGCTTAGGGAGCAATTTATTTCCTTTTAAAATATAGTTTTTTGCAGCGTCAAGATAGTGTAACGCATTGGCCAATTTAACATAGAAGCGGCCGTGAAAAAAATACCACTTGAACGTCAAAAGCTGTTTAAAGGAACTATCCGACAAGTTGATCGTGAAACTGTATCGAAAATAAACCTGAGAGACCTGCATCATCCAAAACTTTCTTAAAGGCGAAAGATCAGCCTGCTTTGTCGTGCATTCTGATTTTGAGTTAATTGTTCCCTAGTGGTATTCTGAAAATAGCTAGTATCCACCAATTAAATATGGAGGACAATTTTAGACTGCGAATGCACTCAAAGAAAAGTGACGATACCCAGGAAATGCCACTATCACGTGTACATCTTTCGCGAGGCACGAAAAGAAAGAGAGATGAGTCCTGGTTTGCAAAATGTGGCTGAAGAAAATATATATTTAAGGAGCATTGTAAGTTGATTGCTTCCTTTCCCAGTTGGAGCAAAGTCTATCCTTTTAGAGTAGACCCCCTTTCAAAAGCGACTTGGTGTACCGGGGAGCAAACAGGAAGTCACAAAAGTTGTCCCCCTTGGCAATAATGTTGGAAAATCTGCCATTTGCATCCCCTACCCTTAAATAGTTCAGTAACTTAACCCATTTAGTCCGTGTGGACAGGTTCATTTCCTATAGAGGGGTGTATGGTTAGTTTTTGTTGTTACAATGTCTTATCTGAATATCTCAACAAAATGCCAACAGTTTAGACTCTGATCAAACGCCGCGTTCTATGGTGTCTGATCTGGGTCTATACTGTTTGTCAATGTCCATTTTATTGGACGCTTAGGCGTAAAAAATAGCTGTGTTTCCACTAACATGCTGAAAAAAATGGGTCGGTAGGTAGGAGAAACGTTTTTTTTTTTTATTTTTCTATTTTTTCTCCAGAAGAGAACAGAGTCGGGCCTGTAATTTTATGAAAATACAGGTATTTTGTTGAGGGTCGGTGCTTTACTTTTTTATTTCGGTCGGTCTGGTTAGTGGAAACATAGCTATTTTCTACGCCTTAGCATGAATTAGTTTATATTTACTACATTTCAGGGCTCGTCTTCTGTAGTTCTCTCCGTTCGGCCGACACCGGTGGTGAAAGATAGCGACAAGTACGAGGATATCAAACGATTTGGCAACATTGTAAAGGCGCTAATAACATTATGTAAAGTTCGTTCAGAAGACTAAAGCTTAAGTTTGGAAAGATTATGGATTGATTTTTATTTACATATATGTAGTCTGTACATGGGATTATTTCAGAGAACAGAAAGTTTATTCAAAAACGGTTTAATGGATGTTCATACATTTACTGTCATTATTATTTTTATTATTATTAGTGTTGTTTTTTTAGCTACCGGGATTCACGCAACCGGAAAGTCTCTTTCCAGAGTTACAATCTTACGGTATTTTAACTGTACTGAGTCAAAGTATGAAAAACTATGTACATTTCTTTTGTGTTTTGGACTGGTAGTTTTGTGCTGTATTCGCTGTTGTTATAAATTACACAACAATGGGATCTTAATGTACTGGTCAGTCATTTGTAACCCTGAGCCCACGAAGCCGGGGAGTAGCGGCGCTTTTCTTTTTCGGTTTGCAAGGCCCTGCTAAAGGCCATGTACTGCGGGGGTCACATTGATAGTAATATCCTTCCTAAAAGTCCCTTGGGGTTGAAAACGAGGAACAAAAAATGAAATGGACCATTAAGATAAACTCTTACTTTGTCCTATGAAGGCTTCTCATTATATTTGGCTTTACTTGCCCAGTGGTTTCAGAGAATTGTCGGAGAGAGACACAGAGAGACATTTGAATAGACCGTATCGTTGCACTCCAGAACACCTTCCGTTCTAGATTAAAAACATAAGGGCATCTTTAAAGGCAAAGCACAACAAATCTGTCTTTTTCTCTCCTTGGGTTTGGTTGTAGGTATCCGTTGTTTAAATTGTCTCTTACAGTTGCTGAGGCATAAATAAATGGTACTACATGTATATCCCATATAAATCCCGCCTAAAAGTTCGGCTATTTCTCCCGGCTATTTTTTTTTTGTGGGGGTGGGGGCAGGGGAACAGCAATCCCGCCATATCTACGGCACTCCCGAGACTCATCCCAGTATCCCCAAGTGTCTATATTTTCAATAGTAATGGTCCAAACGTTAAGGCGTGATGAAGGTCACACAGTGGTTGGGATTGCAAGTATTAGTTAAAGAATATAAGAATCCATCATGAGAGCCCTTGCTGGATAGGAAAATCTCACTGGAGGTGTAAGAATTTCAACCAGGGACGAGGCTTGTCGAGTTCCTGGTTGAAATGCCTACCCCGAGGGTGAGATTTTTCTATCCTGCATGGACTGGCCCATAATGGATTCTTTTTCTCCCATCTTAAGTAGATGTTTCCTAGGACCTTCGTGGACTTTACCTATATGTCCATGTGAGAAACTGCAAGATAGAAGTTTCTCACATTGACATATAGGTAAAGTTGGGAGAAAGATAATGTCCTCTTCGATGCTCCTTGTTTCCAGGTGGTGCCTTTTTTGAGTGTAACCCAGCTAGCATTCTACGTAAATCTACATCGGGCCATCATCGGCCCGTCAGCTACCCTGACGGGCCGATGACGGCCCGATATAGATTTACGTAGAATGCTGACTGGGAACTTTCTTTGTTAGTCCCGATAGTATTTTCTAAAAATATAAATTACTATCAATTTAGAAAAGAAAAGAGTAGTTACATGGTATCAAACTGTGGACAGCTGACAGATTTTTCCCATTAAGCAGTGGTCAGACATCAGTTGGCACAGAGTCAGCATCTTCCAGTTTCTAAAGTGAAATTTATTAAGGATTGTGACGTGTTAAGGATTGTAATTTTTCTCTCTTTATTCTATCTTTTTAATTAATTTGAAATCGATTGATTATTTATGATTTTATATTATACATGCTTCTTTATTGTTATATTTTCTGAATGTATCAGTTTCCTTAATTCACAGTTTTGAGTGTTTTCCATTATTTTGTTATTTATAGGTTTGCTTTATTAGCTCATCTGAGCTCGTGATCGGTCAATGTCCGTTTTTCGTCGTCTGTCGTCCTTTGTCTGTCGTCCGTCGTGCGGCGTCAACAATTTGCTTTAAATGACTACTCCTTCTACACCCCTGGGCCAATTGCAATCAGACCACAGGAATGTTGCCTAGGTGATTCTCTACCACAGCTAAAATGTTTCCGCTCCGATCGATAAAATGGCCACCAGAGCTAAAATAGAAAAATCTACCACTGACTTGAAACTTGATAGGAAGTATAAGAGTGACTTGCAGGTCAACATTAGCTAAAATTGTTCTGATCGGAAATCCAAGATGGCCTCCATAGTGGCCGTCTTGAAAATCTTTTTTTTTAACTTCTCCTGAACCGAAAGGCGAATTGACTCGAAACTTGGTAGGCTTTACTGGAGTTACTTGTAGACAAAAAAGTGCTAAAAGCATTCCAATAGGAACTTTAAGTTGACCGCAACGGTCGCCATCTTAAAAATCTATTTTGAACTTCTTCTCCCGTATGGAAATGCCAATTGATTCCAAACTTAGTAGGTAGTATCGGAGTGAAAATATCGGTGTAAAAATATTTTGAACTTCTTTTCCTGAACAGAAGGACTAGTTGGCTCGAAACTTAGTAGGAAGTATAGGGTTGACTTGTAGATCAAAAACAGCTAAAATCGTTCCGATTACAAATCTAAGGTGGCCACCAAGACAACCATCTTAAAAATCTATTTTTAACTTCTCCTGAACCGAAATACCAATTGACTCTAAATTTGGTAGCAGGTATCAGGAAAACTTGTAGATTAAAACTAGTTAAATTGTTTGGGTCGATAATCCAAGATGGCCGCCTGAGTCGCTGTCTTGAAAATCTATTTTGAACTTATTCTCCTGAACAGAAAGGCTAATTGACTAGAAACTTGGTAGGGAGTATAGGGGTGACTTGTTGATAAAATATAGCTAAAATTGTTCTGATCGGTAATCCAAGCCAACCGCCAAAGCCACCATCTTGCACTTCTCCTGAACCGAAATGCCAATTGATTCGAAACTTGGTATGAGGTATCGATCGTTTCGGTCGGAAATCCAAAATGGCCGCTTGATTCGCCATCTGGAAAATTTCTTTAGAGCTTTTTCCTCCTGAACGGAAAGGCCAATTGACCCGAAAGTTGATAGAAGTATTGTATGACTTGTATTGAAAAAATATTTAAAATCGTTCCGATCGAAAATCCCAGATGGTTGCCATAGCCGCCATGTTCACAGTCTATTCTGAGCTTTTTTTTTCCTGAACCGAAAGGCCAGTTTGTACGTTACATAGTAGAAAGTATCAAAGTGACTTGTAAATCAACAACAGCTAAAATCTTTCCGATTGAAAATTCAAGATGGACGCCACAGTTGACGTCTTGAGAACCTATTTCGAAATTCTTCTCCTTAATCCAAAACGTCAATTTACTCGAAACTTGATAGGAAGTATCAGGGTCACTTGTAGATCAAAAACAGCCACGGCCGCCATCTTGAAAATCTGTTTCGATTTTTTTTTTCCTTAACCGAAAGGCCCAATTGACTCGAAACTTCATTGGAATTCTCAAAATGGCGTGAAAATCAAAAATAGCTAAAATCGTTCGAATTGTATATCAACGATGGACGCCATTTTGAAAGTCTATATTGAACTTCTCTTGAACCGAACGGCCAATTTACTCGAAACTTCTCTGGTAATAAGGTGATCGATGCAGGGTCATCTTGGCCCTCTTGTTTATTTATACATTGATATTTTATTTCTTTTATTTCTTCATTATCTACTTTGATTTTACTCTGTATTGTTATTATCATTATTATTATATTTCTTTATGTTCTGTTTATATGGATTTGTTTTCTTTATTTATTTTTTAAAGTTGTTTAGCTTTCTCGTGTTTCTCACTTGCATTGGCTGTATTCTTATATTTATTTTGTTTGTTCTATTTTAGCAATGAGGTTTATCAGATTGTTCTTTTTGTTTTGAAATGTGCAGAATATGCATAAAGGCAAAACTTGGAATGGTGAAACAAATACAAACACTGTACACGCGATGTTTTGTTAAATAGTAAAACAGGTAAGGTCATATCCTAGTCCGGGTCCCGACTACTTGTATCTTCGTCCGGGTTCCTACAACATATCTTCATCCGGGTCCCGATCATTATTTTGGATTGAATTCACATGGTAGATTTTGTTTTGCCATTTTCGCCAAGGAAGACAAAGTTGGTGACTTTTATAGAAAAAAAAATCTCTTTTCAGAAGGGGACAGAAGCAGTTTAAAGAGAGTTGTCTCCCGTGAAAGCGTATCAATTCCCCTTAAAGCGTACATACTTATGCAGGTTTGCAGCCTTGATAACCATTACGAGTAAGGTTGCTAATTTTCTGGGAAAGATTTTGGCCTTGGTGAATCTATACTTTCTTTACATTTAAGATATATAAGTGTGTTATTCTTCTAAAGTATATTGTACATGTAGTCTGTATAATATTTTAAAATAAAATCTTCGATTCATTTTCATCCTCTTCTCTTCTATTACAGAAGCACGCATATAAAAATAATATAGAAAATGTCTAGGAAGATTCATAACATAAACACAGAAGATAGCCTACAACGATTCCAACAGGTAGAACAAACACACCATTACGTAACAAGCCTATTCAAGTATACTGAAAATTTTACCATCAAAAAATGAAAATTTTCAGATAAATATTCGGATATTTTCATATTTCTGCTCAAACAGATTGTGGGTACTCGTTAGAACCGCATCGGCGAGGCGGTTCTAACGAGTTCCCACAATTAATGTTTTTGAGCAGAGATAAGAACAATAATGTATACCCCTGTAAACCCCAGTTTTACTATATGAAATTGGGGTTTAAGGGGGT
Source organism: Anodontia alba (assembly GCA_964016985.1). Lineage (NCBI taxonomy): Eukaryota > Metazoa > Mollusca > Bivalvia > Lucinida > Lucinidae > Anodontia > Anodontia alba. The sequence goes on from OZ024821.1 coordinate 16,997,296, forward strand.
CAACATTATATAGGCATGTTTTTGTGATGCTATGACAGACTGCATTAGCCACGAACCGAAGAAAAGCAGTCTGAATATTTTGACGTATTCAAAATCTCCCGTCAGCAGTAACTGTCTGGATTTGTTCGCGTATTCACGGACACATGTGATATCATTCGGGCATTTGCTCTCTTTCATACCTTCTATAGTATCCAATAATTCTGGTAGTGGACAGTGAAGGCTCTCATCAGACTGTGCGGATGCGGAGGCTAATCTGGGCCTTCGCTGTCCGCATATACCTGAAAACGTGTTTACGCATGGCGCACCAAATATATATTGCAAAAGGGATATTACAAAATCTAAGTTTGGGGTGTGGGTTATTTTCTGGACTTTTTGTCAGGAATACTGAATATTGGCATCCCACCTACATAGTTCGGTACTTGCTCAGTACTCTGATAAAAAGTGAAAGTGGTGACCATATCATTTAAATGCAGTCGAGCTCTATCATTTTTTTTTTCTGAAACGGGGTCTACTCTATAAAGGAAGAATTTGCTCCAAGAATTGCTTCTTTTTAGACCCCTTTTTAGAAGTGGTTTGGTGTGCGGTAAAGCAAACAGGTCATAAAATGTGTCTCCTTTGTTCAAAATGGCAGAAAATGTACCCAAGTATACCTAGTCACTTTTGTTCATTTCGGTGCCCCTAATGCCCCACAAAAATATAAGTGAAGATACCTAGGAACTGCCACAATCGTAAAGCACAGCCCTCCCGGGATAGCAAAACAAGGAGAGATTAGGGACATTTTTAAGTAAAACAGTCGAATCTCAATAGCTCGAACGCCGATGGCTCCTTTACCATGGCTAATTCGAACTCGTTTTTTGAGTCCCTACGAAATTCTTCCGACAGATCAAGAAAACAAGTTGATGTGAAATTTCATTTTACTTTTGAAATTGGATATCTTTGACATTATGCTCAAAATTTTATTTCACCGATTTGATGTGGTTAATAAAGGCACACTTGTAAAAGTCAAAGATTTGACATAGGGGACAAATGTTAGAGTTTCATATTGCTTCAGAAGCACTTCATTACGAAAACACGCCTATTCAAATATATAGAAGATTTCACCTCCAAAAATTAAAAAAAAAAAAAAAATCAGATAAAAACCCCAATATTTTTCATATTTCTGCTCAAAACATAGATTGTGGGTACTCGTTAGAACCGCCTCGGCGAGGCGGTTCTAACGAGTACCCACAATCGATGTTTTCGAGCAAAACTAAGAAAAATAATATAAACCCCAGTTTTACTGTCAACATTATATAGACATGTTTTCGTGATGTTATGAACGGTCATGGTCGCTTTTAACCATGGATTGATCGACGTTATCATAACCAAATAATAATTTTTCACAAAAAGCTTGGTCCACGCTTAACACAATGTGTGCAATAGTAGACCAAGCTTTTTGTGAAAGCTAATACGTGTGGTATTCAAATTTCACTCACTTCTGTCTCTCTATTGGTAGAGCGATAACAAGTCAATATTTGGTGTGACGCTGCTGTCACATGTCGGATACGTAATGTGTTAGGCACATAAGCCGGTCCTCCGTATGTGCCATAGCACGTGGTGCTCCAGATCTTGGGCGATCATCTGTTCTATCCATAATGCATAAATTGATGCCCGAAAGTCACGAGCAACGTCCGTTTTTGATGTTCCATACCAAGCGCTCCCTCGAAAGTCTCAAAATAGCAATTAAATGGCATTTTCAACAAAACTTGACTGCGTTTTTTTTTTTTTTTTTTTTTTCTAGTACCTGCACAGACTTAGCCTGCATGTGTTTTTTACTCACAACGCGAAACCCGGTCTAGCGATGCAATGGTATATTCAATGACAGTGGATACGAGATACGATCATGAAGTTACTGGCCCGGTATTCGTATAATGAATAAATTGAAACGAAGCCCTAACAAGTTGATAATTCGATCTTATTCAATAGCTTTGGTAGAAAGAATACAATTTCAAAGCCACTGATTTCAGCAGGAATTCGCTGCAAACAGGGAAAGGGTGTGTCAAACTGAGAAAATGGACAAAGTTGGAGCAGTCATAAAGTACTTCTGTAAGAAGGGCATGTCCCCGAAGGAAATTCATGACGACTTCATTAAAAACCTTGAGGATGAGTCTCTTCTTATAGCATGGTGAAATGGGCTGCTAAATGTAGTGGGGGGGGGGGGGGGGGGGGAGGGAGTGCGTGGAGGATTATGAACGGTCGGGGCGCCCCAAAGGGGCTACTACAGACGAAAACGTTGAGCTTGTGCACAGTCTAATCATGTGTGAAAGGAGAAGACGTCTGCGTGATATAGCTAGAAAATAGGCATACGTTTGGTGGCATTTCAGTCTATCTTGATCGATATCTTAGGAATTTCCAAGCTCTCAGCTAGACGGGTGGCCAGAATGTTGACCAAAGATCAGACTTGATATTCCTAAGTATCTCCTGTCTGTCCATGAAGATGACTGAGGAATTTATGCGTCGAGTTGTGGCCCAAGATCAGACTTGGGTCCATCACTTTGCTCCTGAGGCCACAAAGTATGCAATGGAAGTACCCTGGCTCACCCCTCCTAAGAAATTTAAGAGTTCTTCAGCAGGGAATGTAATGACCTCTATCTTTTGAGATATCCAGGGTGTTATCATGTTGGGTTGTCTTCAAGGCTGGCACGATTAATCGGATAACCGATTAACTGATCGATATATATCGCAAAAATGATTATCATTACAGAATATATTTGATTTCTGTGTCTGTTACTTTACCGTATTTACCCTTAGTATTCAGACACCTCAACACTTAACCATACTTAATCTAAAATTTGAACATATAAAATTTACTACCCACTTTAGTGTCTTAGATAGCTGGATGAGTGGCAAACAGTGTACACCCTTTGGGTCTAACTGTTTGCTCACGCCTGTCTGGCCAAATGCATACAGCAAAGTATAACATATGGTAAGAGTCATGCTCAGTCAGACAGACAAAATTTTTATAAAATCTTCAGTGATTACTAATCGATTATCAATCACAATGGCAGCACTGATAATCGATTATGTTTTAGCACCGATTCGCCAGCCTTAGTTGTCTTGAGGAAGGTCACAAGATAAATGGTGCATATTATGCAGAAAAACTAAGGTGGCTGCGTCAGGAGCTTGTGACAAAAGAGGAAAGTTGACTCGAGGTGTTCTGCTCTTGCAATATTTTTCACAAGTCCCCACCTCTCAAGATGTTACGGCTGCTGCGACTAAATACAGCTTCGAGGTCCTTCCTCATCCCCCGTATTCTTCAAATTTAGCTCCTTCGCACTTCTGTTTCCAAATCTGAAAACTAACCTTCGTGGTAGGAATTTTGGACGCAATGAAGGTGTCATAGATGCTGTTCACGAGTACTTGGGGGACCAGGAAGAAGGCTTCTATTTAGAAGGGGCAAGCAAACCGGAACAGCGTTGGAGAAAGTGCATCGAGTCAAAGGGAGATTATATTGATAAATAAAGGCACAATTTCTGCACTTGGTCATTCCCAAAAATACAGGGACCGAGAACATTTTTATCGTCCTTTGTTCTTGCTATATTTAAAGTAGAATGATCGGAAAATACATCTAAAGTAGAACAATCGGGAAATATGCCGTATAAAGAACGCCAGGTATTACGTTCACTATTAATTTCTAAAACTTGTAAAGTGTACAGTTTCTAATTCCTTTCAGTATATGAAATGTCTTACAATAATCTTTCAGAATGTAATTTTCAACAATTTATTTATTCTTGGTAAGTTTGTTTTCAAACACAGTGATGTATACCTTGCATTCGGAATTTTGATGTAAACCCTGGGGGCAGGGTCAGGGGAGTGTGGCCCGAAGGGTCCAAAGTCTATTTTGTACAAACAGTCATGTTGCAAACCAAATCAAAGGTAATGAAGCGAATACAGTGGTGCAAATACTTTGCCCCGGGGCATGCCTGGGGTTCTCCAGGTGTCAAAAAGTAGGATTTTGGGTCCCCTTTTTAATTGTCACACAACTCCTCCTAGGCTTTTTGAGCTAGAACCTTGAAAGTGTCACAAGTAATAGCTCTATGGATGATGACTGGAGGAACACGTTCGGAATTTTGATGTAACTCCTGGGGGCAGGGCCAGGTGGTTGTGGCCCCGAAGGGTCCAAAATCCATTTTGTACAAACAGTCGTGTTGCACATCAAATCAAAGGTAATGAAGAACAGAATACAGTGGTGCAAAAGTTTGCCCGGGGGCATGTCTGGGGTCACCAGAGGTAAAAAAGTTGGATTTTTGGTCCTTTTTTGATCGTCACACTCCTCCTCCTAGGCATTTTGAGCTAGAACCTTGAAACTGTCACAAGTAATAGCTCTATGGATGAGGACTGGAGGAACACATTCGGAATTTTGATGTAGCTCCTGGGCAGGGCCAGGTGGTTGTGGCCCCGAAGGGTCCAAAATCCATTTTGTACAAACTGTCGTGTTGCACATCAGATCAAAGGTAATGAAGAATAGAATACAGTGGTGCAAAAGTTTGCCCGGGGGCATGTCTGGGGTCACCAGAGGTAAAAATGTTGGATTTTTGGTCCTTTTTTGATTGTCACACAACTCCTCCTAGGCTTTTTGAGCTAGAACCTTGAAAGTGTCACAAGTAATAGCTCTATGGATGAGGACTGGAGGAACACATTCGGAATTTTGATGTAGCTCCTGGGCAGGGCCAGGTGGTTGTGGCCCCGAAGGGTCCAAAATCCATTTTGTATAAACTGTCGTGTTGCACATCAGATCAAAGGTAATGAAGAATACAATACAGTGGTGCAAAAGTTTGCCCGGGGGCATGTCTGGGGTCACCAGAGGTAAAAAAGTTGGATTTTTTATCCTTTTTTGATCGTCACACAACTCCTCCTAGGCTTTTTGAGCTAGAACCTTGAAACTGTCACAAGTAATAGCTCTATGGATGAGGACTGGAGGAACACATTCGGAATTTTGATGTAGCTCCTGGGGGTAGGGCTAGGTGGTTGTGGCCCCAAAATCCATTTTGTACAAACTGTCGTGTTGCACATCAGATCAAAGGTAATGAAGAATAGAATACAGTGGTGCAAAAGTTTGCCCGGGGGCATGTCTGGGGTCACCAGAGGTAAAAAAGTTGGATTTTTTGGTCCTTTTTTGATTGTCACACAACTCCTTCTAGGCTTTTTGAGCTAGAACCTTGAAACTGTCACAGGTAATAGCTCTATGGATGAGGACTGGAGGAACATATTCGGAATCTTGATGTCACAGGTAATAGCCCTATGAATGAGGACCGAAGGAATGCATTTGGAATTAATAGCCCTATGGGTGAGGACTCGAGGAACACATTCGGAATTTTGATGTAACCAGTATTGTGCACATTCTTTCGCCAGAAACTGACAACTGCCCTTCTTGAATCAGCGGAAGGGAAAGAATGACAGTAGAAAATATTTCATGATCAATCTCCACGAAATATTGTTGCCGAACTCGGTGGGGGTTGAACCCGCGACCTCCTAGTCTCCATTGAAACTGTCATAGGTAACAGCCCTATGCATGACGACTGGAAGAACGCATTTGGAATTTTGAAGAGTGCGGGGATACGCGATGGCGCTGGCGCGGGAATACATCGACTTGCTCTAGGTTTTTATTGTTATTATCATAATTATTTCACTAGTGTGTACACAAAATAAAGGCCAAACGGCTTCTGTAATTACACTTTAGTTGTAAACGTCTTAAAATGTAACCTAAAGGACATGTAAGCAAATGCAACTGACCCAAATTTATAACAATGACTTCGGAAATTCAACCTTTTCAAGAAAAAAAAATCTCCTTCCATAATTTTGCGTCCTCATTTTTGGACAAAGAGTGCAGTACCACTTAGTTTGTGGAGTTTGATGTTTGGATCTTTCCTATAAAGAAGACAACAGCAAATGTAGATCTTACACTATTTTATTTCATGCTAGCACCATTACCCGTTTCAGCCTCAATCTGAGCTAACTTACTATATGACGTGCATCCAGTGGTGACCAAGATCAGCTTGTGCAATCACGAAGTTTCACCAGTTTAGGCAGCCTTGAAGATCTAGCTATAGATAGAGCGCCCAGCTACGTTTGATCATATTTGATATGCAAGCTGATTTGAGTCTTCCATGGTGACATGGTTCATAAAGTAATTTTTCCTCACACTGTGGCATATTTCATTCATTCAAACCACTCAAGACAACACAGTATTTAAACATGTTACCATGTGAGCCACGAGAAGCTAAATCTTGCTTTAACTGCAAAGCTATTCACGTCAAGATCTGCCTGTGTGTTCATGCAGATGTAGTACACGTGCATATTGTAGTATCTACACATCAAATGGTACATATTCTGATCAGATTATATGGAGCCTTAAGTGGAACCGACACTTTCTGGGGAGACACCTGTCAAAATTGTTTTAGCCTTCTTTCACTAAAGAGGTTTCCTCTAAAAGGAAAGAATTCGCAAATTCTGTCCTTTTAAAGTAGATCCCTTTTTGGAAGTGGATTGGTGAGGGTAAGCAAACAGGGAGTTTCTAGTCCCCATAAGTCAACCAGGGTCTGGGCTATTCATATTTGGTGACACAATAGTTACCCGAACATTCAGCACCAAAAGTCCATATTTACCTTAACATTTGAACAAGAACATCAGGCTTACAACTCCCTGGAGTACTTAGTCTAAAGTTTGAATAAGCACATCTGGTTAACTCCTACCAGTACTTCACTCTAAAATTTGAACAAGTACATCTCGATTATAATTCCTTGCCCCTTAGAGTACTGTTAGTATTGAACAAAAACTTCCAAATAAGTGGAGAACTATCAAAAACACATAGACCCGATCAAATGGCTCTTTAGCTCCTTTATGAGCTGTTTGATCTGGGACCCAGCTGTTTTGCTTTGGCGCATTTATTCAAATGTTTTGAGTGATTATGGCAATGTATCTCTTTTGCTTCTCATGGCTCAAAAAAATGTTTATACAGTCGAACTTCGATGGCTCGAACCTCTTTGGGACCATGAAAATTTGTTCCATACAGCGGTTGTTCAAGCCACGGAAGGTTACTATTGGTGCCATACCAGGAGCATAATGGAAATAATTGTGGGATATCTTTTCGGTGTTCTATATTTTAAATGTATGTTGTGTGTACTCATTAGAATCGCCTCGTAGAGGCGATTCTAATGAGTGCACACAGCATACATTTACAAGATAAAAGAAGAAAATCTCCCTAAATTATCCGTATATCGTATTTGGAGGAAATCCTTGCGGGGACTCAAGAACGTGTTCCACTCATCCATGGTAAATGAGCCATCGGGGTTCGAGCCATTAAAGTTCTACTGTAATAAATATAACGTGCACTTTGGAATGTGTTCAAGAAGGCATATGCTGACACTGACCACTTTATGTGCTCACTTTACAGACTTCTCTGTTACCTGCATAACATACAACGCAGTTTATTTTTTGGTACATCTAATTTCTAAGCCTGACACCCTCTATGCTTCCCAATTGCCAATCTTTACTACATAAAATGATGACGAGGGTGATTACCTTTAATTCTGAATAAATGGAGGATTTCTTCCTACAGTTGCGTTTAAAATCTCAGAAATTATTGTTAACTAGTAAAGATTTGGGTGTACAGTACCTAATCAGGACTTAAAATTTCCAGCTAAGGAGGTGTCAAGAGTAATCTTTTTTTTTTATATATTTCTCCATGAAAACACATTCTGTGCTCAATCATTAGAAACACCCTACAAATAAATACCAACATATCTTTTCATGGAGAAATAAGAAAAATAAGGGAAGTATAAATTTCAAAATAATGTGTGGAGATGAACACATATGCAATCTTAAAACAGTTCCCATAAAGTCCAAACTTAAGAGGACTGGATACATTTGGTAGGTTTTCCACCAAGTTTTTGACAAGAGAGACAACTTCTGTGACTTCTTGTTTGCTTTCCCATACACTATTCATCTTCTGAAACGGGTCTTTTGTGTTGAACTTTTACGGCCCAGTCAACCCAATGGGGTCATGTCGGGCACGGTCAGTTTACCTAACCACACGTTTACTGGGCAGGCTTAGTTCTCTAAGCGGTTAACCAGTACTGTGCACATTCTTTCGCCAGAAACTGACAACTGCCCCTCTTGAATCAGCGGAAGGGAGAGAATGACCGTAGAAAATATTTCATGATCAATCTCCATGAAAGAATGTTGCCGACCTCGGCGGGGGTTGAACCCGCGACCTCCTGGTTTCCAGTCGGAGGGCGCATCCATCTGAGCCACCGAGGCCGGCTCTGAAACGGGTCTACTGAGGACTCTAAAAGAAAAGACTTTGCTCCCACATGGACCAAAGTCTTTCATGTTAAAGTAGACCGCTTTCAGAAGACAGCAAAACAATTTTGACCAAGTTGTCTCCCTTGAAAGTATATCAATCCCCTTAAGTCTTATGACAAGACATGAAAGAATTTTACAAGAAACTAAACTACACACATTTCACACATATACTTACATAGGACAAAAACTGCAAAAATTAATGGCAGGGGCCTGCCCATCTGTCATACAGTCTAACCAGTAACTCTTCCATTGATTTAACCCTTGTCATGCTGAATAAATTAAGATGCCACGCCCACTTCTAATTTCCTGCCATCAGATTACTTGATCTGGGTTTCTGATAGAAATTCACATATTTAATGACAAACAGTGCAGATCCAGATCAGTTGGCTTCTGAAGCCAACTGATCTGGATCTACACTGTTTGCTAAGACAGGGCATGACGTGTTCAGCAAGAGAAGGGTTAATCTAAAATTCAGCAGACAACAAATTGGTATTGTTATTTTTCCTAGAAAACACCATTTGACATTTTGCAGAAAAATAAGAAAATTATTTCTAAATCTGGTCTTTGTGATATTATTTTCCCAGCATGTTAAGCAATAAGAGTCAGAACAGCTCAATAATGTGTCCAAACAGGTACTGGGAAGGTAGATCCTGCCCAGTCTTGTACTTATCTAACATCCTATAAGCCATGCTGGATGAGGGCAGTGTAGACCCTAACCAGGTGTATTTTCTGGGAAAAGTAAGAAATATATTTCAAAAGCTATATGCTGAAATTTTTACCCAGCATGCTAAGGGTTAAAACAAGAAACAGCAGTAGAACCATAGATCCAGATAAAGGGAATAGTTAGAAAGTAATTTAGGACAATTTTGGCTTTAAAACATCTTATGTCGGTACTCACTGAAATAAACTCAATAAAGCCATAATTATCTTGATAAAGTAATTTCAGTGACTATATCAGTAAATATCCACAAGCTAATGTTCTGATTAAGAGACAATTTGCAAGAAATGCCAAATCCTGCTTTCTGAGAAAAAAAAATAAAAATAAAAAAAATAACCAATTTGCCCATAGCATTGTAAGTGTTAAAATAAAAAGAGTTTAGTTAAACCTTTACATCTCTATCTGGTCTAATTCAGGAGATGACAAATTGATGATATTTTTTTTCTTATTTTTCCCATAAAACAGGCTTTGACATTTCATGCAGTTTGCATGAAATACCAAAGCCTATTTTCTGGGACATTTAAGAAAAATATTTCAAATGTTGTCAGCTGAAATTTTACCCAGCATGCTAACTAAGTGTTAAACACACAGTGTCTTCAGTTTCAGTAACATGTCTTTTTAACAGTTCAAGAAATCTGGCATTATTTTGAAGTTCTTTTACCTATTTACAAAGCTCTCAGCATTTCAGTCTTAGAATTTTGTTATCCTTTGGGTTACGCCATGTGAAAACATGTCTTCGGGCATATGCTGACAGTGAAGGCCCAGATCAGTGCAGCTACCTGCGCATCCACAGTTTGATCAGGATCTTCACTGTCTGCTAACAGAATCATTGGATGCTACAGAATGCATAAATGGAGAGCAAAGGCCCAGATGATTCTTTGCATATGATCTGAATCTGTGCATTATGCACATGTTCAAAGGTCCTTTTTCGCTTGACACAGCCCATCTTAATGATGCATTCCTTAACAAGCTTAATAAGGATTAAAATATTAAAATTTATAGGTACATGTAAATAGAAAAGTAGAGACTACCCAGTCAGCATTCTACGTAAATCTATATCGGGCCGTCATCGGCCCGTCAGGGTAGCTGACGGGCAGATGACGGCCCGATGTAGATTAACGTAGAATGCTAGCTGGGTATACATAAAATATGAACTAAGAGATAACAAAACGTGTTCATAAATATATGCCTACATGTATTAATTAACTAGCAAAATAATTTTAAAAGAAACTTCATTTCTGACCACATTTTTTAAAATATTTGTGATAAAAATATATGGAACTTTGTGTCTGGGCAGTAAAATGTCAACAAAAATTAAAATCAACCGTAACAGTTTATAGGAATATTAAAACAAATGACAATAGACTTCTTACATGTTTGACATGAATATATCATGGAGATTCATAGAAATGATAAAATGTAAACCACAAAGCAGAACTTGTATTTTCTATACTGTATTCACCCTAAAATTTGGGACAGTCCCCCAAAAATGTGACGCACAAATTCCATATTTACTATATGTATTCTGACAGACAGGCCTGAGAAAACAGTAAGAACCCAGGCATCTCATCAGGTCTACACTATCTGCCACTCATCCAGTGATTTTTAGACACAACATCGGGAAGTAAATTGTGCTTCTTCAAATTTTAGGACAAGTATGTTAAGGGGTTGAAGTGTTCGAATACTTAGGGTAAATACAGTAAATCATGTCCTTTCACTTATATGGAGATGTGAACCAATCCTTTTTACAATGGCTTTCCTGTGCAAAGTAAGTCATGTTTAACATCTTTTACTTCAATATCAGTATTAACCCATTTAGTCCTGTAGACGAAAATACCCTATCTACCTTTAGTATTCAGACACCTCAACTCCTTACCATACTAGTTCTAAAATTAAAAAAAGTACAGTTTAATACCCAATGTTGTGTCTAAACATTGCTGGATGAGGCAAACAGGGTAGACCCTGCTGAGATGCTGCATTCTGCGGCATCTCATCTGGGTCTACACCGTTAGCTCAGACCTGTCTGTCCAAATACATATGGCACACACTTCTGCAAACAGTGTAGATCTAAAGGAGACAGCTCGTTACTCATCTGGATCTACTGCCTTCTATCTTTGATTTTTGACTGCCATATCTATTTGCATCAATGGATGTGTCTCAATTCAAAGATGAAGGAGTCCAGTTCACAAACTCAGAGGTGAAAGAGTTAAACAATTTAACAGATACATATCTCCCAGGACAAAATAACCCAGAGAAAGACAAGAGACAAGATACTGTGGGGGACAAGATAAACTGTTACACTGGTAAATACAGTATTCTAATAACCATTACAGCAATTCCTATGTCAAGAACACTATAAATAAATGTAAACACAATGAAATCAGATGAATACATTTTATAGCTTAAGTCACAAATTACAAGACACTGTACTGATTTTCAGTCGACTCTCGTTATCTCGAATTCCAAGGGGTTCTCTGAAATACTTTGAGATATCCGTACCTCGACATATCAGATTTGCAGAATTTAGGAAAAAATAACTCGAGCGACCACATTTAACAAATATATGTGTATCTGGACTCTTGAAGTTAGAGATATATTGAAAATATTGTGGAAAAGAGGCGAAATTTTCTCCTCTTGTCCACAGTATTTTTACCTGTTATTAGATTTTCATGTTTAGGCAGGGACCAGATTTTCACTTCGAGATAAGCGCTTATTCGAGATAAGCGAGGTCGAGATAGCGAGAGTCAACTATACATCATCTGCAGAGCGGAGTCCGGTAACACTCCTCCAACCAGGGACCTTAGGATCTGAAGTCAGGAGAGTTAACACTCAGCCACCTGAACGCTTTTCCAAAAGCTAAGATCCAGATCAGCCAGCAAGCAAACCTGCACAATCTGATAAAGATGTCTACTTTACATCAATGTTTCTTACAGTAGCCAATTATTCTGTCAGCAGACAGCCAAGGTACTGGTCAGATTGACTCACAGCCCGAAGTAAGGTGCTTTTTGCAACTAAAAAGTATTGATATTTTTCACATTTCTCCATGAAAACATATGTTGTGGGTACTCATTAGAAGTGCCTCAGCGAGGCACTTCTAATGAGTACCCACACATGTTTTCATGGAGATAAAGGAAAATATGTACCTAGATATCCCTCTTATCTGTAGCTGAGGATTGTGCAGATGCACAGGCTGATTTATGCCTTTGCTGTTGGCAAATATCTCAGTCACATTTTCATAAGGTGCAGCTCCAGTAAAATCAAATTATACAAACATAAATGTTTAAGAAGCAGAGATAAAATATGTGCAAATGAAAAAATGTTACATTGGTGAAGAATAAGAAAAAAAATGAGCCAAATATGAGAAAATCTACATTATAACAATAATGTCCAGTAAAGCCTTAGATCAGCCTGCCCATCTTTAGTCTGATCAGAGATTTCCCTACCATTCATTGCATAGCAAAGGACCAAGGGCCTCTTCAGAGGGACAGTTACCCTTCAAGCTGCTTAAATTATGATGCCACAACCATTTCTAATTTTCGGCCAATCAGATTACTTGATTCAGGATGTTGATACAAATTCACATCTAAATGGCAAACGGAGCAGATCCAGATCAGTTGGCTTCTGGGTCTACATTCTCTGCAAAGGCAGGGCGTATACAGGTTCAACAGGACCAGGATTAAGACTCACCAGACTAGGATAAACAGGCTGATCCAAGCAGCTGCACACTGCAGCTTTAACAGTTTACCCTTGTTACTTATATCATATTTGATCAAATAAGCTGATAAAACAGGAGTGATATTTTGTCCCCTGGAAACAGGACATTCACACTAATCAGTCTGCATGAAATATGTTGTTCTCAATGAAGAAAATTTAGACCTTTAGCACCCTCAACAGATGACAAATAAGTGAAATTTATTTTTATTTTTCCCAGCAAAAAGGGTTTGCAATTTCAGGCCAACTGTCTCTCCTTGAAGACTCAGAAAATAGGGTTTGCCATTTCATGCAATTTTTCTCCTTAAGGGATATTTTTGCATGAAATGTAAAACCCTAAATTCTCAGGATAAATAATATAATTCAAAATAATATATAATTCCCGCTGAAAGTTTTAACAAGTATGCAAGCATTAAAAGAAAACTGGCTGATATTTATTCTTCTCTGCCCTGCAGATAAAAACAGATACCTTAAACAGTGTAGATCCAGATAAAAGAACTCATAGCAAGCCATCTGATGAGAATCAATACTGTTAGTCAATTTGCACTGATTTCTGACTGACATCCCTATCTGCACTGCAAACAATGGACAAGTCCAAATTAAAAGCTGGAATAATCCACTTCAGAAACTCAAGGGTGAGGTTAAATAAATGCATGAACTGATCAAACTATACATATAGGATTTTACATCTGTATGGATCTGGATGATTTAGGGGATAACTGCATTCAAATTTATCATTTGGGGAGGTAAATTGGCGGTTTTACGGTCCAAAAATTTCGTTTTACGGCGACGCGTCATTCTAATGCATTTATTCATTTTTTCTGTTGAAAAAAAAAGCACTATTTGCACAAAGCGACAAGTCCTGTGAGCTGCGTAAACCAAATGCCAGCCAATGCAAAGCGACGTTACGTGATGACTGTCGGATTTCTGACAGTATATCGCAGAATACACTGTTGCAAATTTTTGACATTATCCAATCAGATGTCGCGTTACATACGCGAGTGCATTAGAATAATGTATAGCACTTACCCTAACAATTTAAACACACAGATCTGAGCAAACAGTGTAGACCCTGATCAGATGCCACAGAATGCTGCATCTGACCAAGGTCTACATTGTTTGCAACTCGTCCAGCAGTTTTAGACATATAAACAGACAGTAAAGTGAAGTTCAAATGTTAGGACTAGTATGGTAAGAAGATTAAGATGTCCCTTTAATTAAGAAAATACAGTAAAAATATGATCCTTTCTTAGAACAAATGAAAGGTGATATACCGATTTATGTTGAGTGGACTCTTCTACAACTCTTTGGACCATTTTATTTCAATAAAAAAAAAAAAAAAAAAAAAAAAGGGTGTCTGGTTTAAGGCTGGCATGATTAATCAGATAATTGATTAATTGATCGATAAATTCCACAAAAATGATTATCATTACTGATTTGCTAATAATCGATCATTTGATTTCTCTGTTTGTCATATGGTAAGAGTCATGCTCAGACAGGTAAAATTATGACCAAATCTTCAGTGATAACTAATCGATTATTGATCACAATGGCAGGACTGATAATCGATTATCTTTTCAGCTCAGATTAGCCAGTCTTAGTCTGGTTAGTTTTTAATTATTACTATGTTTTTGTAGAAATTCCTGTACTTAATGCACACAGTACAGATCCTAATCAGATGCTGAATTTTGTGCTATCTGATCTGGGTCTGCACTGTTCTCCAAGTCCTCTTTTTAAGAGTCTGGGTTAAGATCTCTGATGATGTACAATTTATAAGAACTCACAAGTATGAAAGCAAAAGGAAAATAAGAAAAAGTAAAGAAAAAAAAAAAAGACTCAGTAGTTGTTTACTGAACTCTATGTCAGACAATATATACTAAGTTTCAATGGAAAACATGAGAATCCCAAGCTATGTGGTGTAAGATGGATGTAGGTCTAATAGTTATGCAGACCTTGACAGACAGACGAAAAACTGGACCTACTAATTGAAGAAAATGGTGAAGTCATTATTCCATGAAAAATAAACAATGTTCATAAATCACAGTGTATACCAGTTCAGACAATGTGGATGTAACAATTATTCAGAAATGAATCTGAGCACTAAGGTTGATGCAAATGTTGACAGCAAAATGAAAAAAATCAAGCCCCTCTAGAGCACCTGTTTGTTTATGTAATTAGGTGGCACAGTGAATACCAAAATAGGTTTTGGGTGCATAAGCCTAAGTTACCACTTTATCCAATGCTGTGTAGACTATTTTGGTTGCACACTGTATTCCTGGGAACTTCAGTCTTGTAAATCAAATCTACTGTAAAACCAGTAGGAAACAAATTTGATCTGAACCAAAGCACTTACTTTAGTCTATTATGCAAGTATTCGGATTTACACTGTATAAGAACACACACAAACACCACACACATCTACAGACACACAGAGCTCTAGGCATATTCGCTTACACCAAATATTCAGTGCTCTGACAAACAAACAGTGTAGACAAAGGTCAGCCGCAGCAGATCAGGATCTAAAATGGCTGCCATACTTCTGGGTAATCCACGTTAGGAAAACACGCCTATACAAATACATTGTAAATTTTACCGCCAAAAATACAAAAATATTAAGATGAAAAATTGTGATATTTTTCTTATTTTTGCTCAAAATATAGACTGTGAGTACTCGTTAGAACCGCCTCACCGAGGCGGTTCTAACGAGTACCCACAATCTATTTTTTGCGCAGGAATAAGAAAAATACTGTATACCCCAGTAAACCCCAGTTTTACTATATAAAAATGGGGTTTAAGGGGGTCAAAATTATATAAGTATGTTTTCGTGATGATAGGTTTGTTCATGTGTTACAATGAATAAGGACAGGAAGTAGGGTATCCAAATACTTAAAGTTAAATTTAATAGATGTATCTGTTCTTTCTTACTTTCCCATGAAAACATCTGAGGACAACAATCTATTTAGATTATACTAAGTTTGAATTTGAGTTTAACAGCCCAGTCAACACTGTTGAGGTCGTCTCGAGACAGTTATCTAAATTATATATTATATATTTAGTCTGATCAGGACATTTTTTTTTGCTTTTTGCTTAACTCTTTAAAGTGCCAAGAAAAATTTGTAGCAGACAACATTCAACATTTTTTTTTTATTTTTCAGAGAAAAGTCTTGACATTTCACGTGAATTGTCTGCTTTTGATTTTTTTTTTTTTATTTTTCAGAGAAAACAAGTCTTGACATTTCATGTGAATTGTCTGACAAGCAGACAAGTCACATGAAATGTCAAGACTTGTTTTCTCTGAAAAAAAATTAAATAAAAAATAAATAAATAATTGTTGTCTGCTGCAATTGTGACTGGCGCTTTAAGGGTTAAATAATTATTTGATACTGCAGAATATCTCCATGTACAGCAGATATTCTTATCAGATTGTGTAAGCTCAAATGGCCGCTCAAACATGCACACATATATGTACCACATTTTCCCTAAATATTGGGACACCATAACTCCTTATAATACTTGTCCTAAAATTTATACAAGTCTATTCCCTGGAGATGAGTCTTAAAACTGCTGGATAAGTGGCAAAAAGTGTAGAACCTCATCTGATGCTGCATTCTGCAGCATCTGATTTTGGGTTTACACAGTTCCCTCAGGCCTATCTGTCCCAATAATTAGGATTATTATAGTACATAATAAAAACGTTAAACTATAATACCCCGCCATAATTGTGTTCTGGGCAGATAACTCTGTCAAACATTCAAATTTGCCCATCAGCAATCCGAAACAAGATGTCCTTCATATCAATGCATGTATTAAGTTTAGTTAAAATCCCTTGACATTTATTTACTCAAATTATCATCCGCAAACAAAAATATGGGCGTCTTGGGCAGATAATTCTGTCAAAATTTGACGAATTTTACCCATTAGCAATCCCAAACTAGATCTCCACAATATCAATGCACATACTAAGTTTGGTGAAAATCCATTGATGTTTACTAAAATTATCATCCAGAAACGAAAATATGGGTGTGTCTCAGGCAGTTAACTCCGCAAAAACTTTGACGAAATTTGCCCATTAGCATCCCAAACCAGATCTCCACAATATCAATGTGCATACCAAGTTTGGTGAAAATCCATTGATGTTTACTCGTTATCATCTGGAAACGAAAAGCGGACAGAGGGACATACAGACATGAAACCATAATACCCCCTCCACTATTGTGTGGCGGAGTATAAAAAGTGAAGGACAAGCTATGTCTGTGTATCAATGTAGCCAAGCCAGCAAGCCAGAGCTTTAGCCATTTTTCAATTTATGTCCTGCATAGTTCAAATATTGCAAACTGACCAGGGAAAACGAACACAGCCAGCGTACCGATGCCATCATTTTACGGCCTTAGTTGTTTTCATGTCACTGTATATTTAAACATAGGATCAACATCTGGGCCACAACATGAGAAAACATACCTTTTGGAATGTGCGTGCAATGAAGACTAAAATCAAACTGGGCAGTTTCTCTGTCTTAGTCTGGACAGTCTTCCATCTCTGCATAAAGAAACTTCTGCATGAAGAAAACTTGACATTCTTGGCTGTCCAAAAAGTGCCCTGATCAGATTCTGATCAGACTGCATGAATATGCAGCCTGATCTGAATCTTTGCTGGGTGCACAAGCCAAAAGATACTTTTTCTAACTTTACTGCTCCTTCCTGTTTTCTTTAACCCTTAAAATGCGAAGAAAACCTGCACCTGAAAATGTTGTCTGCTGAATATTCTTGCAAACTTTTCAAACCAATTTCTGCATACAGGCAAACAGTGTGGACCCTGATCAGACTGCTCCTAGAGGAGCAGTCTGATCTGGGTCCACACTGTTTGCAAAAATAACTTTAAAACCACAAGCAGATGACAAAGCAGATGACAATTGTTGTGACTGGCGGTTGGCAGTTTAAGGGTTAAAGCAACAAATCACCTAGAGCCTGAGAAGAAGATACTATTTACAACATTAAAAGTACATTATCAGCTGATTCATCAATCTAAACATGGTTCTGTCATGAGCGCCAGTCAAAACTGTGGCAGACGACATTTTGAAATATTTCTTTTTATTATTATTATTATTTTTCCAAGAAAATAAGGCACATTTCAAATGATTTATCTGCCTAGCAGATAATTCACATAAACGTCAGGTCTTATTTTCTCTGAAAAAATAATTTCAGAATATATAGAAAGTTGTCTGCAACAATTTTTCTTGGCATTTTAAAGGTTAACATTTGATTTTGCAATACCAGAAAAGTGTATCTTAATGCCACATACAAACAATGAAGGCCAAGACCAGCAAGTGAATCCATTCAGTCCAATCAGTACCTTCTTTGTTTTTTTTTTTTTTTTTTTTGATTTGGGTTTTACGGCCCTTTCAGGAATATTTCACTTATATCGAGCCGGTCGTTCATCGAAGGTGGGCGAAAACCGGAGAACCCGGAGAAAAACCACCTGACCATCCGTAAGCAGAACTTGGCTTTCCCACATATGACCCGAGCCAGGCTCGAACCACAGCGGTGAGAAACCTAATGGATCAAGAGTCAACTCTCTTATCCACTAGGCTACGGGGGCCCACCTTCTTTGTTTGTCAATACATTCTATAATATACAATAATTCTTTGTCAATACATTCTATAGTATACAGTAATTCTGTTTGCAGGCAGTTGGATTGGGTTGGCCTTTAACCGCTCAGTCAGCACTATTAACCCTTGTCCTGCTGACCTCGGATATACCCTGCCTTTGCAAACAGTGTAGATCCAGATCAATTGGCTTCTGAAGAAGCCAACTGATCTGGATCTGCACTGTTTGCCATTAAGTACATGAATTTTTAGCAACAATCTAGATCAAGTAATCTGATTGGCTGAAAATTAGAAGTGGGCGTGGCATCTTAATTTATTCAGCAAGACAAGTTAAGGTCATATCAAACTGATCAGTTTACCTAGCCATACTTTTTCCTGAGCAGGTTTAGACCCGCTGCCAATGAAACAATGTGAATATACAGGCCGATCTGGGCTTTTTTTGCCCCCATATAGCACGAGCACTATTTTCTCGTATTGCACATCATTTTTAGACATGATATATAATTCACAATAGAACACAAAACTTTCAATACAACAATAAAATCCTATACCTTAATTACCCTGTAAGTATTGGGACAGGCAGGCTTGAGCAAACAAGTCGAGGGTTGAGCGCAAGACTATGGTAACTCAAACATATTTCTGAAACCCTTGTTTAGGGGCAACTTGGACCCCTTTGTAAACAATGCAAATTTAGGTGCCATTGCTCATACGAGCAATGGCACCTAAATTTTCATTGTTTACAGAAAGAAATGTTGTAATCTTCATAACGCCTTCATGGTGAGGAGATTAGGTTTGGGGAAAAACAACCATCTGACATACACCAGTCTTGCGCTCAACCCTCGACGTGTGGACCCAGACCAGACCCTGCAGACTGCAGCATCTGTTCTGGTCCTACACTGTTTACCATTCATCCGGCAGCTATTTAGACATTTAAGCAGGTAGAAAAATGGATTTGTTCAAATTTCAGGACAAGTATGGTAACAGGTTAATGTGTCGGCATCCTTTGTGTAAATATGTAAAATATTTTTTGCATATACATGCACCAAGTTATGTGCAGTTGAACTACAGAATACATGGGCCACACCATGCGAAAATGTGTCTTTGGACTGCTGACAGCGAAGTCCCAGATCGGCCTGCAACTCCATGCAGTCTGATCAGGGCATTCACTATCCGCTTACAGAATCATTGGACAGTATAAAATGTATAAATGAAGAGCAATGGCCTGGATAATACTAGGCTTTGTTTGTTGAGGTTTTACGGCCCAGTCAACCCAATGGGGTCATGTCGAGCGCGGTCAGTTTACCTAACCACACGTTTACTGGGCAGGCTTAGTCCTCTAAGCGGTTAACCAGTACTGTGCTCATTCTTTCGCCAGAAACTGACAACTGCCCTTCTTGAATCAGCCGAAGGGAGAGAATGGCCGTAGAAAATATTTCATGATCAATCTCCACGAAAGAATGTTGCCGACCTCGGCGGGGATTGAACCAGTGACCTCCTGGTCTCCAGTCGGACGGCGCATCCAACTGAGCCACCGAGGCCGGCTGGATAATACTAGGCATATGCACAGGATGATTTGAATCTGCACATTTTGTGCATGTTCGTCTAAGGAACTTTTTCGCTTGATGCGGCCTACATATCCTGGCACAAAATGTTTTCCACCAGCAGGCTGCCTTTAAGGAGAATGGATACATCTTGCAGATTTTCTGTAATGTTCCACAAGGGAGACAACTTTTCAAAAGTTGTCAGCCTTGTAACACACTGCAGAAAATCTACTAGGTATAAGTTTTATGACTATGTTTGTTTTCTTGTGCAGGAAGTCTCTTCATGGGGAGCAAATTATTTCCCTTTAGAGTACAGTGAAACCTGTGTAAGAGAGCCATCTCTGAGACTTGACTTTAAACAGTGGTTGATGTGGAAAAACTTGTCTGTCTTATAAAGGTACGTCATGTAATTTTGCTAGCAAAATTACATGACATGTACCTTAATAAGACAACCACCTTTCCACATCAACCACTAATTTTGCTAGCAAAATTACATGACATGTACCTTTATAAGACAACCACCTTTCCACATCAACCACTAAAGTCAATCTCAAAGGTGGCTTTCTTACACAGGTTTCACTGTAGGCCGTTCTAAGCAGGGAGGCAAATACAATATTGAGAAGGGTTGCATTCCATGAAATGTTATCAATTCCCCTTAAAGCCAGCAGCATGTACCTACCTACCCTAAATATTCAGACATGTAACTTGATGATGATGATTTGATGTTTTACATCCCTTTCAACATTACTTAAGTCATATCGAGATGAAGGAAGGGTGATAATGAAAGGCTCTGTGCAATGAATCACCATACAGTCATGAGCTGAATGTCAGCTTCATAGGGATTCGAAACTGGTACATTGCAATCCTAATTCCGTAGTGTTTGAGCAAACAGTGTAGACCCAGATTAAACTGCTTCAGAATATCAATCAGAATCTACACCTTTTGCCTTTTTGATAGCTCTCTTGCAAGACATCACCAGATAGTTAAATGGATGTTTAAAAATAAGACTGTACAATTTGGTATTGATCTTTAGCACTCTGGGATTATTCAGCAGATAACAAACTGGTAACGTTTTTCTTATTTTTTCCCAGAAAACAGGATTTGACATTTCTGATGAAATGTCAAATCCTGTTTTCTGGAAAATAAGAAAAATATTTCAATATGTCATCTGCTGAAAATTTTACCCAGGGTGCTAAGCGTTAAAGTGTTTGAATATTAAGGATAATTCATGGTATAAACGTTTTTATTTTGAACACTTCAGGCCTAATACTAGAAAAGCAAAGAGTTTTATATACAGAAAAACTGCAGTGAGCCTCAGTTCTAGATGGTAACAAATCCAACAATTTTATTATTACTACATGAAAACACATCATAATCCAGTGAGAACTCACAAGATATGTTCTGATGCAAAATACAAAAGAAAAAAAAAAAAAAAAAAAAAAAAAAAAAGAAAAATAACATTCATAGCTCTAGATAAGCTGTTGTTGTTGTTGTTTTTATTTTTTTATTTTTTTTTTTTTTTCAACCAAAAAATGTCAATATTCTATTTTCTTACCGGTATTTCTCCATGGAAAAAAAATTTATATATTTTGGGAACTCAGCAGCACCTCAACGAAGGAAAACATGTTGTGGGTACTCATTAGTAGCACCTCAAAGAATGAAAACGTGGACACTCATGAGAAGCGCCTCATGGAGGTGCTTCTCATGAGTGTCCACAATATGTTTTTGTGGAGGAATAAGAAAAATATTTATCAGGATACCCCTCACCTAGAGGTAGATTACATAGTGATTATTATATGGCAATTTTCATATCATACCCCATATCAACCTCAAGACACCCATATCAGCCCGAGGGGCGAAGGCCACAGGGCTGATATGAGACGAAGGTTGATATGGGGTATGATAAGAACATTGCCATATCATAATCTATTTATCATATATTTTTCTTTCTGACAAGTTTGCCTATTTGATATCGTATGAGGAGTCAAAGGCAAGACTGCCAAATGCTCCGAATGTGGTGATATGGGTTTTTTGCCCAGGCAAAAAAGCTGTATCACACACGTGACCCATTATCACACCTTTTGCGCTCCAGAAGAGTGATATCTGCTTGAAAGCTATGTTAGTATCACATATGTGAAATGAACATATTTTCTAGTAAATGGATGATAATGTAAAATACCACCTCATTAATAACCTTATCTGGAGTTATGTTTAACAGAATATAATGGATGCTTGAGTACGTGTGCTGCCATAATACCTAATTCTGTCATGACTGCACACATATGCTCGCATACTGGTCTGAATTTTCACTAACAATTATGAGAAAATGTATACTTCTGCCAAGTAGGCCATGAAACAGCAATAATTATCTTTACACCAGGGCCCAGTTGTTCAAAGCTAACGATGTCGTTAGTTAACGATTCGTTAAAATTTACATCGAGTGATACGCAAATATTCTGATATTTTTTGCTGAAAAAATGTGAGTAGCTTTTGCAGTGCAAAAGCTACTCACATTTTTTCAGCAAAAAATATCAGAATATTGTGTATTGAATCCGCTAAAACAGTTAACGAAATGACCCTTAACGAGCTCGTTAAGCTAACGACGCTTTGAACAACCGGGCCCAGAGCGTCAGATAAGGCACTTTTTCCAACCAGATAGTACCATATTTATCTAAAGTATCTGGACAGACCGGCCTGAGCAAAGTACAGCCAGATCAGATGCAGTAGACCGCAGCCTATGACCAGGGCCAAGTTGTTCAAAGCATCGTTAGCTTAACGAGCTCATTAGTGGTCAAAATATTAACTGTTCTAGTAAGTACAGTTATCTAATTCACAGGTAGTTTTTGCTGAAAAAATGTGAGTAGCTGTTGCGAATGCAAAAGCTACTCACATTTTTTCAGCAAATATATTAATTAGCATATATGCCACATTTAATGATTAAAGTTTTAACAATATGTTAACTAATGACATCGTTAGTTTTGAACAACTGGGCCCTGATCTACACTGATGCTCACTCAGCAGGTTTTAGACACATAACAGGTAGTCAAATGGATTTGTTCGTTTCAGGCAAGTACAGACAACCCTCTTTAAACCGACACTCGATACGATGATAAAATTTGTTTGTTTGTTTGTGTTGAGGTTTTACGGCCCAGTCAACCCAATGGGGTCCTGTCGAGCGCCGTCAGTTTACCTAACCACACTTTACTGGGCAGGCTTAGTCCTCTAAGCGGTTAACCAGTATTGTGCACATTCTTTCGCCAGAAACTGACAACTGCCCTTTTTGAAACAGCGGAAGGGAGAGAATGACCGTAGAAAATATTTCATGATCAATCTCCACGAAAGAATGTTGTCGACCTCGGCGGAGACTGAACCCGCGACCTCCTGGTTTCCAGTCAGACGGCGCATCCAACTGAGCCACGAGCTAAAATTCGTTATAATGACAATTTGACTGTCACGAAATCTTCGCTTAAGCGGTAATGACTAGTCACAATCTCTGCAAGAATATTGTATTTAACATTTTAAAAAACATACGTTTTGGTATTTGTTAGAATTGCCTCAGTGAGGCAATTCTAACAAATATCCAAAACATATGTTCTATGAGGAAATAAAACCAAAACAAGACCTTTCATACATATCAATCTGCTCATTAAGTTTTCTGTACAAAAGCAAATTCATTTTAACGGTAATGTCTTTGGGAACTAATAATGTCGTTGTAACGTGGGTTCACTGTATGGTAAGGTTACTTAGGGTAAATACTGCACTGATATTTTTCTCCATGAGGTGAGGTGATTCTGATGAGTACCAACAATACATGTTTTCATGGAGGAAAAGGAAAAACATTAACCTGGATACTCATCTTATCTAGAGCTATATAAAGTTAAAATCACCATATGGGCCCTGCTAAGCAAAAATGTGACTTCGAGCATGCATAAAATACAGATTCAGATTCATCCCTGGCTTGCACAAACTCTCATCCCGATATTTGCTCTCCATTCATACATTCTATAGAGTCTAATATTTCTGTTAGTGGACAGCGAAGGCCATGATTAGACTGCACACATGCGCAGGCTGATCTGGGTCTTTGCTGTCCGCATCTGCCCCTAAGACACGTTTTCGCTTGGCATGACCCATATGATAGGAGTGAATTATATGCATGACTGTACTGCAATGTATGTATGTACAAAATGGAGAATGAAAAACACAGCTGATACACAAATACATGTAAATATCAGTTTTAGTTGACAATCAACAGAGATTCATATTGAACATTTCTACATCATAAAATAAAGCAGGTAACGATTTTATATACCATATTAACCCTTTCATCTCCCTAGTATCTACAGTGGACTATTCCATCCTTGAATTTGGACATGTCCATTGTTACAAATAGGGGTTTCACTCTTAAGCCAAAACAAAAAGGCAAACATTGTTTGCACATGCATCTGTTTTGGTCTGCTGGACTGAAAGGGTTAATATACTAGAAATATGGCAGGAACATTTTTGATGTGTCTCACAGCTCCAGATATATGGGTAGCTAGACATTTTTCTTTTTATATTTCTCCAGAAAAAAAAAACAAAAACATATCATATGTTGCTGATGCTCACTGGAGGAACCTCCTCAATAAGACAATTTCAACATGAAATGGCCAATAAGTAGTGCTTATTTGATTTCCTCCCCCCAACCCCCTCTCCCCCCACCCACCCCCCTACACACACAAGACCAAATTGTAACAAAGGGAGGGACCTATAAACAGTATACCCCCACACAGTATGCAGGGTGTATAATGAGTACCTACAACATATGTTACACAGACACACAAGAAAAGAAAAGTATCCCAAGCAGGAACACAATGTTGGAACATCATTTCAACAATGATTCAATTTCAAATACATTAAATCAATGTTGGATCAATGTTGAATCAATGCTGAAACCATGTTTTGTGTTTGCTGTGGATAATGCCATTTTGTTACAAACAAAATCATATCTAGAGCTATGTGTGTTCACCAAAACGCTGCAATCGTGAATTAGCAGAGTAAATTAAAACAAATTTGGACATTTTATATCCCTGATCCCTTACTAATGCCCACTTCAATGCCATATTACAATGGATGAGCTGTCTCATACTGAAAGTCAAGCTCATTACGAAAACACGCCTATTCAAATACATAGAAAATTTTACCTCCAAAAACCTAAACTTTTCAGATAAAAAAACTCTAATATTTTTCATATTTCTGCTCAAAACATAGATTGTGGGTACTCGTTAGAACCACCTCAGCGAGGCGGTTCTAATGAGTACCCACAATCTATATTTTGAACAGAAATAAGAAAAATATTGTATACCCCTGTAAACCCCAGTTTTACTACATAAAAGTGGGGTTTAAGGGGGTCAAAATTATATAGGCGTGTTTTCGTGATGTCATCCTGCATATTCACACATTCTGATCTTAGCTTTCCCTGTAGGCTAACATAGTGATCTACCTTGTATAATATCACAACTGCAGATAGACAGCTTATTTTTTTTCGATCCGAAAAGTATAGACTATTTTTCTTATTTCAAAATAACATATTTTGTGGGTACTCATTAGAAGTGCCTCACCAAGAGTAACCATAATATATATTTCTCTGATGAAATAAAAAAAAAAAAACTTTTGTCTGGATATCTCATCTTATCTGGAGCTATACAATAGGCCTGTAACTACTACAGCAGATAAAATACATTTTTGTATTATTACTATTATTATCATTATTTTTCAGAGAAAACAAGTTCTTGACATTATATGTGAATCATATGCCCAGCAGACAGTCCACATAGAAGTTGACTTATTTCTCTGAAAAAAAAAAAAAAAAAAAAATACAAATTTTAGAATGTCATCTGCTACAAATTTTGATGCTTTATGGGTTTTCAGAGTTGTCTTTCCTGAGAGTGTCTCTCCCCATAGTGTATCAATTCCTCTGAATCTTTATCACTCTCTGGGCAAGTTCAGCAGATGACAAAATGATAATATTTTTTCAATTTTCTCTGAAAACGGGCTTTGATGTGTTAAAAGCCTATTTGAAGTGCCAAAACCTGTTTTCTGAAAAAAAAAATAAATAAATAAAATAAAAAGATAAGAAAAATATTTCAAAACCTCTGCTAAATTTTTTACCCAGAGTGCTAAGCATTAATCAGAGGACTTTCAAGATGCAGTATCAATAATACAATAAAAAATAAAAAAAAAAATAAATAAATAAATAAGCTCCAATATGGGCTTAACTGAAAGCCTGGTTCTTGTTTTTGATGTTCAGGAACACAATATCTGCACCTTCTAGAATGTAAAACATGACAGTGTACCAGACTGCAGTGAAGGGCAGACTGAACACAGATTTATATGTCCACATATCAGCAAATAGGAATATTTCTGAAAGATACCTTTGTTACACCGAAATGACCTGCATACCACGTATGAGCATTCAATCTGGTAAAAACATTTTTCTCAAATGAGAATTACAAAGACCCAGGTTATGGCTTTTCACTACAATATCCATAGCGACAGTAGGACATTTTTTTTTCCAACCAAAAAGTATTTTTCCTATCTCTCCATGAAAGCGTATGGCAAGGCACTTCTAATGAGTATCCATAACATATGCTTTCATGAAGGAATAAAAATATATTTATCTCGATACTCATCTTATCTGGAACCAACAATATAAAGCTGATATTGCATAGGCATACAGCCATTAAGATGCTTTGTGCATTATGCTGGCTGAGGGTTTAATGCTCTGACCTCACAATCCTAGAATAGGGAAAATAGGATCTTTATTTGCCAGAGGTCCTTCTCAGGTCTTAGTCTTACCATATTTACCCTAAATATTCAAACACCTTAACCCTTAAACTGCCAAGAAAACTTGCGTCTGAAAATGCCGTCTGTTTATGTCATCTGCTGAATATTCTTGCAAACTTTTCAAACCTGTTTTTGCATACAGGCAAACAATGTAGCCCGAGATCAGACCGCTCCTAAAGGAGCAGTCTGATCTGGGTCCACACTGTTTGCAGAGATTACTTTTAAAGTAACCAGCAGAAGACAAAGCAGACGACAATGGTTGTGACTGGCGCTTTAAGGGTTAACTCATAACCATATTTGTCCTACAAATAACTACCTCTATATGTATCTTAAACCGATGTTTTATCAGCAAACAGTGTAGACCCTGATCAGACACTGCATCATGCAGTGTCTGAACAGGGTCTACACTGTTTGTTAGGGCCTGTCTGATCAAATTATTATGGGTAAATATGATATGTTTGAGTAAGTTTGCTTGTGTCCTCCTCCTCCATCATTAGTGCCATCCCTCCTTATCTGCCTGGTGAACAGTAAATGTCCTAAAATTTCAAACACTTTATTCCATACTTATTTTGCCTGAATTTTGCTTTTTTGTAGTTATTTCTTAAAATATTTAAAAGAATGGCAGTGTAGACCCTGATCAGACTGCCTCTTCAGGAGCATGTCTGCACTCTATAAGCATATGCCATTTTGATTGCAACTTTGGTGTACAAAATTTTAGGACATTTACCTCAACTGAAATTCTGCTAAAAGGCAGCAATCTGTAAGACGAGCAGGCTGGCCTGTTCTCTTGCTGTTCATATATGGGAATGTTTATCTCACAGCAACCTGAACCTTGTGACTACCACGGCACCTGCATGTGCTGCCTCCGAGGACAGCAGGTTCCATTACCTACTTTGACAGACGTACAACTAACATAGCTCCACCCAGGGGACTTATTTCATTTGAATAGTACTTATATTTTTCTTATTTCTCCATGTAAATATATGTTGTGGCACTCATTAGAGGTGCTTCTAACGAGTACCCACAACATATGTTTTTTTATGGAGAAATAAGTAAATATTATGTGGATACCACTCTTGTCTGGAGCTATAAACTCAGAAAAAAAGATCCCAGCAAGCATTCTTTATAAATCTACAGCGGGCTGTTATCGGCCCGTCAGGGTAGCTGACGGGCCGATAACAGCCCGCTGTAGGTTTACAAAGAATGCTGGCTGGGTATGTTGGTGTATAATATATGATTGTCTATGTCATTCCGCTTTATTTTTCTTTTCCATTATTTTCTTCTGGTACACACATCATCAACTTCTGCAGGGCTAGTGTCATTTTATCTGAAATGAAAATAACTCCAAATAATTACCAGGACACAAGAAGAGCTGGGTTCCAAAGCAGTCAATAACGCATCTACCTTTGTTTGTGTTGAGGTTTTACGGCCCAGTCAACCCAATAGGGCCATGTCGAGCGCGGTCAGTTTACCTAACCACACGTTTACTGGGCAGGCTTAGTCCTCTATGCGGTTAACCAGTATTGTGCACATTCTTTCGCCAGAAAACACACCTACCTGCTGCTCCAAGATTTGCAAGTTTGAATCCCAACTAGGCCACATAATTTCTGTGGAGATTGACCCTAAAATAATGTTTACGGTCATTATATCCACCTTCCACTGATTCGAGAAGGGCACTTCTCAGATACTGATGAAAGTATGTGCACAGGTACTGGTTAACTGCTTGGAAGACGTGCATGACATGACCTTAGCAGTATTGACTGGGCCGTAAAACTCCAAATCAAACAAACAAACAGAACTCAAGGTATTAGGAAGATATTAAACCTTAAAGTGTCATGCAATATTGTTACAGATAATTGTTAATGATTTTCAGGAAAATAAGGCTTGTTATTTCATATCATTGAACAACTGGGCCCAGAATGTCATCTGTTGCTGTTGTGACTGGAACTTTAAAGGGACTGAATATACCGGGTAGATTCTCTGCCCTTTATTATCAGGGAGACAACTTTTATGACTTCATGTTTACTTGCTTGTACATCAAGCCCCTTCTGAAAAGATGTCTACTTTAATAGAAAATAATCTGCTCGCATTTTTTTTTCTTTTAGAGTAGACCCCTTTTCAGAAGTGAACAAAAACAATTTCACAAAGTGGACATCTAAGAACTAAGCCACTGTTCTGTTAAAGAAGAGATGCCACAGGACAGTGTAGCCCACCTGAATCATGTTTTGCCTCTTAAAACTTTAACCAAAGACTTTAACCAATGCCGACGTCTGACCCCTGTGGTGACTGTTATAATAGCTCCACCTGTACTTTCGTACATGCATGTAAAAAATGACTAAAAGCACTGACTGAATGGCAAACAGTGCAGGTCCTGATCAAACTGCTCCCTTATCTGGATCTTCACAGGTTGCTCAGGCCTATTTGCCTATAAACCCATTTTAGTCTGAAGACCCAAAAAGAGTAATTGGCAAACAGTGCAGACCCAGATCAGAGGCCGCAGAATGCGGCCTCTGATCAGTGTCTCCACTTTTTGTAAAAAGTTTAGCCATTTTCTCTAGGAATATCTAAATCGCATAGCCTGATATACCTAAAACTGAAATTTGACTCTTCCAATATATAGTGTCGGGGAGTCTATTTAGTCATAAATGTGTTAAAGAGCACTATAGTACTCTGAAATGTATGTAGGAAATTTACATTTACAATACTTCAAGTCTTCTTTTCTTCTATGTCTTTACAAATTATACATCTAACTTACCTAAAAAGTCTGTAATGGATTTTGGCTTATTTTCCCAGTAAACAAACACGACATAGACTGGAAGTCCTGTGGCTATGATAAGACAGCCCATACCTGAAAATAAAAGTATAACAGAATAAAATATACAAATCACCTAACAGTTACATCGCCTATACAGGAAGATCTTTTGAGACAGGTTTATTGTTAAACAATGTTTCTTTATTTACTTAAAATGCATTCAGACTGCTCTAATATTACACAGTGAAATTCCTCTTTGCGATCATCCCTATATTAGGATAACCAGGACTGTGATTGGTCAAGGGGAGAAAAATCTGTGGAAAACAGAGGAAAACCTCAATACCCCTGAAAATGTCGTTTCTGAACATTTCAGATCAAATCCATGTTTGTTTTTGGAAAAATAAACCAAAAAGTGGAATTCCTCTAAAAAGAGGAACAATTACATCCCTGAAAGACTACTTTTTGCCACACCCAAATTATTTCCTATATAATAAATGAATTATCATTTATTCCAATAAAGAGACCACTCCCCTATTTAGAATTAGGAACACCTTTCAAAGATCCAATCTGGCATTAGTCTACTAATTACTGTTTGATTTTAAGACCATATTTTGGTGAAGTATGAAACTTTGCTGGACTGGTGATTATCACATGGTGACAGTCCATGACAATAAACCAGTTTACCATAATAATCCTAAGTACTGGGACAGATAGGCCTTTCCAAACAGTGTAGACCCAGAGCAGATGCCACAGAATATGGCGTCTGATCAGGGTCTACACTGTTTGCCATACATACAGCAATATTTTGAACACATCAAATGTTAGTAAAATAAACTTTTTCAAATTTTAGGACAATTATGGTAAGGAGTTAAGATGTCCCAATACTTAGTTTAAATACGGTACATCATGTAGTGGTATGTGTGAAATACATGGCCAAGTTGTTCAAAGCTAACAACGTCGTAGTTAACGATTCATTAAAATTAACATCCAGTGATACCCAAATATGCTGAAATTTTTTGCTGAAAAAATGTGAGTAGCTTTTGTAGTGCAAAAGCTACTCACATTTTTTCAGCAAAAAATATCAGAATACTGTATATTGAATCCGCTAAAACAGTCAACGAAATGACCCTTAACGAGCTTGTTAAGCTAACGACGCTTTGAACAAATGGGCCCATATCAACATTTACTGTTGAAAACAGCATTTCTTTCTGGAGCTTAATGGTTAGATTCCTCTAACACTTTGCAAGGAATAATGCACCCCCAAATCTTACATACACAGGCTACACACACTTTTCTCAAACAATGAAATGATATACCTCTAAATGTAGTAACTCTAAATGGGCTGTGCCACGCGAAAACATGTCTTTGGGCATATGTGGACAATCTGATCTGTGCATTCAGTGTCCACTAACAGAATCATTGGATACTACAGAATGTATGAATGTAATGCAAAGGCTTTAATGATGCTTTGCACATGCACAGGATGATCTGAAACTGCACATTATGCACATGTTGGAAGGCACTTTTTAGCTTGAAGTGGCCCAAATGCCAAACACATCTCACCTTAAAAGGTGACTCTAAAACATTTAAACCATGCTGATTTGATTATGTTTATTTGTCACAAAATCACCAGCTGAGTGACAAACAGAGTAGACCTTTATCAGATCGCTCCTAATCCTTAGGGTTTTTTGTTTAAGTTGAGGTTTTACGGTACAGTCAACCCATTAGAGTCATGATGAACATGGTCTTGTCCCTTTACACAGAATTATTACTGTAACTCGATTATTACCAATACTGTAATTAATGGTAAGCCTGTCTTGAAAGAGCTTCCGATATCAATTACCATAGCTCAAGATTTCAATCAATTTTTCAGATGTTTTGATTTCTTTTTTATATTCTCCATGAAAACATATGTTGTGGGTACTCATTAGAAACGCCTTGGTGATTACCCACAACATATGTTTTCATGGAGAAATAAGAAAAATATTTACCTCATACCCCTCTTATCTGGAGCTACATGCAACATATAGTCCCCCAGGAGACAGAACAAATATAAATCAGACAAGTGTCTCAAGAGGGTATTTTGAAAATTCCTAGTATCTTCAGATAAATTCTCCCATCATGGCACCAGATAAGAGGAGCAGAGGATTTGTTAAGAAGACATATTTGGTAATAATTCTAGGAATTTTTCTATTTTCTTCATTAAACATATGTTGTGGGTACTCATTAGAAGTGCCTCGGTGAGGCGCTTCTAATGAGTACCCACAACATATGTTTTTAAAGAGAACTGGTGAAAATTATCACAGAATTATTATCAAATACTCCTCCTTAACAAGTCCTCTGGAGAAGAAAACTTTGTTTTTCTTATTCTTCCATGAAAATATATTTTGTTGGTACTCACCAGAATTGCCTCAGTTGAGCTGCCTCCCACAGAGATGTGTTTGTGGAGAAATGAGATAGATATCAATACTTTTTGGCTTAACCCATTTATGTCTGCAGACCTCCCAAAATGGTAATTGGCAAACAGACCAAGCCCAGATGATGCAGAATGTGTCTGCTCAAGTCTCCTCTGTTTGCAAATAGTTTAGCCATTTTTCTCTAGGAATAGCTAAATCACATAGCAGGATATCGCAAAACAGTGCAGACACAGCCCAGATGCTGTAGAATGTGTCTGCCCAGGGTCTCCACTGTTTGCAAATGGTCCAGCCATTTTTCTCTCTAGGAATAGCTAACTCATAGCCGGACATCGCTAAAACTGAAATTGGACTCTTCCAATATGTAGTGTAGGGTGAGTTTATTGAGTCTAAAATGGGTTAAAATAGTATCTTATCTAGAACCATGTCCAATGTTTGCACTTATAGAGCTCATAGCTCTAGATAATGTAAAAAAGTCTGGTAGTTTCAGTGCAGTTTTCTTTCTGTTATATTTGCATCACAATATATGGGCCGCTTCAAGCGAAAAAATGCCTTCGAACATGCACAGAATGTGCAGATTCCGACCATCCTGTGCATGCGTAAAACATCATCTGGTTCTTTGCTCTCCACTGTAATAGTCAATAGTGTCAAATGGTTCTGTTAGCGGACAGTAAAGGCCCTGATCAGACTGCACATCAGCGCAGTCTGATCTAGGCCATCACTGTTCGCATATGACCCGAAGGCACATTTTTGCCTGGTTGTTAGTACCAATCAGAATTGCTTAAAAATGATCTGATCACAAACACCATATTATGTTTTGGAGTGAAAATGCACAAGAATACATTCCCAATACCACTGTATTTTGGAATATGGATTTCTCACAGATATCTGCACAAAGAAAAGAGTACAGATTTTATAGCCCTGCCTCAATTACACATTACAGACATGTCATCAATAAAATGGAATGTTATTGTTTCTTCTTGATCTATAAGAAGAATAATCGGTTCTGAGTCCCAGAATTCCAATTAAAATGTTTTACATCCATTTTATTTCTCCATCAATATTACATTGTAGTACTGAGAAGAAGATTCCACTGAGACACAAACACATTTTTGTGAAGAAATAAGTAAAACATTTACCTGAACAGAGCTCCTAGCTTGAGAGCTGGAGCTTTTGAAATTAAAACCATGTTCCTACCAATAGAAGTAGCAGTTTTTACTGAAAATAGCTTTCCTTTTGGAGTTAACCCCTTTTCGGAGACGCTTCTCATGAGTACCCACAATATTATGTTTTTGTGAAGAAATGACAAAAATATTATCTTGATACTCCTGTCATCTAGATCCATAGCAACAGATAAGGCGCTTTTTTTTTCATCTGAAAAATGCTGATATCTTTCTTATTTCTCCATGAAAACATATGTTGTGGGGACTCATTAGAAGCGCCTCGCTGAGGCGCTTCTAATGAGTACCCATAACATATGTTTTCGTGGAGAAATAACAAAAATATTATGTGGATACCGCCTCTTATCTGTAGCTATGCAGATCTACTTAAGCCATGGCATTTTCATCATATAATATGAGAAATGAGGAAGATTTTGATTACTAAGTCCATTTAGTCAGATTTATACAGCAAAAAAAATGTTGCTAGAAGTAAAAAATCCAACTGAAAACTGGTTTAAAATTGGCAAATTCTGAAACTGCCCTAACAATGTAGACACCAACTAAATACATGTATACCTTTTGTTTTTTTCATTATTATATATTCAGTGAACCCTCATTACAATGACAGCATTTGTTCCTCCAAATATGTTGCCATTTAATGAATTTCTGTTGTAAAGAATCCTTAATGGTCAAAATGATATGTAAGAAAAACCTTGTTTTATTGGTATTTCCTCACAGAACATGTGTTTTGGATATTTGTTAGAATTGCCTCTGTGTGGCAATTCTAAAAAATATTCAAAAACATGTTGCTTGAGGTTTAAATGCAATATTCTTGCATAATTTCTCATTAACTGTCACCTCTTAAGCAAAGGTTTCATGGCATTCAAATTGTCATTATATGGAATTTTGTTGTTGTATTGAGCGTCTGTATAAAGAGGATTGATGTATTATGGGGGAACATGGTGGTACATAATAGATAGACTTTTTAACATAGTGATGAATTAAGGAGTCCAAATATTTTGGGTAAATATCTTTAAATAGGTCTTTACTTTTATATATGGAAACTGATTTTGAGTTGAATTTTATGGCCCAGTCAAAACTGTTATGGTCATGCTGAGCCAGTCAGTTAATCTATTCACACTATTCCTCGTCAGGCTTAGTCTTCTAAGCCACTAACCAGTACTTGAGCACATACTATCACCAGTAATTGACAAGCACCCTTCTTAAATCAGCAGAAGTGGGAGAATGACAGCACAAATGACTTCATGATCAATCTTCATGTGGCCGAGCTTGGATTCTAACTTGCGAGTTGCGACCCCTGGATCTACAGTCAGATGCAATACCGACTTATTTGAGGAAAGTATGGCAAGCAGTTAAGGTGTTAAAATATTTAGAGTAAATATTTTGGTTTTTGCTTTCACATATGACAATGAATGGTCTATTCTCATCCACTGCATGTCCATAGCTCCAGATCAGAGGGGGGTATCCAGATAATATTTTCTTATTTCTGCAAGAAAAAATATGTTATGGGTACTCATTACAAGCGCCAAACTGAGGCAATTTTAATGAGTACCCACAACGTATATTTCAGGC
Source organism: Anodontia alba (assembly GCA_964016985.1). Lineage (NCBI taxonomy): Eukaryota > Metazoa > Mollusca > Bivalvia > Lucinida > Lucinidae > Anodontia > Anodontia alba. The sequence goes on from OZ024821.1 coordinate 17,031,952, forward strand.
AGAAATAAGAAGAAGAGGCCCATGGGACAAGGGTCGCTCACCTGAGTGACATAGCCACTGCAGATATGCAGTTATGCAACATTTTTCCAATCCCTGTCATCACAACTAATGAAAAGATCATCATTTAAGCAGTTCTTAATTTTGAAGAAGAATATATATGACATGACAGTCAATGGAGTGTGATCATCTGAACAAACTCTCAATCACATTTCAACACTAGGATCAATGTAAAATTTGGTGGCAAATGGCTAAGTGGTTTCTGAAGAATCACAATTTTATACATATAAACAGCTCAGTGGCAAGGAAATATAATAACTATAAACAAGATGGCAGCCATATTGGATTTCCAATCAGAATGATTTTAGCTACTGCTGATCTACAAGTCACCTCAATACTTCCACTGAACTTTGAGTCAATTGCCCTTTCGGTTCAGAAGAAAAAGTTCAAAACAGATTTTCAAGATGGCTGCCGTGGCCGCAATTTGGGATTTCCTATCGCAACAATTTGAGCTATTTTTATCTACAAGTCACCCCGATGCTTCCTACCAAGTTTCGAGTCAATTGGCCTTTCAGTTCAGAAGAAGAAGGGAAAAATACATTTTCAAGATGGCCGCCATCTTGGATTTCCGATTGGAACGATTTTAGTTATTCTTATATTTACAAGTCATCCCGATGCTTCCTACCAATTTTCAAATCAACTGGCCCTTAGGTTCAGGAAAATAAGCAAAAAAAAAGCCATGGTGGCTATCTTGGATTTCCGATCCAAACAATTTAAGCTATTTTAGATCTACAGTCACCCCAATGCTTCCTACCAAGTTTCGAGTCAAATGGCCTTTCAGTTCAGGAGAAGAAGTGAAAAATAGATTTTCAAGATGGCAGTCACGGTGGCCATCTTGGATTTCTGATAGAGACGATTTTAGCTATTTTTGATCTACAGGTCACCCTGATGCTTCCTACCTAGTTTAAAGTCTCGGTTCAGGAGAAGTGAAAAATAGATTTTCAAGATGGCCGTCTTGGATTTCCAATCAGAACGGTTTTAGCCATTTTTGATCCATAAGTCACCCCGATGCTCCCTATCAAGTTTCAAGTCAATTGGCTTTTTGGTTTAGGAGAAGAAGCGAAAAAAAGATTTTCAAGATGGCCACCATGGTGGCCATCTTGGATTTCCAATCAATGCAATTTTAGCTATTTTTGATCTACAAGTCATCCTGATGCTTCCAACCAAGTTTGGAGTGAAGTGGCCTTTCAGCTCAGGAGATGAAGTGAAAAATAGATTTTCAAGATGGCGGCCATCTTGGATTTCCGATCAGAACGATTTTAGCTATTTTTTTATCTATAAGTCACCGCGATGCTTCCTACTAAGTTTCGAGTCAATCGACTTTTGGGTTTAGGAGAAGAAGCGAAAAATAGATTTTCAAGATGGCTGCCATAGGGGCCATCTTGGATTTACTATCCAAACGATTTTAGCTATTTTTGATCTATTTTCGAGTCAATTGGCATTTGGGTTTAGAAGAAGAAGCGAAAAATAGATTTTCACGATGGCTGCCATGGCGGCCATTTTGGATTTACAATCGGCACGATTTTAGCTATTTTTGATCTGCAAGTCACCCCAATGCTTCCTACCAAGTTTCGAGTCAACTGACCTTTTGGTTCAGGAGAAGAAGAGAAAAATAGAGTTTCAAGATGGCGGCCATTATGGATTTCTGATCGGAACGATTTTAGCTTTTTTTGATCTACAAGTCACCCTGATGCTTCCTAATAAGTTTCGAGTCAATAGACTTTTGGGTTTAGGAGAAGAAGTAAAAAATAGATTTTCAAGATGGCCCCCATCTTGGATTTACTATCCAAACAATTTTAGCTATTTTTGATCTAAAATTCACCCCAATGCTTTCTGCCAAGTTTCAAGTCAAGTGGCCTTTCGGTTCAGGAGAAGAAGCGAAAAATAAGATTTTTCAAGATGTCTGCCATGGCGGCCATCTTGGATTTCCGGTCGGAATGATTTTAGCTATTTTTGATCTACAAGTCACCCTGATGCTTCCTACTTAGTTTGGAGTCAATAGGATTTTGGGTTTAGGAGAAGAAGCGAAAAATAGATTTTCAAGATGGCTGCCATGGCGGCCATCTTGGATTTCCGATCGGAACAATTTTAGCTATTTTTGATCTATAAGTTACCCCAATGCTTCCTACCAAGTTTGGAGTCAATTGGCTTTTGGGTTTAGGAGTAGAAGCGAAAAATAGTTTTTCAAGATGGCTGCCATGGCGGCCATCTTGGATTTCCAATCGGCATGGTTTTATCTATTTTAGATCTACAAGTCATCCCGATGCTTCCTAGCAAGTTTGGAGTCAATTGGCCTTTCGGTTTAGGAGAGGAAGCGAAAAATAGATTTTCAAGATGGCGACCATGGCGGCCATCGTGGATTTCTGATCGGGATTATTTTAGCTATTTTTTATCTACAAGTCACCCCAATGCTTCCTACCAAGTATCCAATCAACTGGCCCATGGGTATAGGAGGAGTGGGCTTTTAAAGCAATTGCTGACACCGCACGACGAACGACAGACAACTGACACTGACTGACCACAATAGCTCACCATGAGCACTTTGTGCTCAGGTGAGCTAAAAATATAAGAAAAATATCAATTCTTTTTGGCTGGAGAAAAGTGCTTTATCTGGCACTATGACACCTCAAATAACTAAATCAATGTACCTGTTTCTGTAGGACTAGAATACATTGGCAGTATAACCAGAATCAAGGAGAAGACGACATAAATGATTGGCCACACCAGCGAAACCTGAAAAATAGACATGTGAAATTAGTTTACACTATACAGATAATTCTATATATATATTTTTTTTTTTTTTTTTTACAAAAATAGTGGATATATTTTATTTTTAATAATTTCTCCACCTTATTTTGTTTTGGTGCTTTATGTCTCTTTTAACCTTACTTAAGTCTGCCTACTGTGTGGTGAGCAGATGGATGGATAAACGGATAACCAAAGTGAAAATATAATAGCCCATTACACAACAAAAACAGACAATAGGGACACTGTGGCTATGAAAACTGTAAACAACATTCCTACTCATCAACCCAGTTTCATTTCCATTCATCAAAAGACAACAGACAATAGGGACACTATGCTTGAGCAAACAGTGAAGACACTGGCTGTGGACAATACAGGTTGTGCCATGCGAAAATGTGTCTTCCGGCATATGTGCAGTCAGATAATGTGCCTTCACTGTCCGCTAACAGATTCATTGGATACTACTGAATGTATGAATGAAGAGCAAAGGCTTTAAATAATACTTTGGGCATGAATCTGCACATTTTGCGAAGAAACTTATTTGAAGGCACTTTTTTGCTTGACGCTGCCCAAATGTCAAGCTGAATCCACAAAATTAACGGAAATTATCTTCTGGATATTGGACATAGCCTGTATCTGGACCTATGCTATAATGTTATTAATCAAGTAATTTTATATTGGCCCAGTTACAGGTCCGAAGTCTGCTGTGCTGTGGCCTCAGACCAATACAGCCAACTAAGGGCCTGTACTTTGGCCAATATAAAATAACTTGATTAATGACAATTTTTTTTTTTTTTTTTTTTTTTTTTTTTTTTTTAAATACCTTGCTTATAGGTCTTTCCCAAACTTTAAACACAATTGTGATGCGTGACCGAAGTATTCCACTATTGCTAGGGTTGAATGCACATTGTATTACCTTGAAAACTGTTTTGTTAAGGCTGACCACTCACTGACCCATTTAATAACATCTCCCATACCACTGATGCAATATTTACATGCTTGGAAGATTAACACCTACCTGTATACATCTTACCTTAACAAATTCATAAGGCACAGATAAGTTTAGACTGATCAGAATTATACTAGCTTATTTATAATGCATATTATCATTGTTCTGAATGACTGAAACCAAAAATTAAAAATCAAATTTCTACTATCAAACAATAATGTCAAAAATAATTTTTACCTATAATGAATAACAAATGATTCAGCAGGATTCTTCTTATAATGTTGCACCTTGAGTCATGTATATAATTATTAATCCAGGTAAGGTATTTTTAACAGTCTGTCTAGCTATTTAAATTCATACAGATGTGACATCCCTTATTTACTGAATTGACCGGTGCCACCACCACTCAGCTGGAAAGTGTCAACAGTCTTTAAGATTAAGGAAAGACCTATATCAATGATTATCTCAATAAAGATTTTTCATAGCAGCTATATGGCTAAGTTCATGTAATGCAATCCATCTTCTTATGACTGAAATTTGTTGAAAATGACGTAAAACTGTGTAAAACCACATACCATTCATCCCAATAACAAACTGGACCATTTATGGAGAAAGTCAGCCAATACAGATATAAGTCGGCCAGTACATAAAAAAAATAATACAGAAAAACCTAGGCCGATGTAGAAAAGTCGGGCAATATGACTTATATTGGAAATTTTTCTGTAATGGCCAAGTTTGTCATCTGTATGATGTGGGCTGACTTAGTGATACAGATATTGTATTAAGGTAGTTAACCCTTGTCCTGCTGAATAAATTAAGATGCCACACCCACTTCTAATTTTAAGCCAATCATATTACTTGATCTGGATTGTTGCTATAAATTCACATACTTAATGGCAAACAGTGCAGATCCAGATCAGTTGGCTTCTTCAGAAGCCAACTGATCTGGATCTACACTGTTTGCAAAGACAGAGGGTATATCCGGGCTCAGCAAGACAAGGGTTAATTAATAATATTTACCTTTATAGGTCTTGGCATCTCAGGTCTTTTATATCTGAAGTAGAGCAGTACTGTTACTGACAGTCCAATGGCTAACCAGTTCACAAAACTGACATAGTTAATTAACGCATACATGTCTGAAGATGTCAGGTATACTAACGACAGCAGGCCCTGAAACAACAAAAACAAAACAACCCATTTTAGTCTGGACACTCCCATAAAGAGTAATTAGCAAACAATGCAAACCCAGATCAGATGCCACAGAATGTGGCATCTGATCAAAGTCTCCACTGTTTGCAAATTGTTTAGCCATATTTCTCTGGGAATTCTAAATCACATAGCCTGGCATACCTAAAATTGAAATTGGACACTTCCAATGTATAGTGTGGAGGAGTTTATTCAGTTTAAAATGGGTTAAGGGGAACTGATCACTTTCAGGGGATGCAACTGTGCATAAATTACATTGAAAGGAAGGAATTTGCTCCCCTTAAAAGGAAGGCGGTGTCACAACAGCTGGTGCCTGTAAGTATTCTGAACAAATTAAAAACTGATGTAAAGAATGACAAAGTCAACCGACCATGATAGGTAGGTCACAAAATGACACATCATTGTAAGAGTCCCTGTTAGCGAGGAAGTGTATTCCAGGATTGATGACTGTATCTTATATGGTTAATAAAAATAGAGCTAAATGCTAGGACGCAACAAAAAATGATAAATATTAATTACATTCCTACAGGTAAGGTTTTTTTGTTTGTTTGTTTTTCATCTAAAAAGTACTGGTATTTTTCTTATTTCTTCATGAAAACATGTTGTGCTTACTCATTAGAATGATGTGCCTCAATGAGGCCCTTTTAACGAGTATCACAACATGTTTTTGTGGAGAAATAAGAATTTTATTTAATACCCCCCTTATCTGGAATTATGAATTTAGGATGATACTTTAATGTATTCCTCTTTATCTGGAGCTATAAGTCCCTTTTTGCTTGTAATGACTTTCTTGATATGCCCATATGCATAGTTCCAGATAAGGTACTGTTTTTGCAACCAAAAAAATATTCATATTTTCTCATTTCTCCATGAAAACATATTATAAGTATTCCACAGAAGTGTCACACTAATGAAACCTGTTGTACACATTTCAGAAGAATAGTTAAGGGGAAGTAATCATCCTGAGGGGGTGTTGCAGTATCTAAAGAAAGAAAGAAAGAAAGAAAGAGTATTTGGTGATAATTATGGGACAATTTATTTTGAATTCTTCAGAAAAACATATGTTGTGGGTACTCATTAGAAGTGCCTCAGCGAGATGCTTCTAATGAGTACCCACATGTTTTAATGGAGAAATAAGAAAAATTATCCCAGAATTATCACCAAATACTCCCCCTTAACAATTCCTCTGACATTTCCATGGAGAAATAAGAAAAATGTATTTTTGGATACTCATACGATGCAGAGCAATGCCCACTTGTGTTTGCCAAATGCTTCACTACTGATGAACTAGTTTAGCCTTTGGTATGCTGAATCGAACTATTAGCAGATAACATTTCGGCAGCATCAGGTACAAAGGTGTCTTTGCCTTACATGATTGGTTAGATGCCACCTATTTCAAATAAATAGTAAACATTTGGAAACCTAAACTCCTTACCATACTTGTCCTAAAACTTGAAAAAGTCTATTTTGTATTACCTATAACTACAACTAGAAAATGCTGGATGAGTAGTAAATAGTGCTCTGGTCAGATGCTGCATTCTAAGACAGCTAACCTGGATCTACACTGTTTGCTCAGGCCTGCCTGTCTAAATAAGAGTACACATGGTATCTAAAATGCACAGAATGAGATCAACTTGCACATTGTACACCAACAATGTAATTTACTCTTATCATGCTGAATAAATTAAGATGCCACACACAATTCAACTTTTCAGCCGGTCAAATTACTTGATCCAGGTTGATACAAATCCAAATACTGAATGACAATTTACATAACTACAGATAAGAGAGGGTATCCACATAAATTTTTTCTTATTTCTCCACCAAAACATATGTTGTGGGTACTCATTAGAAGCGCCTCGCTGATGCGCTTCTAATGAGTACTCACAACATATGTTTTAGTCGAGAAATAAGAAAGATATCAGCAATTTTCGGATGAAAAAAGCGCCTTATCTGTTGGTACCGACAAACAGTGTAGATCCAGATCAGTTGGCTTCTGAGCTTAGTCTACTATGTTTGCCCAGATCCATCTTTCCGAAAATACCTGAGGTAAATACGGTATCAGCAGCCTGATATGTCCTGGTGTTAGCTACAGGTGGACTTTTATCTTGTTATGAACTTACATAACATGCAACAAGAGGCCCTCACTCGCTCACCTGAGTGAAATCGCCACTGCAGATATGCAGATGGCATGCAGCATTTTTCCAATACTCTTATGACAAGGCAATGGCTTAAACAGTTTTTGAAATATCTTGCTTACAAGGTTAGTTAAAATGCTGAAATTTTCAAAACGTCACAAGTAAAACAAGTCCCAATGCCTCCTACCAACTTTTGAGTCAACTGGCATTTCAGTGCAGTAGAAGAAGCAAAAAATAGATTTTCAAGATGGCTGCCATCTTGGATTTCCAATCGGAATGATTATAGCTATTTTTTGATCTACAAGTCACCCTGATGCTTCCTACTAAGTTTCAAGTCAATTGACTTTTAGGTTTAGGAGAAGAAGCGAAAAATAGATTTTCAAGATGGCTGTCATGGAGGCCATCTTGGATTTCCAACTGGCACGATTTTAGCTATTTTTGATGTACAAGTCATCCCGATGCTTCCAAGCAAGTTTGGAGTCAATTGGCCTTTCGGTTCAGAAGAAGAAGCGAAAAATAGCTTTTCAAGATGGCTGCCATGGTGGCCATCTTGGATTTCTAATCAGCACAATTTTAGCTATTTTTGATTTATAAGTCATCCCAATGCTTCCTAACCAGTTTGGAGTCAATTGGCTTTTGGGTTTAGGAGTAGAAGCGAAAAATAGATTTTCAAGATGGCTGCCATGGCGGCCATCTTGGAATTTGGACCGACACGATTTTAGCTATATTTGACAAGTCACCCTGATGCTTCCTAGCAAGTTTGGAGTCAATTGGCCTTTCGGTTCAGGAGAAGAAGCGAAAAAGATTTTCAAGATGGCGGCCATGGCGGCCATCTTGGATTTCTGATCGGAACGATTTTAGCTATTTTTTTTATCTACATTTCACCCTGATGCTTCCTACCAAGTATCGAGTCAATTGGCCCTGGGGTGTAGGAAGAGTAGGCTTTTAAAGCAATTGTTCACGCCGCATGACGCACGCCGCATGACCCATGATGGACGAGGGACATTGACTGACCACAATAGCTCACCATGCGCACTTCATGCTCAGGTGAGCTAAAAATCTGAGCAAATCTGGCTCAGTGGCTTCAGAGAAGTCATCAAATTCTCAACAATTTTCCCATATAAATGTTATGGGGCTCATACAAATGCATAGGGAAGCAAACTTGACCTTGCCGTAAAAAGGTCAAATGTCAACGTACAATAATCTTTTTAGCAATTTTGGTAGATCTCCTGTCCCTGATGACTTGTGCACAGATTTAGCCCCAAGGCATCCTCAGTTCTGAAGAAGAAGATTTTTAAAGGGTCTTACCATATCTTGGTCGACCTACCGCGACCATTTTAGCAATCTTTCATTCCCCTGACTTAAGAAGGCACAATATGAAATTTGAGCAAATTTGGCTCAGTGGCTTCAGAGAAGAAGAAATTTAAAATTCTCAACAATTTTCCTATTCAAATGTATGGGGCTCAAACAAATGCATAGGGAAGCAAACTTGACCCTGCCGTAAAAAGGTCAAATGTCAACGTACGATAATTCTTTTAGCAACTTTGGTAGACCTCTCGTTCCCGATGATTTGTGCAAAGATTCAGCCCCAAGGCATTCTCGGTTCTGGAGAAGAAGATTTTTAAAGGTTTTTACCATATATGGGCATGACGGCCATCTTGGTCACAGACCTCGACAATTTTAGCAATCTTTTGTTTCCCTACACTAAGGTGGCTCCATATAAAATTTGAACAAAATTAGCTCAGAGGCTTCAGAGGAGAAGTCGTTTGAAACTCTTAACAATTTTCCCATTCAAATGTATAGAGTTCATACAAATGCATAGGGAAGCGAACTTGACCTTGCCGTAAAAAGGTCAAACGTCAACATACGACAATTCTTTTAGCAACTTTGGTTGACCTCTCGTCCCCGATGGTTCGTGCAAAGATTCAGCCCCAAGGCATCCTCGGTTATGGAGAAGAAGATTTTTAAAGGTTTTTACCATATATGGGCATGGCGGCCATCTTGGTCAACAGACCACGACAATTTTAGCAATCTTTTGTTTCCCCCCAAAAGGTGGCTCCATATGAAATTTGAACAAAATTGGCTCAGAGGCTTCAGAGGAGAAGTCGTTTGAAACTCTTAACAATTTTCCCATTCAAATGTATAGAGCTCATACAAATGCATAGGGAAGCGAACTTGACCTTGCCGTAAAAAGGTCAAACGTCAACGTACGACAATTCTTTTAGCAACTTTGGTAGACCTCTCGTTCCCGATGATTTGTGCAAAGATTCAGCCCCAAGGCATTCTCGGTTCTGGAGAAGAAGATTTTTAAAGGTTTTTACCATATATGGGCATGGCGGCCATCTTGGTCAACGGACCGCGACAATTTTAGCAATTTTTTGTTTCCCCACCCTAAGGTGGCTCCATATGAAATTTGAACAAAATTAGCTCAGAGGCTTCAGAGGAGAAGTCGTTTGAAACTCTTTTCAATTTTCCCATTCAAATGTATAGAGCTCATACAAATGCATAGGGAAGCGAACTTGACCTTGCCGTAAAAAGGTCAAACGTCAACATACGACAATTCTTTTGGCAACTTTGGTTGACCTCCCATCCCCGATGATTTGTGCAAAGGTTCAGCCCCAAGGCATCCTCGGTTATGGAGAAGAAGATTTTTAAAGGTTTTTACCATATATGGGCATGGCAGCCATCTTGGTCGACGGACCGCGACCATTTTAGCAATCTTTCGTTCCCCCACCCTAAGGAGGCTCCATATGAAATTTGAGCAAAATTGGCTCAGTGGCTTCAGAGGAGAAGTCGTTTGAAAATGTTAACGGACGGACGGACGGACGCACGGATGCAAGGACGGACGGACGGATGGACGACGGACGAAAAGTGATCACAATAGCTCATCCTGAGCAGAGCTCAGGTGAGCTAAAAAGGACATCCAGCAATAAGGTTGTCTTCAGATCATTGAAAGCTCCAGATAAGGCTTCTTTTTTCAAGCAAAAAAATTAATATCTTTTTTTTTTATTTCTCCACAAAACATACATTTTGGGTATTCATTAGAAGCACCTCGCTAAGGCGCTTCTAATGAGTACTCACAACATATGTTTACCTGGAGAAATAAGAAAACTTTTATGTTGTTACCCCTTCTCATCTGGAGCTATGGTGATGTCATGAACTTCAGCCTATTTCAATGACATCCTATCTGATAAACAGTACCGTAAATGTCCTCAAAGTTCGAACACGTCATTCCATATTTTTTTTAGCCTAAATACTGCTTGTTATGCAGTTTTTTCTTAAAGTACTTAATCAAATGGCAAACAGAGTAGACCCTGATCAGACTGCTCCTGAAGGAGCAGTCTGATCTGGGTCTACACTGTTTGCATATGCCATTTTATCAGACCATTTGGTGTTCGAAATTTTAAGATATTTACCATAGTTTCTGATATGATATAGCTTCAAAACAAAGCATAAGGTGCATCACCTTGTACTTTTGATTTGTTTGTGATAGGTTGAGTGTCTAAAACCTCACTGCACTCAGACAGAAATGATTTTGATTTTGATCAGATTTGGATTCATGCTGAGCCAGTCAGTTCACCTACTCACCCTTTTCCTGGACAGCTTAGTCCTCTTACGGGACTAATTAGTAATTCATGCACATATGTTTGCCAGTAACTGACAAATGCCTCTTTCTGAGGCAGCAGAAGAGGGAGAAAGACACTGAGATTATTTCATGATCTCTGCACAAATTATGTGGCTAAGCTGGAATTTGAACTTGCCACCCCTAGATTTGCAGTCAGACACACTACTGACTGACCTACGGAGCCCGAAAAAAAGAAACCTCTGATCAGTGTAGCCCTAGATCAAACAGCTCTTTATAGGAAATGTGTGATCAGTCTGCACTTTGTGTCATTCAGCCAGCATGTACACACAACAGCTGGTAGAGAAAAGGATTTATTTAACCCTTGTCATGCTGAATAAATTAAGATGCCATGCCCACTTCTAATTTCCAGCCAATCAGATTACTTGATCTGGGTTTTCAATAGAAATTCACACATTTAATGAAACAGTGCAGATCCAGATCGGAAGCCAACTGATCTGGATCTACACTGTTTGCTAAGCCAGGGCATGTTGTGTTCAGCAAGAGAAGGGTTAAATTTCAAAAGAAGTTCTAGATATATTTGTGTCCAAATATTGAGAAGATAATGATTGTTTGATGTTCTCTCTCCCTTTCAACATTATTTAAGTCATATCGAGATGATGGGTGATAATGAAAGACTTTGTGCAATAAAGTGCATGAGTCATGCGCTGAATTCGGTCTCCAGTAAGATTCGAACCCTGGACCTCATGATCCAAAATCTGGCATGCTAACAACTCAGCCACCTAGACCCTTCAGACATAGTAGCTGGAAATATGGTCCTCACATGCAGATAAAATGGAATGAATGAAACAACCTACCATGAAAATACAGGCCGGCATGGGTGTAAGCCTTTTGATCTGAACCATTGAGAGTATCTGTGGCATGTGACCGTTTCTTCCTCCAACATAGAATAACCTGAAAACAAAATTATCATTGAGCATGGCAAGAAAACCCCATTTTGTGGTGGGGCATAAAAAAACTGTAAACTGCAAATAAAAATATCTAGAGGTAGTGAAAAAAAAAACAAAAAAAACAAAACATTAATGTTCTACAAATCGATACCAGCAGTATTTTTGGAGATAGGAAAAATGTCCAAATTAAAGTAAAATATTGGAAATATAAGGGAGGTTTCAAAAATATAGGAAAAATGTGAAAAATATAGGAAAATACAGGAATATAGGAATCAGCTGACAGCCTGTCCTTTTAAAACAAGTCCTTTGACCACTTATTTTGAATCCTTAGTAAATCCCATTTGACTCTCTCATGATGTGGCAAAAAGGAATCAGCTGACAGCCTGTCCTTTTAAAACAAGTCCTTTGACCACTTATTTTAAATCCTTAGTAAATCCCATTTGACTCTCTCATGATGTGGCTAAAAGGTACTGACTTGATGGCAACTAATGATGTGGTTAAAAGGTGCTGACATGACGGCAACTAATGATGTGGCTAAAAGGTGCTGACATGAAAGCAAATAGTGTAGACTAATGATATGGCTAAAAGGTACTACTTGATGGCAAACAGTTGAGACTGTTTGCTCGGGCACATACAAATGTATGTCTAAATATTTTGGCTAAATACCACATCCTCAGTTCTATCACAACTGGCCTACACAGACAACAGACATTTATCATGAATTATACAATAAATCTTTGTACGCTGTGTATGAGAAGACTGCTAACTTAATAAGTAATGTCTAGATCTCAATATTAATAATGTTTACGCCTGAATTCACCTCACAACATCAATTAAATTTGCATCTCTACTGAGGCAAGTACCTTCTATTGACTTGGGATCAGCAATAAATATTTTTTTTTTTTTTTTTTTTTTTTTTTGATTTGGGTTTTACGGCCCTTTCAAGAATATTTCACTCATATCGAGCCGATCGTTCATCGAAGGTGGGCGAAAACCGGAGAACCCGGAGAAAAACCACCTGACCATCCGTAAGCAGAACTTGGCTTTCCCACATATGACCCGAGCCAGGCTCGAACCACAGCGGTGAGAAACCTAATGGATCAAGAGTCAACTCTCTTATCCACTAGGCTACGGGGGCCCGTACAATAAATATTACAATGTGGTCTCCTGCACCAAACTACTGAACTAGTTTGTGTCAGTGTGTTGTTTGGACAAAATATTTTTGTTTTAAATTTAAACCCATTTACATCAAGTGTACTCTTCTGCCACAACTCTTTGGACTGGTCTATTCCAATAGCAGGGTGTTTCTGGTTAGTTTCTATTATTACTATATTTTGCAGAAATTTCTGTATTTAATGCAAACAGTGTAGACCCTGATCAGACGCCATGTTCTGTGGCATCTGATCTGGGTAGGTAATTGTTTTCAACCACCCTTTCGGGGATACCCGCCTGAAATGGGCGAAATTTATTGTTAAAATAGAACTGGACATATTCCACTGATACTATACGATAAAATCATTTCTTATTCAACTGTAAAATATTTGTAACTGTCTCCTGCTAATACACTTGGGGCTTATTATTTTTACAATCGGTCTCCAAACAGTGATTTGAACAATAAATCATGGCACAAGATATTTCCTTAATACGGGTATTTGATTTTTGTGACTTGGATCCCTTGTCCTGCTGCTTTATGTCCTGCTTTTGCAGACAGTGTAGATCCAGATCAGTTGGCTTCTGAAGAAGCCAACATATCTGGATCTGCACTGTTTGTCATTAAGTATATGAATCTGTATCAATAACCTTGATCAAGTAATTTGATTGGCTGAAAATTTGAAGTGGGCGTGCCATCTAAATTTATTCAGCATGAGAAGGGTTACATTCCTATGTGAAATGTATACCATTTAGCTACTTGTCTCTTTACCCCAAAATTTAATATTATCTGATGCGCAACACAAGAAAAGGGCCCTTATGATATTTGTGGACAACGTAGGTGCAGATTGGTGTGCGCATCTATGCAGTCTGATCTGAGCATTCTCTGTTTATCAACATACTGTATTAACTACAGTACCCATTGATTCTGTCAGCCAACAACAAAGGCCCTAATCAACCTGTGCTTCTGTGCTGAGTTAAGACAGATTTTATCGGCGCAAAATTTTCATAGAGGTCACAGTAAAATCTATAATTGTTGCTCTTGTAAATACCAAACCTGAAATAGGCCTTAAAAATTTCAGATTTCTGAAAATTAGCCCAAAGCTTTGCCTAATATTATAAATCCCTGTATTCCTCGTTTTTACAATATACAGGCATCCCAACAGGCTCTGTCTGAAATAAAGGTTTTTAATAAAGGCTGTTTTTGGTCAAACAGGTTTTTCAGGTGAATTTTACACAAAATAAAGAGCAAAACCTAGGTTAAATTCTTAAATAGCCTTGTTACCAGTTTCTGTGCCATAAATACCTGCTCTGATGGACAGTATCCAAGTGTATTCACAATTCTGGGTCTGTAACATACTGTTTCCATATTTTAGTTGACCTAAGACTTTGCCTCCTTTGTAGAAACAAGAGGACCATGATGGTCCTATATCACTCACATGAGCAAACAGATTTGTGCACTTACTATTGAAATTTCACCCAGGCTCACTGCTTTAACCCTTGTCCTGCTGAATAAATTAAGATGCCATGCCCACTTCTTATTGTTAGCCAATCAGATTACTTGATTCGGATTTTTGCTATAAATTCACATACTGAATGGCAAACAGTGCAGATATGAAGAGGCCAACTGATCTGGATCTATACTGTTTGCAAAGGCAGGGTATATCCGGGTTCAGCAAGACTAGGGTTAAGATTTTTGCACAAATTTTATGTTCAAGAGTGACATGATGGATCTATAAAATGGAGTAGCAAAGCCGTACCTCATTTTTTTATCCGATGATCAAAATTTCCATACAGATACATAGGAATCATCATGGCTTGAACAATTTTGGTAGAGGGTCACCAAAGGAACATTTCTGATAAATTATACTGAAATCTGTCCATTAGTTTCTAACAAAGTGATTTTAAAGTTTTCTGTATAGATGTATAGAGAAAATAAGGCCCCCCACACCCCCCAAGTGGCCATGTGTTTTGACGAATCATGATGGCTTGGTAGAGGGTCACTAAAGAACCTTTCTGCCAAATTATATTGAAACTGGTCCAGTAGTTTCTGACAGGAAGATTTTTAAAGTTTTCTATATATATATATATAAGAAAAATATCCTGCCCCCTGGCATTCATGTTTTTTTGATGGATCATGATGGCTTGAACAAGGGTCAGCATAGGAAAATTTTGGCCAAATTATACTGAAATTGGTCCAGTGGTTTCTGACAAGAAGATTTTCAAATTTTTCTAAAAAAAATATATATGGAAAATAAGCCACCCCTTGGCGGCCATGTTTTTTTTTTTGACAAATTTAATTATGATGGTTTGCACATATGTCCGTCTTTCTATCCATACGATAATTTGCCAAAAAATTTTCACATTAAAATACAGTTTGTTTTTATAGGTTTTTCAGCCAAATTAAAGGTTTTAAAGGACTTGAAGCAAATTGAAGGTTTTAAAGATTCCCCTCAAGGGCCTGTATATATTATAAGAAAACATACTCAGTAGGCACATGAAGTTTATACAATATCGCATCAATATCTATGCAATGTCATGATGTTGCATTGACATTGATGCCACGATGTTTCAACACTGCATGCCCACAATCATTTGTTAACATAAAGAATCTATTCATGTACATACCTAGAGGATGTAAAGAGGATACCATTCACACCTCCAAAAGTGGAAAGCGACACAAAGATGGGCATGATAACCCACATGAAACTGTACAACCGCTTTGCAAACATCTGTAAAAAAAAACATGGATAAATCTATCAGCCATAATGATCTAATTATTTATTTAATACTATATTAAATCTAAGTATTGGGACACTTTAACTACTTACCATGCTTGTCCTAAAATTTGAAAGAGTCCAGTATACTGGTTTTTGTTGTTGCTGGATGAGTGGTAAACAGTTTTGACCCTGATCAGATGCTCTTGTCTGCAACATCTGATCAAGAGCTACACTTTTTGCATAGGCCTGTCTGTCCCAATACTTTAACCCTTGTCATGCTGAACCCGGATATATCCTGCCGTTGCAAACAGTGTAGATCCAGATCAGTTGGTTTCTGAAGAAGCCAAATGATCTGAATCTGCACTGTTTGCCATTAAGTATATGAATTTATAGCAACAATCAGATCAAGCAATCTGATTGGTTGAAAATTAGAAGTGGGTGTGACATCTTAATTTATTCAGCAGGACATGGGTTAATATGGAAGCTCTACATAAGGTGAGATAATACTTTAGAATACCTTTATGTTATGCATGCATCAAAATATATCCTATGTGAGTTCACTGGCACCAACTTACTGAGTACCGTAACCAACTATGCATTTACTAATGCATAATGCCAAACTGCCATAAGGTGAACTTTAGCAAACTATGCATATCTAGACCGGATACCCCAAAATGTGGGGTATGACCATGGCCATCACTAACAGCTATCAAACTATGTGGAAAAAAATGCAGAGTTGTAGAATCACTACTTTAAGGAAAATATACTTTCTGGGGAGACACTTCTCTCAAAAATGTTCAGAAAAGGGGTATACTCTAATTGATGAAAAATTTGCTCCCTGTGAGAGCAAAATCTTTCCTGTTAGAGTTGGCCTGTTTTCAGAAAGGGGTTAGGTGTACATGGGTTAATCAGAGGAATTTTAAGGAGTATTTGTTGATAATTCTGGGATAATTTTTCTTATTTCTCCATAAAAACATATGTTGTGGGTACTCATCAAAGTGCCTTGCCGAGGCGCTTCTAACGAGTATCTGCAACATATGTTTTATGGAGAACTGGAGAAAATTATCCCAGAATTATCACCAATTACTTGCATTTGGTGATAATTCTGGGAAAATGTTTGTTATTTCTCCATAAAAACATATGATGTGGGTACTCATTAGAAGTGCCTTACCAAGGCGCTTCTAATGAGTACCTACATGTTTTTTATGGAGAACTGGAGAAAATTATCCCAGAATTATCACCCAATACTCCTCCTTAACAATTCCTCTGGTTAATTAGCACATGACCATTAAATTAGCTCCCTGCATGGGTTTCTGTACAAGTATAAATTTGGATATATCATATTTACCCTCAGTATGGAACAGACAGGCCTCATCAAACAGTGGAGACCCTGATCAGATGTCATGCACATCATCTAGAGCTGAGTAAAGTCAGAACAAGTTTAGGTATAGAAAGAAGAACAGTGTTCTTACTCATACAGATAAAGCACTTTTTTCTACCAAAGAAAATTGAAATTTCCACAAAAATATGTGGCTACCGAGTACTTCTAATGAATACCCACAACAATGGTTTTCATGGAGAAATAGGAAAAATATTATGTGGATAGCCTCTCTTATCTGGAGTTATGTTACTGTCAATATGGCCCTGTAGGCTAAAACAGCCAGTCATGGCCTGGCTTGCAAAAAGATTAATACCAGACTGCGTGAATTTGCATAACAATAAACTTGTGATCAAAGGTTAATTGACAACACTCCATCAAAAAGCAATATCCTTCAGCCAGACAATCAGCTTAGATACGTAAGATACAAAGAAAACTTTCTTTTGAAAGGTTTATAATTAAAACTAATCAATATACCAGAAAGATTTTGCCACCACTTTGCAAATGGAGACACCATCTACAGACACAAGAAAACATTGATGCAAAGCATCAATATGCCAGGAAACTAATCTGTCATGCATTACTTAGCTCCCTATAGATCGTGGTATAGTGAAAAAATGTTATAATTTATGAAAGGTTGTAATTATATAAAGTATCGCAATACTCAATGACAAAAATATTATAGACGTTACAGAGTTATGTAAAAAAAATCAACTATGATCATCTATTTTCTAGCCTGCATACATAATTACATGTCGCCATCCATAGCCTAGGCCAAACATACTATATCTGAAATCATCTATGTAGCAATGTTTAGTTCTTTTCTCCACATAACATTTTCTATATATAATTACATATCGCCATCCATAGCCTAGGCCAAACATACTATATCTGAAATCATCTATGTAGCAATGTTTAGTTCTTTTCTCCACATAACATTTTCTTTCGGCTCAAATCTTTCCATGCTTGAATATCAAATTAAACTGTATTGTTAAACCAGCTTATAATCCGTTCGATTTGAGAATGCATATTTCTAATCATAAACAAAAATATCTTTTGTTTCTTCTTCGTAGTACGATGAAAAAAAGGAAATGAAAATATTCAAACATGTATGAATATTGACAGCAACAAGCTCATTTCAGGTTGAATGGTCAAATTGGGGTTCTACGGGAAAGCTGCTCATTTCTCTTTTAAATGAGCAAAATCCACATTGCTACATTCATTCTACACAGTACTTCTCATTTTTTATTTCACTATGTTACCAATAGCACAGTTCTCTGCTGCAAAAGTGTGACTTTGAGTAATAAAAAAAAAAAAAAGTGGGGGGTGAATAATTATATTATAACCCCACTAAGAACCCCATAAAACTGGAAGAAAACCGATGTTCTTCAAATGCATACACAGTTTACAAAAACAACCTCAAATAGATACTCCAGACTCCTGCCCGGCATAAATAAGGTTGATTCCATAATCTTTCAAACCTTTCAAAAACCGCGTCTGTTCTTTAATGAAAAAACTGGTTTCCAAAGGAAGACTAGATTTATGCCCTCTCTCCCACTCTATCCCCAAAGAGAAGGGCAAATGTTTCCATGTCAGTTATTTCTCTTGGGGTGGGGGTTGGGGTGTCATTTAAAATTTAAATGAGTATGGTTGTAGCCTGACCATGCTACAAATAGGCTGAAGGAGATCACTATTTCTTGTATATGATATTGTGGGGTTTTACTGAAAACATATTGGTGGGGTGGGCTAAGATGGTTTTTTTTTTTTTTTTTTTTTTTTGGGGGGTGGGTGGGGGGGGAGTGGGGAGGTGGGGGAGGAGGGCAGGTGCTTGTTTTTTGCTTTTTTTGTGTGTGTGTGTGTGTGTGTGTATGTGTTTCTAGCAAACATCTTTTGTATCATAAACTGGTATAAAAGATGAAAAGTAGGCACAGGAAGTTTTTGTTCTTTTTTTCAATCAGAACATTTTTGTAACAAAATTTAGTATGTATAGAAATTTGACACCACAAGGAAATAATTTGTGCGTGTTTCTTTTCTTCTTCTTCTTTTTTTTTTTTTTTTTTTTGGCAAGTTTTTTTTTTTAGAATACCTCAGGCAAACAATGCAGAACCTTATCAAACTTTAACTCATTGATGCCTGAATATTTTTAGGGAACTATCCCATCATGAACTTTGGATGGGTCCATTATATAGTCAAAGGGGTGTTATATAGAACTTGTCAATGTTGCTTTTATTATTGAAACTTTCAAATGTACATTGTAACTGCAAACAGTGTAGACCCTGATCAGACACCATGTTCTTCGACATCTGACCAGGGTCTACACTGTTTGCAAATGTCCCTTTTATTGGACGCTAGGCTTAAATTGGTTAAGTTGTTTATGAGCAAAACATGTTCATTACTCAGGACTGAACTGCCTCAATACCACATTTACCCAGATACATGTATTTGGGCAAACAGACCTGAGTAAACAGTGTAAACACAGATCAGACACTGCAAAATGTGACATCTGACTGGGGTCTATGCTGTCACTCATCCAACAAAGGTTTGCTAGATACAACAATACGGTAAATGTCCTAGAATTTCAAACACTTTATTCCGTACGTTTTTGGTTTAAATTTTGCTTTTTATGCAATTGTCTCTTAAAATGCTTAGTGGAATGGCAAACAGTGAAGACCCTGATCAGACTGCTCCTTTGGGTCTATGCTGTCACTCATCCAACAAAGGTTTGCTAGATACAACAATACGGTAAATGTCCTAGAATTTCGAACACTTATTCCATACTTTTTTCGTTTAAATTTTGCTTTTTATGCAATTGTCTCTTAAAATGCTTAGTGGAATGGCAAACAGTGAAGACCCTGATCAGACTGCTCCTTCGGGAGCAGTCTGATCTGGGTCTGCACTGTTTGCATATGGCATTTGCCAGAAACTTTGGTGTTTGAACTTTAAGGACATTTACCGTAAGTGAAGTTGAGTTATTCAGATTGTAGGAAAGTATGGTAAAGTGGCGAGGTAGCCAAATATTTATGGTAAATACCATATTGTCAATCAGGAAACTTGTTAACCCTTTCATCCCTGTGTTTCTGAAGTGGTCTCTTCCATCTTTGAATCTGGTCAAAATCATTGTTCCAAATAGGGGTCTCCGTCAAAAAATCAAAACAGAATTGCTAACAGCATGGATTCTGATGAGACGTTCATTATGAGTTATCTCATCTGGATCTTTGCACATGTATCTGACTGGTCTACAGGGTTGAAAGAAGTAAGGAGAAGTCACAACTAGGGGATAATTCTGAGACACTTTTTCTGAATTCTCCATTCTCCATAAAAACTAGTGTTGTGGGTACTTCTGACGAGTATCCACAACATAGGTTTTATGGAGAAATGGAAAAAATTATCGTAGAACTATCATCAAATACTGCACCTTAACCCCTGTCATGAATAAATTAAGATGCTATACCCACTTCTGTCTTTCCAATCAGACAAAGTCCTTAATCCAGAATGTTGATATAAATTCACATACTGAATGACAATATAAACAAACAGAAGCCAACTAATCTGGATCTACTCTGCTTGCAAAGGTACGGAATATGCAGGTTCAGCAGAACCTGGGTTAAAAAGTTCTCTGTTGGTGGTCTACAATTGTAGTCGACCAAAACGCAGAAATGAAACAAATGTACTGACCACAGCCACAGCGGCTCCACTGAGGACCTCTTCCCTGCTCACAGTGGTGTAGTATGCAATATTGGCAAATGTGTACACAATTGTCACCAAGCTGATGGATGCCCATATGGCTTTCGGACAGTTTCTGAAAATAAAAACAAAATGCAACAATAGCAAGTAATCTTGATACAAGTATTCCATAAATGCATAATCTGATCAAGTCTTTTCCTGTGGGATGGCTTAAACACAAATTTTAAAATCAAAACCTAGAAACTAAAGCCAATAGGTAGAAATTTGGCAAATTAGAAAAAGAAAAGTTGGCTGATATTCTGGCTGCACACACACACACACATATTAACTCTGCCCACTTAGATACCACTGGATACTTACAAAGGATAATAACAACAATAAACGGTTCATTATCATAAATGCAAAAAGCTGTTGATAAATCTGTGAGGTTTGGCCAATTCTTAAGAAAGATTTGATAAAATTCTGTGAGATTTTGACAACAAGAGCTCTGCAAGCGGAGGCATTATACGGCCATGGCAAGTAATAAGTGTAGCACATATACTGACTCCTGTCTAATTCAGTGCTCCGTATGTAAACTTATGTGGAGTTAACTGGAAACAAAAAAAATTACCAAAATTTTCAAAGGGGCATAACTCTGCTGATATTTGGTGAACTTTAACCTTGAAACAATATACGCTGCTCCACATCATGGTGTAACTATTTATGAAGTTTCATCTTGATTGGATGTAAGCTATAGGAGGAGTAAATAGAAACGAAAAGTTTACAGAAATTTTCAAAGGGACACTGCTAATTTGATGGACTGTAACCTCGAAACAATATACACTGCTCCACATCATGGTCAATAAATCATAATAAATCAAGTTTCAGCTTAATCGGATGTAAACTGTAGGAGGAGTTAGCCGGAAACAAAGTTTATGGAAATTTTCAAAGGAGTATAACTCTGCCAATATTTTGTGTACTGTAACCTGGAAATATGCACATCAAAGGAGTATAACTCTGCCAATATTTGGTGTACTGTAACCTCGAAACAATATGCGCTGCTCCACATTATCGTGTAACTATTTACAAAGTTTCAGTTTGATAAGAAGGAGGCCCAGTTAGCTGGAAACAAAAAATTTACAGAAATATTTAAAGGCACACAACTCTGCTAATATTTGTTGGACTGAAACCTCAAAACAATATACGCTGCTCCACATCATGGTCTAACTATGTATCAATTTTCAGCTTGATTGGATGTAAACTGTAGGAAACGAAAAGTTTACAGGAATATTCAAAGTGGCATAACTCTGCTAATATTTGGTGGACTATAATCCCGAAAAAATATGCGCTGCTCCACATCATGGTCTAACTATATACCAAGTTTCAGCTTGACTGGATTTAAACTTTAGGAGTTGGCCGGAAACAAAAAAATTTATGGACAGACAGACGCCACACCATGTAACTTATTACGTCCCAATTTTCAAACCGGCGTTTGTTTGTTTGAGGTTTTACAGCCCAGTCAACCCAATGGGTCATGTTGAGCGTGGTCAGTTTACCTAACCACACGTTTACTAGGCAGGCTTAGTCCTCTAAGTGGTTAACCAGTATTGTGCACATTCTTTCGCCAGAAACAGACAACTGCCCTTCTTGAATCAGCGGAAGGGAGAGAATGACCATATGAAATATTTCAAGATCAATCTCCACGAAAGAATGTTGCCGACCACAGCGGGGGTTGAACCTGTGACCTCCTGGTCTCCAGTCGGACAGGGCATCTGAGCCACCGAGGCCGGCTTTCAAACCGGCGTATAAAATGGCTTTCAAGCTCTACCGAAGTAGTCAAAAGCCTTTATTTAAATGAACAAAGCTTATGGTAGAGACAACAAAGTGCTATTTTCTATTTATTTCTTCATTAATATAATTGTGTTGTAAAACGGTCTGAAAAATATGTGAGATTTCAAAAATCTTATGTGAATTGGCTTCGAAATGGGCCAAATTCTGTGAGATTTTATCTCACAGTACGAGATATGGCATGTATGCATTTACCCTAGTCCTGCTGAACCCGGATATACCCTACCTCTGCAAACAGTGTAGATTCAGATCAGTTGGCTTCTTGAGAAGCCAACTGATCTGGATGTACACTGTTTGGATTTAAGCATATGAATTTACATCAACAATCTGGACCAAGTAATCTGATTGGCTGACAATTAGAAGTGGGCATGGCGTCAATTTATTCAGCATGACAAGAGTAAATATGATGCTCAGCTTACTCATATGCACAGATGCAGGCTAATTTGCAGATATGCAGTTCCTATTGTCCTTATCTTATGGTGGATGTCAGATATATTTTGACAGTCAAGTATGTAAATATGTAGCTCTATAGGTACCATACTGGTCCTGAATAATTCAGACGCTTTACTTCCTTACCGTACTGCTCCTAAAATTTGAACAAGTCCATTAGCTGTTTGATGTCTCTAAAAACACTGCTGGATGAGTGGCAAACTGTGTAGATCCAGAACAGATGTCAGCCACATTTTGATGCATCTAATCTAGTTCTACACTGTTTGCTCAGATCTGTCTGACTAAATATTTAGGGTAAATATGCTAAAGGTGATTTTTTTTTTTTTCTGTCAAAAATATTCATACTAATATATTTTTCTAAGATATTTCTCCAGAAAACATATGATGATGGTTTGGTGTTTTC
Organism: Anodontia alba; assembly: GCA_964016985.1. Taxonomy (NCBI): domain Eukaryota; kingdom Metazoa; phylum Mollusca; class Bivalvia; order Lucinida; family Lucinidae; genus Anodontia; species Anodontia alba. The sequence goes on from OZ024821.1 coordinate 17,055,191, forward strand.
AACATTATTCAACCTATTGTAGACTGAATAGACTCCCCTACACTATATGTTGGAAGAGTCGAATTTCAATTTAGGTACATCCGGCTATGAGATTTAGATATTCCTAGAGAAAAATGGCTAAACTATTTGCAAACAGTGGAGATCCTGATCAGATGCTGCAATCTGCAGCATCTGATCTGGGTCTGCGCTGTTTGCAATTACCCTTTCAGGGGTACGTCTCCAGACTAGTACAATTGGTGAAGTCATACTGAGATGATGATCGGATGTCAATGAAAGGCTCTGTGCAGCCTGAAGTCATGAGCTGAATTCCACCTCCAGTGAGATTCGAACCCGAGACCTCTTGATCTGAAAACAGGAGCACTACTGTTTGTTACCAAGAATTTTCCACGGCACTTTTAAAGAGTACTAAAGAACTTGCATCACGAAAACACGCCTACCGGTATATAATTTCCACCCCCTTAAACCCCACTTTCATATAGTAAAACTGGGGTTTATAGGGGTATACATTATTTTTCTTATTTCTGCTCAAAATCATAGATTGTAGGTACTCGTTATAACCGCCGAATTGAGGCGGTTCTAACAAGTACCCACAATCCATGTTTTCAGCAGAAATATGAAAAATATCAATTTTTTTATCTGAAAATTTTCATTTTTTGGTGGTAAAATTTTCAGTATATTTGAATAGGCATGTTTTCGTGGACCATGAAGAAATAAGTAAATTATTTATCTCTAAAGCCCTCTTATCTAGAGCTATGATAAACTTGGTTAATATAGACTCATAGCTCCAGATAAGAGGGGGTATCAGGTAAATGTTTTTCTTACATCTGCATAAAAAACATATGTTGTGGGTATTCATTAGTAGAAGTGTCTCGAATGAGTATCCATAACATATGTTTTTGTGAAGAAATAAGAAAAATACCTATATTTATCTGCTTATTGGTTGAAAAGAAATACCTCATCTGGACCTATGATTATAGTATTTACTTTTTTTAAGTATTAATCTCCCAAAATGTTTAAGTTATGTTCTTTCCTTAAAAAGAGAACTTGAAAATCATTCAACCCTTAACATGCCAAGCAAAATTGTAGCAGATGACATTCTTAAAATTGTTTTTCTTATTTTTTTCAGAGAAAATAAGACTTGATACTTCATGTGAATTGTCAGCTAGGCAGATTATTCGCATAAAATGTCAGGTCTCATTTTCTATGGAAAAAAAAAAAGTAAAAATAAACAGAATGACATCTGCTGCAGATGTGTTTGGCGCTTTAAAGATAAGCTAAATTTGCTAGGAGAAATATGTCAACAAGAGGCCTGGTTCAGCTTTCAGTACATGGCAGTATGTACATAATGCAATGTTTAAAGAATGTGATTGCCCTTTAATGCTTAAAGTGCCAATCAAAACTGCAGCAAACAACCATTTTAAATATGTTGTCTGTTGGTATTGTTTTTGTTTGTTTTTCATAGTCTCTGATGGAGACAGTTTGCATGAAATGTCAAATCCTGTTTTCTAGGAAAGTATGAAAATAATTTCAATTAGTTTGTCACCTGCTGAAAATTTTAATAAGAGAGAGCAACGGAGACAATTTGCATGAAATGTCAAATCCTGTTTCCTGGGAAATTTTAGTATGAAAAATATTTCAATATGTCCTCTGCTGAAAATTTTACCCAGACAGCAAAGCATTAATTACCTAGAGCTATAAATCTATTAAAACATATGGGTAATATAAGCCTTTCAGGTGACTGGATGCACCTGGAAAATTATAGGTCATTTTTCACAAGGGAGACATCTTTTGTAACTTCCTGTTCCTTTTTCTACACACAATGCCCCTTCTAAAAAGGGGCCTACCTAAAAGGAAAGAATTTTCTATCTGGGAGCAAAGTCTTTTCTTGAAAAATGACCCCTTTTCTAACAGAAGGCACACCAATTTTGACATATCGTATTTGACCTAATTACCGCACATGCTCCTATAACGCACAATAAATCCATTCCGTAGTCTTCAGATTAAAGCCAGTGTACTTTTTGTCTACTTCTTTATAAAAGAATATGTTGTGGGAACTCATTTGAATTGCATTGACTTGTTGATGCAATTCAAATGAGTACCCACGACATATACTTTTAGAAAGAAATTCAGAAAAAATACCCACAAAACATCGCATAAGCACCATTAAATAAGTCATTTGCTGACCTTGTTTTATTTTTAGCAGGTGGATCCATATTTTAATACAAGTTTTCCCAGTAATTTTGAAAAACCCAAGTGCATGGTGCGGTTATTAGATCGAATACTGCAGTTGCCCTCACTGAAAGTGTATCAATTCTCATTAAAGGATTATACACAAAATCATGATATGTGTAAGACAATCATTCCTTTGGTGTCCACATGACCCCGAATGTCAGTGACGTAAGACAAAAACACCACAGATGAATTGTCATCTGTTAACCCAGTTTAGATTGAATAAACTCCTAGCACAAACACTTCGAGACATCTTTCTGACAAGATAAGCATGTTTGGACAGACAAGTTACCAAAAGCAATATGCCCCTCCAACTTTGAAGTTGGGGGCATAATAAAATTTTCTCCACTATGTTTCCCAGAACATAAGGCTTGACATTTCATTCAAACTGTCTCTTATTCCCCCCTCCCTCACCCCAGCTCCCAAACACACACACAAACTCTTTTTTCCCTTGACTTTCAGTAGCCCTGTAGCCCTAGAAAAGTGGGCCATCTGGATGAATGGTTAACCCTTGTCATGCTGAATAAATTAAACTGCCACACCCACTTCTAATTTTCAGCCAATCAGATTATTTGATCCAGATTGTTGCTATATTTCAAATACTTAATGGCAAACAGTGCAGATCCAGATCAGTTGGCGTCTTCAGAAGCCAACTGCTCTGGATCTACACTGTTTGCAAAGGCAGGGTATAACAGGTTCATCATGACAAGGGTTGAAGTCTTATTTCTCCATAAACACAAATGAATACAGGGATCATTTTCTGGCGCGATTTCGAGATATTCTCGCATTTTTTTGCAAGAAATCGCATCAAAATTCCAGGAGTGAGAAAAAAAATCGCACGCTGAATTTTTCTCATTTCGCTCCGTTAAGTTCCTATTTTGCACATGCGGTTCATTTCGAGACTATCGGACTGTTCTGTTTGACCGGTTTCTGAATTATTGTGGCGCCAAAATTCATTACACATACGACCGCAGGTAACCATTCATTAATCTGTATCATTGGAAAGCTTTATCGTAAAAACTCATTGTCGGTGTCTCGTTTAAGTAAGCGTTTATTTGATCGCTACCTCGAGTCAGCAAAAACATGTCCGCCGACTCGGAAAAAAAAAAAAAGAAAGAAAATTATCCGACCCGAAGCCGTCCAGTCGGGATGGCAACATGTTAAAGTATCTTGTTCGAGCACAACCCAGCCCGACTGAAGCGGCCACGCTCTCCTCCCCTGATTCAGATGACGATCAAACACGACCGAGCTGGGCTTGATGACTAACAAGCCCATGAAGCCCTTATTCAGCCGTTTGCATTTTGTTACGAGCCAGGCCTAACGAGAAACAAATGAAAGTGAAACCAGCAATAAGCTTTAAAATTATTTAGTTGATAACAAAAAATAAGAAAATGTGCAGGACAGAAAAATAAATGTAAACGGTACTTTCAAGATAATCAGTGATTTATTTACAGTGATTCTATCCAGTCTCAACTGAAATTCCATGAGTCCTATGATAAAATCATGAGTCTGTAATATATTTTAGAGCAGATATTTACTGATTTTGTGAGTTCAGGGACTCGCTTATATAAAATTTGTGAGTCCCAGAGAAAAATTATGAGTATATGAGGAACTCGCAGGTAAAAAAATCATTGGATAATGTCACAAAATCCCAGAGAAATAATTCCTGAAGAATTTCTGAAACAAATCCATTGAATTGCAGTTTCTGATCCCACAATTTAAAGTCCCTGAATTTAGAGTTTAATTCCAGAATTAATGAAACATTGAAGTAATCCAATAAAGAATGAAAGTGTACAAAGATGCTCATATGAAAATCTTCTCTTCTTATATAATATCAAAGCACATTCTAAAAAAAAATAGAGTACACGAGACATCACTTATTTTCCAGTATTTGTCAAGAAAAATTTAAATGTTCTGTGACATGCCAAAAATAGCTTAATCTAGAATATTCCATTTGGAAATTCTAAAAAGAATATAAACAACTTGTTATTGTAAACATGATTTTCCAGAAAGTTCAAATTTATATATAAACACTTGGAGTAAACATGAAAATAATGATACTTAAAATAATCAAACACCCTATATATAACAATTTTATTAACCTGATTTAGAGTCCATTTCAAAATAAGCAATAATAATACTTATACATACAATTCTGGATACAAAATCTGGCCTTTACAAAAAAAAAAAAAAAAAAAAATCTCACTCAGTTTGTCCGAGCGAGCAAAAAAAAAAATCTCACTGAATTTGAAAATCTCTCACTGTTTTTGTCCAAATGGAATTTTTTCTCTAACAAAAATCTGGGGCCAGAATAATCCCTGTGAATAGGTAACTCATTAGAGGTGCCTCAGCCATGCACTTCTACTGTCAGTACCCACAACATATGTAATTGTTTGGAAATAAGAAAAATACAGCAAGTAATTCATTGGAGGAGGGCTGCTTGACATTTAATTCAAACTCCTTTCCCATTTTTCCAGATAAGACGCTTTAACGTTTCATTTAAATTTTGGACAAAATTTGTGCCAACGGCAATTTTATTTCCTGGAAAAGTCAAGAAAAGAGTTATTTGTAACACAGCTCCAGATATGGAGCTTTAGTTCAACAAATGTGTATTGATAAAACATATGTTTGTTTGTGTTGAGGTTTTACTGCCCAGTCAACTCAATGGGGTCATGTCGAGTGTGGTCAGTTTACCTAACCACACTTTTACTGGGCAGGCTTAGTCTTCTAAACAGTTAGCCAGTATTGTGCACATTCTTTCGCCAGAAACTGACAACTACCCCTCTTGAATCAACGGGAGATGCTGACCGTAGAAAATATATATTTCATGATGAGTCTCCATGAAAGAATGTTGCTGATGACCCTGTGGGGCTCAAACCCACAACCTCCTGATCACCAGTCAACGTTGTGGCTACTCATAAGAAGTGCCTCACTTCCACAAAAACATATGTGGGTACTCATTCGAAATGCCCCAGTCAGATGCTTAGAACTAATAAGTACCCACAATATGTTTTATGGAGTAATAAGGAAAATGTTTACTTCTTATCGAAAGCTATGCTTATAATCTCAGTTAATTATCTGACATTTGCTTGTTTTGCCTAGAGAAATTAAGTTAAAGGTAATAAGTACAAGCCTTGAAGAAGAGTAATTTGTTTACTGCGCACAAGAATCTGACTGTTTACACACCAAGATACTATCAACATTTATTTGACTTAGAGAAAACAATGTCACAACAGCAAATAGATTGTAGCTTTTGCAAGTCAACATTTTTTTGACATATTTTCACCTATAACCGGGTTAACCCTTAAAGTGCTAAGCAAATTTGTGGCAGACGACATTCTAAAATGGTATTGTTACTTTTCAAAGAAAATAAGACTTGATATTTCGTGTGAATCTGCTAGGCAGATGATTCACATGAAACGTCATGCTGTAAAAATTTTCACTGAAAAAATAAAACAAGAGGGCCTACAGGGCCCTAATTTGCTCACCTGTGTGTCAGTGTCTCAAACCATCATCAGTATATTCTAAAAGGCAATCATCTTCTCTTCATTATAAGATTGTCTGCTATGCCCAGTGGGCACACAACGTTAAAATGACGTCATATCAACGTCGATGCGACGTGATCACGTCGCATCGACGTTGATACGACGTCATCTTGATTTTATGTGCCTGCTGGGTGCTTTAGTAGACTGTCATCCAAGAAACATTTCTGCCAAATTATTTCAAAATCGGGCTAGTAGTTTAAGAGGAAGAGCTTGTTTGCCACTTATTTGTCTATGTAAAATAAGGCCGGTAGATAAAGCTACATACCAAATTTGGAAGCCTAGGTCTAATGGTTTCTGACAAAAAGATTTTTCAAGATTTTCACTATGTAAGGCTATATAAAATCAGTGACCACTCAGTAGGGGTTATTGTTTGACCCCAGGGCTATAATTTAAACAATCTTGGAAGACGTCCACTAGGGGTAGCTACATACCCAATTTGGTAGCCCTATAGCTTATAGTTTCTGACAAGAAGATATTTGAAGATTTTGCCAATGGGTTGTCAGATTATTATTATTATATACAGACTGCCCTCTTTATACCAACACTCGATACAACGACAAAGTTCGTTAAAATGACAATTTGACTGTCTTTTGTTTGTGATGAGGTTTTACGGGCCAGTCAACCCAATGGGGTCATGTCGAGCGCGGTCAGTTTACCTAACCACACGTTTACTGGGCAGGCTTAGTCCTCTAAGCGATTAACCAGTATTGTGCATATTCTTTCGCCAGAAACTGACAACTGCCCTTCTTGAATCAGCGGAAGGGCGAGAATGACCGTAGAAAATATTTTTCATATCAATCTCTACGAAAGAATGTTGCCGACCTCGGCGGGGGTTGAACCCGCAACCTCCTGGTCTCCAGTCAGACGGCGCATCCAACTGAGCCACCGAGGCCACACAATTCGACTATCACGAAACTTTTGCTTAAGAGGTAACAATTAGTCAAAATTATGCAATATTGCATTTTATACTTTAAAGAAACATATGTTTTGAATATTTGTTAGAATTGCCTCACTGAGGCAATTCTAACAAATATTCAAAACTTATGTGGGGAATAAGAACAAAACAAGACCTTTCTTACATCATGACATATCTATCTGCTCATTAAGTATTTTCTACAACAGCAAATTCATTATAACGGAAACCTCTTTGGGATCAAATGCTGCTGTTGTAAGGAGGGTTTACTGTACTATGAATTGTTTGCTCAAGCAATTTCCCATTTTAAGAGCAAATGTTTTACTGTACAGGATTTAGGTGTCTACATGTTGTAATATTTAGGGTAAAAATGTGAGCCCTGAACAAACTGAATGAAAACTGATAAGGAAACAAACTGAATGGAAAATGAAAGTGTTTTACATGTCTCTTTTTTTACCCTTATGGTGCTAATCACAACAGTTGCACTGCAGCAGGCAATATTTTGCTCTTTTTTTTTTTTAAGTAAAATAAATCTCAACATTTCATGTGAACAATCTGCCTGGCAGACAATTCATATGAAATGTCGACTTATTTTCTTTGCAAATTAAAAAAAAAAAATCAAAACATCGTCTGCTGAAGTTGTGACTGGTACTTTAATCATCATCATAATGATTAATAGTATTTCAGTTACAATAAGATGGTGGAACAGTCGTTATAAAAAAGTCTCCGCGATATAAGCCAAGTTCTGCTTCCAGTGAAATTTGAACTAGGGATCTTGAGAGCTGAAGTTGGGAGTGACAGCTGCTTGAACATCCAAACTCTATATTTTTTCAAAACAGGGCATACTACTGACACCTAATACCTAAAGCAAAGGCATGTTGTTAAACACTAATGCCATGCTATGGGCAAATTCAGCTAACGATATTTATCGTATTCTTCCTAGAAAATAGGATATGACACTTTTTTGCAAATTGTCTGAAAATGTCTGCTGAAATTTTTACACAGCATGCAAAGTGTTAAACAGAAAATATAATTATTTTATTGAAGTCACTTACTATATCTAGTCTAAATATTGGGACTGACAGAAATGAGTAGTTGGTGTAGATGAAGATCAGATGCCACAGGATGTGAAGTTCTGCAGAGTCTGACCAGTGTCTGCACAGTTTGCCATTCATGCAACTGTTTTTGGACACATTAGTATGTAGTAAATTGGCATAATGCACACACATCTTATCTTTTTTCATATCAAGAACCTTCCACTCTGCCTAAGACGAAGGGTACTTGGGTCCCTGTGGTGCGAGTTTTTTTTAAGGTAATAAAATTATTAAGATTCTCTCCATCCTTATCTGTATTGTGCAAGTTCTAACTCATTATGTATGCACCAATAATTAATAAAAACTGTTGAAAAAATCAATCAAATTAACTATCAGTTCTACACAAATCTAAAATTAAAATTCATTATCTTCACAAAATTTTAATTGAAACACATTAATCACTTTTCTGCATGTGAAATTTATGACTTTATACCCGGTAGAAAAATTATTGCAAACTGGGAACCAATATCTTAGAATCATTACGGTATGTGTTTTCAAATTTCAAGTGAGCACTATTTTTCTATTCCTATTTTTACCTCCTTTTTTTTTTGATTAACTCTTACATTTTCTTCAAATTGCCCTACCTACCAGGGTCTAAACTGGCCCAGAAATTTAGGGGAAGTGATTTCTCCCTCCTGGGAAAATAGGGAGAAGTTTGCTCAGTCTGGGCAGAGGTCACAGACGAAAGGCAGACGACAGAAGCATGGCTACATTATAAACTCATATAAGCCTTCGGCTGATTTTTTTTCCTCTACTTCAATATCTGACCAAACAATAACAAAAAAAATAAACAACAAAAAAAAAAAAAAAAAAAAAAAAACAGATGCAGCAAGAAATCTTGCAAATTTTTGTAAAACTTTAACATGTTTTATACTTTTTTTTATTTTTGTACTTCAGGGGAGGCAACTCAGAAGTGTATTTAAAAAATAATAATAATAATAATAATCCAAAAACAGTTATAAGTTTTGGTATTAGTCAAGCTTCTTAATTCTATATCATGTCCTAAACTTATTTTTTATAAAGATTTAATAACGGCAACATTTCAATGCAAAACATTTCCGTGCAAATCTAAAACAAGAAAAATTAATAAAATGAATTGCCCATAACTTTAATCACAAATAAAATCGCTGCAAGCACTGCATTATGCCCCGCCACTGCACTTACATCAAGCAAGTGACATAACTGTCAAAAATAAAATGTGTTCTACATGTTATGTCCCTTTACATTTGTGCACAGCTTCAAAAAATCTCTGCGACCATTTTCAAGTTATAGAAAGGGCACACGTATATGACTTGGATCACTATTGACAATGTTCAAAAGGCGTTCTCCAAAAACAGGTTAAGTCAGAGTTCCAGTACTTGTGTTTAGCAAATTGTATCATGGTGATATATATTTGCATAAAGTTTCAAGAAATATCGCAAACAGTTTTCAAGTTACTGGGTGGACACAAACATATTACAGAAATCACTATTTTCAATGTTCAAAGGGCCATAACTCCAAAAGTAGGTTAAACAGAATTAACCTTCTTGTGTACTGCCTCATAACACTTTACATTTATGTGAAGTTTAATCAAAATATCTCGAAAGGTTTTCAACATACAGAGCGGACATGAGTACATAGTAGAAATGGCTATTTTCAATATCTACTATGTTCAAAGGGCCACAACTCCAAAAGTAGATTAATCATGGTTACGGTTTTTGTGTTCTGCATTTTATCTCATGGTGCTTTACAACTGTGAGAAGTTTTATCATCATATCTTAACAGTTTTCAACTTACAGAGTGAACACAGGTTCATGTTAGAAAAGGTTATGTTCAAAGTTCAAAGGGCAATAACTCCAAAAGTAGGCAAACCATAGTTCATGTGTTCTGCATGTCGTCTTATAGTGCTTTACATTTGTGGGAAGTTTCATGAAAATATCTTGAATGGTTTTCAACTTACAGAGCAGACATGAGTACATGGTAGAAATGGCTATGTTCAATGTTCAAAGGGCAATAACTCCAAAACTTAAAGTAGGCAAACCAGAGTTACGGTTCATTTTTTCTGCACATCCTCTCATTATGCTTTATATTTGTTTGAAGTTTGGTGAAAAAATCTCTTATGGTTTCAGAGTTGTGGAGCGGACATGAATGATGGACTTGCTAACGGACGGACAGACACTCAAAATTTTGAACAGTATAACTATAACATAATACCCTCGTCACTTTTTTGTGGCCGGGCATACAAATATACCGATCATATTGGCCTCTTGGTTCAAGGGTAAAAGTTCAATATATATTTTCAAGATGGTGATTGTGGTGGTCATCTTGGCCTTTGGAACAGAACGATTTTTATTTTACACATTGCTACAATGCTTCCAACTAAAATTCAAATCAGCTGGTCTTTCTAATCATGAGAAGAATTTCAAAACAGATTTTCAAGATGGGGGCTGTGGTGGCCATCTTAGATTTACGATCAGAATGATTTTAGCTAAATTTGATCAGCAAAACATCCTGACACTTCATACCAAGTTTCAAGTCAATTGGTTCAATAGAAGAAGCACAAAATAGATTTTCAAGATGGCCTATAGCCGCCAGCTTGTATTTACAATCAGAACAATTTTAGACATTTTTGATCGACAAGTCACCCAGATACTTCCTACTGAGTTACCAGTCAAATGGCCTTTCCTTTCTGTGGAAGAAGTCCAAATAGGCTTTCATAGCCATGGTTGATTTTTTATCTCAACAATTTTAGCTATTTTTGATCTGCAAGTCACAGTGATACTCCCTACCAAGTTTTGAGTAAATAGGTCTTTTGGCTCAGGATTAGAATTGCAGAATAGATTTTCAAGATGGCAACCATTTTGGATTTCCAATCAGAATGATTTTACCTATTTTGGATCTACAAGCTGTCCTGATACTTCCTACCAAGTTTCCAGTCAACTGACCTTTTGGTACAAGAGATAAAGGGCAAAACAGATTTCCAAGATGGCAGCCATGGTGGCCATCTCGGATTTCCGAACAGAATGATTTAAGCTATTTTTTTTATCTAAAAATGCACCCAAATACTTCCTACCAAGTTTAGTATCAACTGGCCTTTTGGTTCAGGAAAAGAAGTGTAAAATATGTTTTCACGTAGAAATAAGAAAATCATCGCAATGTATGTGGCCACCTCCTATTATCTATAGCTATGACATACACCTCACTTCTCATAAAAAAACTTTTATCACATCTCTATGATCTCATGTCCAAACTTGTTTTGATATTCAGTCAACAACCACAGGACAACCATTTGCCTCCCTTGAAAATGTATAAATTCCTCTTAACCCTTGTCCTGCTAAATAAATTAAGATGCCATGCCCATTTCTAATTTTCAGCCAATCAGATTACTTCATTCAGATTGTTGATATAAATTCACATACTTAATGGCAAAAACAGTGAAGATCCAGATCAGTTGGCTTCTTCAGAAGCCAACTGATCTGGATCTACACTGTTTGCAAAGGCAGGGTATATCTGGGTTCAGCAGGACAAGGGTTAACTTGGTTTGCTAATGATGCAGGCATTAGCTTACTGTGTCAAACATGGATGTAAGTATTATAAGCTGACAGAAAGGTGTCCGAATATTTGAAGTAAATACTGTAGCCTGGGATCGAACATGCAAACCGAGCACGCTGAGTGGACACTAGAAAACCAGTGATGCTCTATCATAGTTCAGTATGTGACTGGTTTGTATGGGTCAAATCTGATTGGGTTCCAGCCAGAAGTAACTAGTTTTGACTGTCAAAATCTGGGTTATCATGATATAACACTACATCACTTATAATTCAAATGATGACAATGACATAAGCAAAGGAGGTTTAGGTAATTCTTATCTTTTTCCGTAATTTTACACCCTGAAAATCAACAGTATACTATAGCTCAAGATAAGAGTGGGAGTGGTCAACCTCCTAAAATTTTGAATACTTTATTTCATACATTTTAGGCTTTTATGCAGTTGTTTCTTAAACTAGACCATGAAGTGAGCATATGCTCACTAATACCCCGGCCATGGCCATCAGTATAGCCAGAACAACAAAAGGAAATAATTCTAAGGGACCTGGCCCCACAGCCCCAATTTTCTTTCCCACAATACAACTAGTCATACTTGTCATGTGTACAAAATTTCAAGATTCTAGGTATAGTATCTTGAGAAATCTTTGACACAAAATATATGTTAACTCACAGACAGACACACAGAAAAGACAAAAACTATATACCCACTTTGCATACTTCGTATGCCAGGGGTATAAATACTTATCAGAATGGCAAACAGTGTAGACCCTGATCAGACTTCTAATCAGAATCCATCTGACCTGGATCTGCACTGTTTGCATATGCCATTTTTGTCAGACTCTTTGGTGTACATAATTTTAGGACAGTTACCATATCCAGATAATGAGTACCCACAATAAGGCTGGCTAATCGGAGCTGAAAAGATAATCGATTATCAGTCCTGCCATTGTGATCGATAATCGATTGGTAATCACTGAAGATTTGGTCATTGTGATCGATAATCGATTGGTAATCACTGAAGATTTGGTCATAATTTTACCTGTCTACCTGAGCATGACTTTAACCATATGTTATACTTCATTGTATGTATTTGGTCAGACAGGCCTGAGCAAAGTGTAGACCCTGATGAGACGCCGCAAATGCAGCATCTCATCAGGGTCTACACTGTTTGCCACTCATCCAGCTATTTTCAAACACAACAGTGGATACAAAACTGTACTTGTTCAAATTTTAGATTAAGCATGGTAAGGAGTCGAGGTGTCTGAATACTAAGGGTAAATACGGTGAATTAACATACACAGAAATCAAATGATCGATTATTAGCAAATCAGTAATGATAATCATTTTTGTGGAATTTATCCATCAATTAATAGATTATCCGATTAATTGTGCCAGCCTTAACCCACAATATGTGTTTTTTGAAGCAATAAGAAACATTGTCCCAGAATTATCACCAAATACCCCACCCCTTAACAAGTCCTCTGATTAAAATCTTTATCATTTTAACCCTTGTCCTGCTGAACCCGGAAAGACCTGCTTTTGCAAACAGTGTAGATCCAGATCAGTTGGCTTCTGAAGAAGCCAACTGATCTAGATCTGCACTGTTTGTTATTCAGTATACAAATTTATGTCAATAATCTGGATCAAGTTACCTGATTGGCTGAAAATTAGAAATGGGTGTGGCATCTTTTTATTCAGCAGGACAAGGGTTAAAAGAAGTGGATTTTGAGATTATATTAGTTGTATTATCTTTCCAGATTAGTTCTGCATTCGCTTTGAATAGATTATCCTCAATAACACGATTATTAATTATCTGTCTTCCTGTACAAAATTCATTCAGGCAATCTTATGCAACAATATTCATCTGAAGATCAGATCTGTTGCATTTATCTGTCCATTCAAACCATATAATCAATGATCATTGTGTGAGGTGGTGTGGATAGACGTGGGTGGTATCCAAGGTTTTCCGTTAAGAAGCAGCTGGAGGCCAAAATGACTGTCTCAAAGATTTTTCTGGCCGAAATATCTTATGTGTTGCATAACAGTGCTGTATTTATCCTAAGTATTTGGACACCACAACTCCTTACCATACTTGTTCTAAAATTTGAACAAGTACAATTTACTACCCATTGTTGTGTCTAAAAATTGCTAGATGATTGGCAAACAGTGTAAACACTGATGAGACGCTGCATTCAGCGGCGTCTCATCTGGGCCTACACTGTTTGCTCAAGCCTGTCTGTCCGAATACATATGGTAAATATGGTAACGTAGGCAGTAGCCATTTTGGCTGCCTCAAATTCCGCTCTGGCCTCCTCTAAAAAACATTTACTGTAAACCATGGGTGTCGGGAGGTGATATCAAGATTAGGAGCAGACCTGTCATTGATACTCAAATCCTGCATACCAGTAGATACATAACTCCAGATAAGAAAGGGTATCCACATGATATTTTTCTTTTTTCTTCTTACTCATTATTAGCACCCCAGTGAGGTACTTGTAATTTTAAATAAGTACCCCAAAAAATGTTTTCATGGAGAAATAAGAAAGTTATTATCTGGATACACTACTTATCTGAAGCTCTGCACAGCTCTAGATACATAAGGCTTAGCACTCTGGGTAAAATGTTCAGCAGACGACATTGTGAAATATTTTTCTTATTTTTCCCAGAAAACAGGATGTGACATTTCATGCAAATTGTCTCCTAAAGAGACAATTTGCAAGAAATGTCAAATCCTGTTTTCTGGGAAAAATAAAAAAAAATATCATCAATTTGTCGTCTGCTGAAAATGCCCAGAGAGTGGTAAAGGTTAAGCTGTTCTGCTAAACCAGTTTATGAACCTTATTATATGATAATGCTAGCCCAGAATAACAATGGAGAAAATAATCTCATTCAGCCAAAACTGGCCAGAATTTATGAATTTTCAGTGAGGAAATATAGCAAAATTCTTTAATCTGCTATGAGATTTTTCCTCCCATTTAGCAGATTTCAATGAGATTTTTGGCAAACAAATGAGCAAATCTCTCAAAATCTCACCCAAACAAAATCCCTGCATGCATACTTCTGCCTTCACTGGGTGCCCTGTGGCCTGCCAGAGATACAAGCCTTTTAGAACCAGACAGCAAATATAGCTCGAGATAAAGCGCTTATTTCAACAGAAAAGTAAATTTATTTTTTTCTTATTTCTCCATGAAAACACGTAATATGGGTACTCATAAGAAGCACCTCACTGAGGCGCCACATTTTGTGTGGAGAAATATAAAATATTAAGCGAAAACTCCCTCTTATCTGGAGCTAGAAGCAAAGACTATGATCAGGAGAGACTGCAGATATCTGCATGTTTGTCTGGATGTTCACTACATGAGTTGCACCTGTCTGCATGCACATATTCATGTTTTAATCATTCTTTTATTATGTAAAAAGAAAACAAAAACATCCATTCAAAATGTCATTACTGCAATATCCTGTTTTCAAACAATCTTAAACCCAGTGCAAAATGATGAAATTATTTCATCATATACTGGTTGCTACCACAGACACACAACAAAGTAATTCGTTAACAAAAAAATAATATTGCAACTCCACGCATTAGAATCATGATTTTCATGTAGTAAATATATCTATATTTAGACATCCTTACTATGCTGTTTGATCTGCTTCAACCTGATTGGTTACTATTGATAGATCAAGGACAAAGCTACTATTACTTCATTCATAATTATTTAGGTGAAGCAGTAGATTTCTTGCCTGCCAAATGGTCCTGATACAGCCTTTCTTTCATTTTATACAACATATACCCAAGTATTCAGAAGGAATGACCTGAGCAAACAGTGTCTGATAAGGGTCTACACACAATACAGGGTAAAATATGCTGTATAAATATTGTCTGTCATTTTTTCTACCAAAAATTACTATTTTTCTTATGTCTCCATGAACATGTGTTGTGGGTACTCATTAGAAGCACCTCAGTGAGGTGTTTCTAATGAGTTCCCACAACATATGTTTTTGTTGTGAAATAAGAAAAATATCTTATAGATACTCCATGTTATCTGGAGCTATGCAATCAGCAGCTTTCAGATTCAGCAAAAGGTAGCCAATTCTTTTTTTTGTTAAGTTTTAGGACAAGTATGGTAAGATGTTAAAACCCTTGTCCTGCTGAATAAATTAAGATGCCACACCCATTTCTAGTTTTCAGCCAATCAGATTACTTGATCCAGATTGTTGATATAAATTCACATACTTAATGACAAACAGTGCCAATCCAGATCAGTTGGCTTCTTCAGAAGCCAACTGATCTGGATCTACACTGTTTGCAAAAGCAGGACATATCCGGGTTCAGCAGGACCAGGGCTAAGAGGTCCCAAATATTCAGGAAAAGTACAGTAATTTACTTACTTAACAGGATCTTGCAGTTCTTCAATGACATAGTTGAGGTAGTTCCTGGAATAACAACAAATAACTTTAAACAACACACATTACCCCTCGGGGGTAACTTCCTATATATGGCATAGTACGGATGTGCGTGCCGAATAGCCCCCTTTTTCAGCGCTGCAAGGTATATGACTGGCCCCCTTTTTTCAACAAAAAGTATATGAATGGCCCGATTTTTTGGATTCCTATGTGAAAGGCCCCATTTTTCTGACATCCTGGTATATGCTTATATTTTTCGCTCAGAGATTTTTCGAGGCTGCTTATCCTCTTGGTATTACATCAATTGACTGTGATATTTGTGTAATAACCAGCAAAAATGGGTACAAAAAATCAAAGGGCAGTATATGAATAGGTCAACATTTTGGATGATCATGTATATGAATGGGTCCGTTTTTTCGAAGGCCAGGTATATGAATGGGGTAGGTTTTGAAATACTGGCTTGCACACCCGTACCAAAATTACCCCTAAGTTACTACCCCGAGCATTACCCTTAGTAATTTATACAGGAACTAATATGTGGTGAAGTTACACCATAATAATCATAGCTCTCTAGATAAATTCTTTTCTTATTTCTACAAGAAAAATATGTTGTGGGAACATCATAGGCACCTCACCTACAGAAATAAGAACAATATCAACACTTTTGGTTGAAAATTGATTGTGTTGGGGTTTAACGACACGTCAACACTTGTGGGTCATTTTGAATTTGGTTGAAAAAAAAGTGCCTTATTTAAAGTTATGCCATATTAGAAACCCTGAAATCACTGGATTCCTTACCTTGGAGGTAATTGTTCCAGGTGAGGTTTAATGGCCCCTATCAACAATATTTCAGTCATCTTGGGCTGTCTCCCAAAGAATGTGACAGAAAAGAATGGGACAGATAAGAAAATGGCCCTACCCCTATGTGAGGCTATAACCTTCCTGCCAAAATCCAATAATGGAAGGGCCAACCCTCAGACAGTTTCAGCAGAAGGGGTCTAGGAGGTAAGTTCAACCAAATTTAGGTGGTCACATTATTTTTTTTATTATTATTATTATTATTATTTTTATTATTATTATTTTTATAAAACAGACAATCTAAGACAGTAGAGAATAATTTGTGAGGTAAAACTTGCAATTTGCACTGTTGCCATCATTCCCATATCTCTTTTCAGAATTTTAAAATATGTTGTAATGCTCCCAGACGGAGCAAATTCATTACTTTAAGAGCTGCCCCTAGGCTATGGTAAAGAAGCAAAAAATTTTATGTTAATGTCAATTTATTATAAATATTTTTCTTTTGCTTGTTACCCACACGCGTCATGTGCGTAATGAGTGCTACGCCTATGATCATTTCCAATGACTCAGTAAAGTAGTCCACATCTGCTAAGGTTTAATTCCCATCAGCCACTGATCCACTAGCACGGTTAACACTGCTAAGGTCATGTCGAGCTGGTCAGTTAACCTACTCACACTTTTTCTGGGCAGGCTTATTCGCCTAAGCAGTTAACCAGTACTTTGTGCACAAACTTTCGCCAGTAACTGACAACTGCCTTCTTGAATCTGACAGCACATGGGGGAGACTGACAGACAAATTATTTCATGATCAATCTTCGTGAAAGTTATGTGAGCCGGGATTTTGTTCCAGTTGAGGTTTTACGGCCCACTTACCTAACCACACTTCAATGGACAGGCTTAGTCCTCTAAGCTGTTAATAAGTACTTGTGCACATTCTTTTAATAGAAACTGACAACTGCCCTTCTTGAATCAGCGAAAGGAAGAGAATGACCAAAGAAAATGTTTCATGATCAAACTCCACAAAAGACTGTTGCTGGACCCAGCAGGGATCGAACCTGTGACTTCTTGATCACCAATCGACTGCGCATATGACTGAGCCATCGCGCCCAGCAGAGCCAGGGTTCTAACTGAAGTCAGATATGCTACCGACTTATGGAGCTATGGAGCCCACCAAAGTCCTTTTATATTTTTACCTGTTGAAAAGGTATAAACAGAAATTGTACATTAAAATATCTATTAATGGCAAATCTCTCAGCAAGCTGTTGATTTTGATGTACAATAATTATTGTCCGAGTCCATAGCTCTTGATAAGATGCTTTTTTCAATCTAAAAGTATTGATTTTTTCTTATTTCTCCTAAAATCTTATGTTCAATGTGGGCACTTATTAGAAGTGCCTCAGGGAGGTGCTTCTAATGAGAACCCACAACATATTTTTTCAGAAAGATAGAAGAAAAATGTTTAACTGATACTCTCATCCAGACCTACATGTATGTAGAATCCATTTAACCCTTAAAAAGCCAATCACAACTGCAGCAGACTACAATTTTTTTTAAATTTTTATTTTTTTATTTTTCAGAGAAAACAAGTCTTGACAGTTCATGTGAATTGTCTGCCTGGCAGATGATTAACATGAAATGTCAAGACTTGTTTTCTCTGAAAAATAAAATAACAATTTTTGAATTTCGTCTGCTACAAATTTTGCTTGGCGCTTTAAAGGTTAAGTTATCCTATTTTTAGCCTTTTCATTAGCAGGAGACTACTTATGTTATAAACCTTTTTCAAATGCGATCTTTGTAAGTCTTTTAGTACCTGCCCTCTGCTTAAAGGCTCCATATTCCTCAAACATGGACATTTTATTATCCACGAAAGGGTTAATAAACTGACATATGGTATAATTAATACAATCATAAAATGTGGCACCTGACAGCCTGTAAAATTGCAGTTAGTCTCATTCTTGAAATGAAATGATTGTTTTATCGTATCTCTGAATTAATGTTGCCAACATTAATTCAGAGATATGATAAAAAAATCATTTCATTTATGATTCAGTTCAAAAACGAGAGACTGACTGAAATTTTACAGTCTGTCAGATGCCATATTTTATGATCATATTACCGGGTAATACTATGCATCAATTTATTAAACCTTTCTTGGAAAAAAAAAAATGTCTGTTTTTGAGGAATATGGAGCCTTTAAGGATGTCAGCCTCCTGCTTTCAAACTTAATAAAAAGGCTGCTATTTTTGATAAGTGAATGCAGACAGTAACATCATTTTTTGAGTTGTGTATATTTGATCTGACAGGTCATAACTTCCCACTGTCCATGGAAGGCTGATTGTTTCACTTGATAATGGACTAGAAGTACCTGGAGCTATGACCTCAGTACATAAAGTGTGCACATGCTAATAGTGGCCCATCACTCCAGACACGGTCTTTCTTTTTTCAACTGAAAAGTATTGATATTTTTCTTATAACTCCACCAAAACCCATGTTGTGGGTACTCATTAGAAAGGCCTCACCGAGACGCTTCTAATCAGTACACACAACATATATTTTCATGGAGAAATAAGAAAAATATTATGTTGATACCCGATGTTATCTGGAGCTATGTCACTTGCTGATGCTGAAGGAGGGACCTGGAATGAGACTCCCTCTCTCTTTCTATGATTGTTGTGTACTGCCTTGTGCTTCAGAAAATTTTCAGTTTTAGGGAAACTTAATTATAATGGAATAAAGGATATTTGTTGTTTTTTTTAATACTATTTGCAATACAGCATAGCTCCAATTACAGAGAGGGCATGCACAAATGCCCTCTTATTTCACCACAAAACATATGTTGTGGGTACTCACTAGAACGCCTAAAACATGTCATGGGTACTCACTAGAAATGCCTCAGTGAGGCACTTCTAGTGAGTACCCGCAATATATTATATTTTTATGGAGGAATAAAATAAAATATCATTACTTTTTCAAGTTTTTGGTTGAAAAAAAATATGATAGGTCACTGTATTATATGCATACAAAAATACTTTGGGCCTTAACACAAGAAAAGGGTCAGTATTTCATATTCAAACAGGGAGGTCTAGACTAGCTGTGAACCCAGTCAGATCAGACCTTTATTAAATACTGATTTTAATTTATCCAATGTTTGTGTAAGCAAATACTCTGGTCACTATTTAACAGTTAAGGCCCAGATTAGATAGTAAAAATTACCCTGGACCTTAACATATGAGACGCAATGGCAAAAAAACGTACCTTGGGACATCTGACCCATAGGAGGTTAAGATCAGCCTGCACATTTGTACAGTCTGATCACAATCTTCCCTACGCACATTTGAATAGCAAAAGATGCATTTTAGCTTCTTCATGATGACAACAAAGACTCTGAGAAGACCACATGATTGTGCAGGCTGATTAAAGTCTTTGATGGTGTCCAGAGGTACATTTTCTCATATCTCATGACCCTACTTCTACTGACACAGTTCACTAAATATTATGGTTAAATTTTTTCATCAATTTGTAGATTTCAGACTTCATCTGTATAATTTAGCAATTATTATTTCAATATAACACAATAAAATGATAAAATCTTAAATGAATGTGATAAAATATTGGGATATTAACTTTCAGTATTTAACCCTTGTCCTGCTGAACCTGGATATACCCTCCTTCGCAAACAGTGTAGATCCAGATCAGTTGGCTTCTGAAGATCTGGATCTGCACTGTCTGTCATTCAGTATGTGAATTTGTAACAACTAACTGGATAAAGTAATCTGATTGACTGAAAATTGGAAGTGGGCATGGCATCTTAATTTATTCAACATGACCAGATGACAAGGGTTAAAGACCGAACTTTGTGTGTGTGTGTGTGTGTGTGTGTGTGTGTGTGTGTGTGTGTGTGTGTGCGTGCATGTGTGCGTGTGTGTGTGTAGGGTGGTGGGAAGAAGCAGGGGAATGCAGCATCTTCCTATTACATGTGAAATAC
Source organism: Anodontia alba (assembly GCA_964016985.1). Taxonomy (NCBI): domain Eukaryota; kingdom Metazoa; phylum Mollusca; class Bivalvia; order Lucinida; family Lucinidae; genus Anodontia; species Anodontia alba. Next base: position 17,075,690 of record OZ024821.1, read on the forward strand.
AGAAGACATGCTGCCAGAATATCTCCAAGTTCCTGCCTGTCCCACTGTTCCCCTTAGAATGTTTACTGGCTCTATTTTTAACAGCTCAGTACATGTAGTTTTCTGAAGTTAACATTTGATTTTTTAATTTGATAAAATACTACCAATCAGATTCAATTTCAAAGTTATGAGATGTACGGTTTTAAAATTTCAAACCACAGAGTCTGTACTAAAGTTAGAAGTTTGTACCAAAGTTACCTTTAATGCCATACCCACTATCCCTCGCTCACTAATGAGATACCAACTACTATTCTTCCTACCTTAACTAGTATAGTGGATATTTAATGGATTTTTTTGCAGGATGTACTGCTAAAAGGACAAATGTTGGCAAAGTATAGCAGGGTCTATAACCTGCACAAGGGATCTAGTTCTCCATTTCATGTCAAAGCAACTGTATTAACAGTGAAGTAATTTTTCCCTACTAACGACTGTAATGAAATTTGAATTTAATGTATGCCAGCATAAACATGATAAACTTTATGCTTCATAAAATACATAAACTGAAATAGAAAAAAAATTACCACACACAAAAAAAAAAAAATGTACTCTTATTTACTGTACTAAAATATACTCGTCACAAAATTTCAACAAGTCTCATTTACTACCAGCCGATGTGTCCAAAACTACTGGATGAGTGGCAAACAGTGTAGACCCTGATCAGATGCTGCATTCTGCAGCATATGATCAGGGTCTACACTGTATGCCCACACCTGTTTGTCCCAATATTTAGGATCATTAGGGTATACAGAAAGTGAGTTAAAGCTCAAGTAGATATACAAGTTATATAAACACCATAAATATGTGATCTGCATCAGATATTCAATGTACATGTAATACTGTAGTAACCTTTCAGCTACAGTCTTTAATGCATAATCTTTAACCCGATGAATTCAGCAGGATTTTAACCATTACCACTCTCTGGGCAAATTCAACAGACAACAAATTGATATATTTTTCTTATTTAGCTAAATAGTAATTTTTTCTCTCTCAAATTAATTTGAATTGATCTCAAATATCAGTTTTTTTCTCTCTCAAATCCTGTTTCCTGGGGAAAATAAAAATATTTCAAAATGTTAACTGCTGAAAATTTTACACAGAGTTTTAAGTGTTAACATATTTTTCCTTCTTATTGCAGAAAAAAGGCTTAGAGACCTTAAAAATGGATATTTGATAATAAATCTGGGATAATTTTTCATCTATCTCCGTAATAACAGATGCTGTGGGTATTCATTAGAAGCGCCTCAGCGAGGCGCTTCTAATAATTACCCACAGCATATGTTTTTCATGGAGAACTTAAGAAAGTTTACGGTATCCCTAAACACTCCTTTTAACAAATCCTCTGAGGGTTTAACATTTCATTCAAACTACAAATGTACCTGAGGAAACTGGAGATAATTAGAATGGAGTGGCAAACCTTTACAAAAAAAAAGAAGCAAATTACCTTATTGATTTCATAGCCCTAGGTAACAGGGATATCCAAATATATTTTTTTTCTTATTGCTCAATGAAAACATATGTTGTGGGTACTCATTAGAAGTGCTGATCTAACCTATAGAGTACTCAAAGGTCAAACCTGTCACCTCCAGGTACTGAACAGAAAAAAATCCACCACTAGACTGTTAATGGGCTGAAGACACTTTACAAAATGGTATAGGAAACTTGATCTTTGAAAAATAGCCTCAATATTTCATTTGGAGGCTGACACTTTTGATGACATTACCACTGATGAGAGAATCAAGACACTGTCTTATTTCTCAAAAAAAAATACTGTAGAAGAGAAGTGTCTGGGCAAGGTGCTTCTAATGAGTACCCACAGCATATATTTTTCTTTGCACTGAAGTTTTAAGGCCCCATCAACATTATTTCAGTCATCAAGGTTATCTCCAAGAGTGAGGAAAAAGAAAAGAATGGGATAGATAAAAGAGTCCACAAACCAATACCTTACTTCACGTGAAGCAAGAATTTTCCTGTCAAAAGTTAGTGATGTAGGTGGTAGAAGCCAGTAATACTTGCAGCAGGGGCTGGGGAGAGGGGGTATGTTAGTATTTCTTCTGTTTTGAGACAGTCATTCATTTTTTGTCTCACCCTCATCTGTTTCTCTCTGTTCTATTCTCTTTTTTACTAGCTCTTCTATTCCTTTTCTCCCTTTCTCTGGGAGATGACACATAATGACCAGGGCCCAGCTGTTCAAAATTTAATGAAGTTGTTAGCTAACGCGGCATTAAAATTTCTATCTTGAAATATGGCAAAGACATTGATATTTTTTGCTGAAAAAATGTGAGCAGCTTTAATGCATTGCAAAAGCTACCTACATTTTTGCAGCAAATATATCAATGTATCAGAAAATACCTTAGCTACAACATTTAATGAGTTTGTCATTAACAAGCTCCTTAAGCTCACAATGCTTTGAACAACTGGGCCCTGGCTGCAGGATATAACAGCAGCTAGATGAGAGGGAAACTGTGCAGACCCTGATCAGATGCTACATTCAGTGGCATTTGAAATGGGCCTACAATGTTTGTTTGTTCAGGCCTGTCTGGTAAATATGCTAATTTGTTGAGTTTTAGTAAACATACAGACAACACAGTAAAAGTGGGCTGAAAACTGATACGAGGTCAAGTTAAGAAAGGTGAGACCCACTAAACCTTTAGATTAAATTTGAAGGTTATGACATCTGTTGAGGAAGATATAGCTGATAAAGAAAACCAGTTTATGTAATGTATACCCTCGAATTATACAGTGAAAATGAGGTCGTTGTTTGCTGGAGTTGAGGATAGATGGCCCTGCAAAGCCTATTTAAGTCATATCAAGTCATCATCCAGTGAGAGGGATTACCGGTAAGAAAGGAAAAATGGGATAGATGAGAAAATGCTCAACCCCTAAATTTACAAAGTGAGGCAAGAACCTTGAAGGACCTGCCAAAACCCATTAATGGCAGGCAATGTTGAATTGGTGGTTTACATCCTTATCATAATAACCCTAAATATTGAGACAGACAGGCCTGAGCAAACAGTGTAGACCCAGATCAGACGCCACAAGATGCAACTGATCAGAGTCTGTACTGTTTGCAACATCCAGCACTATTTTAGACACATCAACAGGTAGTGAAATGGACTTGTTCAAATATTAGGACAAGTATGGTAAGGAGTTAAGGTGTCCCAATACTAAGGGTAAAAATATGGTACTTTTAGTCATATGGAGATGATGAAAGGCACTGTGCACTGAAGTCCTGTAAAATCCTGAGCTGAATTCTGCCTCCAGTAGGAATCGAACCTGGAGCAATATCCAAAGTCGATAGTAATAATCACTCAGCCGTCCAGATGCTTTCCAATGATGGCAGGACCATAACTCCTAAAAATTTCAGCAGGAGTGGTGCAAACCAAACTAACATTTATAAAAATCAAGGAGTTCTGATAACAAAGTTTGGAGACTTAACCCTTGTCCTGCTGAACCTGGATATACCCTGCCTTTGCAAACAGTGTAGATCCAGTGTAGAAGAAGCCAACAGATCTGGATCTGCACTGTTTGCCATTAAGTATGTGAATTTATAGCAACAATCTGGATCAAGTAATCTGACTGGCTAAAAATTTGAAGTGGGCATGGCATCCTATTTTATCAGAAGAACAAGGGTTAACTGTTCCTAACTGATTTAAACTGCAAGGTACTTCTAACAAGTGCTACAACATGTTTTCATGATGAAATAAAAAAAAAAATAATACTTCTGGTTTAGGTTGAACTAGAAATGTGTCAGTATGACACAGATGCCCCCACCCAGGGCCATCCTCACCCACACGAAGGCATTTTGCAAAAAATGAAGTCAAAAAGGGCCATAACTCTTATAATAATTGGCAGATTTTACCCTAAATCGAACCTGACCACATTTTATGATTATAAACCTATGTATAAAATATGAATCCAATACACAAATCAATCTTTTTTAAAAAAAATATTGGAAGGAAAACATCTTTTGAAGGCGAAAAAGGGCCGTAACCAAAAATAATCGGTGCATTTTACCCTAAATCAAACTTGACCTATATAATTTATAGTTATATGCTTGTGTATAAAATATGAATCCAATTCACTAATCTTTTCAAAAGTTATGGAACGAAAAAAAATTTCTGAGGTTAAAAAAGGGTCATAACTCCCAAAATAATTGGTGGATTTTACCCCAAATCGAACTGGACCTACATTTTATGATGCTATACCTGTGTATAAAATTTGAATCCAATACACTAATCTTTTCAAAAGATATCAAACAGAAACCATTTTTCAACTATTTTTCAACATTGAAAAAGGGCCATAACTCCAAAAATAATTGGTGGATTTTACCCTAAATCGAACGACCTATATTTTATAATTATGTGCTTGTGATTAAAATATGAATCTGATACACTTATCTTTTCAAAAGTGACGGAACGGAAACCATTTTTCAAAGTTGAAAAAGGGCCATAACTCCCAAAATAATATGTGGATTCTACTCTAAATCAAACTTGACCCACATTTTATGATAATATACCTGTGTATAAAATTTCAATCCAATACACCAATCCTTTCAAAAGATATCACACGGAAACCATTTTTCAAAGTTGAAAATTTTTCAAAGTTGAAAAGGGCCATAACTCCCAAAATAATTGGTGGATTATACCTTAAATCGAACTTGACCTAGATTTTATGATTATACACCTGTGTATAAAATTTTAATCCAATATACCAATCCTTTCAAAAGATATCGCATGGAAACCATTTAAGTTATGTACAGGACGGACGGGATGGACGTACCGACAGCGGTGATACTATATGCACTCCCATTGAAAATGGCAGGGGGCATAAAAAAAAAAGTGTCTCACATGTAGCTGGACTTACATATGTATGAAAAAAGTCCTGAATATGAACATATAAGACTGCAACAGCTGCTTAACATGGCATTTAAACAAACTGAATACCACAGCTGTAGCCCTCTGGGTTATAATAGTTTTCAGCAAAACATTACAAAATACGTAGGATAGTTTATATATGGACATTCAGGGTTCCAGATATGAGGAAAACCAGGTTAAACAGACATTATACTCTTCAGACAAAGGATACTTTATCTATCCTAAGCAGTCAGGCTGATAAGCCTAAGTATTTACAGTATAGACCCTGATACCAATATGATGTATGATCAGGATCTACTGCAGTTTTTAGGTATATCAATAGGTAGTAAATGAACTTGCTGAAATGTCAGGACTAGTAGATAAGAAGCTCAGCTGTTCGAATTGTTAGGGATGAGTACGGACACCCTAACGTTGTCATAGCTCAAAGGATCACATTTCTCAAGTTACTGATCCTTTCAAATTAACAGCATTTATTTTCATTCTGAAAATAAAACTTCAGATATCTTCATATCTTTTTTCTTTCAAATAAGATGGAAAAATCCAGCGCTCTAGTTTATAAAAAGTCAATACTGTTTGCTGACATTACAGATTTGTATACAATCTACAGCAATCAATTGTAAACTAATTATTTTCCCAACTAGAATCTTATTTGTGATCATACTGTCTCCCTGGTCCCATTTTTCTACCATAAAATGAACATCAGATTTTCATCACTAGCTTCATTTGCTCTGCATAAAAAATGATAACATGGTAAATTCATCTTTTATATTATATTTTCAAGCCTACCTGACAAAACCATTTGCTGAGGGTACTCATTAAAACCACTATCCACCAAAACAGTTGCGGGTACTCATAAGAGTCTCTGTGTGTTGTTTCTTGTAAGTACCCACAGCAAATATATGTCCCTACAAGAAACAAAATGAAAAGCTGCTTTAAAAACACCAACATTTTGAAAATCTGCCAAATGATGTACATGTAGACCCCTGTCTACATCTCTTCTCAATATACACATGCATATTATTTGGAGGGGAGGGTGGTGTGGGTGCAGCATTAGAGCAACAGACTTTTTAATGTAAAACATGTCTAGATATGTGGGTATATTAGGCAAATATTTTTTTCTTATTTCTCCATTAAAACATATGAAGGTGCTCATTACAAAGACATTTCTAGTATGTACCCACAGGATTGTTTTTATAGAGATCAAAGAAATCTATCTTTAGTTTCTGCCCTTATTTGGCACTATATGATAATGAAAAAAATACAAACCAGCCATTATAAGCAAAGAGGCCTGAGTAGAAAGCTAAACAAGCTTTTGGTATATTTGTCTCCGTATGCTCCCATGGATCTTGAAAATACTCTGTCTCACCTGCAATAAGAAAGTTATCCCATAAGGCCAAAAAAACAAGTTACTAGATTCTCTGACACTTTTTTTAAAAAAAAATGGATACGTGCGGGCAGCTTTTTATTTTTATTTTCCGGTTGGGTACATTCTTGGACATTTGGGTTTGTTTGACTCAACAAACTGGCGACCAGAAGTATCTAAAATCTACTATATCTATCTGCAAGCTTTAAAGTTTCAAACAACATAAACAGATCGTAATTTACCGATTTTCTTTGCAAGTAAGTAAGAATGCCATATGTTTGTGGTCTAGATTGCAATTTCATTAGAAATGATTCTCAGATAAGCGAGTAAAATCCAGTGTCATATTTTCGAGGGTCGGAAAAAAAACTTACCACTGAAAAAAAAATCATATATATGGGACCTTTTGGACAGATGCGGCGGTGCCTGACAATCTAATCTTTTTTTTTTTTTTTTTGGCCTAAGGATGTTTTTAACCCTCATCCTGCTAAATAAATTAAGATGTCATGAACACATCTAATTTGCAGCCAATCAGATTACTTGATCTACATGTAGATTGTTGATACAAAGTCATATATTTATTGACAAACAGTGCAGCTCTAGATCAGTTTGCTTCTTCAGAAGCCAACTGATCCGGATCTACACTGTTTACAAAGGCAGGATATATCCCGCTCAGCAGGACCATTGTTAAGGAGAACAAATATACTTTGAGTTAGAGGGAAGACAACCCTGTTAAACTGTTTTTGATCTCTTCTGAAATAAGGTCGGCTCTAAACACTGGTACATGTAAAAGAACAATTTGCTCCCTTCAATGGAAGCAATTTGTTTTACTTTAGAGTAAATCCCTGTCAAGAGAAGCAAACAGGAAAAAAAAAATATCCTGAATTATCATTTCAGCTTTTCCCATCTCTGGGCCTCACTTCAATGAAACATCCAATGTGAACTAGACAAGACCAGAAGCATATATTTATGACAAATCAATGACAATTAATTAACCAGAAATCAATGATACAGTACCAGATTTTTACAAATTTGGCTCTAGATAAGACTAGAGGGTGTTCAGATAAATACTTTTCACATTTCTCCATGTAAACATATAATAAACAGTGAGATTGCATTCAACTGTCTCACTGAGACAATTCTAAAAGATATAAACAGAACTAATGAATTTTTAACATGTTTTAATTAAAAGTTCTATCCAGAGTTGAGAGATTAATTAACCCTTGTCCTGCTGAACCCAGATATACCATGCCTTTGCAAACAGTGTAGATCCAGATCCAACTGATCTGGATCTGCACTATTTGTCATTCGGTATGTGAATTTATATCAACAACCTGGGTCAAGTAATCTGATTGGCTGAAAATTGTAAGTGGGTGTGGCATCTTAATTTATTCAGCATGACAAGGATTAACTGAATAAGGCACACCTTAACCTATAGCATGCTATAAGCAGATTCAGCTGACGACAAATTGATACTTTTCTTATCATTCCCAGTAAATAGGTTTTGACACTTCATGCAAATTGTTTCCATAGGAGACAATTTGCATGAAATGTCAAATCCTATTTTCTGGGAAAATAAGAAAAACATTTTAAATATTATACATGTATCTGCTGAACTGTTTCACCAAGCTTTCTATAGTATTATTAAACAACCCAAATATGGATTTATAACCAATCCATAGCGCAACATCAGAGTTTGCAAGACATCAACGATAGACAAAAATAAAACACACATATTAGTTATTACATTATGTACCTTGCTTGTTCTCCATAATGAAAATACCATATTTATTCTAGTATACTCCCCGGGGACATTGCAATTCATTGCTGCTAAAATGACAGTATTGAGTCCAAATTTGGGCCAGAAGTAAGATAACTGATTGCCTAAACTCAATTTTGCATGGGTTTGGTGAGGCTTTGTTTGTTTGTGATAAAGTTTTACAGCCCAGTCGAGCGTAGTCAGTTTACCTATTAAACCACACTTTTACTGGGCAGGCTTAGTCCTCAAAGTATTGTGCACATTCTTCCGCCAGAAACTGACAACTGCCCTTCATTAGTAATACATTTCTCCTGAAAGTAGGAGGGGGCATTTATTAGAGACATGGGTGAAAATTCTAAAATTCAAGAATCCTGAAACCCAGGTTTTCAAATCCTGAAAAGCCATATTTGCCCATACTTTATATTGGCACAGCAAGTCCAAAATCCTGAAATCAGGAATAATCCTGAAACTTTCACCCATGCACAGGGTTCAAGCTGGCTCAGAAATTTAGGGAGAAGTCAAGACTCGGTTTACCTATCACCTTACTGAAAGAGCGACATTCAGGACTCTCGACTCACTTTACCGCAATGTCTTGGGGAATTAACAAAGAAGGAAACAAATTTTACTGTAGACCTGTTCATTCTTACTTCTAAACCAATTAAATGATGCAAAGTAACACAGATGTAAGTAGTGCAAATGCATTTTATCTGGACACATAAGTTCATTCATATTTTTTTTTTTTTTTTTTGAAACTGACAATCCTTTTCAGAAGATCCAGTCAAAACATCAAGATCTGTGGCTTGATAACTAAGCTATAAACACAATGATAAAAAGAAATTTGTTAACTTAAGTGTATGTCAACTTCTAAAGTTAGTTTTTAGCACTTTTAATGCTGTTTCTGACCAATTTTCAGCATGTAAATGGTTCATTTATGAAAAAACGGACACCCACGAAAACTAATGACATTGATGAAAACGATCTTTTGGTCACTTAATAGGCAAACAGTTTTCCTCCAAAAAATTGTTAAATCACATAAGACCCTTATTCAGTAGCATTTCTGATACATCTTAAAACTTTTTTCAACAGAATGTTACCTTTGCATGTTTGCTCAATTTTTACTGGATTTCTCCAAACAAAAAGTTTGTTTTGCACAAGTACTAGCTTTTTCAAAAGCTGCAAAAATGGAAGGCGAAGTTTTTGACACCCTCTGGGCTTCGCAGGGCGACTTGGAGCCCTCTAGGATGACTATTTCGCCCCAGTCGCCCTGTAGCTTGACCCCTGATGCAGATATCTGTCAAAATTTGACGAAATTTTCCCATTAGCAATCCCAAACCAGATCTCTACAATATCAATGCAAACATACCGGTATACATGATTCAAGTTTGGTAAAAATCACTGACATTTAGTCAAGTTATCAAAACAAAATACAGACAGACAGACGTACGACAGACAGGCGGGCGCACACAAAGACGCCCAACGTGATACCATAATACCCCGTCACTATCGTGTGGCAGGATATAAAATCATACTTGCACAAATGGACACGGAGCCATCAAGTTCAAGGTAAGTTCAAGGCCAGTCCCTTTATTCTACTAAGATTTAGGGCATTGGAATGGCAAAGCATTATGTGTGGTCAACACTATAAAATTTTCTTCTGGATTAGGATTTTCTTCTGGATTAGGATTACCGGTAATCATAGCTCCAGATGAAGTGTTGTTTTTTTTTTTTTTCAACCAAAAGAAATGACATCATGAAAACATGCCTATATAATTTTGACCCTCATAAACCCCACTTTTATATACAGTAGTAAGACTGGGGTTTACATGCGTATACATTATTTTTCTTATTTCTGCTCAAAAACATAGATTGTGGATACTCGTTAGACCTGTTTCGCCGCGGCAGTTCTCAGAGTACCCACAATCTATATTTGAGCAGAAATATGAAAAATATCAAGTTTTTTATCTGAAAATTTTTAGTTTTTGGAGTTGAAATTTTCTATATACTTGAATGTTTTTTGTTGTTTTTTTCTTATTTCTCCATTAACAAATATGATGTGGTACTCATTCCTAATACCCTTACTTATCTGGAGCTATGAGATCTCTTTTTCCAACCAGAACCTACACATATTTTCTTACTTCTCCCCTAAAACTTACACTCTAGCACAGCTCCAGATAACACATTTTTTCTACCAAACAAGAATTCCGCGGAAGGCGTCATCGCACCTGCTGGGGCAAAAGTCACAGGAGCCACAATCAGAACATGGTTATTAAATAAGTTTATTTCATTCTTAACAGTGCTTACTTGGAAAACTGGGTTGAAAAAAATGTAGACAAAGTGCCTAGTGGGGCACATATATTCCAGGCCAGTCCCATTCCCTCTAATGGCTATATCTTCAGCACTGACTTTTCGTATCATACAGCCCAATGATAATGGAACGTTGACGTAAAATGTGTAAAAGTCACTGCAGCATGAAATATAGGTCAAGGTCACGGGTACCTGCTAATTCAGTACATCAAGGAGAAGCACAATGCAAGGTATGGTGGTCGTAGGCCTTATAGTTGAGGAGTTATCAAAATCAACGCAAAATGTGTCAAATATAGGTCAAGGTCACCAGGTCAAGGCACCTACCAAGCCAGTGCAATGAGGTAAAGCATTATGCAAGGTTAAGTGGTTGTAGGTCTTATATTTGAGGAGATACCGAACATCAACATAAAATGTGTCAAAGTCACTGGAGTGCACAATATAGGTCAAGGTCACCAGGTCAAGGTACTTGCCGAGTCAGTACATCGAGAAGAAGTGCTATATAAGGTTTGGTGGTTGAAGGCCTTACAGTTGAGGACATATGGAAGGGTGACGTAAAAGGTGTAAAAGTCAATGGAGTGCGAAATATAGGTCAAGATCACCCAGTGAAGGTACCTGCGGCGTCCGTACATTGAGGAGAAGCACTATGCAAGGTTTGATGGTTGTAGGCCTTACAGATGAGGAGATATTGAAATGTGTAAAAGGCACTGGAGCGCAAAATATAGGTCAAGGTCACCGGGTCAAAATACCTGCCGAGTCAGTACATCTAGGAGAAGCACTATGCAAGGTTTGGTGGCTAGAGGTCTTACACTTGAGGAGATCTGGAACATTGACGTAAATTATGTCAGTCACTGCAGCCAAAATATAGGTCAAGGTCACTAGGTCAAGGTATCTGCCAAGTCAGTACACAGAGAAGAAGCACTTTGCAAGGTTTGATGGTTGTAGGCCTTATAGTTGAGGAGATATCGAACGTTGACGCAAAATATGTCAAAGTCACTGGAGCGCAAAATATAGGTCAAGGTCACCGGGTCAAGGTACCTGCCAAGTCAGTACATCTAGGAGAAGCACTATGCAAGGTTTGGTAGTTGTATGCCTTATAGCTGAGAAGATCTGGAACGTCAACGTATATTGTGTCAAAGTCAATGGAGGGCAAAATATAGGTCAAGGTCACTGGGTCAACATACCTGCCAAGTCAGGAGGTCAGGGAGATGTGTCATGCAAGGTATGATGGTTGTTGTAGAATTGTAGTTGATTAGAATACTAACTTTGACATAAATGTCGAACTTCGACATAACAGAACTGTTAACAGACGGACAGACGGACGGACGAACAGACAGACGAATTGAAAAGTGGGCACCTATGTCGCAAAGTCAGGAGGTCAGGGAGATGTTTCATGCAAGGTTTGATGGTTTTTTAGTCTTGTAGTTGATTAAAATACGAACTTTGACATAAATGTCGAACTTCGACATAAATGTTGACAGACGGACAGACGAATGGACAGACATACGGAAAAGTGGACGCCTATGTCGCAAAGTCAGGAGGTCAGGGAGATGTTTCATGCAAGGTTTGATGGTTGTTTAGTCTTGTAGTTGATTAGAATACAAACTTTGACATAATTGTCGAACGTCGACATAAATGTTGACAGACGGACGGACGGAAAATCGGATGCCTATATCGCACCCTGCTACAAGCAGGTGCGATAAAAAGTACATTTGTACTGATATTTTTCTTATTTCTCCATGAAAATGTATGTTATGGGTACTCATCAGAAGCACATTTGCAGGGCACTTCCAATAAGTATCCACAACATGTTTTTCATGAAGAAAATAGGAAAATATTTAATGGATACCCCACCAATGTTTCACAGCTCAAGATAAAATGGGGTTTAAGTAAACATGGTACACCACAACCTCTTTATAACACTATTGTTGGGGTCCATAGCATAAACCGTGTTAGTTAAACAACTGTGTTATATCCAAACAAAAATGTATAGGTTATATTAAACAAGAGGCCCACAGGCCACCGCTCGCTCACCTGAGTGACATAACCACTGCAGATATGCAGATGTTATGCAACATTTTTCCAATCCTATCATCACAACAGTAGGATCAATGTGAAATTTGGGGGAAATTGGCTAAGTGGTTTCTGAAGAATCATGATTTTATACATGTAAAAGCACAGTGGCAGGGAAATATAATCAATATAAACAAGATGACGGCTATCTTAGATTTCCAATCAGAACAATTTTAACTACTGTTGATCTACAAGTCACTTTAATAATTTCAATATAAATGCACATGGCCCATACAAATGCATTGGGAAGCAAATTAGACCTTGGAGGTAAAAAGGTCAAATGTCAACAAAGAACCATCATTTTAGCAATTTTGGTAGATCTCCTGTCCCCCATAATTTGTGCAAAGATTAGGGCCCAGGGCTTATTTGGTTCCATCCTCGGTAACCCAGGTGTGATCCATTACGTTACACTTCATTCATCACCCCTGGGACAACTGACTGACGAAACGTCGTTTTCTATGAATATTCATAACACCGGGGAATACCTCAATAGCTAATCAAAATGTCGCTAACATAGTGCTACTCTCTTCTGCGGAAGATTCATTTTTCTTCTTCCGTTACTAAAAATAACTCAGGAAAACCCGATAAACGTTTTCGTCAGCAATTAATACAATACCTGGATTGCAACGAACGATATGATTGGATATTCGCAAAACAAACATAGAACGATGACGTTATTTGCGGAGTACGCCAGATAAAAATAGATTAAAATTTCTCATGGAAATACTGAGATCACCAATCAGATGCCCTCATTAATAATTCATGAGGACGAAGAAACGTAAGCGAGTTGTCCCAGGGGTGATGAATGAAGTGTAACGTAATGGGTCACACCTGGGTTACCGAGGATGATTTGGTTCTGGAGAAGAAAGTTTTTAAAGGTTTTTACCATATATGGGCATGGCAGCCATTTTGATCAATGGACCATGCCCATTTTAGCAATCTTTCATTCTCCTGCCCAAGGAGGCTCTGCATGAAATTTGAGCAACACTGGCCCAGAGGCTTCAGAGGAAAAATCATTTGAAATTATTACATTTTTTCCATACAAATGTATGGGGCCCATACAAATGCATACAGAAGCAAACTTGACTTCGCCGTAAAAAGGTCAAATGCCAATGTATGACAATTATTTTAGCAACTTTGGCAGACCTCCCGTTCCCGATGATATATGCAAAGATTCAGCCACAAGGCATCCTCGGTTTTGGAGAAGAAGATTTTAAAAGGTTTTTTCCCATACAAAGGCATAGGGAAGCAAACTTGACCTTGCCGTAAAAAAGTCAAATGTCAAGGTACGACCATTATTTTAGCAACTTTGGTAGACCCCCAGTCCCCAATGATTTAAGCAAAGATTCAGCCCCAAGGCATCCTAGGTTCTGGAGAAGAAGATTTTTAAAGGTTTTTACCATATATGGGCATGGCGGCCATCTTGGTCAACGAACCTCGACCATTTTAGCAATCTTTCATACCCTCAACCTAAGGAGGCTCCGTATGAAATTTGAGCAAAATTGGCCCAGAGGCTCCAGAGGAGGTCGTTTGAAATTCTGAACATTTTTCCCATACAAATGTATAAGGAAGCAAAATTGACCTTACTGTAAAGAAGTCAAATGTCAATGTACGACCATTATTTTAGCAACTTTGGTAGACCTTCTGTTTCCAATGATATGTGCAACGATTCAGCCACAAGGCATCTTCGGTTTTGGAGAAGAAGGTTTTTAAATGTTTTTCCCATACAAATGCATAGGAGAGCAAACTTCACCTTGCCGTAAAAAGGTCAAATGTCAATATACAACCTTTATTTTAGCAATTTTGGTAGACCCCCCACCCCCGATGATTTAAGCAAAGATTCAGCCCCAAGGCATCCTCGGTTCTGAAGAAGAAGATTTTTAAAGGTTTTTACCATATATGGGCATGGCGGCCATCTTGGTCAACGAGCCACGACCATTTTAGCAATCTTTCATACCCCCCGATCTAAGGAGGCTCCATATGAAATTTGAGCAAAACTGGCTCAGAGGCTCCAGAAGAGAAGTCGTTTGAAATTCTGAACATTTTCCCCATACCAATGCACAAGGAAGCAAAATTGACCTTACTGTAAAAAAGTCAAATGTCAATGTACGACCATTATTTTAGCATCTTTGGTAGACCTCCCGTTTCCGATGATATATGCAAAGATTCAGCCACAAGGCATCCCCGGTTTTGGAGAAGAAGATTAAAGGTTTTTCCCAAACAAATGCATAGGGAAGCAAAATTGATCTTGCCGTAAAAAGGTCAAATGTCAATATACAACCTTTATTTTAGCAATTTTGGTAGATCCCCGATCTCCAATGACTTTTGCAAAGATTCAGCCCTAAGGCATTTTCGGTTCTGGAGAAGAAGATTTTTAAAGGTTTTTACCATATATGGGCATGGTGGCCATCTTGGTCAATGGACCGCGACCATTTTAGCAATTTTTCGTTCCCCCAACCTAAGGAGGCTCCATATGAAATTTGAGCAAAATTGGCTCAAGGGCTTCAGAGGAGAAGTCGTTTGAAAATGTTAACGGATGGACGCACGGACGGACGAAGTGATCACAATAGCTCATCCTGAGCATAGCTCAGGTGAGCTAAAAATGACCATTTATGGTCATTTTTCAATATAATCTATACATTTTTGAGATCCATCTTTGAACTGTGTTATATCCAAAACCGTGTTACGAACCGTGTTATAAAGAGGTTGTAGTGTAAATATTTTTCTTATTTCTACATGAAAATATATGTTGTGGGTAGTCATAAGAAGTGTTTGTTTTTTGGTTTTTTTTTGTTCAGACAGGCTAAGTCTGCTAAGCAGTTAACCAGTACTTTGTGCGCAAGCTTTTGCAGCCACTGACTACCCTTCTTGAATCAGTGGAACTCCGAGAATGACAACAGAAATTACTTCCGATCAATCTCAACAAGTTATGTGGCCAAGCTGGGATTTGAACCTATGACCCCTGGATGTGTAGACAGATGAGTTACTGACTGTGCTACGGGTCCATGCCACAAGGTTGGCTGTGGTAGGGAGGCTGCACTATATTTCCAAATAATCCCTTTGAAAACAAAGTTCTGCTCAACAAGGAAAAAGACTAACAGAAGCCAAGTCGACCATGGCTCCTAAATTTGGGGCTGGGTGGCCTAACTTTTCAGAGAAAATACTATACCCCTTCTGTTAAATATTCATTTTTGGCAGTCTGGACCCCTAAGTCAATATTGTCCTCTGTATACATGGTAATAAAATCCTTAAAGAGCGTAAAATTTCTATTCATTTATGGCAAGGTCATTTATTAGATGGCAGACTCTTACATGTAATACATGTAGATAAGTCAATGACAAGTCTAGCAGTTTACATAACTTTAAAGATGTTTTGAGAGGTTTTTACAGCTGCTGAGCATTTTATAAAAATCAAATTAACTTATGAAGGTCAGAAACTGAAAGGTTCTGATAGAAAATATGAAGACCTGCACTCAGTTTTGGGTAGTTTGTGGTTGAACCATTTAGTCCAAACAAAAAATGTGAGTGTTTAGGATATCCCTACCATATCTCTTGTTCCAGGTGAAACCTAGCAATTTGGTTTTTACTATTATTATTATTTTCATGTTTTCTCAAAAAAAAAAAAAAAAAAAAGGGATAAAATATTTATCCTTTCGTATTTATGCAATATATATTCAGATAAGAAGGTCTGAGCAGATCAGGGTCTATACTGTTCACTATTCTATCAGCACTTTTTAGTCACATCAAAGGGTAGTCAAACAAACTTGCTAGAATTTCATGTGAATTTTTGAATTATGGTGTGGAGTCCAAATATATAGCCGGTACATGTATTTGGTATTTAATATTCTTTATAAAAAAAAAAAAAAAAAGACAGAATAATCCCATACCTATTTTTTTCTAACCTGTTACCCGAAACACACATATATTTTTATTATTATTATTTAGCCTCAGCCCAGACACATGAACGACAAAAAAAAAATAAAAAAAATCAGGAAAAAGATGCTCCATATGAAACTTGGTTACAACCCACTAGTCAGTTTTTGAGAAGGAAATGTTTGAACAAAGTCAATCATTTTCCATGTATTTCAGGGGACATTTCTGTTACCATCATGGCATGTCAACCAACCAAAATGGTATATCACCAAGAATTTCATAAACTTAAATTTCTCTCATACAAGCAGCACGCTGCAGTCCTATCAAATTAGGCTTTAGTCATTTCTGCAGTTTCTGAGAAGTCATTTAGAAGCGTGAAGGAAACATGGACACCGAAAGGAAAATGATCATGCTAAAGGCCAGGTAAACTAAAACAAATGGCCCATAGCCAAAAGTGGTGCATATATAAGTATATGGGTTAAGAAGCCTTAAAACATAATATAAATAGTTCATTCAGTGACCCATTTTAGTGACCGGAAAGATTGTGTTATGACTACAGTCAAACCTGTGTTAAGCAAGCACCTAAGGGAAAGTAGAAAAATGGTTGCTTAAGACAGGTGCTTGCTTAATACAGGTAAATTTACACAAATTTGTCTTTCAAGGGAACCAAAAATATGGCCTCTTCACAGAGGTGATTGCTTAATAAAGATGGCCTTTAAGACAGGTTTGAATGTAGTTACAATCAGGGTTCTCATTAACTCTGAATCTAAAGTCCTGGACTTAAACTTTGGTAGCTGGGACTCCTATTTTTTTGCAGAAATATTTAGTACTTCTATAATCTGAATCCTAGTGAGAACTCTCACAATGAAAGCATCTACATGCTTTCTTCAACAAACAACAAAGATCCTGATGGGATTGTATAAGTGCTTGCTAATTTGTGTCTTCACTGTTCACCAAAGCTTCAGTTAAGTCACTTTCTTTCAATTAAAATATATTGATAGTTTTTCCTATTTCTCCAAGAATACTCTTGATAAGGTGCTCTTTTCAACCAAAAAGTATCTATTTTTTCTTGTTTCTCAACGAAAACATGGTGTGGGTACTCATTAGAAGTGCCTCGGTGAGGCGCTTCTAACGAGTCCCCACAACATGTTTTCATTAGGAATAAGAAAACTATTTACCTGATACCCACTCTCATCTAGACCTATGAAACATGTTGTGGTTATTCATTAGAAGAGCCTCACTACATGTACAGTATGGTACATTTTTTCATGGAGAAACAGAAAAAAAAATGTTCTCTTGATGCTCCCTCTTATCTTGAGCTTTGGTTCATATATATGCCAACTGTCCACTGCCTTGCTTTTTGTACTTACCTCTAGCAAGCTGCACTATCCCTGTGATTATAATCAATGCCAAGGCCAGTAACTTGGCATATGTAAATACGTCCTGTACCCTCGTTGCCCATTTAACGTCGAAACAGTTGACGAAAGTTAGAATTACTGAAAACAGAAAAAGATACATATATTATTAAAATAATATAAATATACAGTAACAGTTCATTATACATACTGTTTATGATATAACACTGTAACCAGATGGACCGAGAAAATGTTGTACACGAACAAAAATGCAGGGTTCTCATTTAATCCCAAATATTGAGTCTTGGACTCTGTTTTGGTGGATGCACTCCATTTTTTTTAGAGAAATTTAAACAGTAAAATTGCATTTTAGTCTTTTTGGTGAAAATGTTTTGGGACTTCTTTTTTTGATATCTTAATGAGAACCTTGAAAATGTATAGATGATCTTAATATTGAAAGAAGAAACACTTATACATGTACACACATACAGTCTGTACATGCACACATCTCCTAGACCTAAAGACTACATGTATATAAATGTACACCAAACTTTAAAGTATAATACACAAGATCTAAGGGCACATTAACAACAAATGGCCCACACTCGCTCACTGCAAGTGTGCTTGACAATAAAATATCAGAAGCTACATGTAACACATGTAGCTGAGACTTCAGGACCTATTTACCCTGTACTGACAGACCTGTGACATTACGAAAACACGCCTATTCAAATAGATTGAAGTTTTCAGACAAAAATTCTGATATTTTTCATATTTGCGTTCAAAACATAGATTGGGGTACTCATTAGAACTGCCTCACTAAGGCAGTTCTAACGAGTATCCACAATCTATGTTTTCAGCAGAAATAAGAAAAATAATGCATACCCTTCTAAACCTCAGTTTTACTAAATAAAAGTGAGGTTTAAGGGGGTCAAAATTATATAGGTATGTTTTCTTGATGAATTACATGTAGCAGGTACATGTACTGTATATGTCAACCTCAATCCTTCATAGCTGCAGATAAGAATTAGGCTTTTTTTCAGCCTAAAAATAATCATAGCTCTTGATAAGGCACTTTTTTCAACATAAAAGTACCTACATTTTTCTTATTCCTCTACAAAAACATATGTTGTGGGTACTCATTAGAAGTGCCTCGTCGAGGCACTTCTAACGAGTACCCACAACATATGTTTTCATTGAGAAATAAAAAGGACTATTTACCTGATACCCACCCTTATCTAGAGCTATGTAAAATTGTTGATAATTTTCTTATTTCTCTATGAAAATAAATTGCTGGTACTGATTAGAAGGACTTCACTGATGCCCTTCTAATGAATACCCACAATGTATATTTTCATGGAGAAATAAGAAAGTTTTCTGATACCAGGTCTTGTCTGGAGATATCCTTGAATGATTCTTCAGAAACAGTAAACACTTTATTTACATCATGATAATCAAGTTCATGATGAAAAATGTAGTAAACAACTGGACTGTCATTTTAGGAATAGTACTGATAAAATTTTTTACATGACACAATTAAAGTTCTCAGTAGAAAATTTTACTTCACACATTTCTTTAAGAGACCATATTTAAAAGGAAGACTGGCTATTGACAGCCAGCTGTCACCAGTGAAAGCCATCTAAAATATAAGAAAAATATCTATTTAAAAGATTAGTATCAATATACCTGATGTGTTGGTAATATGTCTACCTACATGTACAATGTATATGAGCAGACCTATTTCTCGAGGGAAGATGAACTGAACAGAAGACCACAATTCATAAATATGTACATGTAGACGATTATCAGACATCCTTTGAGTCCATGTACATGTATGTATACAAATAAGCTTTCAAGCCATATTGGCATTTAGGCTCCATAGTCAGAAACAAATAGGATCATTATCCATTTATTTGCCAAATTTCACGCTTTTAATTTGAAACGTAAATCAGTGCTGTCAAAATCAGGAGGTCCCAGGACTTCCTAGCTCCAATATCTAGAAGTCCTGGTGATCAAATTTTGTCACTCACTTTCAGAAATTCAACCTCAATATTCTTTAACTCTCATTTATGGAGTAAAACCGCCATTCTTAAGCTAAATTACACATAAATTTGTTCTAAATTTTTGTTATAAATGATTAAATATCTTTAAAAGTTGGGAGTCCCAGACTTCCTGGCATTGACTTTTGGAAGTCCCAGGGCAATTTTTGGGAGTCTCTGACTCCCAGACTTCCCTTAATGCAAGCACTGTAGTAAATACTCATGACACCCACATATTGTAACCAAATATTTGTTCAACAGATATTTTCGATATACAATGTACCACTGAAAAAAGGATGGGGAACGTTTTAAAACTACTGAAAGCGGTGTTTTCATTACCATCTGGTCTTCAGCTGACATGTTCGTTCCGATTTCTGTGGCATATTTAAAGTAGTACTCCATAATTCTTGAGTTTAACACAGTTTAATTTAAGTGAATAAATATTGTTAGAGTTTCGTAGCATTGAGGTTTCATTGATATACACTGTAAATGACCATAACTATTATTCGGCTTACCTTTTCAACGCCCTACTAGCTGATTTTATTGTTTACTAGTACCTACAGATATAAGGCTACATTGCCAGAACAAATAGCTAGGTCTCCAGACGGTCACACGAATCACCGAAATACTGGAATACTACCAAAATACCGGAATACCCGTGAAAAATATAGGTATACCTGTGAAAGACAACTAATAAAGACACCAATATTGGTGTTATTTAATTTATTTATATTATGTTAACCCAATGGAAAAGGGAATATATTTTAACCTCAAATAATTTGCAAATTCTCTTTAAAGTTTTTTTTTTTTTATTTGAAAACATTGTCGATAGTTCACAATCTTCAGAACTTTCGTCTCCATGTAAAGTGTTCTATTTTTGTGTCTTCAACATTCGGTATGCAAAACCAAGACCGTAATTTATTTAACGAGTAAAATAGACGCACGTACAATGTATAAAACCAGCATCGGCGGGAAAGCATCTGCAAAATGCTATTTGGCCATATTGTCATATGCCCTCGCGGACATTCTAGGCAGAGTCTTCCTGGGTAGAAACCAATATTAAGATACGCGGATAAAGTGTCTTGCTCAAAGACAAAACACTTGGTGCTCGCGGGTATCGAATTACCACTATCTGGGCTAATTCAGCAGACGACAAAAAAGAAAAAAAAACGTTATTTGTTTTATTACCAAGAAAACAGGATTTGACATTTCATGCAATGGGAACAATTTACATGAAATGCAAATCCTGTTTTCTTGGAAGAATGGAAAAATATTTCAAAATGTCGTCTGTTTAAAACTTTACCCAGAATGTTAAGCGTTATGGTCTGCACAAACTAATCGCGCATGGGTCTGGGCATGGCAAAACCTACAATAAAACTTGTACGAAGAGACGAATCAGCCTGCACACTCTGAGCCTGCACATCAGTAGTCTGGTCAGAGCCTTCGCTAATTGTATGTACCTCCTACATGTACAATCTATGGGTTTAACGTCTTATGCGACGAGCGAAGACTCGGGTAAATCCGCGCAACTGCATATTCTGATCAGAGCATTCGCTTATCGTACATTTGTATTTAACTTCGACTGACATTCTGATCAGAGCCTTTGCTGATCGTACAGTATGCACCTTCTTCGGACTCCGGGCTATCCAAGAAGCTTGCTTTATATAGTGGGTTGATGCACGGACTGGCCTGAGTCTTTGCTGGTCGCATGTACATTGTACTATAGTACGTTTTGTCGTCCGGTTCATCAAAAAAAGTAAGAGAAAAGTCCAGGGAGTGCCACAATCACAAACCACAGCCCTTCCCAGACCCCAAGAGAAAGAGGAAACCGACAAATCTAAACAAGCACAAACCGAACAAACGTACGAAAAGCACTAAGATTAGCTCTCTCTTCCCCAAGCGAGGTAATCGCAATACTAAAAGGACTGAAAAACTCAAGAACAAAATGACACACAGAAAGACATACAACAAATCGCCTCCTAGAATAAACCACAAAGCAACAAGGAATAAGATTAACACCGGGACCACCGCCTTAGAACGGTCGGTAGAGCAAACCACCGGGGGAGGGGGGGTAGGGGGGTAGGGGGGGGTCACTTTTACAGCTAGCTAACTTCACCCTGGGTTCCGATGCTACTCTTAATACATACATGTAAATACATTCGCATAAAAGCTCCCAACTCAGTCAATGTATCAAAGCGAAAACATAAAAATCAAATTAATCATTGTAATAAACAAAGACGAGTACTCATGGTTAATTCTACTGTATGCCAGAGTAAATGAAAACCAATAGTTGAACCATGGCGGGCCAAGCCAAAGACATATCATCAAGCCCCAACCCATTGGTTAAAGTTTTACGAAGAGGCTGTCATTGAGTCTGAGGCCCGAACCGTCGTCGTGCAATTAAAGAGTGAAGCATAGCCATAGCCTTTCATATGGGACTTTAAACAAAGGTCCACATTTCTCTATGACCTAGCTGTTACTGGGACGTAAAAACTCACTCACTCATTTGAATTGTCATTAGCCTCTATTGCCCCTTGTGTGCGTAAAGTGTGTTTTTGTGTGACAGACACCCTTTTCACATGGGCTGTCTTATTGATTCAGTGCCTCTCTGATAGCAGAAGTGCCCCTTTAAGTAAATTTATATTGAAACGTGCGGTTGCTGCACGCCAGTGAGACTTTCCCGGTCTTTTACCATAGTAGGTCATTTATATTGAGTGTGTGCGGTTGTTGCATGGGAAAAGGCAGTTACAGGAATACCAACTATATATATGTATTTCGTCGATTGGGGGCAGATGTTTGATTCTCTTTGTGGTTTTTGTGATTTTCATGTGTTTGTTTTGTTTTCTACGGCACATTAAGTAAAAATGACCATGTTGGACCCACTTATGTGGCCGGAGTAGACTAAGCCAAAGAATCCGGTACTTTTTCATATGGAGCTTTGTTGAGGCCCATGTTACATGCTCGAACAGTGAATGGGGCTACCGGGGTTTTCTTTGGACCTAGGGAGTACCCAAATATATTCAGGGAACAAGGCAGTATTGGTTAATATTTTAAGAAAACAAGGGACTTAACCTAATTTAGGTGGATCGGAATGCGGAAATTTGGAAAACACTTTCGGGATAATAAGACCTTTGCTACCAGTGCAGACTCAGATCAACCTGCGCATCCGCATGGACGTGGACGATTGTTTGTTTGTGTTGTTTGTGTTGAGGTTTTACGACCCAGTCAACCCAATGGGGTCATGTCGAGCGCGGTTTGTTTACTTAACCACACTTTTACTGGGCAGGCTTAGTCCTCTAAGCGGTTAACCAGTATTGTGCACATTCTTTCGCCAGAAACTGACAACTGCCCTTCTTGAATCAGCGGAAGGGAGAGAATGACCGTAGAAAATATTTCATGATCAATCTCCACGAAAGAATGTTGCCGACCTCTGCGGGGGTTGAACCCGCGACCTCCTGGTCTCCAGTCGGACGGCGCATCCAACTGAGCCACTGAGGCCGGCATGGGTGTGGACGATATAACCTTCGCGCAGACAGTACTACATGGTAGAAAAATAAATAATAATTAAATATATTTATTAAAGATATATCTAAATAAATTTATTTATTAAATAAATAAAAAAAAGGACAGGTATTTAGTCAAATTACGCCGAGGAATTTTGCATAACTTTGCGAGAAATTTTGTCTCCGGGTACAATATTATGGTTCCGAGTAACTTCGCACAACTTTGCATAACACATACTTTGCGCGGACTTGCGAGTGTTGTCCGCTGAATATTATGTTTACTCGGTTTGATTCCCAGTGTTTTTGGGAAGTCCACAAAACGCCGATATTCAGGATATAGAGTTGTGTTGGTTTTTTTTGGTTCTTTTACCTGAGCTGTACTGTATGTACTTTTCGTCTGAAGTGTACATGTAGGTAATTCACGTTTTTCACGGGTATTCTGGTCGTATTCCGGTTCTGATTTAGCGGACTATCAACAATGTTTTCAAATAAAAAAAAAAAAAAAAACACTTCAAAGACAATTTGCAAATTATTTGTGGTTAAAGTATTATCCCTTTTCCTTTAGGTTGACATAATATTACTGAATTAATTAAAGCCAATAATTGTGTCTTTAATAGGTATCTTTCACAGGTTTACCTATATTTTTCACGGGTATTCCAGTATTTCGGTAGTATTCCGGTATTTCGGTGATTCGTGTGACCCGTCTCCAGAAATGCATTTTGACACAGATAGGCTATATAACGTCTATATATGATCTAGGGACTAAAAATGATGGGTGAGATAGTCGAAGTGTAGTTATAACCTGTAGTTTATCACACAAAACAAAAAAACATCATGCAAATAACCACACAATTGGATCTACATGTACATGTATGTCACGGAGGAGTTAAGGAGGAGTGTTTGGCAACAATTCTGCATCATTTTTTTTCTTTTCTCTCCACAGATACGTATGTTGTGGGTACTCATCAGAAGCATCTCGATGAGGTGCCTCTAATTGTATTATAAATTTAGTATACATTTATGGAGAATCTGGAAGAAATTATCCCAGGATCATCACCAAACATTTCTTATTAACAACTCCGCTGAATTGTCATAAGGCCATAATAAATTAAT
This sequence comes from Anodontia alba, assembly GCA_964016985.1. NCBI lineage: Eukaryota > Metazoa > Mollusca > Bivalvia > Lucinida > Lucinidae > Anodontia > Anodontia alba. The sequence goes on from OZ024821.1 coordinate 17,099,978, forward strand.
TGTTAGATTCTCATTACCGCCCGCCTCGTTTTTTACCCACCCCACCCCCCTCCCCCCCCCCCGCCTCGATTTTTTTTAACCTGACGAGTTTTCGTAAGTACGAGTACTGCTCCAATGTTCCGTTTTTTTAGCAAAAATCTTACGGTTTGCCGATCAACATTAAATATGCAAATTGCGCATATACGACAATAAATTACATACTTCCGGTGTAATTATCAACACAAAATTGTTTGTTTAACTACGATCAATATTCACTATTGTTCGAGGTGTACCGGATCCCTGTTGCAAATGCGCATCGTTATAACTTGTGTCCAGTCAGACAACCAGTCAATTTCTACTTTCATTTCCAGGTAAAAAAAAAAAACATGTTGAAAATTGTGTTTGTGATCGCGAAAATCATGGCCATTTAAACTGTAATAAACGACTGGTATTGATTAAAAGCCAGCGATACTCAAGATCTTCTCAACCCCCACAATGCATTTAATTCAGGGCCGATTGATAATGCGGTGCCGTTTCCTAGTCGGCAAGAATCGAGGCAATTGCTGGGAGATAAAAAAATATATGCTGTTTGTGAACTGTCTGACAGGTAAAAACTGTTTATACAAAAGAGAGAGCGTTTGACAGGAAAGGAAAATTCACACAGAACAGAATAAATTGATGACTTTTTTTTTTTTTTTTTTTGTCCAACAGTGTTCTCATAGAAACTGAAAAAAGTGAGCATTTGATTATAGATATATTAACTATCTGCAGCTCTACAGTGCTCTTTCAAGGCTATTCTGATTATTACACACATAATACACTGGAATTATGAAAAAGTATTCTTTATTCACCAAATACAGGTGGTTTGCAGAAATCAATATAATTTCAGCCACCCATCTCCAATTTCTGTGTAGTCCGGAAAAATAAAAAATAAAATTTCACCGCCCGCCCCCATTTTGAAAAAAAAAAAAAAAAATGAGAATCTGACTATTAATATATTTTGGCCTAAAAGTCACCAAACATGGCGGCGGAATTTGCCACCTCTACAAGTCATCACAAAATATCAACAAAAATCACAAATGAAATGCGTGTCTCACAAATTCAACTGGTAACTTAAATAACATGGCATACCAAGTGGTTATTAAGCAACAAAAGTGTGTGTTATAAGTATGAAAAAAACTAACCTTCTAACTTGTGCAAATTCGGGACCAAAAAGTTCCCTTTTCTTTTTCATGAATTCATAAAATACTAATGTCAGTTTGTTTCACAATTTTCCGTCTAGAGCAGTCAGAAATTAAAATATCAAAAAAGCTTTCAAATAAAAACACAGTATGTGTTTGTCTCTAAGCACCCAAACCGAAACCCAAAACTAAAATCTTGTCCTTTCATGTATATTACAGCGTTGAAACCGATTTGTATTCTATCTGCACACGCAAGGGGGACAGCTAAGTGCATTATGTATGTAAGATCAACGTATAGAGTTGTTTGAGTAGCCTTCTATGTAGCCAAAAGGTGACTTTATTCAAATGTATTTGGATATTTTGTTTTCTGGCTGCCCTAGATGGACTATTGCAAAGCAAAATGACAGTAATAGTTTGTGTGTTCATGAAAAACAAAAAGGAAATGTTTTGTCTCAAATTTACGCAAGATAGAAGATAAGTTTTTTCATACTTATAAAATGCAAATTTTTCTATTTAAATAACCACTTTATATGCCTTGACATTTAAGTTATCAGTTAAATTTGTGAGACACGCATTTCATTTGTGATTTTTGTTGATATTTTATGATGACATGTAGAGATGGCAAATTTTGTTGCCATGTTTGGGCAGTATCCTTAAAAGCACCACTTTCGGCACTTCTGAGCCTATGGGTACCACATCATGTTTTTGAGGTGAATTAACAAAAAATCTGTATTTTGGGTTGAAAAAAAGCACCTTTTCTAGAGCTAGGAAAGCATAATACTTACAAATACACACAACAGCCAGCAATCTTACAGCAACATCTGGTTGTTGACAGTCTGGAAACAATGGTTCAATAACATAGTATGAAAATGTTAAAGCTACTATAGCTTGTGAACACGGCCGCACAATCATACACTCTACCCAAAGTCTCAAGAATGCAAGACAAGGTCCAAAGGCCTCATACATATATGCATAATCTGCTCCAGATTTTATAATTGAGGTTCCCAACTCCACGTAACAATAGGCCCCAACCATTGAAAACAACCCACATGCTATCCATATTATAAGAGACAGTCCCACACTGCCGGAATGTTCCAGAACCCCTTTGGGACTAACAAATATTCCTGAACCTATGATACTTCCCACTATAATAGTAATTCCATTTATAAGTGAAACTTTAGGTTTCAAATTGACGGCATCGTCCGCATTTGTTGACGTTGACGACTGCGACGACTTGTCTTTTGTGTTGGTAGGAACACTATTGTACTGATCAGCCATTGTTAACTTAGAAATTCTTTAAAAAAAAATTGGCCGTCACACAAACAGTTTAATTCACTTTTATCAGAAAACGAAACACGATTGTTTTATCAAATAAACTTCTGTCTCACAATAGAACACTCACAACATGACCATGTTGGATCTGAACAAGAAAGTGTACTGTAACCACGTGGGAATGACGTCAACGGTGTTAGTTTCTGAGACTATATCTTTATTTATCCGGCCGGGATGACGCAAGAGCTGTGGATCGATTGAGATCGTGAAAGGAAAAAATACTTTTTTTTTATTATTATTATTGTGTGTTTTGTTGTCGTTTTCTTTTTGTAACACTGTACAAACAAATATCTTATAATAATCAGGCGATTGTAAATCTAAGAACAATTATTTATTTATTTTTTTTATAGACATTAATATACAGAGAGGGAGAGAGAGAGAGAGAGGGGGGGGGGGGGATTACTCTTTTGTTGTGAATGCCATAAATATGTTTCATCAAGTGTAGTGAAAACAAATATTTTCACGAGTGCGAAGCACGAGTGAAAATCTGAATGTGTTCATTACACTCGATGGAAATATTTGGTATTCACTGAAAAAGAGTGAATTTTCTTTTTATTTTATTTTGACACACCAATGCGTGTTTCTGATGTCATAATTAACCTTACCAAACATGAACATCATTGCGTCCACGTTCAGTGCTTAGCATGTGAAGTGCTGTAGTGACAAAAACAAAGTTTCGACAAATCAAAACAATTTTGTTATTGAAATGTTCCTTACATTCTAACTAAGAAAAAATGCATACCAACATTCTAACTAAGAAAAAAATGCATACCAGCACTTGATACGGGCATGGCACGACGCTGACACGTCTGCCGACGGCGAACGACATGGCCGTCGGCGACATGGCCGCCTATAGACAACGCGTATATGTGTACGCACGTGCTTATGAAACCTAAGGAAGTTTTCTGTCGTGGTCCTTTTTTATCGTTTAAATCTGATATTTAGCGAGACCGAGAAGCACTTTCATTTGGACTGGCGAGCCTGTACCTTTGCAACATTAATTGTTTGTCGTTATGCCAGAATGCTGCTCGTATGTAGATAACGGCAACGTCAAAATGTTCGATTTTTACGTTTACGTTTGTTTAAAGATGACGACGCCGTTACGGAAAAGGCAATAAAAAGGGCAATAAAATTAGCTGTAAAAGGCACAGAACAAAGTGGGACTAGGAAAACGGTTTTGTTACGGTAAAGGCGATTTGAATGGCACCATATTGCCTCTTATCATTGTTTCTTTGTAAGTCTAACCATGTCAGCTGTCCAAGAGCACCTTGCCTTGTATCCTGGTACAATTTCTTGACATTTCAAAAGAGCTATATGCCCTGAAAATGGGCATATACACGGGTGGAAATCAGGAGAACTACCATTTTTTCATAGCTTCAATGGCGTCCTCAATATTGTAATCAAGATTCTTAGCCGCCATGCTTTAGGGTACATACCACTAAATATTCATGAGCTGTCGGGGAGAACATTGAGCTAAAATTAAAATGAAAGAAAAACCTACTGCTACTCATACATGTTGTGTTGATTGTATTACAAAACAAGACGTACTTATGTGATTTAGAAATATGGCCATTTGAATGATAAATCTTTATTTTGGAGATATAGGGCTTATATTGTTTAGTACACCATGTATAGAAGAAAGTATGCATATCTTTCGGGTACAAACTGGGCCCAGTTGTTCAAAGCGTCGTTAGCTTAACGAGCTCGTTAAGGGTCATTTCGTTAACTGTTTTAGCAGATTCAATATACAATATTCTGATATTTTTTGCTGAAAAAATGTGAGTAGCTTTTGCACTGCAAAAGCTACTCACATTTTTTCAGCAAAATATTTTAGTATATTTGCGTATCACTTGATGTAAATTTTAACGAATCGTTAACTAACGACGTCCTTAGCTTTGAACAACTGGGCCCTGATGGCTATGCAACGTAATTCAAGATGGCGTCTTTTGAAATTGGGATACACCTGCATATTTTGTGCTCAAATTGATGGGCGAAGATGATCCTTTAAAACAAGACAGGTTTGAAAAAAATTGTTTCAGTAGTTTTTGAACAAGGTGATGTTATGTTAGCATTGTCGTCTATGCAAAATATTTAGTGGCGTGCACCCTAAAAAGCAGGAAAGGGTTTTTCGCAAATCAGCTGATTACTTCCTGGAATTAGTTTTGTGACCGCGTGGTTGCTGTTCTAAATAATAGAGGCCTTTCGGTGGCATTTGAAAGAGAAACTTTACAGAAAAACTTAATCCTTGAATCATCTGGCTCGTGATGTGTGGATGGGGGTAAATAACACAATGCATATAGGAGGCTGGCGGTGACATGGCCCAATCACGACAAAAACGAGCGCGCGCACTGTTGCGTATATAATAGAACACAGGCTGATAAGGCATGAAATACCAAGAAAAATGACAATGTAAAAAAAAGTAGACGTGACACATCTTTGCCATAATCCGGCATGCGTGAAAACGTGAAAACGGCGCACCTTGTCTTAGAGAGCCACCAAGCTAAACAAGAAAGACAGACGTATAAGGCTCGGAAACAGTGCACCGCATTACATCAGCCACTGTGCATATTTGAATGAAGGCAGGTCTTTTTACATGTTTGAGCTGAGGCACAACATTCCTACAAAACAATTTAAAACCAGCAAATACCCAGATCAGTCTAGGACAATTCCATTCTCCGCAGCCTGGTCAATGTTTGATTGGAATCCTCACCGGCCGCAAAATTTATACAGTTTCTAGCGAAAAAAAGGTAAGAGAAAAGTCCAGGGAGTGCCACAATCACAAACCGCAGCCCTTCCCAGACCCCAAGAGGAAGAGGAAACCGACAAATCCAAACAAGCACAAACCGAACAAACGTACGAAAAGTACTAAGATTAGCTCTCTCTTCCCCAAGCGAGGTAATCGCAATACTAAAACGACTGAAAAACACAAGAAAAAAATGACACACGGAAAGACATACAACAAATCGCCTCGTAGAATAAACCACAAAGCAACATGGAGTAAGACTAACACCGGGACCACCGCCTTAGAACGGTCAGTAGAGCAAACCACCGGGGGGGGGGGGGGGGGGGTTTAAAGCTGTTTTACAGCTAGCTAACTTCACCCTGGGTCCCGATGCTACTCTTAATACAGAAACACATAAAAATTCGGTTCGCATAAAGGCTCCCAACTCAGTCAATGCAGCAAAGCGAAAACATAAAAATCAAATTAATCACTATAATAAACTAAGACGAGTACTCATGGCTAATTCTACTGTATGCCAGAGTAAATGAAAACCAATAGTTGAACCACGGCAGGCCAAGCCAAAGACATATCGTCAAGCCCCAACCCACTGGTTAATGTTTTACGAAGAGGCCGTCATTGAGTCTGAGGCCCGAACCGCCGTCGTGCAGTTAAAGAGTGAAGCATAGCCATCAACAATGATTGGGTTGACAACTAGGCATGCAGTCTGCCGCATAATATCCAGGCTATAGCCAATTCTTTTATAACGGTTAATAAGTTTTCTGAATTGCTCCGAAAAGTTAGATTTTCCTACAATTTTTCTAAATCTGTACACTAAGTCACCGTAAAATTCTGGTTCCGATATACCTTGTTGCAGAAGTGTTTCAGACTGACGCTATATTTTTCTAATAAGCCTGAAGCCTGACCTGATTGGTTAGGTCTGCAATTCTGATCTTGATCTTTGCTTATTATTAAATAGGAAATTCTGTGCCCCAGCTCAGTATTTTTAAAGTTTGTGCTGTTGTAGCAACCATCCGCTTGAATATTGACTGAAGCGGGATTTTTTCTGCGTATATTGTTGAGAAGCTGTAAATCCTGATACCTTAAAGGCATGTCCTTTTTGTTCTCTTCAATTACGCTTTCTAAAACAAGGTTCGCAGTTTTCTGCATGCCGCTAACTGTGTGTCTGCCTGTGTTGGATATATGTGGTGGAGTGTTAATGCTGCACAGAATTTTGGCTAGACTAGATGGTCCTATTGATGTCTTCCTAAGTCCAACGTGTACAGCTCCATATGTTCGCGACTCGTCGGCCTGGACTTGCTGGAGGTACATCGTACGTCTTCAAATAGGTTTTCACTGCTCCTCTATAATCTCACTTGGTGCAGATCAGACCAAAAACTCAAGGCTTACTTCAGTGATACCAACTCAGTATCTAGTAAGACTGCCTATTCAAAGATATGTAAGACAGTCCAGACTTGGCTCAGATACACGCAAGACTCCTGGCTGAGCAAAAAGGCTGATGAAATCCAGTCTTTGCGGACAGAAAGGATATGAAGAAGCTCTTTGAAGCACTTAAAACGGTATATGGTCCCCAGAGGAAGCCCTCAACTTCTTAGTGCAGATGAGACTAGTCTTCTGACTGACAAAGAATCTATCTTGAAAAGCTGGGTTGAACACTTTGATGGTGTCATTAATTGGCCATCATCTATCAATGATGAAGCAATCAACAGACTACCAGAGGTGAAATGCAATCCGCTGCTTGATGAGCTCCCAACCGTCCCTAAAACAGTGAAAGCAATAAAATTTCTGTCATCTGCAAGGCTCCAGGATCAGATGCAATACCTGCAGAGATCTACAAAGCAGGAGGCCGTCCATTTGCAGAGAAACTTACAGTTATTTCACATTATGTGGAGTAAAGAAGCCATCCCTCAAGAATTCAAGGATGCAACAGTTATCCACCTGTTCAAAAGGAAAGGGAATCCTCAAGTCTGTGACAATCATCGAGGCATCTCTTTATTATCAATTACTGGGAACATCCTTGCTGAGTCCTACTGAATCGATTGAATGAACACTTTGAACAGTCAGTTACCAGAAAGCCAGTGTGGATTCAGGAAAGACAGAGAACAATAGACATGATCTTTACAGCAAGACAGCTTCAAGAGAAATGCCAGGATCAGAATGTGGACCTCTACATGATCTTTGTCGACTTTAACAAAGCATTGACACAGTCAGTCGTGAGGGACTTTGGAAAATATGGCAAAGTTTGGCTGTCCTGCCAAATTCATAGCAATGGTGCGGCAGTTCCACGATGGTATGCTTGCAAGGGTCCAAATGATGGCGAGTTTTCTGATCCATTTCCTGTGACAAACAGAGTTAAGCAAGACTGTGTATTAGCTTCAACACTGTTCAGCATGATGTTTTCTGCCATGCTTACCGATGCTTTCCAGGGTGGTGACAATGGTATGCCTATTAGGTATCGCTTTGATGGGAAATGTTTCAACCTAAAACGGTTGCAAGCTAAATCGAAGATGCAAACAGAGGTGCTAGATGTGTTCCTCTTTGCTGATGACATGGCAAAGGGTGCTCCAACAGAAGAGAAAATGCAAAAAGGTGTGGATTAAGTATTCGATTCATATGACAGCTATGTTCTCAAAATCAGCATCTAAAAGTCTGAGGTAGTATATCAGCCAGCATCTGGAAAGCCGTACAAGGAGCCTTCCATCACAATGAAAGGTCAACGATTGCAAGTGGTAGACAAGTTCACCTACCTTGGAAGCACATCGTCTAGAGCTGTACACATTGATGATGAAGTCAATGCCAGGATTACCAAAGCTAATGCAGTGTTTGGCCTACTACGTGGAAGTATTTGAGATCGAAGTGGAATCAGACTTAACACAAAGATGAAAGTATACAGATCCGTGGTGCTGCCAACACTATTATACGCATGCGAAACTTGGACAGTTTACCAACGGCATGCCAAAAGACTGAAACACTTCCATACAAACTGTCTTAGAAAACTTTTAAAAATCAAATGGCAACACAGGATTCCAGACACAGAAGTCCTGAGAAGGGCAAGGATGCAGAGTGTACATACTCTTCTGATATTGCACAGTTAAGATGGACAGGCGATGTTATTAGAATGTCTGATGAACGGTTGCCAAAGAAAATCCTCTGTGAAGAACTACAAGCAGAAAAACGCTTCCATGGTGGTCAGAAGAAGCGATATAAGGAAATACCGAAAGCCTCCCTGAAAGACTTCAGCATACCAGCAGAGTTGTGAGAACGGATTGCACAGGATCGAGCAAAGTGGTGAGGCCTCGTAAGAAGGGATGCTGGTGAATACGAAGCAAAAAAGAATCAGCGAAGCCGAGCAGAAACGTACGCAGCGGTAAGCCTAGGCTAAGGCATCACCAACAGAGCTTTCTTCCTTAGACCTCCCTTGTTCTATTTGCAACAGGCAGTTTAGAGCTTAGAGTGGTCTTATGAGCCATCTTAGAACATACAAATAATAACACTTCACACGTTTGATTAGGATTGGTCATTGTCAGTAATGACAGACGAACGATTGGATAATCGCACTTGATGCAGATCAGGCTTTCCCTCGGGCAGAGACCGAATTTATGTTCACGAATTACGTCCCAGTTTCAAAAGCTTTATCTGCACTGTGGTGAAAACTTTTCGTGTTTGACGACTGCCTCATTCCGCAAGGCAGCCATACTTTTGATGTGAAAAAGGCGGTAGCTGTCAAATTCTGACCTGAAATGAAGAAATGTGCAAAATTGCCAAGAAGAAAGAGAAGCAAAGGGGAAATGCTAAGGTGGATAGTTAGTGATCACTAAGGCATAATTTTACATATTCAGACATAAAAATCCACTTTGTGGGTCTTCATTAGAATCGCCTCGTAAAGGCAAGTTTAATGAAGACCCACAAAGTAGGTGTTTGTGAAGAATTTAAAATTATCCTTTACTCAAATACCCACTTATTGAAGAAGAATTAGAAAACAGAACAAAGAAGAAGAAACAGGAAGAAGATAAATTTATCCATAAAAACCAAGTTTATGGGTCTTCATTAGACTTGCCTCTACCTCTACGAAGCGATTCTACAACATACCCACAACATACATGTTTTTGTGGAGACTTTTAGAAAGTTAGCCTTTACATGTCTTCAAATACCCAGTTTATCTGTGAAGAAGAAGAAGTATTAACTCGAAGAAGGTTTATCTATAAAACCCACTTTGTGGGTCTTCATCAGATTTGCCTCGCCAAGGCATTCTAAATTAAACCCACAACTTACATGTTTGTATGGAAAAAAGAGAAGAAGAAAATTCATATCCATTGTTAGTGCTACATGTGTTTGCACATTTCTCCACTTCTGACAAATTGTTCTTCAGACGGAAGACGACATAAAACTTCTTCGGCCAAAGGAGAGGGAACCTCTCCTTTGGCCGAAGAAGTTTTATGTCGTCTTCCCTCTGAAGAACAATTTGTTTTCTTAAAAGAGAGTCTTAGGAAAGGGCTCAAACCTTCAAGAGAGTGATTTTTTCTTAAACCTGACCCTTGCTGGGGTATCGATAGCCCTTTATAAATCGATTCTATCATATTTTTTTCACAAAAACATATCTGCTATGCATTGAATGTTATCTCTAGGCGGTGAATGGCTGCTATTAAGTCAGGGTTGTCACGGAAGCATTCTATAACGTCATAACGTCATATGACGTCATATTACGCAATAATAACATTCTCATGAGATTTAAGGGAAGAAAAAAGAAAACAAAAAATTCCATTACAAAATTGTCACAAGCATTGCTTCAGCAAACATTAAAACCATTACATGGTGTCACTTCTCATATATAAAGATCTAAATGTCATATCCCAAACGGCAATGTCATTTTCCTATGGTTCTTCAAATAGAGTCTGTTTGATTGTAATCCTGACGGAGAAAGGGACGATCAAAGTTGGTCAAAGTCTTAATGAAATTACTATTCAGTGCGTCTTGTCTGAGCCTTCAGTCATTTTTCAACAAAAAATATGGTTCTCGTCTCGGCGAATGGGACTACCCATGCTAATGTGTAAATTTTACCTCTTAGAACAGTTTTCCAGGACGTTGTCCATTGTATTTCAGGCATAGGAATAATGGTTGAAGAGAACAGTTGGACAGAAGATTGACTGTAATAATTGTAATTCACAACAGTAAGGTGACAATTGGCTGATCTCTCAATTCACAATTTCTGCGACGCTCGGTTTTTAATCATACGGTGACCAAAGTTGATCAGCTACAGAGGGCTTAAGAGTGAAACCAGAGCCTTCATCTTTCACAGTTCATTTAATCTATGTCCAGACCTGTAGTTAGAGTACAAAAGGAATGAATTGATACAAAATTTGGTTTCAGTTTAGGGTACATACCACTAAATATTCATGAGCTTTCGCCCCGCCCTTTTCGGGGAGAACATTGAGCTAACATTAAAATGAAAGTAAAACTACCCGTCAATCATAAATGTTGTGTTGATTGTAGTACAAAACAAGATCTACTATTGTGAGTTAGAAATATGGACATTTAAATGATAAATCTTCATTTTGGAGGTATGTAGGGCTTATATTCTTTAGCACACCGTGTATAGAAAAATATGCATTTTTTTTTGTTTCGGATACGAACTGATGGCTGTGCAACATGATTCGAGATGGCGTCTATTGAAATTGGAATACACCTGCATATTTTGTGCTCAAAGATGGGCTAAGATGACCCTTTAACACAAGACAGGTTTGAAAAAAATTGTATCTGCAGTTTTGAACAAAGTGATGTTATGTTATGTTAGGATTGTCGTCTAAGCAAAATATTTAGTGGCGTTCACCCTTTGTTTCATCCACGTTAATTGGACGTTGTATAAATGTCACTATATGAAAGCCTTGTTTTTGTAGTGTTAAAATCTCTTGAGTTGTTAAGCGTCATTATTAGTTCCCCAAATATTATTGCAGAAATCAATATGTGGCTGAATGTAAATATAAATAATTACTACTCCTCCTCTTGATACACATTTGACGCAATTTGACTGACTGAAGGAAAAGTTTTACAAGTTTTTAAAAGTTTGATATTTATTAAAGACTGGAGCAGGAATCCATCGGCGTTATTTCCCTTCCGCCGTGCCAAACGATTGGCATGTTTGGAAGCGTATTTAACATTTGGATGGCAAAATTAGACTTTTAAGGAACGAGTTACTATTTTGTGTGTGTGTGTGTGTGTGTGTGTGTGTGTGTGTGTGTGTGTGATTTCGATATATAAAAACTCCGGCGAATCACTCACAAATTTAACAGCTTGTTTACTAATCTGGGAATAAGTTATCGCGTTACTAATATCGCAAATCGATATTTGGCATACAGAGCGTGTCGCTTCCGATATAGCGGACTGTATGAGTATACACTGTGTTAACGTTGATCCGCAGTTGTATAAACACCAGTGAATAATCGTGCAGTCCGCTATATCTGAAGCGATACACTCTGTTCGCCGAATATCAATTAGCGACATTAGTAATGGAGATTAGATAAAAACGACAGAACTGATTAAAATGCGGTTTCCAGCATCGTAAAGTGCACCAAAAATTCTCTCTGTGCACAAACGAATATACCAAATAGGATAGCTCCTCCTAGAAAATTATATATATATATATATATATATATATATATATATATATATATATATATATATATATATATATATATATATATATATATTTTTTTTTTTTTTTTTTTTGCCGGCGAATCAGTGATTTTATCACTATCTCAAAAAGGTCGAATACTTATTGTACGCCTAGCTACATATGAATTAAGACTAGCAGTATGTGTGGGTTGATTGCCTCTGAGTGCATGCTGGGGAAAAAGGTCTTGAACTTGAAATCTAACCGGTTCAATATTGTAAAACTGTTTTGGTAGTTCTGGGGGCTTTGCTTATTTAATTCCTACTTGCCTAGCATTTGATGTGACACAACGAATAAAATAAACCTGATACCCCATATACTGCAACTGTACCTGCCCGACGCTACTATAGCCTTCCGCAGCGAGTTTTCTTCCTACAGGTGGCAGCACACGAAACTGCGATCCACAATATTCGGAATATCCTCAGCTTTGATCATAACTAATTTGCTGCCATATCGCTGAAATCTTGTGTATTTGTCGATAAGAAGGGCATTTTCAGCCTAAGTTTTGAAAGAGTTTCTGAATTTATTTATCAACAAACTTTATATTCTTGAATTCTCCTGTGTATGTACTGTTCAAATCTTTAAAAATCCGAAAGAGGATATAATTACAAAATATCTAAATTCAAGTCGGACTACAAGTATCCTATTATGTTTTTACATAGAAAATGCATCAGGTGATATCAATCGGTTTTTGTTTAGGACCGCAGTTTCCAGTGAAGCCCCCAAGGTGGTTATCTTGAAAAGTAACTCGCTGCGCTTTCCCATCGGATGAAAGATTCTAATGGTCAAAAATGTGTTATTAGCTTGTTAAACTTTATTGGTCAGTGATAATCACAGGATGTGACGCGGTTATAAATAATCCTTACCTGGAAGTAGAACAATAAGTAGATGTAATACCATTAGGCTTATCCACAACCTACACTGCGTAAAATGATTCTCTCAAACACCTTGATTATTTGTTGATACTAAAAGTGGAAAATAATTAGGTTTATAAACAAAGATATCTGCATTTCAAATACAGATATCTCTATTTCAGTTAGAGATATCTGAATTTTCTCTAAACACAAATATCTGTATTTGACATACATGTATCTGTATTAGAAATGAAGATATCTTTTCTTAAATAGTAGTTATATATATATCTGTATTTCAAATACATATGAGATTCTAAAATACCTTGATATTTATGTCACAGTCAAGGGCGAAATTTCTATTTATTAACATGACAGGTTTAAGCTAGGTTAACGTTAGGTAAAATGGTGTATTTGGACATTACACGTGTACTGTTGGCAATCAAAGAACTAGTATTGAGCGTCTTCGAATGCAAACCCCAAGTTATGTCGAGGGCGTTTTACTGTGGTTTCGCGAAAAAGGTCTCCATTGAGGCTACATACTAAATTTATGGCTCATTCGAGTCAACATAATATCCCGTGTGCTTTGTTTATTCGTCAAAATGCGTGTGGTTTATCGGGCAGTTTTCTAAGACCTCGTTTAAACTGAGACAGAGAGTAAACATTTCTTGTTGCTTCGATGTCATTCGAGATTCTCAGAGTAGACGGAAAATTAATGAATTAAAGAAGCATAATTTTGTAAACGTACTTCTGTAATTTTCATTGTTTCTTAAAGTCTCCGTATTCCTCATAGACATTTTTCTATCTAAGAAAGGTTTAAAATTTATATACGGTATTTATACAATCATAAACTGTGGCACCTGACAGCCTGTAAAATTTCAATTAGTCACTGGTTCTTTAAATGAAATGATTTTTTATGGTATCTCTGAATTAATGTAGCCAACATTAATATTAATTCAGAGATACGATAAAAATCATCTCATTTTTTGATCCAGTTCACTAATGGGAGACTAACTGAAATTTCACAGGCTGTCAGATGCCACATTCTATGATCGTATTAATACTTTGTAAAATTTATTGACCCTTTCTTGAATAAAAATATCCGTTGTTGAGAAATATGGAGCCTTCAATCTTAGGTCACAGGAGCTTAAAATAGATTTTTAACTGCAAACTTAAAAAAAAAATCTTCTTGTCTGAAACCAAAAGGCCCAGGTCTTTGATATTTGGTATATAGCCTTATCTAGTTGACCTCTACTAAAGCTGTCCAAATTATAGACCTGGGGTCAAAAATGGCCCCGCACTGGGGGTCACTTGTCTTACATAGACCCATATAGGGATTTTTTTTTTAAAATCTTCTTGTCTGAAAGAAGAAGGCCCGGGCCTTTGATATTTGATACTTAGCTTCACCTGGTGGACCTCTACCAAGATTATTCAAGTTATTGCCCTCAGGCCAAAGATGGCCCCATCCCTGGGCTGACATTTATACATAGACTTATATATAGAGAAAACCTTTAAAAGTCTTCTTATCTGAAACCAGAGGGCCCGGGTCTTTTATATTTGGTACATATCTTCACCTAGTGGACCTCTGCCAAGATTGTTCAGATTATAGCCCTGGGGCCAAAATGGTTCAGGCCCAGGGCCGAAGCGTATAACATACATATATAGGAAAAACCGTTAAAAACTTCGTGTCTGAAAGGCCTAGGCCTTTGATATTTGGTATGTAACTTTGCCTAGAGGTCCTTTGACATGAGTGCTCAAATTATGTCCCTGGGGTGAAAAGAGGCCCACCCACAGGGGCTGGGTGTGGGATGGGGGCGTGGGTGGTCACTTGTTTTACATAGAGCAAAAAACCATTGGCAATGATTAGGCCTAGAACTATCAAACTAATAGGAAGATAGACATGAAGAATAGATGACCTTTAAGTCAAAGGTCAAGGTCATCGTGACCTTTAGTACCAGAAAAGCTAATAATTCTGCAGTTCTTATGGTTAGGACCCTCAAACTTAGTAGAGATGTTGGTCCTCACCGGTAGATGATCCTAAGGGCTAATATCAAGGTCACCAGGACCTGTAGTACTAAAAAGCTTGATTACTTGGCAATGCTTGTGGATAGGATCCTCAAACTTAGAGGGATGTTGGTCCTCACCAATAGATGACACCGAAGGTCATGGTCATGGTCAGGTCACCATGACCTATAGTACTAAAACGCTTATAATTTGGCAGTGCTTGAGGCTAGAACACTCGAACTTAGATGGGATGTTGATCTTGACCAGTAGGTGACTCTAATGGCAAAAGTCAAGGTCACAGTGAACACTAGTACAAAAACAAAACAAGCTTATAACTTGGGCTAGGACCCTCAAACGTCGTAAGGATGTTTCTTCTCACCAGAAGATGACCCTGAGGGCAAAGGTCATGGTCACCTTTAGAACCGCATCTCTGTTAGCAATGCTATGTATAACATGATTCAGGTGAGCGATATAGGGCCATCATGGCCGCTTTTTTTTGTTTCATCCCTGTCCGATCAAATGGGCTCTAGAACCAACCACGTTGGCTACTTAAACTAGAGCAAATCGATGGCGCGCCATCGCATATCCCCGCGCCAGTGCCATAGCATATTTCCCTGCACATGATAATTCCAAATGCGTTCCTCCGGTCCTCATTCATAGGGCTATTACCTGTGACAGTTTCAAGGCTCTAGCTAAAAAGATTAAGGGGTGACAATCACAAAAAGGACCCAAAATCCAACGTTTTGACCTCTAGTGACCTATAACAACAAACATATTATGCACAAATCCCACCCCTTCCAACCACTCATACACATACACACACAATACTCATGCATACGTTTGATAAAATAAGCATCAGTGATGGAATAAATAACCAATGGTTTGGAATGTAAAATTAAGTATCATTTTAAAACTCGTGTAATAGAGCATTCTTTTATGAATTTACTGACAGCTTTCATTACAGTTTTATCATCATTTATCATTAACTCAAAGAATGTTCTTTCTAGACGAATCAAGACTTAATAAAATGTTTGAATCTTTAAGATTGTCATTAAGTATTTTCCTTTCACTTGCATACTTATGACATTGACATAGAAAGTGAACTTCATCTTCAACAACATTACATATAGTACGAGGTTGAGTCAGTAAGTAACCAGCCTAACTTATTTCCGGTTGAGATCCGCCTCTTCTTTTTCGATGTAATTGTCCTCTCGTGTGATGCACTTAGACCAACGATGTTCAAGTGCCATCAGCCCAGAACTGAAAAAGTCAGGGTCCTTTCCATTGACCCACTCCTCAACTGCCGTTACGACTTCTTCATCAGACCGGAAATGAAGTCCACGGATATCCTTTTTCAAGTTTGGGAATAGGAAGAAGTCGCTAGGAGCTAGGTCAGGCGAATAGGCAGGATGTGGTATTAATTTATACCCGTTTCGCTCTACAGCATCCATTGCATCTTTGGAAGTGTGCACTATCTCGTTGTCCTGTTGCAGCAAAACACCTTTAGAGAGTTTACCTCGGCGTTTTTCACGGATGGCGGTTCTCAGCTGGTCTAACAAGTTTGCATAGTACACTCCAGTTATTGTACATCTCTTGGGTAAACAATCCAACATAATAACGCCTTTTGCGTCCCAAAATACTGTGGCCATCACCTTGCCAGCAGATGGTTGCGTCTTGAACTTCTTTGGCCTCGGGGACCCAGGCCCTACCCACTGACGACTCTGAGCTTTATTCTCTGGCTCATAATAATGAACCCAAGTCTCATCTACAGTCACCAGACGCAAAAGAAAATCATCTTTTGACCTAAAACGCTTCAACAAGGTGCTGCATACTGATGCTCTGGTTGCCATTTGCTCATCGCTAAGGGATTTGGGGACCCAACGGGCTGTTAGCTTGCGCATACCTAAACGATCATGTAGAAACACTAGCATGTGAAATGCCTAATGCCTGCGCTATTTCTTCCACCTGAATTCGCCTATCAGAGTATACCAGATCCCGAACTTTCTTATACATTTCTTCGTCGGTGGCATCCAGTGGGCGTCCAGACCTGGCTTCATCTTCTAAAGACGTTCTACCGCGTTTGAATTCCCCTACCCAGAATTTAACCTAAGCATAAGATAGTGCAGATTACCCATAAACATCGGCTAACTCGCCGTGTATTTCCTTGCCTGTTTTAAGTTTTAAATACAAGTACCGAATTACAGCACGGTACTCAACTTTAGATGAAAAGCATGCCTTTGCATCACTAGCCATCTTTGACATTCAATGTCTTATTAAAGAATGACTCGATACGTGTGCAATTTTGTACCCATGTATAAACCATATATTGAAACAAAGAATGAAAATCGTGACCGTCTCGATCCGTCGGAAATGGGATAGGCTGGTTACTTATTGATTCATATTCATTGGTACATAATCTTTCTTCCGGTTTTTCACCTAAATATCAGCCACGTTCAATCCTAAGCCTGTGAACGCTGATTCTAAAAGAAGATAAGCCCTTTCTGGCAGTTTTATCATAAATATCATCAAGATAAGACTCAGTCCAAAATTCTGTTTCAATACTTTATATGTACGTAATTTTTTTATTGTTTCATCGCTTAATATTCGCTTTTTCCAAAATGTCACAAATCTTTCTCTTAGTTTGTTCTTTATTACTGTAAACAAAGCATGTGAATCAAATGTAAACTGGTTGTTCCAAACATGTGAAAAGCCTAGGTTTTGCAGTATATTTTTGACAATTTTAATCCAGAGAAATGTATCATTTGTACTATTTAGTTGTTCTAAATACGTTTTCAAAATCAATAATTCACTACTAGATTGGATTATGTGCATCCAGAAATTAAGACAACTTGTGATACTTGTAATTATTAACGGAAACTGGCCGAGTTAACTAAATATTGCAAAATTACAAGCCTTAGAGTGACCTCCAAGAACATACTTACAAAAGCGTGTATGTATTTTATCAAATTCAGAATTACTCTTAAATGACAAGTCAAAGAGGTCATCTAAGGATTTCCCTTTGTAACATGGCTTATAAGCCGTCCAAATTTCACTTCCATACAATGCTATAGGTTTAACAAGAATGTCAAAGATGCTAAGAACTGCAGAAAGTTTTAAACCTTTATCAAAAATGCTTTGTTTTAAAAAAAATAATGCCATATTTGCTTTCAAACTCAAGTGTTTTTCTACCCCTGAAAATTTGGTTGAACTTGAGAAAGTTACACCAAGGTACTTATATTGGGTAACATACTCCAATTCCTCCCCTCCTATACTAAACCTAAAATTTATCTTTTGGAACACGACCCGTTTTAGAAAATGCCATAATTTTAGATTTTTCTATATTAACAGCAAGTCCCCACTTTTTACAAAATTCATAGACTTTATCAATATTTCTTTGCAGACCAGTTTCTCAGGTTGACAACAAAACCGATCATCCGTATATAGTAAATTACTAATTCTAGTGTCATGTAAAAAGCGCACATCAGTAACACGCATCTCGTCACCAATATCATTTATAGAACTATTGAATAATAATGGGCTCAGAACATTACCCTGATGAACACCTTGACTGATCATAATTGGCTCTGTCAGTAAATTCTTGCTTTTGATACGAGAAATAGAACCTTGGTACATGGATTTTATTAGTTCATAAGTTTTTCCATTAATTCCAGCTCTCTGTAACTTTAATAACATACCCTCATGCCAAACAGTGTCGAAAGCTTTCTTGAGGTCAATAAAACATGCATATAACTTATTTGATTTACCATTTTTACAACAATATTTGTCAACTAATAAAAAAGGCAAAAACAGGTAAGAGAAAAGTCCAGGGAGTGCCACAATCACAAACCGCAGCCCTTCCCAGACACCAAGAGGAAACCAACAAATCCAAACAAGCACAAATCGAACAAATGTAGGAAAAGCACTGTGATTAGCTCTCTCTCTCTTCCCCAAGCGAGGTAATCATAATGCTAAAAGGACTGAAAAACACAAGAACAAAATGACACAAGGTAAAACATAAAACAAATCGCCTCGTAGAATAAAAAAAGGTAAAAGAAAGTCCAGGGAGTTCCATAATCAGAAACCGCAGCCCTTCCCAGACACCAAGAGGAAGAGGAAACCGACAAATTCAAACAAGCACAAATCGAACAAACGTACGAAAAGTACTAAGATTAGCCCTCTCTTCCCCAAGCGAGGTAATCGCAATGCTAAAAGGACTGAAAAACACAAGAACAAAAGGACACAAGGTAAGACATAAAACAAATCGCCTCGTAGAATAAACCACAAAGCAACAGAGAGTAAGACTAACACCGGGACCACCGCCTTAGAACGGTCAGTAGAGTAAATCGCCGGGGGGTTTAAAGCACTTTTACAGCAAGCCAACTTCAGCCTTGGCCCCGAAGCTAATTTTAATACAGAAATACAATGTACATAAAAATTCGGTTCGCATAAAGGCTCCCAACTAAGTCAATGCATCAAAGCGAAAACATAAAAATCAAATTAATCACTAAAATAAACAAAGACAAGTACTCATGGGCAATTCTACTGTATGCCAGAGTAAATGAAAACCAATAGTTGAACCACGGCGGGCCAAGTCCAAGACATATAAACCACAAAGCAACAAAGGGTAAGACTAAAACCGGGACCACCGCCTTAGAACGGTCAGTAGAGTAATATGAGCTTAACTATATCTAATTTAGTGCCACAGAGGCCTTTCTATTATTTAAAATTCATCTGTGTGGCTAAATCCCAAACGTTTGGAAATGAAACTATGATGCGCATGTCTTAGCAAGCAGCAAGACATACAGAAAGCGAAATAAGCCTAAAAAGTGGATCCTGAACCCGCTAAGATACATGTCATTTTGACAAATCAGTCTTAGTTTTTGAAAATATTTTGAATTTGTACTACAACAAAGATTTAGGTATAAAAATGATTGTTTAATTCAGTACCTAAGTACTGACGTTGACACCGCAGTATTAATCGCAGCATTTAGGAACTGATACCGAGATGATGATATCCTCGGGGACGAACGAATCATCCACCAGCAGAGATACCGACCCAGTGGTTTGCAATATGAGCTTAACTATACCTAATTTACTGCCACAGTGGCTTTTCTGTTATTTAAACTTCATCAGTGTGGCTAAACCCAAAAAGTTTGGAAATGAAACGTATGATGCGCATGTATTGGCAAGCAGCAAGGCATACAGAAAGCAAAATAAGCCTAAAAAGTGGATCCTGAACTGGGTTTAAAGCACTTTTACAGCCAGCCAATGTTTTAACAATACATGATTGATCAGATGTACGAAAATTCTTACGAAAATCTGCTTGTTCTTTTGCAGGAAAAGATATATTTTCTACAAGATTAAAGATTCTGCTGTTAAAAACATGATAAAACATTTTCCTAAACAACTGTTTAATGTAATACTTCGATAATTGTTCGGATCTGAGCAATTACCTTGTTTATGTATTGGAACTATAATGCCTTCAGTCCAAGAAATTGGAAAATGTCCCGATTTTAAAAGCTATAAGAAACTTTAACAATTGTCTGCTTCATAAGAGGGCCAGCCGATTTTATTATTTCGTTCTTTATCATATCATATGCAAGTGCTTTGTTGTTTTTCAGTTATGATATGCATCAATTACTTTTTTTTTCAGGTATTTCATAATCTAAGTTACCTTCTTGATGGGATTTTTCATAACTGGTCAGCTCATCTCTTATGTATTTTTGCCTGTCACTATCAATTTCATGTGCATTATCTCGTAGTAAATCTCTAAAATGCATGTACCACTGTGAACGATTAATTTTTTCTGCTTTTTCTGCAGGCAGTTGATCATGTTTTAGTTCATTTACTGTTTTCCATACAGTTTGTGGATCATTATCCATGGCATTACTTGACATGTTTGCTAGATAATAATTGTAGTTTCTCTTATTGTATTTAACTAATATTCCCTAAATTTACTATAATATTTTATGCGCAGTGCATTATTGAAAACATTTCTATTAAATACATTTTTGCTTGTTTCACTTTTTCTTAATAAACACTTATAATCCTTGTCATACCATTTTTTTTATAATTTTTACAACTGAATTTCTTCCTAGGCTTAAACGACCGCTTCCTGAAAGCTTTATCTCCAGCCAATTTCATTACATCAGTAAGTTTATCGACTAATGACTGAACCTCTACACTACTAGATTCAAATTCTTTTTCTAAATCAGAAATTCTATCTTTTACTTCTGAAGTATGAAATGCTTCCTGATATCTGACCTAAGCCTCCTCCGACCATAAAAACTTGTCCGGTAAAGGAGTACAACTAATACTGGGTTCTTTGTCTCCTAATATGTCTTCTACTAAATTATCCCTGCAAATTTTTTATTTCAAAGTTATTGCACAATGATCTAAAAAAGACTCATTTCATGTACATACATACTTAAACTTACATTGGACAATGATGTACTTGAAATAAAGTAGTCTGTGACACTACTCCCTCTTAGTGTACTGCAAGTAAACTGACCACAAAAATCGCCTAATGTACGTCTGTGTACAATATAAATCTGGTTGTCCGTACATAAATCAACCAGCCACTTACCATATTGATTTATAGTCTTGCTATCGCAGGAAACACGTGGAAGAATGTTCATGATTGCCGTCATGAGGAAAAGGTAAATATGGTTCTTCTTCTTTGTCTATATAATCAATACAGTCACCTACTCTAGTATTGAAATCTCCACAAAGAATAATTTTGCCCTTACAAGAGAAATATTCAATCCACTTTTCAAGCTTTTGTAAAATTTCATTATTATTGGCTTTACCATAGCTTGAACTACAGGGAGGTAAATATACGAATGCTAAAAATAAATCACAATTAAGTTTAGCGGCATCTTTATGCATCCGAACTCATACTTCATCACTATCTGAAATTGGGTCAGATTTGCATGCATTTCTAAGTTAACCTTTAAGTAAAACTGCTATTCCTCCTGATGGTCTCCATGTATTCTTATGCTTCGGTCTATCCTTCCGAAATACACAATAACCTTTCAAAGATATTTCGGTACTAGGTTGTGCATGTGGTTCAACCAGACCAATAAAGTCTGACTTATTGAGACAATTAATTACCTCTTTGTCATGTAACTTATTGCTTTTTATACCATTGGTCTTACAGACCAAACCATTAATATTCAAGCAAACTGACAGTCATTAAGTTTTCTGGATTAATGTGAACCATTTTGCATGTAACTGCTTTGAAAAAAAGTAAATAATTTACAAAAAATAAAAGCACCGCAGCCATAATACCCCGCCACAGCGATTATTTGTTTATGTATTAAAGTTATCGAAGAGAAAATGTCCGGAAAGAAAATGACGCAGGGACAAATAACAATCCTAAACCAGATCTTGATAACATCAACGGACAGATAACAATCCTAAACCAGATCTTGATAATATCAATGCGTATAGCAAGTTTGGTTAAAAGGCCTTGTTATTTACTCAAGTTATCGTCCGGAAACGAAAATATGGGCGTGTCTCGGGCATATAACTCCATAAAAATTTGACGAAATTTGCCCATTAGCATTTCCAAAACAGATCTCCTTAATGTCAACGCATATAGCAAGTTGGTTAAAATCCCTTGTTATTTACTCAAGTTATCGTCCGGAAACGAAAAACTATGGGCGTGTCTCGGGCAGATAACTCCGTAAACATTTCACAAATTTGCCCATTAGCAATTCCAAACCAGATCTCCTTAATGTCAATATATATAGCAAGTTTGGTTAAACTCCCTTGTTATTTACTCAAGTTATCGTCCGGAAACGAAAATATGGGCGTGTCTCGGGCAGATAACTCCGTAAACATTAGACGAAATTTGCCCATTAGCAATTCCAAACCAGATCTTCTTAATGTCAATGCATATAGCAAGTTTGGTGAAAATCCCTTGTTATTTGTTCAAGTTATCGTCCGGAAACGAAAATATAGGCGTGTCTCGGGCAGATAACTCCGTAATAATTTGACGAAATTTGCCCATTAGCAATCCCAAAACCAGATATCCACAATATCAATGCACATACCAAGTTTGGTGAACATCCATTGATGTTTACTCAAGTTATCATCCGGAAACGAAAAACTGACGGACGGACGTACGACGGACGGACTACATACGGATGTCCAATGTGAAACCATAATATTCCGCCACTATTGTGTGGCGGGGTTTAAAAAGTAAATCATTTACAAATCCTTCTACTTCACTGGTGGATATATAGTACTCGTATAGGACGTTTTGTTATTCACTTCTACTGTAACCCATTGTAGTCGGGAGACCCGTAAAGGGTAATTGACAAACAGTGCAGACCCAGATCAGACGCCGCGTTGTCTGTTCAGGGTCTCCACTGTTAGCAAATAGTTTAGCAATTTTTCTCTAGGAATATGTAAATCTCATAGCCGGGCGTACCTAAAATTGAAATTTGGACTCTTCCAGTGTGGGAGAATCTTTTCAGTATACAATGGGTTAAAGGAATGATACGCTTGCAGAAGAGTCAACGCTGTCACAATTGATTTGCCCCCCTTCTGTAATGGGGTCTATCCTAAAAAGGAAATAACTGACTCCTTCCGAGAGCAAATTATTAACTTAGAAAGTAAACGCCTTTCAGAAGGGGCTTGATGTACAGGAAAGTAAACAGGAAGTTAGATAAAGTAGAACAGCTACCAAGTGTATTCAGTCCCCTAACTGTTTATCATAATGTTAACAGTAAACTCAGAAGCAAACTTCCATAACATGGAATTGCCAGTGCTAATGAAGTACCTTTGTTTTGTTTTCAATGTGTCGTTTCTCTTCACAGAGAATAAGATATTACCAACTAGTCAGAATAGTGCTGGGAATAGTGGAAATACATGTTGCTGTTTTATTCTGGTCGTTGTTATTTCCTCATCTCTTCTTTCAGTAACTCGAGAAGATTGTGCTTTGTTGCCTTGCCCAGATAATTTCATTTATATATTGCCATAATATATAGAATTTACAGACTGAGCAGGACTAATGAATTAATTTTATGTAGACGTTTAAAGTGTCATATCTATTCACAGAGAATAAGAGATTACCAACAGGTCGCGAAAGTGTTGGGAATTGTGGGAATGCATTGCTTTGTTCTGGTTTTGTGGGAAATTATCGATCCCCTATATTTATATATATATATATATATATATATATATAGAGAGAGAGAGAGAGAGAGAGAGAGATAGAGAGAGAGAGAGAGAGAGAGAGAGAGAGAAAACGTACTTAGTAAACGATGTACGTTTCAAATATGAGCCGCAACGTCAGAAAACGTACTTCTGACACGTGTGCCCTGCGATGATTCAGATCAGCCTGCGCATTCGCTCAGTCATCAGAATCTTCACTGCGGGATTTTGGATAGACAAGGATGCAAAGTCTCATCATGTAGACAAGGAATACTCTTATCAGACTGCGCGGATGCGCAGGCGGACTGGAGTCTTCTTTGGGCGCACATGTCAGAAGGTGCATTTTGTTCGACATGGTCAGGAATTGAATCTACGATTTCCAGCATCCGCAGCCAAAGATATAACTGAGCAACAACGTGAGAAAAAAATCGTACCTTCTGACATGCGTGCCCAATAAGACTCAAACCAGCCTGCGCACCTGCGGGTCTGGTCAGAATCTTCGTTGCTCGCATTACAGAAGTTATGACGTAGTCCTGAACCAGGGCTGCATTCATAAGTGCAAGTTACTCGCGAGTGTTTTACCCTGGATCCCTGCTCCTGTTGGCGCTCGTCAGTAGGTACAGGGATCCAGGGCGAGACATTCGCTGTCACTTTTCACTTCTGAACGCAGCGCAGGGCTCAGAGCTGTTTTCAATAAAGCAGATCACTCGCTTACGAGTTTTTCCCAAACTATTCTGCACCTTCCGAAGGTTATGGCAAACCCGTCTTATGTAACCTCAAATAAGAGAGTAGCCATTATTCTCGTTGACGACACTTGATATTAGATTGAATGAATTATATCAATAATTATTATTTTATAAGGGACCGAATGTATAATATAAAGTCGGTAAACATTTCCACATTTTTGGTTACGAACATTTAATTTGCATGTATTCTTCCTACAGACACTATTTAATGGGTCGAAATATCACTCTTCTTTCAGACATACCTTATCGGCAATGACGCAGAGGTGCGTCCGTATACATGTGTGCATGTCCAACTACCAGGGGTATTTTACCTGGACCACCTATATTAAGGAAGGTGTTCATCTTGCCTTTGGTGCGTTTCTTGCCTTCGAAACAAGAAAGGTGCGTTCTACAAAGAAGCAATTATATAAATGGGATTTGACGTACTTGATAGATTTTCTGCCATTTGTACAAGGGAGACAAGTCTTATGATTCCATTTTGTTTCCTACTCACCAATACCGATTTGTATAGGCGTCCTCTCTAAAAGGAGAGCACATTCTTTACTTTTCGAGTCGACAAAAACAAGCTTGATCAAGTTCTTGGCCCTGAAAGGGTATCTACTACCCTTAACTGAGAAAACATATCACAAAAAAAGGTATATGTAAACTTGATTATAAGGCATATCAGGTCTGTTCAGATTCATACTGGCCTACTGTTCATGCATAGTCTACTCAGGGCCTGTATAGGTAGATATTAGACATCTATAAGAGCAAACATTATAACATTAAATAGGTTAAGTTCTCAACATCAAAGAGAAAGACAGACAAATACAATTAAACAACCACAAAAATAACAGGTGGTGAGCAGAGTTGTAAACCCTTTCCTTAATAGATGGCAACTCTGTTACCCAAACTTAAATGAATATATCTTAAACTTACATACAGTAAAAACTCGTTACAACGACAGCATTTGTTCTTAGAGACGTTGCCATTAAAACGGTTCATATGTAAGAAAGGTCTTGTTTTTTTTCTTATTTCTCATAAAACATACGCGTTTGATATTTGTTAGAATCGCCTCATAAGGCAATTCCAACAAATATTCAAAACATATGTTTCTATAAAAGTAATAAATACAATAAAAGTAAAAAAGGATTGCACTTGGAAACAAAGAACATAAAAAATCACGAAAATCGGGGACTGGGTTTGATTGAGTATTCGAGCATAAATTTATGACTAATTGTTACCTCTTAAGCGAAGGTTTCGTGACAGTCAAATTGTCATTGTAACGACGTTTGTCGTTTTATCGAGTGTCGTTATAAAGAGGTTAGTAGTATAGGATGGCACTATGGGGACACTCCCCATAGTGCCATCCTATACTACTGAGGTTTGTCTGTACTTGTTACAAGTGAAATATTTGTAAGAGAAACACCACAGAACATATAACAAAAAGTACCACAATTAAAGTATCCGAACTATATGTCTTATAGTATGATTTACACTATTTTTAGTCGGTCTTGAGAGAATTCTGCGCTAACTGCACCTAAACCTTCGCTGTAAGTATATATCTTAAGACTACATATTGCGACCCTATACTCGATTCTGTTTTACTCAAATCTGATTGTGTAACTACATTCATGTGTGACTGTACATGCTATACACACTGAACATCGCATGATATTACATACCTGGGTATTCAAGAAATACGATAATATATAATTGTCGCAAGATTTATCTTTATATAATATGAATGTGGAAATACCACAATCACGGAACACAGCCCTCCCAAAGACATCAAATATGGTTGTATTTCCTGGGTGACTTCAGTTATAGTTTTGATTTAAACTACACGACACAACATCACAATACAACATTCTTACAAAACAAAAAACATACTAACGAACGCAAAACGAAGAATGCAACAGAAATACTACCTTAGAAAATCACAGTAATACTACTGAGGGCCTAAACCTTTTTTAACGAGCGCTCAATCCTTAATTTCTATCATCCTTTCTATTCAGAATAAAATGTGTCAATTTTAATTTTAAAAAAGCGGGGTATACTTAATTCTTTTTTCTTTGTTTAATATACACTCAGTATTAATCAAACAGATAACATAGAGGAGATGTTCGAACCTGTATTTCTAGTGAAATAAGAAAGCACCTGAGCTGCAAGTTGGCCTCACTTTTCAGAAATCAGCCCGTTTTTTATATAGTAAAACTGAGGTTTACAGGGGTATACTTTATTTTTCTTATTTCTGCTCAAAAACATAGATTGTGGGTACTCGTTAGAACCGCCTCGCCGAGGCGGTTCTAACGAGTACCTTAATCTATGTTTTGAGCGGAAAAATGAAAAATATCAAAGTTTTTTATCTGAAAATTTTCAGTTTTTGGAGGTGAAATTTTCTATATATTTGAATGAGCGTGTTTTCGTAATGGATATGTGGATCCTTTCTCAAATGGAGCTACTTTAAAAGGAGTCAATTATTTCCCCTTGCGTAGTCGGTAGCAGGCAGTATTTCTGTTGCAGCTCTGTTAAATAGGGAGGCAAACACTGGCTGACCAGAACTATCTTCCTGAGATTTGTATCCATTTATCTTAGCACAAAAATATTATGTGCCACTTGAATACTGATCCATTCGTGAACATGATCCAAGACACATGGCATGATTCCGAGTATATAATACATATGTTTCAGGTTAAGGTTGAAGCACTGAATGACTCCCGTCTCATCTGCATATGCCTTTACAACGTTTTTTTTACTTTGCGCTCTAGGTCTGACCTTGAACCTAGCCCTTGAAAACAGGGCTGGTTTGATATATGGAATAATATCGGGTATCCGGATTATTGGCACAACAGGAACACAACTTGTTGTCTTCACATCAGAGGTAAGTCAGCTTTTTGGTCATCGTCTCCACGATGACTATATTACGACAATACTTTTCCTGGGCGCCTGTGTGACTTATAGCGCAGCGTTTCTTTCTGTGTGAGTCAGATGAGGTAACACGAAATGCCTAAATAATGGTGCCTCTTAACACCCCCAATGTACCCAAAGACACCCCATGAGAACCCTTCATTCCAATTATTCACGTTAAACGTTAAACAGAGATGGGTGGCAAGAGATTTATTTTTTTCAAGCTCTTTTGAACCTTATGCTTGCCTCTGCATTATTTAATAGCGCCAATAGAGGATTTTTTTAGCTAAACTGAGGGTGAGAAAATGTGAGATGACCCATGAGAAAAGTTGTCTTCGAGGAATATTTACCATCTAGACCAGCCAGACAGGCCATATAATCTTAAAAGTTTATTTGCTATACATCAAAACTATCCACCGTATCTGGGCCGCGCCATACAAAAACGTGTCTTCGGGCATATGCGGATAGCGAAGGTCCAGATCAGCCTGCGCATCCGCACAGTCTGATCAGGACCTTCACTGTCCGCGAACACAATCATTGGATACTACGGAATGTAAGAATCCGCACAGTCTGATAAGGACCTTCACTGTCCGCGAACACAATCATTGGATACTACAGAATGTAAGAATAGAGAGAAAAGGCTCGGATGATACTTTGCGCCCGCGCAAGATGATCTGAGTCTGCGCATGTTTGCAAATGTTTGAAGGCATTTTTGCGCTTGAAGCGGCCCATCTAATGATTGTGTAAGTGGACAATTAAGGCCTTGATCAGATTGCTGGGACTTGGAGGCTGATCTAGACCTTTGCTCCTAGGGAAGCAAATTCTTTTCTTGTAGAGTAGACCCCTTTTTAGAAGTAGCCGCTCCTAAATGTATAATGTTTCCTCTTAACATGGACATTTTTCGCATATTCTCGAAAAGTGTTTTTGACTTGATGCGTCTTCCTTTATCATTCATTGGTTGTTTTTCAACCGCAACCTGTCCACAAGTAGTGTTTATGCAACAGATGCTATTGTTAATATCTATATCAGTAGATTATGTCCGTATTGCTTTCGTACACTAACTATTCGGAATGACGTGTTCAACAAAAGAATTAGTGTATAGAGCAGAGCAAAAAAAAATTAAAAAAATATATAAATAAATAAAAAAAATAAAATAAAATAAAACCTTAAACTGCACAGATTCTTGTCTTTCAAATCATTATATGGACCGCTTCAAGAGCAATAGTGTTTTCAAACATTCGCAAAGTATGCAGATTCAGATTCATCCCGCGCATGCGCAAAGTCTCATCAGGGCATTTGCTCTGTATTGATGCATTTTGTAGTGTCTGATCAGATTCAAAATTGTTTGCCAATCAACCAGCAGTTGTTAGATGCATTATCAGGTTGCAAAATGGGCTTGCTCAAAGTTTGGTAAGGAGATAAGTAAGGTGTCCTAATATTTGGGGTAAATATGGTAGTGACTGGGCAATGAGAGAAGACCCAAATCAGACGCAGAACGCGTCTACACTGCCTGTCACTCATCCAGCAATATAAGGCACAGTAGCAGGTAATAAATGGACTCTTTGTTTTAAATTTAGGACAAGTATTCTAAGGAATTATGGGGTTCCAACAGAATAGTAAACACAGTAAGATATACACTGCTTACCACTCATCCATCAATATTGGACACACCAGCATGTTTTAAAATAGATTAATTTTATTTTTTACAAAAATACGTTATATGAAACTTCGACGGTGAGTCGGTCCTTAGACTAAATGACGGCTTCCTGTTCAGTCTGTTTCAGATGGTTGTCGCCTGACTGTCAATGGCTGTGGTCGGGTAATCGTGGTTCTGTTTGCGGTTTTCTTGTGTCCTGGCTTCAGATCGCCCTTGAACCATTTGCTATGTTTCATCATCGTGATGTTTCAAAGATTGGACCCTATGCGGACCGAACATGTATTTGTAAATTAGAGGTGCAACAGCTGTAAAGGCAGCGTCCGTGTTATACACCCTCAGTGTCAATGGCAACCAGGCCTTGAGGTTATAAAACTTTTTTTTCATGCTCAACTCAGCTGAGCATGAAACTTTCTCTGCTATTAAATATGAGAATGCCAACAAAAGTTGGCATTTCCATATTTATTAGCAGAAAACAGTTCCATGCTCAGCTAAGTATAACAAGGAACAATTTGCAGTTGTCAATAATTTTAGTTTTATTAGCAGGACAAACAGGCTCAGGTGAGTTGAGTATGAAAAAAGTTTTATAACATCGAAGCCAGGATTATCCGGGCTGCATTCAAAATTACAAATTACTCGCGGACGTTTTGCCCTGGCTCCATGCTCCTATTTGCGCTCGTCATTAGGTATAGGGATCCACGATCGCGATCACTTTGCAATTTTAAACTCCGCCCGGGCTGGCTATGATATATGTTCACCCTTAAAGCAAAATATGTGGTAGACGACATTCTGTTGTTGTTTTTTTTTTATTGTTTTTTTTTGTTTGTTTGTTTGTTGTTGCTTTTTCTTTGTGTGTGTGTTTTTTAAATCTTTTTTCATTTTCTTTGAAAAATAGGGGAAAAAAATAATTAAAAATGACATCTGCTGCCACACATTGAAAAAGTTGAAAGGTCATATTGCTTTTGCTTTTGTTTATTCGTTCGTCGGTTTATCCGTTCCTTCCTCCGTTCGTTCATTACACGTACTGGTAGTTCTCATAGCTTGATGATGGCGTATGCTAGGATCTTGAAATTTCATACATGGGTTATATATAATTTTGGAAGTATGTCCCTTTTATGCAAGATTTAAGCGAGGGCTTTAATTATTTAATATTTTAGCAGATACTGATGCGGAGGAGTGGATGACCTGTTTTTAAATTTCGAAAACAAATCAGATTGATCTTATGATAGTTATGCTCTTTTTTAAGTTTTAATTGTGATCTTCCCTTATACGTGTGTAGGGACAAGCATATAGTTTGGGGGCAGAGTGTGTTACAAACGTACTTTTCAAGTTACCCTGCGTACAGGCCATTGACAGCAGTGGCTGCTAGTAGATGTAATAGTCAGCAACGAAGGATTATGTATATATGTTCGTAATTGATTAACCCTGACTTGTCTATAATTGTATGTTTCAATTTGTAATATAAATGATCGAACAATGTCTGTTGATGTTATTTATTTTTTTTATTATATAAACCATGTCAGTTGTTGTTTGGGTTTTTTTTTTCCGCAACTTAATAGCGTATTTACTCTTCGTACCCACGGACAGGCAGGACTGGACAAACAGTGTAGACCCAGATCAGACGCCGCAAATTACGTCGTCTGATCTGAGTCTTCTATGGTCACCCTGTGATTTTTTGACACATGAACATGTAGTAAAATGCACTGGTTTAAATTTTATGACAAATGTATGTACACGCATTTAGAAGTTAACGTGTCCCAATCTTTAGGGTTAATATGGTACTTGCATATAAATACGGGGAACCAAACTTTCGATGGTTCCTAAAATTGCCCAGTTTTCTCCTCAAGCCTAACACTAAATATAGCGGGATTTTGTTCGAAGGCTATCTTTAGCAAATAACGATAACTCGTTTTCCTTTCAACCGCCCGTAAATGCATTCTGTGAATGGGGAAAAAATACTGTAGCGCTTTGAACGAGTTTTCTTTGCAATTAATCATATATATATATATATATATATATATATATATATATATATATATATATATATATATATATATATATATGTGTGTGTGTGTGTGTTTGTGTGTGTGTGTGTGTGTGTGTGTGTGTGTGTGTGTGTGTTAATGTGAATATCAGCCACAAGAAAAGCCGATTTCGAAGAGCCTGACCCGAGGTTATAAAACTGTTTTCAAGGTTAACTCAACTCAACTGAGCATGAAATGTTATTTGCTAATAAATATGAAAATGCCAACTATTGTTGGCATTTTTATATCTAGTAACAGAGAAAATTCTTGCGCAGGTATGTTTAGCAAGAAAGAGATTGCAATTGTTGTAATTTGAGATTTACTAGCAGAGAAAATGTCATGCTCAGCTACATTGAGCATGAAAAAAGTTTATAATCCTGGGCCAGATGTTGTTAGTTTATCCACTTTGGGTATTGAGGGACTGAAAAAAGGGATAACGTGGGATGTTTCCGGGATACAGCTTCGAGAGAACAGTTCGACTTGAAAAGAAAAGAAAGGGAAACAAAAACAAATCTTTAGCAATGATATTACCAGGCGGCCATCCATCCAAGTACTAACCGGGTTCGACGTTGATTAACTTCATTGGTTGGACTGGAACTGATAGTGTCAACATGACATGGACTTAGACGCACAAAAGTCTAGAATGGTCATATACGAGCCAGAGCACGACAAAACCTACAATAAGACCTTTGTGACCAGCAAAGACAGATCAGCCTATCCATCCGCCCGGTATGGCACGAGTTCTCGTTTGTCCCCCTTTGAATAGCCTGCAGGTTGTAGAAGGCACATGCGATCAGCGAAGATTCTGTGAATGCGCAGGCTGATCTGAGTTCGCTTGTCGCACAAGTCTTATTGTAGGTTTTGTCATGTGCTGGCTCATTTACAACTAACATTTGACTGCATGTACAAAAAATGATGCTAGCATCTTTTGTTTCGTATAATACCTATAATACCTTCCTTGAATTAATTTTCTAAATAAAACTGAGACACATCCTTTCAATCATTAAACTACTTATGTATTGAGAACATATCCTGTATAGGTAAAGCCATTTTAGTCAGAAGACCCCTTTAGGATAATTGGCAAACAGTGGACCAAGATCAGACATCGCAGAACGCCTGAGCTGCATCTTAAAGACTGCATTGTTCAAGTTATCTGCTGGAGTATGCATCTAACAGACCGGACTACAGTGATTAGTGGCAGCATAATAATACCTATAATCAAAGCACACCACCCGGCTGTTTGGGCGGTATGCTCATTCAAAAGACGAAATCACCAACTAAAAGCCCGTATGCAGGTTTTATTGGTGATTCCGTCATTATAATGCGTATACCGATCATTATATCTACACGACATCGTGCGACAAAAGACAATTACTTAAAGAGAAATAATAAAAGCAAACATAAACAAAAATGAAATAATTTGAACACACCACTGGAAAAACCTGTGCGCTGAAAAATCTGGTTTTAGAAAGTAATTCGGTGAGGATGGGACACCAAATCTATGTTTGCGAGGTGAGCATTGACTTTCTACCAAGTCGTGATACGAGTATATGTATGTACAGGTCGATACACTCTTCATGATATGACCGACAATTTGCTGAAAGTAGGGTTTTTTTGACATTGATTCAATGTATGCCAAGATGAACATTTTCATCATGAGAAATCGTTCCCTTTCACATATGCGAACAAATGGAGCCTGAATCAGTAAGCGTAAGTGTGCACTCTTTATTGTCTATATCTACATTTGTCCGTACTCTCGAAAACAGGTAATGGGTTTGCATGCAAATGGAGGAGGCCTTGATCAGACTGCATAAATGCCTTTCATTCAGATAGCATATGTTGATAGTTACAATATTCGTCTTCTCTTGCAGTGACCACGACAGTTTGAATTATTGAAACGGCGGTCAGTAAAAGAATGTGGAGCATGCAAATCATGCCACTTTTACGTCTCATTGAACTTGTTGCACGTTCAACTAATAATAATAATAATAACAGTTTGTTATAATGTGCAGAATGATGACCAGCTTCATCTTATATCAAAGAAAGGAAGACCAACACCAGCCTGCACACCTCTGCTGTCCAGTCAGAATCTTAAAACTGTTTATTGTTTGTACATCCATTATTTCCAATTGGCAGAATGCACCTAAAGAAGAGCAGATGCCTGATCATAACAGAGAATGACGATTCACGTTCTGGTTCGGACCTTCACTGTTCACGTACGGCATCAGGCACGTTTTCGTATGCAGAAATTCCAAATGAATGTATAAATTTACGTGCAAGAGTCATCAGTCTGCACATTATAACAGACTGTTATTATTATTATTATTATTATTATTATTTTCTGTCTTCGTTCGCTGCAGGATCTGTCCTTTTTGAACAATCACTTGGTCGTTGTGAAATGGATAGAAAAGGTGACATCTAATAGATGAACGTGCAACAGGTTCAATGAGACGTAAAATCGGCATGATTTGCATGCTCCACGTGCTTTTACTGACCGCCGTTTCAATAATTCAAACTGCCGCGGTCACTGCAAGAGAAGACGAACATTGTAACTATCAACATATGCTAACTGAATGAAAGGCATTTATGCAGTCTGATCTAGGCCTCCTCCGTTTGCATGCAAACCCATTACCTGTTTTCGAGAGTACGGACAAATGTAGATATAGACAAGAAAGAGTGCACACTTACGCTTACTAATTCAGGCTTACTAATTTGTTGTACGTCTTTCCGTGTGTCATTTTGTTCTTGTGTTTTTCAGTCCTTTTAGTATTGCGATTACCTCGCTTGGGGAAGAGAGAGCTAATCTTAGTGCTTTTCGTACGTTTGTTCGATTTGTGCTTGTTTGGATTTGTCGGTTTCCTCTTCCTCTTGGGGTCTGGGAAGGGCTGCGGTTTGTGATTGTGGCACTCCCTGTAGATAACTTCCCTGGACTTTTCTCTTACCTTTTTTTTTTTTTTTTTTTTTTTATGTTGAAAACACAGTACTTTCAACAAACTGTCGGTCATATCATGAAGAGTGTATCGTCCTGTACATACATATACACGTATCACGACTTGGTAGAAAGTCAATGCTCATCCCGCAAACTTAGACTCGGTGTCCCATCCCCACCTACTTACCTTCTAAAACCAGATTGTTCAGCGCACAGGTTTATCTAGACCTTAGCTGTTTCAAGGACGCTCTATTCTGACAAAGCACAAATTGCGTCCACATCGTGATAAACAAAAAATGAGTGAGTCGGTGACTGTCTAGATCAGCGACACAGTTTACATTTGGTATGCGTGAACAGTAAAGTTGTGCAAATAGCAAAGATCCAAACGGGTCTGCACCTCTGCTATCGGACGAAATCCATCGCTAAATTTCGCGTGTGCAATTAATGAAGATCCAGACGATTTCAATGAGCAAATACGAAAGTTACAGTTCAAGTGGCACGTCCATATGGTCAAATTGGTGCGAGTAAGCGAACAGTGAATGTTTAGAGAAGTCTGGACAGTTTACATAGGGAATGTGCAAATGGCGAAGCTCCTGACAAGCCGTGACATCCGTGCATCTAGCCAAAGTTTTTACTATAGGCTATTTATCTATGTACAGACAGTGAGGACCCAGGAACGTTTGCACATCTGTGACTAGAATGAGCATCTGCAGCAGTGCGGAAATACTTTTTTCCTTTCCTTTTGTTTTATGGGTGTGCTTATATCATTATTCTGTTTCGGTTCGTTCTGTATGGGTACGGTCGATTTTATTTTTATTCTAGTGGTGTATTCAAATTATTTCATTTTAGTTCAAGTTTGCTTTTATTATTTATCTTTAAGTAAATGTCTTTTATTGCACGATATCGTGTAGATATAATGATCGGTATGCTCATTCTAATGACGAAATCACCAAATAAACCCCGCATACGGGCTTTTATTTGGTGAATTCGTCATGAGAATGAGCATACCGCCCAACCAGCCGGCCGGTGTGCTCCATATATAGGTATTCTGGACCGAAGAACAACGCGTACTCCGACAGAGAATATAGTTTACAAGGGTTTCCATTGGTTATTCATTGTTTTAAACCTACGCCCAGTTAAGATGTTTAGAAATATTATTGCGCATACGCGAGTCAATGCAACAAGAGAAACCTTCATGAAATCCTCGTGCAAATGCTACCACTAATCACTGCAGTCCGGTCCGTTAGATGCATATTCCAGCAGATAATCTAAACAACGCAGTCTTTAAGATGCAGCACGATTGCATATGTTGAAAATCATACTACTATGAAGCTGATATTTTTTTAAGTACAAAAGAGCTTTTTGTTGAATTCGTTGCACAGAGTATCGCCATAGCCATTGCCAGTTTCCAGAAATTATTGAAATGATATAAATGGGGCAAGAAAACGATCAAATACCACCACGAACTCTAAATCTTAGTTTTATAACTTGCTGTCTGCTTTCATCCAAGAAAAGGGTGGCGTGAAAAGAAACAAAACAAAAAAAAAAAAAAAAAAAAAAAAAAAAAAAAAAAAAAACGAAAACAGAAAACAAAATCGAGAAGTAAAACAGAGTAAGCCCTTTTAAAAGTGTTCAACTCTTAAAACCATGTCATGTTTTACAGCACACTGGCAGAATACACATATTTACAGGATGTACCATCAATTTTAGCAGCCGAAATAAATGACTGGCTGTCGATGGTCAAAAACACGAAACCAGCTTCGTCTTTTATCAAAGAAAGGAAGCCCAACACCAGCCTGCACACCTCCGCTGTCCAGTCAGAATCTTAAAACTGTTTATTGTTTGTATATCCATTATTTCCATTTGGCAGAATGCACCTGAAGAAGAGCAGATGCCTGATCATCACAGAGAATGACGATTCGCGTTCTGGTTAGGACCTTCACTGTTCACGTGCGGCATCAGGCATGTTTTCGTATGCAGAAATTCCAAATGAATGTATAAATTTACGTGCAAGAGTCATCAGTCTGCACATTATAACAGACTGTTATTATTATTATTATTATTTTCTCAGGATCTGTCCTTTTTAAACAATCACTCAGTTGTTGTGACATAGATAGAAAAGGTGACAACTGATAGATGAACGTGCAACAGGTTCAATGAGACGTAAAATCGGCATGATTTGCAGGCTCCACATGCTTATACTGACCTGACCGCCGTTTCAATAATTCAAACTGTCGTGGTCACTGCAAGAGAAGACGAACATTGTAACTATCAACATAGCAAAGATCCAAACGGGTCTGCACCTCTGCTATCGGACGAAATCCATCACCAAATTTGGCGTGTGCAATTAGTGAAGATCCAGACGTTTTCCATGAGCAAATACGAAAGTTACTGTTCAAGTGGCATGTCCATATGGTCAGATTGGTGCGGGTAAGCGAACAGTGAATGGTTAGAGAAGTCCGGACAGTTTACATAGGGAATGTGCAAATGGCGAAGCTCCTGACAAGCCGTGACATCCGTGCATCTAGCCAAAGTCTTTACTGTAGGCTATTTATCTTTATGTACAGACATTGAGGACCCAGGCACGTTTGCACATCTATGACTAGAATGAGCGTCTGCAGCAGTGCGGAAATACTTTTTTCCTTTCATTTCCTTTTGTTTTATGGGTGTGCTTATATCATTGTTCTTTTCCGGTTTGTTCTACATGGATGGGTACGGTCGATTTTTTTTTATTCTAGTGGTTATTCAAATTATTTCGTTTTAGTTCAAGTTTGCTTTTATTATTTATCTTTAAGTAAATGTCTTTTATTGCACGATATCGTGTAGATATAATGATCGGTATGCTCATTCTAATAACGAAATCAACAAATAAAAGCCCGCATACGGGATTTTATTTGGTGATTTCCTCATTAGAATGAGCATACCGCCCAACCAGCCGGGTGGTGTGCTCCATATATAGGTATTCTGGACCGAAGAACAACGCGTACTCCGACAGAGAATATAGTTTACAAGGGTTTCCATTGGTTATTCATTGTTTTAAACCTACGCCCAGTTAAGATGTTTAGAAATATTATTGCGCATACGCGAGTCAGTGCAACAAGAGAAACCTTCATGAAATCCTCGTGCAAATGCTACCACTTATCACTGCAGTCCGGTCCGTTAGATGCATATTCCAGCAGATAATCTAAACAACGCAGTCTTTAAGATGCAGCTTGATTGCATATGTTGAAAATCATACTACTATGAAGCTGATATTTTTTTTAAGTACAAAAGAGCTTTTTGTTGAATTCGTTGCACAGAGTATCGCCATAGCCATTGCCAGTTTCCAGAAATTATTGAAATGATATAAATGGGGCAAGAAAACGATCAAATACCACCACGAACTCTAAATCTTAGTTTTATAACTTGCTGTCTGCTTTCATCCAAGAAAAGGGTGGCGTGAAAAAAAAACACAAAAAAACAAAAAAAAAAAAAAAAAAAAAAAAAAAAAAAACGAAAACAGAAAACAAAATCGAGCAGTAAAATAGACTAACCCCTTTTAATAGTGGTTAACTGTTAAAACCATGTCATGTTTTACAGCACACTGGCAGAATACACATATTTACAGGGTGTACCATCAATTTTAGCAGCCGAAATAAATGACAGGCTGTCGATGGTCAAAACACGAAACCAGCTTCGTCTTATATCAAAGAAAAGAAGATCAACAGCAGCCTGCACACCTCCGCTATCCAGTCAGAATCTTAAAACTGTTTATTGTTTGTACATCCATTATTTCCATTTGGCAGAATGCACCTGAAGAAGAGCAGATGCCTGATCATCACAGAGAATGACGATTCGCGTCCTGGTTCGGACCTTCACTGTTCACGTATGGCATCAGGCACGTTTTCGTATGCAGAAATTCCACATGAATGTATATATTTACGTGCAAGAGTCATCAGTCTGCACATTATAACAGACTGTTATTATTATTATTATTATTATTATTTTCTGTCTTCGTTCGCTGCAGGATCTGTCCTTTTTGAACAATCACTTGGTCGTTGTGAAATGGATAGAAAAGGTGACATCTAATAGATGAACGTGCAACAGGTTCAATGAGACGTAAAATCGGCATGATTTGCATGCTCCACGTGCTTTTACTGACCGCCGTTTCAATAATTCAAACTGCCGCGGTCACTGCAAGAGAAGACGAACATTGTAACTATCAACATATGCTAACTGAATGAAAGGCATTTATGCAGTCTGATCTAGGCCTCCTCCGTTTGCATGCAAACCCATTACCTGTTTTCGAGAGTACGGACAAATGTAGATATAGACAAGAAAGAGTGCACACTTACGCTTACTAATTCAGGCTTACTAATTTGTTGTACGTCTTTCCGTGTGTCATTTTGTTCTTGTGTTTTTCAGTCCTTTTAGTATTGCGATTACCTCGCTTGGGGAAGAGAGAGCTAATCTTAGTGCTTTTCGTACGTTTGTTCGATTTGTGCTTGTTTGGATTTGTCGGTTTCCTCTTCCTCTTGGGGTCTGGGAAGGGCTGCGGTTTGTGATTGTGGCACTCCCTGTAGATAACTTCCCTGGACTTTTCTCTTACCTTTTTTTTTTTTTTTTTTTTTTTTTTTATGTTGAAAACACAGTACTTTCAACAAACTGTCGGTCATATCATGAAGAGTGTATCGTCCTGTACATACATATACACGTATCACGACTTGGTAGAAAGTCAATGCTCATCCCGCAAACTTAGACTCGGTGTCCCTTCCCCACCTACTTACCTTCTAAAACCAGATTGTTCAGCGCACAGGTTTATCTAGACCTTAGCTGTTTCAAGGACGCTCTATTCTGACAAAGCACAAATTGCGTCCACATCGTGATAAACAAAAAATGAGTGAGTCGGTGACTGTCTAGATCAGCGACACAGTTTACATTTGGTATGCGTGAACAGTAAAGTTGTGCAAATAGCAAAGATCCAAACGGGTCTGCACCTCTGCTATCGGACGAAATCCATCGCTAAATTTCGCGTGTGCAATTAATGAAGATCCAGACGATTTCAATGAGCAAATACGAAAGTTACAGTTCAAGTGGCACGTCCATATGGTCAAATTGGTGCGAGTAAGCGAACAGTGAATGTTTAGAGAAGTCTGGACAGTTTACATAGGGAATGTGCAAATGGCGAAGCTCCTGACAAGCCGTGACATCCGTGCATCTAGCCAAAGTTTTTACTATAGGCTATTTATCTATGTACAGACAGTGAGGACCCAGGAACGTTTGCACATCTGTGACTAGAATGAGCATCTGCAGCAGTGCGGAAATACTTTTTTCCTTTCCTTTTGTTTTATGGGTGTGCTTATATCATTATTCTGTTTCGGTTCGTTCTGTATGGGTACGGTCGATTTTATTTTTATTCTAGTGGTGTATTCAAATTATTTCATTTTAGTTCAAGTTTGCTTTTATTATTTATCTTTAAGTAAATGTCTTTTATTGCACGATATCGTGTAGATATAATGATCGGTATGCTCATTCTAATGACGAAATCACCAAATAAACCCCGCATACGGGCTTTTATTTGGTGAATTCGTCATGAGAATGAGCATACCGCCCAACCAGCCGGCCGGTGTGCTCCATATATAGGTATTCTGGACCGAAGAACAACGCGTACTCCGACAGAGAATATAGTTTACAAGGGTTTCCATTGGTTATTCATTGTTTTAAACCTACGCCCAGTTAAGATGTTTAGAAATATTATTGCGCATACGCGAGTCAATGCAACAAGAGAAACCTTCATGAAATCCTCGTGCAAATGCTACCACTAATCACTGCAGTCCGGTCCGTTAGATGCATATTCCAGCAGATAATCTAAACAACGCAGTCTTTAAGATGCAGCACGATTGCATATGTTGAAAATCATACTACTATGAAGCTGATATTTTTTTAAGTACAAAAGAGCTTTTTGTTGAATTCGTTGCACAGAGTATCGCCATAGCCATTGCCAGTTTCCAGAAATTATTGAAATGATATAAATGGGGCAAGAAAACGATCAAATACCACCACGAACTCTAAATCTTAGTTTTATAACTTGCTGTCTGCTTTCATCCAAGAAAAGGGTGGCGTGAAAAGAAACAAAACAAAAAAAAAAAAAAAAAAAAAAAAAAAAACGAAAACAGAAAACAAAATCGAGAAGTAAAACAGAGTAAGCCCTTTTAAAAGTGTTCAACTCTTAAAACCATGTCATGTTTTACAGCACACTGGCAGAATACACATATTTACAGGATGTACCATCAATTTTAGCAGCCGAAATAAATGACTGGCTGTCGATGGTCAAAAACACGAAACCAGCTTCGTCTTTTATCAAAGAAAGGAAGCCCAACACCAGCCTGCACACCTCCGCTGTCCAGTCAGAATCTTAAAACTGTTTATTGTTTGTATATCCATTATTTCCATTTGGCAGAATGCACCTGAAGAAGAGCAGATGCCTGATCATCACAGAGAATGACGATTCGCGTTCTGGTTAGGACCTTCACTGTTCACGTGCGGCATCAGGCATGTTTTCGTATGCAGAAATTCCAAATGAATGTATAAATTTACGTGCAAGAGTCATCAGTCTGCACATTATAACAGACTGTTATTATTATTATTATTATTTTCTCAGGATCTGTCCTTTTTAAACAATCACTCAGTCGTTGTGACATAGATAGAAAAGGTGACAACTGATAGATGAACGTGCAACAGGTTCAATGAGACGTAAAATCGGCATGATTTGCAGGCTCCACATGCTTATACTGACCTGACCGCCGTTTCAATAATTCAAACTGTCGTGGTCACTGCAAGAGAAGACGAACATTGTAACTATCAACATAGCAAAGATCCAAACGGGTCTGCACCTCTGCTATCGGACGAAATCCATCACCAAATTTGGCGTGTGCAATTAGTGAAGATCCAGACGTTTTCCATGAGCAAATACGAAAGTTACTGTTCAAGTGGCATGTCCATATGGTCAGATTGGTGCGGGTAAGCGAACAGTGAATGGTTAGAGAAGTCCGGACAGTTTACATAGGGAATGTGCAAATGGCGAAGCTCCTGACAAGCCGTGACATCCGTGCATCTAGCCAAAGTCTTTACTGTAGGCTATTTATC
Source organism: Anodontia alba (assembly GCA_964016985.1). Taxonomy (NCBI): domain Eukaryota; kingdom Metazoa; phylum Mollusca; class Bivalvia; order Lucinida; family Lucinidae; genus Anodontia; species Anodontia alba. The sequence goes on from OZ024821.1 coordinate 17,141,258, forward strand.
TTTATGTACAGACATTGAGGACCCAGGCACGTTTGCACATCTATGACTAGAATGAGCGTCTGCAGCAGTGCGGAAATACTTTTTTCCTTTCATTTCCTTTTGTTTTATGGGTGTGCTTATATCATTGTTCTTTTCCGGTTTGTTCTACATGGATGGGTACGGTCGATTTTTTTTTATTCTAGTGGTTATTCAAATTATTTCGTTTTAGTTCAAGTTTGCTTTTATTATTTATCTTTAAGTAAATGTCTTTTATTGCACGATATCGTGTAGATATAATGATCGGTATGCTCATTCTAATAACGAAATCAACAAATAAAAGCCCGCATACGGGATTTTATTTGGTGATTTCCTCATTAGAATGAGCATACCGCCCAACCAGCCGGGTGGTGTGCTCCATATATAGGTATTCTGGACCGAAGAACAACGCGTACTCCGACAGAGAATATAGTTTACAAGGGTTTCCATTGGTTATTCATTGTTTTAAACCTACGCCCAGTTAAGATGTTTAGAAATATTATTGCGCATACGCGAGTCAGTGCAACAAGAGAAACCTTCATGAAATCCTCGTGCAAATGCTTCCACTAATCACTGCAGTCCGGTCCGTTAGATGCATATTCCAGCAGATAATCTAAACAACGCAGTCTTTAAGATGCAGCTTGATTGCATATGTTGAAAATCATACTACTATGAAGCTGATATTTTTTTAAGTACAAAAGAGCTTTTTGTTGAATTCGTTGCACAGAGTATCGCCATAGCCATTGCCAGTTTCCAGAAATTATTGAAATGATATAAATGGGGCAAGAAAACGATCAAATACCACCACGAACTCTAAATCTTAGTTTTATAACTTGCTGTCTGCTTTCATCCAAGAAAAGGGTGGCGTGAAAAGAAACAAAACAAAAAAAAAAAAAAAAAAAAAAAAAAAAAAAAAAAAAAAACGAAAACAGAAAACAAAATCGAGAAGTAAAACAGACTAACCCCTTTTAATAGTGGTTAACTGTTAAAACCATGTCATGTTTTACAGCACACTGGCAGAATACACATATTTACAGGGTGTACCATCAATTTTAGCAGCCGAAATAAATGACAGGCTGTCGATGGTCAAAACACGAAACCAGCTTCGTCTTATATCAAAGAAAAGAAGATCAACAGCAGCCTGCACACCTCCGCTATCCAGTCAGAATCTTAAAACTGTTTATTGTTTGTACATCCATTATTTCCATTTGGCAGAATGCACCTGAAGAAGAGCAGATGCCTGATCATCACAGAGAATGACGATTCGCGTCCTGGTTCGGACCTTCACTGTTCACGTATGGCATCAGGCACGTTTTCGTATGCAGAAATTCCACATGAATGTATATATTTACGTGCACGAGTCATCAGTCTGCACATTATAACAGACTGTTATTATTATTATTATTATTATTATTTTCTGTCATCGTTCGCTGCAGGATCTGTCCTTTTTAAACAATCACTCAGTCGTTGTGAAATGGATAGAAAAGGTGACATCTAATAGATGAACGTGCAACAGGTTAAATGAGACGTAAAATCGGCATGATTTGCATGCTCCACGTGCTTTCACTGACCGCCGTTTCAATGATTCAAACTGTCGTGGTCACTGCAAGAGAAGACGAACATTGTAACTATCAATATATGCTAACTGAATGAAAGGCATTTATGCAGTCTGATCTAGGCCTCCTCCGTTTGCATGCAAACCCATTACCTGTTTTCGAGAGAACGGACAAATGGAGATATAGACAAGAAATAGTGCACACTTTCGCTTACAAATTCAGGCTTACTAATTTGTTGTACGTCTTTCCGTGTGTCATTTTGTTCTTGTGTTTTTCAGTCCTTTTAGTATTGCGATTACCTCGCTTGGGGAAGAGAGAGCTAATCTTAGTGCTTTTCGTACGTTTGTTCGATTTGTGCTTGTTTGGATTTGTCGGTTTCCTCTTCCTCTTGGGGTCTGGAAAGGGCTGCGGTTTGTGATAGTGGCACTCCCTGGACTTTTCTCTTACCTTTTTTTTTTTTTTTTTCATTTGTTCGTATATATGAAAGGGTACCGTTTCTCGCGAAAATGTCCATCTGGGCGTCCATAGAATCAATGTTGAAAATACAGTACTTTCAACAAACTGTCGGTCATATCATGAAGAGTGTATCACGTATCACGACTTGGAAGAAAGTCAATGCTCATCCCGCAAACTTAGACTCGGTGTCCCATCCCCACCTACTTACCTTCTAAAACCAGATTGATCAGCGCACAGGTTTATCTAAACCTTAGCTGTTTCGAGGACGCTCTATTCTGACAAAGCACAAATTGCGTCCACATCGTGATATACAAAAAATGAGTGTGTCGGTGACTGTCTAGATCAGCAACACAGTTTACATTTGGTATGCGTGAACAGTAAAGTTGTGCAAATAGCAAAGATCCAAACGGGTCTGCACCTCTGCTATCGGACGAAATCCATCACCAAATTTGGCGTGTGCAATTAATGCAGATCCAGACGTTTTCCATGAGCAAATACGAAAGTTACAGTTCAAGTGGCATGTCCATATGGTCAGATTGTTGCGGGTAAGCAAACAGTGAATGTTTAGAGAAGTCTGGACAGTTTACATAGGGAATGTGCAAATGGCGAAGCTCCTGACAAGCCGTGACATCCGTGCATCTAGCCAAAGTTTTAACTATAGGCTATTTATCTATGTACAGACAGTGAGGACCCAGGCACGTTTGCACATCTGTGACTAGAATGAGCTTCTGCAGCAGTGCGGAAATACTTTTTTCTATCCCTTTCCTTTTGTTTTATGGGTGTGCTTATATCATTATTCTGTTTCGGTTTGTTCTGTATGGGTACGGTCGATTTTATTTTTATTCTAGTGGTGTATTCAAATTATTTCGTTTTAGTTCAAATTTGGTTTTATTATTTATCTTTAAGTAAATGTCTTTTATTGCACGATATCGTGTAGATATAATGACGAAATCACCAAATAAAACCCGCATACGGGCTTTTATTTGGTGAATTCGTCATTAGAATGAGGATACCGCCCAACCAGCCGGGTGGTGTGCTCAATATATAGGTATTCTGGACCGGAGAACAACGCGTACTCCGACAGAGAATATAGTTTACAAGGGTTTCCATTGGTTATTCATTGTTTTAAACCTACGCCCAGTTAAGATGTTTAGAAATATTATTGCGCATACGCGAGTCAATGCAACAAGAGAAACCTTCATGAAATCCTCGTGCAAATGCTACCACTTATCACTGCAGTCCGGTCCGTTAGATGCATATTCCAGCAGATAATCTAAACAACGCAGTCTTTAAGATGCAGCTCGATTGCATATGTTGAAAATCATACTACTATGAAGCTGATATTTTTTTAAGTACAAAAGAACTTTTTGTTGAATTCGTTGCGCAGAGTATCGCCATAGCCATTGGCAGTTTCCAGAAATTATTGAAATGATATAAATGGGGCAAGAAACCGATCAAATACCACCACGAACTCTAAATCTTAGTTTTATAACTTGCTGTCTGCTTTCATCCAAGAAAAGGGTGACGTGAAAAAAAAAAAAAAAAAAAAAAAAAAAACGAAAACAGAAAACAAAATCGAGAAGTAAAACCGACTAAGCCCTTTTAATAGTGTTCAACTCTTAAAACCATGTCATGTTTTACAGCACCCTGGCAGAATACATATATTTACAGGGTGTACCATCAATTTTAGCAGCCGAAATAAATGACAGGCTGTCGATGGTCAAAACACGAAACCAGCTTCGTCTTATATCAAAGAAAGGAAGACTAACACCAGCCTGCACACCTCCGCTGTCCAGTCAGAATCTTAAAACTGTTTATTGTTTGTACATCCATTATTTCCATTTGGCAGAATGCACCTGAAGAAGAGCAGATGCCTGATCATCACAGAGAATGACGATTCGCGTTCTGGTTCGGACCTTCACTGTTCACGTACGGCATCAGGCATGTTTTCGTATGCAGAAATTCCAAATGAATGTATAAATTTATGTGCAAGAGTCATCAGTCTGCACATTATAACAGAGTGTTATTATTATTATTATTATTATTTTCTGTCTTCGTTCGCTGCAGGATCTGTCCTTTTTAAACAATCACTCAGTCGTTGTGAAATGGATAGAAAAGGTGACATCTAATAGATGAACGTGCAACAGGTTCAATGAGACGTCAAATCGGCATGATTTGCATGCTCCACGTGCTTTGACTGTCCGCCGTTTCAATAATTCAAACTGTCGTGGTCACTGCAAGAGAAGACGAACATTGTAACTATCAACATAGCAAAGATCCAAACGGGTCTGCACCTCTGCTATCGGACGAAATCCATCACCAAATTTGGCGTGTGCAATTAGTGAAGATCCAGACGTTTTCCATTAACAAATACGAAAGTTACTGTTCAAGTGGCATGTCCATATGGTCAGATTGGTGCGGGTAAGCGAACAGTGAATGTTTAGAGAAGTCTGGACAGTTTACATAGGGAATGTGCAAATGGCGAAGCTCCTGACAAGCCGTGACATTCGTGCATCTAGCCAAAGTCTTTACTGTAGGCTATTTATCTTTATGTACAGACAGTGAGGACCCAGGCACGTTTGCACATCTGTGACTAGAATGAGCGTCTGCAGCAGTGCGGAAATACCTTTTTTCCTTTCATTTCCTTTTGTTTTATGGGTGTGCTTATATCATTGTTCTTTTCCGGTTTGTTCTATATGGGTACGGTCGATTTTTTTTTATTCTAGTGGTTATTCAAATTATTTCGTTTTAGTTCAATTTTGCTTTTATTATTTATCTTTAAGTAAATGTCTTTTATTGCACGATATCGTGTAGATATAATGATCGGTATGTTCATTCTAATGACGAAATCACCAGATTATCTAAACAACGCAGTCTTTAATATGCAGCTCGATTGCATATGTTGAAAATCATACTTCTATGAAGCTGATTATTTTTTTTTAAGTACAAAAGAGCCTTTAGTTGAATTCGTTGCACAGAGTATCGCCATAGCCATTGCCAGTTTCCAGAAATTATTGAAATGATATAAATGGGGCAAGAAAACAATCAAATACCACCACGAACTCTAAATCTTAGTTTTATAACTTGCTGTCTGCTTTCATCCGTGACGTGAAAAAAATAAAATAAAATAAAATAAAAAAACTAAAACAGATAACAGAAAACAAAACCGAGAAGTAAAACAAACTAAGCCCTTTAAAAAGTGTTCAACTTTTAAAACCATGACTGTTCATGGTATTATTATTATTAATATTATCAGTCTTCGTTCGCTGCAGGATTTGTCCTTTTTAAACAATCACTCAGTCGGTATGAAATGGATGGAAAAGGTGACAACTAATCGATGAACGTGCAACAGATTCAATGAGACGTAAAATCGGCATGATTTGCATGTTCCACGTGCTTTTACTGTCGTGGTCACTGCAAGAGAAGACGAACATTGTAACTATTAATGCTAACTGAATGAAAGGCATTTATGCAGTCTGATCTTAGCCTCCTAGGTTTGCATGCGAACCCATTACCTGTTTTCGAGAGTACGAACAAATATAGAATCAATGTTGAAAATACAGTACTTTCAACAAACTGTCGGTCATATCATGAAGAGTGTATCGTCCTGTACATACATATACACGTATCCCGACTTGGTAGAAAGTCAATGCTCATCCCGCAAACTTAGATTCGGGGTCCCATCCCCACCTACTTACCTTCTAAAACCAGATTAATAGTAATAATAATAACAGTTTATTATAATGTGCAGACTGATGACTCTTGCACGTAAATTAATACATTCATTTGGAATTTCTGCATACGAAAACGTGCCTGATGCCGTACGTGAACAGAGAAGGTCCGAACCAGAACGTAAATCGCCATTCTCTATGATGATCAGGCATCTGCTCTTCTTCATGTGCATTCTGCCAAATGGAAATAATGGATGTACAAACTATAGACAGTTTTAAGATTCTGACTGGACAGAAGAGGCGTGTTTTGACCATCGACAGCCTGTCATTTATTTCGGCTGCTAAAATTGATGGTACATCCTGTAAATATGTGTATTCTGCTAGTGTGCTGTAAAACATGACATGATTTTAAAAGTTGAACACTATTAAAAGGGCTTAGTCTCTTTTTACTTCTCGGTTTTGTTTCCTGTTTTTTTTTTTTTTTTGTTTTTTTTGTTTTTTTTTTTTTTTTGTTTTTGGTGTTTTTTTCACGCCGCGCTTTTCTTGGATGAAAGCAGACAGCAAGTTATAAAACTAAGATTTAGAGTTCGTAGTGGTATTTTATCGTTTTCTTGCCCCATTAATATCATTTCAATAATTTCTTGAAACTGGCAATGGCTATGGCGATACTCTGTGCACCGAATTCAACAAAAAGCTCGTTTGTACTTAAAAGAAATTTATCAGCTTCATAGTAGTATAATTTTCAACATATGCAATCGAGCTGCATCTTAAAGACTGCGTTGTTTAGATTATCTGCTGGAATATGCATCTAACGGATCGGACTGCTGTGATAAGGGGTAGCATTTGCAGGAGGATTTCATGAAGTTTTGTTGCACTGACTGGCGTATGCGCAGTAATATTTCTAAACATCTTAACTGTGCGTAGGTTTAATCTTAGAGAGCTAATCTTAGTGCTTTTCGTACGTTTGTTCGATTTGTGCTTGTTCGGATTTGTCGGTTTCCTCTTCCTCTTGGGGTCTGGGAAGGGCTGCGGTTTGTGATTGTGGCACTCCCTGGACTTTTCTCTTAACTTTTTTTTTTAAAACAATGTATAACCAATCGAAACCCTTGTAAACTATATTCTCTGTCGGAGTACGCGTTGTTCTTCGGTCCAGAATAACTATATATTGAGCACACCACCCGGCTGGTTGGGCGGTATGCTCATTCTAATGACAAATTCACCAAATAAAAGCCCGTATGCGTGTTTTATTTGGTGATTTCGTCATTAGAATGAGCATACCGATCATTATATCTACACGACATAGTGCAATAAAAGACATTTACTTAAAGATAAATAATAAAGCAAACCTGAACTAAAATGAAATAATTTGAATAAACACTAGAATAAAAAATATAGACATATACCCATACAGAACAAACCGGAAAAGACAAATGATATAACCACACCAATAAAGCAAAAGGAAATGAAAGGAAAAAAGTATTTCCGCACTGCTGCAAACGCTCATTCTAGTCACAGATGTGAAAACGTGCCTGGGTCCTCACTGTCTGTACATAAAGATAAATAGCCTGCATTAAAAACTCTGGCTAGATGCACGGATGTCACGGCTTGTCAGGAGCTTCGCCATTCGCACATTCCCTAAGTAAACCGTCCAGACTTCTCTAAACATTCACTGTTCGCTTACCCGCACCGGTCTGACCATATGGACATGCCACTTGAACAGTAACTTCTGGATCTTCACTAATCGCACACGCCAAATTTGGTGATGGACTTCGTCCGATAGCAGAGGTGCAGACCCGTTTGGCTATTTGCACAACTTTACTGTTCACGCATACCAAATGTAAACTGTATAGCTGATCTAGACAGTCACCGACACACTCATTTTTTGTATATCACGATGTGGACACAATTTGTGATTTGTCAGAATAGAGCGTCCTTGAAACAGCTAATGTCTAGATAAACCTATGCGCTGAACAATCTGGTTTTAGAAGGTTAGTAGGTTGGGATGGGACATCGAATTTAAGTCTGCGAGATGAGCATTGACTTTCTACCAAGTCTTGATACGTGTATATGTATGTATAGGACGATACACTCTTCATGATATGACCGGCAGTTTGTTGAAAGTACTGTTTTTTCAAAATTGATTGGTTGGTTGGGTGGTATGCTCATTCTTATAACGAAATCACCAAATAAATTCCCGTATGCGGGTTTTATTTGATGATTTCGTCATTAGAATGAGCATACCGATCATTATATCTACACGACATCGTGCGATAAAAGATTTACTTAAAGATAAATACTAAAAGCAAACTTAACTAAAATGAAATAATTTGAATACACCACTAGAATAAAACAAAATCGACATTCACCCATACAGAACAAACCGGAGCATAACAATGATATAAGCACACCCTTAAAACAAAAGGAAATGAAAGGAAAAAATCTTTCCGCACTGCTGCAGACGCTCATTCTAGTGACAGATGTGCAAACGTGTCTGGGTCCTCACTGTCTGTGCATAAAAATGAAATAGCCTAAGTAAAAACTCTGGCTAGACGCACGGATGTCACGGCTTGTCAGGAGCTTCGCCATTTGCACATTTCCTATGTAAACTGCCCAGTCTTTTCTAAACATTCACTGTTAGCTTACCCGTACCAGTCTGACCATATGGACATGCCACTTGAACAGTAACTTTCGTATTTGCTCATGGAATACGTCTGGATCTTCCCTAATCGCACAAATTTGGTGACGGATTTCTTCCGATAGCAGAGGTGCAGACCCGTTTTGGATCTTTGCTATTTGCACTGCTTTACTTTTAACGCATACCAAATGTAAACTGTGTAGCTGATCTAGACAGTCACCGACACACTCATTTTTAGTATATCATGATGTGAAGACAATTTGTGCTTTGTCAGAATAGAGCGTCCTTGAAACAGCTAAGGTCTAGATAAACCTGTGCGCTGAACAATCTGGTTTTAGAAGGTAAATCGGTAGGGATGGGACACCGAATCTAAGTTTGCGGGATGAGGATCGACTTTCTACCAGGTCGTGATACGTGTATATGTATGTACAGGTCGATACACTCTTCATGATATGACCGACAGTTTGTTAAAAGTACTGTATTTTCAACATTGATTCTATGGATGCCAAGATGGACATTTTCGCGAGAAATCGTACCCTTTCACATATGCGAACAAATGAGCCTGAATCAGTTAGCGTAAGTGTGCACATTTTATTGTCTATATCTACATTTGTCCGTACTCTCAAAAAACAGGTAATGGGTAGGCATGCAAACGGAGGAGGCCTTGATCAGACTGCATAAATGCCTTTCATTGCAGTTAGCATATGTTGATAGGTACAGTGTTTATCTTCTCTTGCAGGGACCACGACAGTTTGAATTATTGACACGGCGGGCAGTAAATGCACATGGAGCATGCAAATCATGCCGATTTTACGTCTCGTTGAACCTGCTGCACGTTTATCTATTATAACTCTGTGATTATTTACTGACGTGTCAAAGGTTGGAAGAATTCATTCAAAATCCGTTTGTATGTAAGCATGACTAAAAATAGCTTCTCCGACTATTTCAGCCTTATCCGTGAAGCATTCGGCGATTGCTTCAGTATATACGCATTAGTATATACGCATTAGCTTCTCACAGCGGACGGCGTGGTGCAGTGGATATATCATTATGGTATGACTGTGTTGAGTAGAGTACATTGTTGTATTGGCACCGCGCAATCTCTCTCTGTTTTTCTTTGTATGTTACTTTGGAATTTTTATAACAATTGTGGCTTAAAAATTATTTATTTTTTATTCCGAGAATCGGAAGTGTCGCCTGTTTAAAGCGCCAACCATTTGATATGAGAAAAAAAAAAAAAAAAAAAAAAAAAAAAAACACTGGTCCTTGTAATCGCTCCTATTCCTAAAGGCAACCCCTCATTACAAACTTTGAATGAAATCAATGCAACCCTTCAAAAGTTATTGAGGGGAAACAATATTTTTACCTTGTATTTTACCCCAACAGCAAAAACTAAGTCGAAAAAGGGCCATAACTTGGCCAAAATTTTGCGGATGATTACCAATATCGAACTTGACCTGTATTTTACTATGATATATCCTTCTGCAAACTTTCAATAAAATCAATGCATCCCTGCAGAAGTTATTGATTGGAAACCAATATCAATACACCAACAAAAACTAAGTCGAAAAAAGGCCATAACTCAGCCAAAATTTGGCGGATGATTATCAATATCGAACTTGACCTGTATTTTATCGTTATTTTAAACTTCGTAAGGCGTTTTCGAAATTTTATCGCAGACACAGTGCCTTGTTAGAAAAATATATCGGAACCAGAATTTTACGGTGACTTAGTGTACAGATTTAGAAAAATTAAAGGTAAATCTAACTTTTCGGAGCAATTCAGAAAACTTATTAACCGTTATAAAAGAATTGGCTATAGCCTGAATATTATGCGGCAGACTGCATGCCTAGTTGTCAACCCAATCATTGTTGATGTCTATGCTTCACTCTTTAATTGCATGACGGCGGTTCGAGCCTCAGACCCAATGACGGCCTGTTTGTAAAACTTTAACCAGTGGGTTGGGGCTTGACGATATGTCTTTGGCTTGGCCCACCGTGGTTCAACTATTGGTTTTCATTTACTCTGGCGTACGGTAGAATTAGCCATGAGTACTCGTCTTTGTTTATTATAGTGATTAATTTGATTTTTGTGTTTTCGCTTTTATGCATTGACTGAGTTCGGAGCCTTTATGCGAACCGAATTTTTATGTGTGTCTGTATCAAGAGCAGCATCGGGACCCAGGGTGAAGTTAGCTAGCTGTAAAAGTGCTTTAAATCCCCCGGTGGTTTACTCTACTGACCGTTCTAAGGTGGTGGTCCCGGTGTTAGTCTTACATTTTGTTGCTTTGTGGTTTATTCTACGAGGCGATTTGTTGTACGTCTTTCCGTGTGTCATTTTGTTCTTGTGTTTTTCAGTCCTTTTAGTATTGCGATTACCTCGCTTGGGGAAGAGAGAGCTAATCTTAGTGCTTTTCGTACGTTTGTTCGATTTGTGCTTGTTTGGATTTGTCGGTTTCCTCTTCCTCTTGGGGTCTGGGAAGGGCTGCGGTTTGTGATTGTGGCACTCCCTGGACTTTTCTCTTACCTTTTTTTTTTTTTTTTTTTTATTGATATAAAGATCTGCAAAGTTTGAATGAAATCATTGCATCCCTTCAAAAGTTTTTGAGCGGAAACCACCAACAAAAAAAGTAAGTCGAAAAAGGGCCATAACTCAGCCAAAATTTGGCAAATGATTATCAATATCGAACTTTACCTGTAACTTATAGTGATATAAAGTTCTGCAAAATTTTAATGAAATCCAAACATCCCTTCAAAAGTTATTGAACGGAAGCGAAAATTGTGACGACGACACCGACCACGACGACGACGCCGACGACGCGGACGGACAACATGATCCCTATGTGCCTTCTATGTTACGCAGACGACACAAAAAAAGCTAAATGGGCGTTATTGCATCTGCTGTTCAAACACCATTAGACCCCATCTAATTGGCACTTACTGTATTTACCTGCAGTCTGTGCAAACATAGACCCAGAGCAGAACGCGGAGTGATAAGGGTCGTTACTGATTGTCTCTGATCTGGCAATTTTAGATAAATAAACAGGTAGTTGAATGGCATGCTTAAATTTTTAAGGCAAGTATTGTAAGGTGTCAGAATATTTAGGGTAAACATGGTATTTTTTCTCTCTTCTTTCTTTTATTATTTAGCAATAAACAATAAGATATTAGGACGTTATCTCACCACTTTATAATCATACAGTCTGCTCAGGCTCTTTGTCCGCTTACAAAATTAATGGATACTATAGAATATATTAATGGACAGGAACAATCCAGAGAAAATCAAGATGAGACTGTAGGAATGCACAGGATGATTTTGACCTTTGCTATTTGAATGTAATAAAGCTCATCATTACACGCGTTAAAGACCTGTTTTTGCATTAACGTTGAGCATGTTGGGTAATTATTTCAGCAGACAACATTTTGAAATATTTTCCTTATTTTTCCAAAGAAAATAGAATTCGATATCTTCTTGACTTAATCCTATTTTCTGGGGAAAAAATAAGAAAAATCACATCAATTTGTCGACTGCTGAATCTGCCCATCGCGTGGTTAGTGTTAAAACAGCATAAGAATTTTCACGTCGCGATGATGTAGATGAAAAAAGAAAGGAAAAATAGAAAAAAAAACACGCACAGAGATAAAATATTTGTTTTAAGTAAAAAAAAACTGTTACAGGGATCGAACCTCCGACCGTCGATTTAGTTTTTGACTTTATGGACAACGAACTTACTGTTTGAGTTATGATCCAATACACTTGCAAGAAACCGCTATCAATGTATAACAAACTCATTCGAACGGAGTCGGTGAACCGGAAAGTACCGAGTGACATTATTTATACCCGTAACAACCTGCTTCACCTTGACCCTGTATTATTCCAAAATTAAAAGTACATTGACACGACAGTACTCACTCCTTCACACTTTTTCTCCCTTAATCCTAAGACTGGAATACCGAATGTGGTCAGCGATGATGAAGCTGACTGTGATTTTAATCCATACGTAAGCTCACCTGACAGTCTACTAGACATCTGGAAGAAAGGTTTGAAACATTTGAAAGCTTTCTGGTGGGTGTGGAGAGACAATTATTTGTTTAGTTTAAGGGAGAGAACCCAGATGAAATTGAAAGCACCCAGGATACAAGCTTCAGTGGCTGCAAGAGTGGGACATGTCGTCCTATTAAGGATGATATGCCCAGAGGATGTTGGAGAGTAGGCAAAATTGCAGAGCTTATAAGTAGCAGTGATGGAAACATACGATCAGCAAAGATACTTCTTCCAACAAGGAAATTAATAAGTCGTCCACTAAAATTGTCATATCCGATAGAGTGTTCTGGGGAGGAACTGAGCTACCAAAACGACAAATAAATATTTTAACGACAGTGACGATGTGACTAAATATGGACCTGGGAGAAAACAGAGACAAACCGCTTTGCAGGCGCGACAACGAATTCAACAACAGTTACACGGCGATGATCAGGATAATAAGGACAGTTGAAATAAAAACATAACTGACTTTGTGTGTCTGGGGAATGTTGTGGAAATTCACAATATTAGTTTTATGAATATCTCAAATTCCTAAATTAACTTACCTTTATAAGCATGTTTCTTAATTAAGTTCCATTTATTGCTTACTTTTAGCTTATATTGCCTTAACGTGAATTCAGATTCAACTAGTTCTATTTTTACTTTTCTATTTTTAACTTAAGTTTTACTTGACGTCGACGTCACTAGACGTTAAGCTTAATGACGTCAGTGTCGTTGTCAGGTAGAATGACGTTAGAGACAGTAATGAATGGATAGCAGAAAAGAATAGCAAAGATGAAATGAACGTTTAGAAGTCATACAGACAAGTATAGGATTATTACTATTTGCAGTGACTAGTAAAAGTGATTACTATTAGCAGGGACGTACTATTGGCAAGGACTGTGCAGATAAGATCTTATAGTATTTGGAATTATTTGTTGAATAATCTAAAGATCTATTAGAAACGTATAACATTACTGTTTTACCATATGTTGTACTATCAATGCGGAAAATAGATAATACACCTGGACATTCATTGTTTTAATCCTTGGATTGCACCATAATGCCAGACTGTCATCACGAAGGACGGATATTTTTATCTATCTCTCACACACGATAGATTCTTTTTCTTGCATATCTTTCATTTCTGAACGTGGATTTTTTAAAAATGTAATCTTCAATTGCTGACGTCCGCCATATTGTGATGGCATTCCCTTGACGTTTAGGGACGCCAAATACGTTCAGTGACGTTAACCTTAACGATACAATCAGTGCACATCAAACACGTGGGAATTCTCGATTTTTATCTTTTCCTGGGGAGGGTTATAATAATCTATCATGGTATGAGGGGTAGATAGAAAAATTCGTAACGAGTGATGACAATCTTCGTTACGAGTCAATCTTAAAGATGGCATACCAGGACGTCCTACACAAACAGTGTATATCAAACACGTGAAATTCTCGATTTTTATCTTTCCCACGGAACGACTCTTTTCCCATGACGTGACTCATTTTATTTGTAATACTTCTTGAAAAAAGAGACACAAACAAGACAAAGCTATGGAGGCGTTCTATCATTAAAGCGAAATCGACATCGCTCGTGGATACACGTAAGGGGATTCACCATTTCCAACAAATAAGTCAAATCAAGAATGCCGCGTATGATAGTATATATAGAAAGATATCATGTTATCAAAGTGTGAACCATAAAAAGAAAATAATCATATAATCATTATAAATGCACTGTGATTAATTTCGAATCTGTTGTCATTCTTATATCACTGTATGGTTCAGGTTTATTTGCAGATACCGGCACGTCAATTGTTGTCGAAGATACCGGTACATCTATTTTTGTCGGAGATACCGGTATATCTGTTCTTGTCGGAGATACAGGTATATCTATTGTTGCCGGAGATACCAGTATATCTATTGTTGTCGGAGATACCGGTATATCTATTGTCGGTTTATCTTTAGCCCACTCTTGTAGGTCGCCGGACGCAAAGAATCCAAAAACTATTATTCCAACGGCATCAAAACCTGCACACACATAAAATACATTTCTCCATTCTTCTTGTGTGTGCTGAAATAGATTGAGATGCATAATAAATATTAACACAACCGTACCGAACTAAGTATACTGGATGCATGGACGTTTTCTGTAATTAACCTCTTCAACAGCACTAAAACCATAATATTTGTAATTTTGTAGAAACTTAACCTTTGTCATGCTGAATAGAACAAGATGCCACGCCCACTTATAATTTTCAGCCAATCAGATTACTTTTACCACATTGTTGATACAAATACCTAATGACAAACACTGTTGATCCAAATCAGTTTGCGTCAGAAGCCAACTGATCTGTAACTACACCGTTTGTAAAGAAAGGGCATATCCGAGTTCAGCTGAGCCCGGATATGCCTTGCCTTCGCAAACCATGTAGATCCAATTCAAATGGCTTCTAAGGAAGCCACTGGATCTGGATCTGTTCTGTTAGTCATAACGTATATGAATTTGTATCAACAACCTAGATGATCTAACTGGTTGAAAATTGAGAAATGGGCTTGGCATATTAATTTATTCAGCATGACAAGGGTAAATGAAGAGCAGAACTATAATTGCCTAACGAGCACACATCAACTGCCATGACTTGCAAAGCCTAATAGCCGCAACCATCAGGTACATTATGTTATAAAATCTACATAATGTATACCCCTATGTTATAAGATCTGCATTATGTGTACCACCATGTCCCCCAATAATATACTCGAACGAATGGATCGAACATCTTTGGGGCTATGGAAGTTTTCGAGCGATCGATGTTGAGTCATTGAAATTTTACGGTAACACGCACCATAGACAGAGACATTTCAGCTGTTCAGCATAGAAAACAGTATAAAGTTTAAAAACATTATAAAGTTTAATCTTGGAACATTGGGCATTACCATGTATTATTAAAACATGTACTATAGTTGTTATTTTCTTCATCTTGGATTCATTTGTGTGCCAATTGGAACAGATTTCATTGCCTCTTCATTTAACAGATATAGAACGGAACGTACTCTTCCTCTTAACAAACATAACCCGGTAAACATAAGTTTGGAGTCCCAAAAATGGTATTTGATTATTGGATACGGCCCAATTGGTGGCAAAAAATTAGCCATTTTTCTCTAGAAATATATAAATTACATAGCCTGATATACCTAAAATTGAAACTTGACTTTTTGAATATGTAGTATTGGGGATTTTATTCAGTTTAAAATCTAAATCACATAGCCTTTACATACCTGAAATCGAAACTCGACTTTTTCAGTATGTAGTATTAGGGATTTTATTTAGTTTAAAATCTAAATCACATAGCCTGTAATATCTAAAACTGTAACTCTACTTTTTTAATATGTACTGTTTGGAAGTTTATTCAGCTTAAATTGGGTTAAGCATAGCCAACCTTAAAACTCACATGACCGATAGAAGGATATATTCAACTCACATTCGTTGTCAACAATCCCGCAACGATAGGCGCCACCATGCCAGGAACAGTTGCCATGGTGTTAGTTATACCATACATTACACCCGCGTATCTGAAGAATAGTTGAAACTGTATAATAACTAAGAAAGAGGGTTAACAAAAGCATAAATGAAGATACCCAGAAAAGCCACGATAACGAAGCACAGTCTTCCTGATCCAGTAAGCATTTTTATAAATCTATAGCAGGCCATTATCAGCCCGTCAGTGTAACTGACGGGCCGATAACGGCCCGCTAAAGATTTGTAAAGAATGCTAGCTGGGGAGGTACCAAAAGACGAAGATATGACGAATAAATACTGACAGAATAAATGAAACATCTGAAACCACCGAAGAACAAAAAAAGAAGAACTGCAACAGCCTTGTAGCTGTCTGTGAGAAACTGCCAAGTTTGATCCGACCAACAGTTTTGCTGTTAAACATGCCAAGGTGTTTTTTTTTTGTTTTTTTTTTTTGTTTTCTTCTCTTTTTTTTTTGTTTTGTTTTCTTCTCTTTTTTTTTTTTTTTTTTTTTTGCAGATTCTCTACGGCAGCATTTGTTACCAAAGATGTTACCAAAGATGTTGCCACTAAAATAATGCTCTGTAAAGAATCATTAATGAGCAGATATGTAAGAAAATGAACGTCAAAATGATTGCCCTTGGAAACAAAGAATACACTACAGATTAGAAAATGGGAGACTCGGTTTTACTGAGACTCTTCATAAGCAGTAATTAAGTTTGCAACACTGCGTATGCCCTCTAGCGTATACATGAGCTGAACACCATTTTCAAATATACCACAATGGGCCCAATGATCTCAAAGGAAATGAAATATAATCTGCACTATGGTGATGTATGGGGAGACGTTCTACCGCCGCGACACGGCGGTTTCTTAAACCAGCTGCCTTGTTTAAGTTTTATTTCCTAATAGAACCTATGTTTCGGACATTTTTAGCATTGCAGTAAATATTCAAAACATATATGTTTCTTGAAGTATTAAATACATTGTTTTTGAATAATTTTAATCCTGATTACATGTCTTGCTTTGGTTTCTTCATCTTTTATTTGAGCCAGCGCACGACAAAATCTACAATAAGATCTGTGTGATCAGTAAAAACTCAGATCAACCTGTACATCCACCCAGTGTGGCAAGGGTTCTCGTTCATCCCTCATTCGATAGCCCGGAGGCTGTAGAAGGCACATCCGATCAGCGAAGACTCTTGTCAGACTGCGCGTTGTTGATTATTGCAAGGCGGTATTTCTGCAGCACTTCTACTTTGTTCAGTTGCTCTGTTTTCAAGAAACGGATGTTATTATTATTATTTTTTTTTTTTTTTTTTTTTTTTGTAATTGCATGTCATGCACCTTACCCGGTGCATTTAAAGTGTTCTGTTCCTTAACTGTGGGTTTTACTTGGTATTTCAATGTCCTTTAGTACACATAGTATGGTAGAATATAAACACCCGGCTTAGTTTCTATTGTAGTTTTCGCTACAAACGTAAAAGCCCTTTTGGAACAGAGTATAATGTTTGGCACAGCACGTTGAGATTTGATGTTGGAAACTATTTATCCAATCCATTAATAATTCTATGAATTCAGAATGGAAACTATACATTATAACACATGTGTCTTAGGAACTCTAAAAAAGTTTTTTTTTTTGGTCAGTCTTACAAATTTGTTTGACGCATATATATAAAACAGTCTTCTAGCAACGGAAGCACAGTTTGTTTCGTTTCTCTGTCGGTTGTTTGTTGAAATAGTTTCCATTATTTCGATATTTGAAACAAGGTATCCAAGCATTTCATAGGAAGTATGTTTTGGCTCCAGCTGATAAAGCTGCTAATAATATTGTTGTTGTGTGACGACCTCATAATATCAATACTCTAATACAAGAAGTTGGTAGTACTAAAACATATAAACGGATTTCTACTGACGAGAGATCTATTGTTAATACCCATTCTATCGATATTACTGCTAAGTTTGCAGTGAGTATTAAAGAAAAATAAGACAGACTTCCTACCTGATATTGGTTACCGACCTTATAAAGCACGTTTCATTGCTAATTCTAGTTCATATACGACTTTTTTGTCCAAACTGCTAACTTCATGCCTTACTGCTGTTAAAAAAACATTCGATTACGAAAAGAGACTGAATTAACTATTTTAGTCAATTAAAAATTCCAATGTTCTCAATAAATTTAAATCTAGAAAATTTCAGGCTTCTAAATTGTCTACACATGATTTTTCTACACTGTATACTGCGTTACCTCATCATCTTATAAAAGATAAACTTATTGATTTAATTAACCGAACGTTTTTTTTCGGGAGAAAACCCAATGTTTGGCTTGCAACGAAGAATGTTTTTTTTTTTTTTTTTTTTTTACTTCTGATGTATACAATAATCACAATTTATGGTCTTGTCAAAACGTCTGTGATGCCCTTGTTTATCTTTTGAATAATATTTTTATTACATTTGGAACTAAACTTTATAAGCAAACTATTGGTATTCCCGATGGGAACTAATTGTGCTCCTCTTGTTGCAGATTTGTTTCTTTTCTGTTATGAGAGAGATTTCATGAAGTCTGTCTCACGTGAAAATCAGGCTGACATTATTGAGCTTTCAATTCAACTTTAGGATACCTTGATGATTTATTAAAAATTGACAATATTTACTTTGACCAAATGGTGAACCGCATATACCCTACAGAACTCCAATTAAAAAGAGCAAATTCTTCCGATACCGAGGCACTTTGTTTGGATCTGAATCTATGTATATCTAATGGTACAGTTTCCACTAAAAATTATTATAAACGGGACGATTTTGATTTTGATATAGTCAATTTTCTTTTACTGGATGGCGATGTCCCCCGGCGTACCTCATATGGGGTATACATATCTCAACTTATTAGATTCGTCAGAGCTTCTTCAAATCTTAGTGACTTTAACTGCCGTAATAAAGCCCTTACTGCCAAACTTCTTAGGCAGGGTTATCGTTATTTCAAACTTCGTAAGGCGTTTTAGAAATTTTATCGAAGACACAGCGCCTTGGTAGAAAAATATAGCGTCAGTCTGAAAACACTTCTGCGACAAGGTATATCGGAACCAGAATTTTACGGTGACTTGGTGTAAAGATTTAGAAAAATTGTAGGGAAATCTAACTTTTCGTAGCAATTCAGAAAACTTATTAACCGTTATAAAAGAATTGGCTATAGCCTGGATATAATGCGGCAGACTGCATGCCTAGTTGTCATCCCAATCATTGTTGATGGCTATGCTTCACTCTTGAACTCTTTAATTGCACGACGGCGGGTCGGGCCTCAGACTCAATGACGGCCTCTTCGTAAAACTTTAACCAGTGGGTTGGGGCTTGACGATATGTCTTTGGCTTGGCCCGCCGTGGTTCAACTGTTGGTTTCCACTTACTCTGGCATACAGTAGAATTAGCTATGAGTACTCGTCTTTGTTTATTATAGTGATTAATTGATTTTTATGTTTTCGCTTTGATGCATTGACTGAGTTGGGAGCCTTTATGCGAACCGAATTTTTATGTATTTCTGTAATAAGAGTAGCATCGGGACCCAGAGTGAAGTTGGCTAGCTGATAAAGTGCTTTAAACCCCGCAACCCTCACCCCCCACCCCCAGTGGTTCTGCTTGCCGTTCTGGGGCGGTGGTCCCGATGTTGGTCTTGCTCTTTGTTGCTTTGTGGTGTATTCTGCGGGGCGATTTGTTTTGTGTCTTGTCTTGTGTTGTTTTGTTCTTGTGTTTTTCATTCCTTTTGGCGTTGTGTTTGCCTCGCTTGGGGAGGAGGCAGCTGGCCTTGGTGCTTTCCATGCGTTTGTTCGATTTGCGCTTGTTTAGTTTTGTCTGTTTCCTCTTCCGCTTGGTGTCTGGGAAGGGCTGCGGTTTGTGATTGTGGCACTCCCTGGACTTTTCTCTTACCTTTTTTTTACTACACTGACAGTTCTAAGACGGTGGTCCCGGTGTTAGTCTTACTGTTTGTTGCATTGTGGTTTATTCTACGAGGCGATTTGTTTTATTTCTTACCTTATGTTATTTTATTCTTGCGTTTTTCAGTCCTTTTAGCATTGCGTTACCTCGCTAGGGGAAGAGAGAGCTAATCTTAGTGCTTTTCATACGTTTGTTCTATTTATGTTTGTTTGGTTTTGTCGATTTCCTCTTCCCCTTGGTGTCTGGTTTGTAATTGTGGCACTCCCTGGACTTCTTCTCTTAACTTTTTTTACCAAGAAGATGGTTTCTCTCAGAATTTTGACATGTCAGCACCAGAGTATTTATTTTAGCAATCGGAGGGGCAACAGCTGAAACAGAAATTGCCCAGCAAACAAATGGGACACGGTATGTTCCACTGAAATGATTATCATATGAAACTGATGTCAATCATCATGATGTCTATCCGAAATTGCAGTATTATGTCAGAAAGTATTTATTGTTCTCAATCAGAGCCGTCGCTATCAAAATATGTCCTCTAACTATTTATTTCAAAGAATATGGCTGTTGGTTATTATGAGTGAAAACTAGAGGCATTGCACCTGTGATGAAATTACAGGGAATATTTCCCAAGAAAAATGCAAATCCGTTACACAGGAAATGCCACAATCACAAAGCGCAACCTTCTCGAGCCATCGAAAGAAGAGATGATGTACAAACAATGGAAACCAAATAAAAATTTCTTATAACGGACATTTGAACAATGAAGAACTGCAACAGAGGAACCACCTTGAACAATTAGTTGAAAAACTACTAGGGGTCGGGCTAAGTTTTCTCGCGCGAAACAATAATTTTACTTAATGTACGCTTTCAATCGCGAGGGAAATATGGCATAACAACCTAACATATTGCTTTTAATACTGAATGGTTTTACGACTTTGCGGAGATTTTAAATGACGTCAACACATCCGGTGACATTACTTTATTGTGGCAGTTTCCAGACCTTTGTCTGATGTCTTTTTTTGCCACAGACAATCTATTAGATAAACAGATGTTTTTAACACTGGATATTACTATTACTGTATTTTCCTAAATCTCTGTTCGGTTTGATAGGCATGAAGGGCGAAACATTTTTTTTATCAATTTCTGCCTGTCTGTCTGAACATTCCTAATTTTGTTTTGGAATATATCGACTTTATGATTTTCCGAAATACAATTTTGGTTGTTTACCTCGGACTCATTTATCTTATTAATGAAGTGGCTGATAAAAACTTTCATGGGAACTATTGCCTTGCTCTAGAAGGACATTCGTACATCACTGAAGGAATTTTGAGTCCCTCGGAAAGGAGTACTAAAATAGCCATATACTTAGAATATTTAATCTTTTGAGTCAATATGTTGCTAAATTTTGCTGAACAGTCGTACATCATAGCAAAACCAAACGTTTTGAAATTCAAATTTAAAAAAAAAATGGCATGGTCTTAAGACTGTCCCTCAATTTCCTAGAATTTTTATGATTAAGAGCTGAGTAACAGCACTTTTAAGAGGGGGCTCTGTCATGATTGTTTTACTCTCTTCTGTAAAGGGGTCTATGCTCCTCTCCTTCCCTTGGAAACTAATTAATATCGTATAATAGCATAGACCACAGAAGGGCTCCAGAAAGACAAACCGGAAGACACAAATGGTATCTCCCGTGTTGAAACAGCGGGTACTTTACTATGTGTTTCTCTTAAGCTATCTTCTTTTGCAACCAGGATAGCGGCGTAGTCTAATTTTTTTTAGACAAATGTTTTATAGATTTACTTCTTTACTGGATACAATATGAACATTGACGACATTAATATCATCTGATCCATCCAATATACAAGCGATTGAGCGGAATGAGAAGTCGGTGGCGGTCGAAGTCGTAAAGCTCTTGATACTTGGCAGTTTTACTGATATGGCTTTCTTTAAGACAGAGAACTGTTCAGCATGCAACAACCAGCTCTCTTTATTACACCCCGAGACCCACCTGTTGTTACACAACTAATATATGACAAATCAAACGTTCTGCGGTAGGTCTAAGCAATGTTGGTAGGCTTCGGTACGTACTATTAGAAATCTAGGAGGTGTTTACTATGCACGGGGCATAATGCTATGTTCCTATTGGTCAGATTTCCACGAGCGTTTTTCCTGATACTGTTTTGGTTTGATATGAATGGTCATTTAAATACCATAGTATAAGATCAATTACTAGGAAAAACATTAGAGACATGTATTAGATAGGTTTGTTTAACCGGCCCTGTCAAAAATAATCCACGTATATCGAATCGCCTCCTAGATAGAGGAAGCTAGAAAAAAAATAACAGAACAGATAAGAGGAAACATTTCTAAAGTGTGTTGTTGACATGTTGCTGGCATAACAAAAAATAGCAAGACTGGAAAGTTTATATTACTTTGGACTGTTTCTTACTTGGGAGCAAAATCAACATGGTTAGCATTAAATCCTCCTCCATGACCAATGCCAGTAAACATGACTGCTAATAACAAAAGAGCGACGGCTAAAACACGTTGAAGACATGAACAAAACCCGATACTGACAAAACAAGCAGCTGCCCCGGCGAAACCTGAAAGCATACATAAACACCCAGGGAAACCGGATATCGGGATATCGGAGGTTGCTAGATTTCGGAGGTAAACAAATGATGTCATGCACCGACAGGGTATGTGCTTATCCTCTTTTGATGATCAAAAAAGTGCTTCTGGAGACTAAGCAACATATGTAACATATGTTTTGAATTGAATAACTTATTATATGAAAATGACATTTCAGTATAAAGTATCCTCCTATTTATTCAAAATAACGTTTGAAAAGGAAATTCCATTGTTTTTCACCCAAATTCCACTTTCATTTGTTTATAGCTTTTACCATGTAAAGCATTACTATTGAGTATGTATGTCTGTATAATCTAGAACCTTTCTATAAATTATGCAAGAAGTAGCAGATGTGAAAGAATTACTAAAGACAGATTTTAACAATGCTTTAGGGTTGTTGTCAGATTTATTGGTAACAGGGTGTCGGAAGTATGATGCGGGGATGTCGGAGGACAGATTTAAATTCGTAAATGAGATATCGGAGGAATGAAAATTTTGTGTTCTTGTCGAAACGGCTATAGCTTTTTGAAAAGTGATCTTGCCTGGTTAAATATTTTGAAGACGATTATCTGAATCGTCAGGGTTTGCATGTAGCAAGCGAACAAAGATATATTTGCTGACTGGCAACGAATAAATGAAACAATGTGTCATAGATTTATCAAGATAAAACATCAAGATAACCAGTCTACGCGATGAACACCCCGTTAACACGACTTCTCAAAGAAACAGTGTGCCGGTGTTAGTCTTACTCTTTGTTGCTTTGTGATTTATTCTACGAGGCGATTTGTTTTATGTCTTACCTTGTGTCATTTTGTTCTTGTGTTTTTCTGTCCTTTAAGCATTGCGATTACCTCGCTTGGGGAAGAGAGAGCTAATCTTAGTTCTTTTCGTACGTTTGTTCGATTTGTGCTTGTTTGGATTTGTCGGTTATCTCTTCCTCTTGGTGTCTGGGAAGGGCTGCGGTTTGTGATTGTGGCACTCCCTGGACTTTTCTCTTACCTATTTTTTTTTTTTTTTTTTTATTGCAGGGGTATAAATCGTTTTCTTTCTTCTTATTTCTGCTATATATTGAAGGTACTCTTTTGAACCACATCGATCTTATTTTTTCTGTAAAACATAGACTGTGGGTACTCGTTAGAACTGCCTCGATGGAAAATATACGAAAGTTATCAGTTTTCTTTCTGAAAAGTTTGCACTTTTAAAGACATGAAAATTGCATTAAAATGAATCTGCTTGTTTTCATATTTGTATATCACAACGTCTTGTGCCTTAGATGAGTTTCCAGGCCTATACGCAGACTTTTGAAATGGAAAGGGCGGATGTGTGAATTGTAAGCTATTCTTAAAGGGGACACATATGCAAACAAAATGTAAGTGAGGGGAGGCAAAAATAAGGAATGTAAAGTGATTTTAGGGTCAAATCTGCATAATTTTAAAATAATATGCCCGAAAGGGGTACAGGCCTCGTTTTCTTATTTCTGCTCAAAAACATACGAGGCGAGGCGGTTCTAACGAGTACCCACAATCTATGTTTTGAGCAGAAATATGAAAAATATCAGAGTTTTTTTATCTGAAAATTTTCAGTTTTTGGAGGTGAAATTTTCTATATATTTGAATAGGTATGTTTTCGTAATGCATTGGTATGTACAATAATAGGTTTGGCATAACATAAAGTATATCATAACACAAATTTGCAAATATGATTCTTCTTTGTAAAGTTCCTAGCACAAAAGCGACTTTCTGAAAGATGTCGAAAGCACAGTAGTAAACAAATTATAAATATGACGTCGAAGCTGAAATTCATAAGGTAAAGGTGTCAAATTTGTCGATATTAAACGATCTCATTATGGGTGAAATGCCTTAATACTATCTATAAAAATGAACCAACGTTTTTTTTCATGCGGACAACAAAGACTCTGACCAGACCATCACGAAAACATACCTATATAATTTTGACCCCTTTAAACCCCTCTTTTATATAATAAAATTGGGGTTTACAGGGGTATACATTATTTTTCTTATGTCTGCGTAAAAAGCACAGATTGTGGGTACTCGTTAGAACCGCCTCGGCGAGGCAGTTCTAACGGGTACACACAATCTTTGTTTTGAGCAGAAATAGGAAAAATATCATTTTTTTTTTATCTGAAAATTTTCATTTTTGGGTGGTAAAAGTTTCAGTATATTTGAATAGGCGTGTTTTCGTAATGCTGCGCGGATGCGCGGCTTGATTTGAGTCTTCTTTGGACGCACATGTCAGAAGGTCAATTTACTCACGTTGCGGCCAAAATGTCTTTGCACTGGTATGCAGTCTTTCTGATACTTACATCATGAACAGATGCTTGTTCCTCTAGACCAGGGCATCCACTAACAAACGGCTTGGTTGTATTGATCGTTGACACTGTATCTGTTAGGTTTATAGTTTTCAGCATACAAACAACTGCAACACTTAGGTTCGCTCGTAAAAGAGAGATGACGCAAAAACCAAGGAAACCAATATAGGCTAATAGCCATCTCTGGTAACACACGAACGATTCTTTCTGGTGCTCGTCTTCTAGTAGTTTGAAACATTAAATATAGGAAAATGTATTAACCCTTGTCATGCTGAATAAATTAAAATACCACGCCCACTTCCAATTTTCAGCCAACCAGACTACTTGATCCATGTTGTTGATACAAATTCACATACTTAAAAACAAACAGTGCAGATCCAGATCAGAAGCCAATTGATATGGATCTACACTGTCTGTAATAACAGGATATATCCGGGTTCAGCAGGACTAGGGCTAATGCTTAGCATTCTGGGTAAAATTTCAACAGATGATATTCTGAAATATGTTTTCTTATTTTTCCTAGAAAATAAGCGTTGACATTTCGTGAAAATTGTCTCCTTAGGAAAATAAGCTTTGATATTTTATGCAAATTGTCTTGTAAGGAAATGAGACAATTTGCACGGACAAAGCCTGTTTTCTGGGAAAATAAGAAAAAAGAAATTGCCAGTTTTTCGTCTGCTGCTCCTAAAGAGCAATTTCTCCTCTTTTCCATAATATTTTCAATATATTTCTAACTTTAGGAGTCTAATTGTATATTCATTTTGAAAATGTGGTTGTTCGATTAATTTTTTCATAAATTCTGGAAATCTGATATACAGAGGTACGGAAAACTCGCACTATTTCAGACAGACCCTTGGACTTCGAGATAACGAGAATAGATTGTATATCTTCTCTATTTTATTTTAATTTAATACGAATTTAATAGTGCTACCTATATATGTGCGTCCAAATTATCATCACATGCTTCATAGGTGGGTTGGCCAGATCTAAATGAATTTGATTTCAGACCACGCTTGACTTATAATCCACTGCATGAATTGTAATATAACGTCCAAGTCAACAGTATTTCAGTAGTTCAGAGACATCGCCTCCAAATTTGTAGGACTTTTACCCGACCGGATCACATGAATTCAGGTCCTTATAGTTACTAGCAGCTCTGCCATGGAAGCTTTAGGCAGCCCATCTATTTCGCGGGCACCGATGGGCGGGGGCCATGCCTTCCCAATACCGAAAACAAGTGTATGCCGATGATAGGTACAACGACAACTTTCGCTTACCTGTGTCGAAGTTTTTTAAGATTATCACGTGAAAAAAACGTAAAGTCTGTGTGTTATCTAAAAATCTACATCATCGTGTATCTTATGCACAAAACGAATCATGCTTAGCTTGTAAATAGACGGAGAACAGATAGAAATAAAATTCGAAGTGAGACAAAATTCAAAATGGTGGCGATCGCAAATTTTGTAGGCTGACGTCATAAGTCTCGTGATTCAACCCCTTGCAATTCGATTACTTGGCACTATGGGCTGTTTTGTTGCTATTATCGGCACGGCAGTCTCTACCAAATCACGGAACGCTTATTGTTTTTTTAGGATAAGCACCGAACCACCCAAGCGTTTGATGGACCATCACTATTTTGGTCTTACACATCACTGGTCACATCGGTAGTCTATAGTAGAACGTCTGCACGCCGAACGCTCCGCGGTTCGAGGAACTGCTTCGCAGTTCCCGTTGGACGCACTTATTACTATAGGTAACAGCTGCAACGCCAGAAGACGTACCTTCGGACATGTGCACCCAGCGAAGATTTAGATCCGTCTGCACCTTCGCGCAGTGAGACCAGACACTTCAACAGGTGCATTTTGGATTGCCAGTATCATTACGAAAACACGCTTATTCAAATATATTGAAAATTTCACCTCCAAAAAGTGAAAATTTACAGATAAAACATTCTGATATTTTTCATATTTCTGCTCAAAACATAGATTGTAGGTACTCGTTAGAACCGCCTCGACGAGGCGGTTCTAACGAGTACCCACATTCTATGTTTTTAAGCAGAAATAAGAAAAATAATGTATACCCCTGTAAACCCCAGTTTTACTGTATAAAAGTGGGGTTAAGGGGGTCAAAATTATATAGGCATGTTTTCCTGATGGCTAAGGCTGATCAGAGTCTTCACTGGGCGAACATGTCGGAAGATACCTTTTCTAACGTATCGGCTCATATCGAGAAAATGAAAGTGACCTTATACACGCATCCACATTATTGAGACTAAATAGCAAAACACAATTTTAATAAAAATACATTACGTCTTAATAAATAAACAAACTATCACGAAAGACATACCTGCGTTCAGATATCATACGATCATGTTTACACGAGGTTGCATGTACACGCAAAAGTGAAGTGGAAATTAAAAGTTTTCATTCATCTCAAATATCGGTCAAATGTTTACGGGATTACACTCGGGTGTAGACTGGCTCCAGTCGTTTTTGTTTTATATCTATTTCTCTCTTTCTCTACATTATTTTTTTATCATGATCCTCTTTAATCCAACTTCAAGTTACCTATGGCTGAACTAGCCAAGGGACTGAAGTAAACAAAAATTCTACAAGCTATAAAAGTGTTGTGTCCCCCCCCCCCCCCCCCCCCAAAAAAAAAAAAAAAAAAAAAAAGAAAGAAAGAAAAAAAAAGAAAAGAAAAATAAAGAAAGGGTCTGGAGCCAGACTAACTCGGGTGGTGCGAGGGAGAATTTGACAAAGAGTTTGGTTCAGATGTAGGTTTGGCAAAACTAGACACCCACCACAATCACACACACACACACACACACACACACACACACACACACACACACACACACACACACACACACACATTATTACATCAGTCAAAGAAAAATGGGTCATTCGAAAATTCCAATCTGAAACAAATAAGCCCAGCAGACACGTGACGTCTATACAACGTCGCCTCAACGTCGATGCAACGTCATGACGTTGCATCGACGTTGAGACGACGTTGGATAAACGTTATGTGCCCGCTGGGAAGGCGTTTATATACATTTACATAAAATTGCGACAACGTACTTATGCGTGCTCTTTGTTTCCAAAAACAACCTCGAGGCGGTTCTAACGGGTACCCACAATCTATGTTTGGAGTCTTACTTTTATTTAACTTCACTGCAGCCGGTGTTAAGTGCCGTGTGGCGGCCGTAAAACCTCTCCCCATACTTCACCATAAGGCCGATTATATTTGTATTTCTTTTGGGATCATTGAGCCCATTCTGGTGTCTCTGAAAATCGAACACCGCATAAGCTGGTGGTAGGAGGGGATAGGGGTGTGGGGGAGCCTACTCGTAAACTGCATTGTTGCATGTGAACAGATCTTTAACAATGACATAAGCATACAAACGGTAATGTGTGCTTAGCGTATATCACGCTATTCGTGAAAGCTAATACTTGTAAAAGATATAAGCTCAACGTGGAATTGCCCACAATGTCCTGTAACATTCGAAAAAAAAAAAAAAAAAAAAAAAAAAAACAGACGCTTTTCACATAATAAATATATACTAAAGATAATAAAAAATGCTTTATATACCGATAAAATTTCTTAAAAATCATTATTCATCCTTACCTTTAATGTTTGACTTCTTTAGGTTTGTGTTCATATTTTCTGTTGTTTTCGTGCTTGTTTTCTAGATGATTACGTTTTTCTTCTTATTTCCAGTTTATGAAATAAGTTGTTTATGATAATTCTATTACTACGGAAGCCTGTATGTGACATGGTGTTTTGTGTAAAGATGTTTAGCGTTTTTAACTTGTGACTTCCGTGTTTAACTTTTAAAAGTAACGGCCAATGCGCTGGCATTACGAAAATATGCCTATTCAAATATACTGAAAATTTTATCACCAAAAAAAAAATGAACATTTTCAGATAAAAAATTCTGATATTTTTCATATTTCTCCTCAAAACATAGATTGTGGGTACTCGTTAGAACCGCCTCGTCGAGGCGGTTGTAACGAGTACCCATAATCTATGTTTTGTGCAGAAATAAGAAAAATAATGTATACCCCTGCAAACCCCAGTTTTACTATATAAAAGTGGGGTTTAAGGGGGTCAAAACTATATAGGCGTGTTTTCGTGATGGGGAACCCGGCCGTGGCCAGTGACTTTACTACAAGAGCTACAGGTATGTCTAAAAGCGCAGCATTTAAAAAGCAGAAAAATAAGAAACACTTTTTCCTGTTTCATCTCGCTTTCATTTTTGCTATTTATCGCACCCTTTAAAAGGCAAAAACACATGTGTCAAAGGGCATAATACAGAACACAAAAGCTAAACTCAAAAATTTAAACATTGAAGTCAAAAGTTACAAACACCGAACTCAAAACATCCTTACACAAAACACAATGTCACATATTGGCTTTAATTTTTAACCCGAATAAACGACTATAAATAAAGCTTTTCTATCTTTTAATCTTTATGGATAGAGGAAATCTGGTCAACTCGGCCTTGGTCTGGTTCATAATTTAATATATTACCTCATAAATCTACAGGCCCGGTGTGTGTCCAGACATGGTAACGATAGTAACTCTAAGAAAGCAATCCTGAGCATTCCTGTTAAAGTTCAAAACAGACGGAGTTCATCCGGGCTAGCTAACCCGATGCAGAATGGACTTGAGGTCGACATAACGCATTTCCCTCCCCACCTCTATATTTTTCGACGAAATCTGTTTAAATCATTCGCTGACCCATGAATGTAAATATCTGTATGGGAACCAGTTTATGTCGTGAGATATTCATGTTTTGCCTAAATTTATTTTTTCATATTATGAAATTCGACTTTCTTAACTAAGCGAAGTTTTTAAGGATGTTTGCGTGAAAGGTATTAAAATATTAAACAGAACTACAGAAGCAAGAACTAACTGTTTGGTACAAGTCGCTTTTTCCCATATTTTCGAATAGATTAGTGTGCTTTCGTAAATGCTGCTTTCGTGAGAAAAGATAAACAATGTTTGCTTGTTAAAAAGAAACAATATTTAAAAAAACAAAAAAAAAAAAACAAAAAAAAAAACAAGAGTTAGTGGCATGTAATAATGTTTCAAAGAGCTGAAACAAAGAACACTTTCTGCCATTTATATCGGGTTTAACGTGAGTAATCGGAATGAAGTCGATGGCTTTGTAGGTTGTCAAGGGTATGTTTCTCTGCACTGTGTTTTTAGACGCACCATAATTTGGGTAGTTCATTGTAAAAAAATCCAACTGGCTGCCAGCGCCTTTACCATAATTTTTTGTGTATGTGTGTGTGTGTGTGTGTGTGGGGGGGGGGGGGGGGGAGGGGGGCCGTAGAACTTTCGCAAGAATTTCCTCGTAGGATGGGGTAAGGATGTGTAAGCTTAAGATATGGTGCGGTAGCTCACTTCCTTACCATGTCCTATACGTTACCTACCTTGCCCTACACTGCCCTACCTCGCGTTATTACTACTGTAAATAATCTACTGGCGCCCGTAAAATTTACGGTACATGTACTGGCAGCCAAATGCCAGTATTTACCGTAAAATCTACGGGATCTTTTTACAGTGTTCGTGTTCTCTCATCTAAGTCATACATGTTCTTATCCCTCATTATCAGCCCCAGCAGCAACCAAATAGCAAAAGTTATCTTTTATTCTTCGTTGTTTATCTTCTTTTTTTTCAAACATGCTTCTTGTTTTAGCATGGGCAATCTGGCTTATGCACTGACCTATTGACCCCGATAATCAACTAGCGGTAAAGTCACTACTGCCAATGGGTTGCCAGTACATTCGCATTTACTTTTAAAAGTCCAAACACGAAATCACAAGTCACAAACACAAAACATCCTTACACAAGAAAAGATATGACAGTAAACTGTCACATCAGTAATTAATTTGTGAATGTTTCCAAGAACTACTTGTGTAGAAAATGGTCTAAGAAATACCCCAAAACAATATTAGTTATCTACATGTATGAACAGATTAAAAAGATGCAGATTTCAAGTCATAAAAAGGACTGAAAAGGCGACAATCTTTTTTGAAAAGCTTAAATTTGTTGACATCACTTGTGCAGAAATTTGTGTAAGAAGTGTTAACACGAAATAGCCAAAAACTATATTAGTGACCTATGAACAGGTTAAAGCAATGCAAAGTTCGAGTCACACACACAAAAAAAATCACACATGTATTGACTTTATTTTATAAAAGATACCTGTGTATATGTCATTTAAAATAATCATTTTTAGTGCACTATTTTGGCTACAGAAGTACTCGTAATTTGCATAATTACGGAGTGGCGTACTATGCTAAAAGTGATAATAATTACAGAAAAATAACAATTTTGATAATAATAATAATCTTGCTATAACTATCAAATAAAAACATGAGTACCACAATGATAATTTCCTTCTATATTTCCTTGCAACATCAATAAAACGGCTGAACGATTCTAAGGACTACTTGTGTAAAAACTTGTGTAAGAATTCAATTACACAAAATACCCGAAAACAATATCAGTGACTATGAATATGTTAGAACACTGCAAGGGTCGAGTCAGCAAAAACACAATGTCACATATAAGGTTCCATACTTTACAACTAATTTCGCATATATAATTATTACAGGTTATTTGATCTGTTGTGTTTTATATAAATTGAGCCGGGACACAGCATTTTCTATTCATTTGTGTACTTATTTGCCTATGTTGAGAAAAAAAGTCAACTACATCAACATATATCTTCTGTTGTTTCATTTTTTTTAATTCCACAGAAAAGAACCACAACGTCATTCGTGCAATCTGAACATAGTCTTTGCAGGGCACTCTGTGGGTGGCCAGTGAGTCGCCGGATTTTACTTATTGACAAAAATCCAAAATAATAATAATAATTATTATTATTTTTATTATTATTATTCGTTCCTTATGATTCCAATTTTGTCATCAAAATATTACGAATCTTGCTCATACATGTAATATAGTGTCATCAATCTTTTGAAAATAGATAGACGGATTCCTGCTCTAGCCTGTATTGACGAGGAAACATGTTTTCCTTCACCTGTGAAATTGCGTGAAACGTGTATAAGAATGAGGAGAAAATGACTGAAAATCTCAAGATACAGTTGTTTAATTGCGTTTAGTTTAATTTCTGTTTGCTTCTTTGTACACCAGTACACCGAGTACACCAAACTAAATTTGAAGTTTTTAATGGTATTTAAGTGTGCTAGTGTTGACCTGGTAATCCTTTTCTTGCGTACATTTTCCACCAAAATGAGAGTACATGTATTCAAGGGTAGAAAAGTGCTAAACATGCTGAATGACTTCTTTTTTTTTTTTTTTTTTTTGTAATGTATTTAGTTTAACGCTAACCCTTAATTTGATACCTAATTTGGATGTCAAGGAACATAATGAAGGTCAGAATTCAGCGAAATTTATAACAGAAGCCTATGGAAAGTAACTAGGCTCTTGGGCTCTCTAAGCATCATCGCCAGTTGAAATATGCATATAAACAAGTCACGGTTTGTAAATCAGGGCCCAGTTGTTCAAAGCGTCGTTAGCTTAACGACGTCGTTAAGGGTCATTTCGTTAACTATTTTAGCGGATTCAATACACAATATTTTGATATTTTTTGCTGAAAAAATGTGAGTAGCTTTTGCACTGCAAAAGCTACTCACATTTTTTCAGCAAAAAATTTCAGCATATTTGCGTATCACTCGATATAAATTTTAACGAATCGTTAACTAACGACGTCGTTAGCTTTGAACAACTGGGCCCTGCTGTACATATTTTGCAATGCTAACACACAATAAAGAGAATATGCACCTATTGCCCGATTTATCGTATAAGGTTTGAATAGTCACGGCTCTTGATGCGTTATGTTATGTCATCGTCAATGAATTGTATCTAAATTTACGGGGAACCAGTATATAAATGAAATATTAAAGAGAACTGATTCAGATTCAGGGGAGACAACTCTGTTAACATTGTTCCATGCCCTCCTGAAAAGGGATCTACTCTTTAAGGAAAGAATTTGCTCCCCCTTGGAGCAAATTCTTGTATTATAGAATAGATCCCTTTTTAGACGGGGCTTGCTGTGCAGTAAGCTAACAGAACGTCACAAAAGTTGTTTCCCTTGGCGGAGATGGCAAAAATCTTTCCATGCTTCTTAATAATCCTTATGTTTATATTTCTTATCGTTAGTATCGCTACACTTTAGCATGTTTTAAGGGAAACTGATACACTTGGTAGGATTGTCGACATTTTCATAAGAGAGACAGCTTCTTTTGTTTCCTATTTGCTTTTAAGCACACGAAACCCTTAGGAGAGAGAGAGTCTACTGTAAGAGGAATGAATTAGCTTCCAAAGGGAGCAATTCTTTACTTTTAAGGTAAATCCACTTTTCAGAAATTGTCAAAGATGAGAAAAACAATTTTGACAGAGTTACTTTCCCTGAAAACGTATTAAATCCCTTAAATATTTCATTAATATACCTGAACTGTGGGGGTTCAAAAACTACATATTTTGTGCATAAATTTTACCTAAGTTACAATCTATAGCAAAACGTTAAGGAGAAGGGAAGTAACTCGGGCCTGATTTATTCCTTTCTGAAAAACGTGTCTATTCTAAAAGATAAGAATTTTCTCACAAGGGAAATAAAGTCTTTCCTTGTAGAGTAGACCCCTTTTCAGAAGGGCATTGGTGCATAGAAACGCAGACGGATTTAAGTTATCTCCCTTGTAAAAATTGCGAAAATTCTGCAAGGTGTGCCAAATAGCCTTTAAATGTTCTGACAGGCTTTCCCAATAGTTTGAGCCTCAAAGTTAGAAGATTGACCTTCGGACATGAGTTTTCATTAAAGACTCGGATTAACTCAGCAAACACACAACGTCGCCACAACGTCGTTTCAACGTCGCTGCAACGTCACGACGTTGCAGCGACGATGTAACGACATTGTTGTGACGTTGTGTGTTTACTGGGAGCTTGCGTATCCGTGTAGTCTGACCCGTGTCTTTCACTGAGCGTACTTTGGATGGTAAGGATCCAATGTTTCCTTAGATGGACAGCAAATACTTGGATAGGGCTGCGCGGATGCACAGACTGATTTGAGTCTTCGCGTATACAGACGAATGGCTCGAGCATCGAGACCATGGAAATTCATTCTAGATATGGGCAGTTCGAGTCAATGAGGGAATAGATCAGAAGGCAAATAAGATAAGTAAGAGATTCCTTTTCTATTTTCTCTAAAACAATGGTATGTTGAGTGTACTATTTAGAATCGCCTTGATAAGGCGAACCTAGTGAAAACACAAAACATACAATTATCATGGTAAAATAAAATTTGCGAAACCTTTTCGGAGCTTGCATGGCGTGGGTTCGACCCCAGGCAAAAACACTTAGAAAATAAGAAAATCCATAAATATTCCTGAATATTTGTTTTCTTGAGCTATCGGGACTCAAAAGCAAGTTCAAATTAACCACGGTTAACGAGCCATCATCAGTGGTCGAGTGACTTGAGTTTTACTGCATGTGATAAGGTATATTATCTGACGTTGAGCTTGGTCTGTTTACCATTATAAAAACACGCCTATTCAAATATATAGAAAATTTCACTGTGACTTCCAAACATTGAAACTTTTCGGATAAGATACTCTGATTTTTTCATATTTCTACTCAAAACATAGATTGTGGGTACTCGTTAGAACATAACGAGTACCCACAATCTATGTTTTTGAGCAGAAATAAGAAAAATAATGTATACCCTGTAAACCCCTGTTTTGCTTTAAGGGGGTCAAAATTACGATTAGGCATGTTTTCGTGATGTCTAGTAAATACGATCTCACCAACGTATATATTGTACATTTAAACGTTAACGACTGATACGCCGATGGCTCGTTTACTCTAATTCGAACTCTTTTTTTGAGTCCCTAGGAAATTCTTCCGATTCAATGTAACTCGGGAAAAGAAATATTTATGTATAATGTAGTAAAATTTTCTCATTTTATCATGAAAATGTATGTTATGTGTAGTCATTAGAATCGCCTTATCGAGGCGATTCTAATGAGTACACTCAATATACCATTATTTTATAGAAGATCGAAAAGACATCCCTTCTATATCCCAATTTGCCTCCGGAGCTGGCGCTATAAATAACCCTCAATAGCTCAAACTACCTGTGTCTAGAACAACTTTCCATGATCCCAAAGATATTCGTGCCAGTTTTGTTCGACTTCTGGTTCGGAAGACGCAGCGTCCTTGTTGGGTCATTTGATATGTTTGTTGTGTTCAAATACTCTACAGAAGGCAAATGTTTTCGTCCTTTAGCTGCTGTATTTTCTTCTGCTATGGGTCTACGGAAGGGATATCCTTACCTGTGCACCCGTTATATCCCTCAGATTTCACCGATTTTATTGAGCTTCGCACTTGTGATGTACCATTTATTATAATCGAGTCAGTCGAGATCAACTGCAGGAAGAATTTAACTAGCTGCGAAAATAAGTCTACCATTTGTGTACATATAATATACTGAAAGGAAAAAGAAACGCAGGGTAAATTTTATTCCTAAATTTCATTCAAGTTTGAAAAAGTTTGTTAATATTTTACAATGATTACAAAACGGTACATGTATGGAACAAAAGTTCCAAATTTCATTGGTTTGTGATCAACAAGTCTCGAGTTATTGAAGTTCATTGGTAGCTACCCCCCAAATCCTGAAATCAAAATCAAACTGAAAATCAATATTGGGTGTGCCCCCCTCTTGCTGCCGTTGCTGCCCTAATTCTCCTTTGGACAGAGTCAACCAAAGCATTGACAGTTCGCATCGGGATGTTATTCCATTCATCGATCAACGCATTCCTTAGTTGTGCGAGAGTTGCGGGGGGATTTCGGCGCTTCCTAACCCTTCTGTCCAGCTCATCCCACATGTACTGTATTGGGGTCAAATCTGGACTGTACGGTGGCCATGCTAGTGGTGCGATGTTATTGTTTGCCAGGAAATCCTGACAAACTCGGGCAACATGTGGTCGGGCATTGTCCTGCTGCAGAATCAGATTACGTTGTTGCACAAGCGGGACTGCAACAGGACGCAAGATCTCATCCCTATACGTTACAGACTTGATTTGACCCCAATAGAGCACATGTGGGATGAGCTGGACAGAAAGGTTAGGAAGCGCCGAAATCCCCCCCGCAACTGTCGCACAACTAAGGAATGCGTTGACCGATGAATGGAATAACATCCCGATGCGAACTGTCAATGCTTTGGTTAACTCTATCCAAAGGAGAATTAGGGCAGCAACGGCAGCAAGAGGGGGGGGGGTACACCCGATATTGATTTTCAGTTTGATTTTGATTTCAAGATTTGGGGGTGGGGGGGGTGGGGGGGTGGGGGTTGCTACTAATGAACTTCAATAACTCGAGACTTGTTGATCACAAACCAATGAAATTTTGAACTTTTGTTCCATACATGTACCGTTTGGTAATCATAGTAAAATATTTAACAAACTTTTTCAAACTTGTTCAAACTTGAATGAAATTTAGGAATAAAATGTACCCTGCGTTTCTTTTTCCTTTCAGTATATGATATCCGGAAGTTGTTTAAGTAGCCAACGTGGTTGGCCCTGGAGTCCAAGTCCGTTTGATCGGATAGGGATGAGACAAAAAAAAACAAAACAAAAAAAAAAAAACAGAGAGTAGTAATGTTGGAGATTGACCCTGAATGTAGACAAACGAATGCTTGTGTTTAAGTACACCCAACCCCCTTTGTTGGACAACCTAGAACTAAAGGCTGAGCCTTGTTTCTGGAGTGCCTAACATGCACTCAACATGCCTACAGAAAGCGTGAATAGACGCGAACAGAAGGATAAGGATAAGGGTTCAGAAAAGGCCATTCAAACTTTGTAATTACTATAATCCGTAGCGATTACCGTTTCGAACTGAGAACAATGATTAAATACAAGTGCGCACTTAATAAAATCACAATCTTTGCCAGATATATCCTGCTTGATATGATAGGTTAACGCCTTTTAGAGCTATATCGAAATCAAACCGTCATTATTATTGCATTAATAGTGGACAGAGAAACCCAAGGTAAGACTGTTGTAGATGTACATTCGCACAGCCTTTGGATTCTGGCAATATATTTTGTATAAATTGTCAATAGATTTTATAAGCGGACAACGAACTTCCCAGTCTGATTGCGCAGAAGCCCAGTCTGAACCAGTCCTTTGTTATTTGCATATTCAATAAGTTCCTTGTTCTAACTGAGCGGCACCAGTGACAAACAATTGAGCCACAACTTGAGATAACGTTGTTTCTGACATGTGCGCCCAATCAGGACTTAAATCAGCCTGTGCAGCCATGCAGTCTGATCAGTGTTTTCACTGTCCGCATTAAACGACACCATTCGCTATCCAAAATGCACCCAGTGAAGATTTTGATCAGACTGCGCGAATGCGCAGGCTGATTTGAATCTTCGCTGGGCGCACACGTTCGAAGGTCCTGACGTTGCGGTTCGATACTCAATTGCTTGTAACCTGAAAATAATTTTCAAATCAGTCTTCACAGCAGTGCAGGATAGTTCTGTCAAACAAAGGTTCAGGTTCGATCTATTCTTTCATAGAAAAGGAATATGCACTATTCTCGTAAAACTTGAGCCACACGGCTACTTTTCGATGGAATTGGTTTTCAAGTGATATTCTGGTCTCATACGGCACAAGACTTGTTTTTATTTTGTTTTTGTCTCTCCTGTAACATAACTTTTATGTTTTTATCTCGCTCTCTCTGTTTTACTTCTTTTAAGTTTACCACTCTTTTCAGCAGACGCCAAATTGACGATAATCTTCTTATTTTACTAGAAAATAGGCTTTGCCATTTCATATGAATCCTATTTTCTGAAAAAAAGAAAAAAAAAAAGAAAAAAAAATCAAAATATATTCTGCTGAGCGCGTTCAGAGCGTTAACTTTTTCTTGCATGTTGCCTCAGTGAAATCAGTTCAAATTGAACAACAGTCCTCTACCCAGCAAACGCACAACGTCGCAACAACGTCGCTGCAACGTTACAACGTTGCAGCGACATTGAAACGACGTTGTTTGGACTTTGTGTGTTTGCTGGGTATACATCTATAATGTAAACTGCGGCGAATCCCTCACAACCTTAACATAAAGCCCAAGGGGCTTTATGTTAAGGTTGTGAGAGATTCACCAGACTTTACACAATAATAATGTCTACAAAAATAATGAATCATTCTTTAGACGTCCAACTTTGTCATAAAAACGTTAAAGTTGTCATTAACTTATCTGGACATCCAATGTTTGTCATTCAGTATGATGTTTATTTGTATCAAAAATTTGGATCAAGAAATCTGATTGTTTGGCAATTAGAAGTGAGCGTGGCATCTTATTTTATTCAGCATTGCAAGGATTAAAGGCTCCATATACCTCAAAAATAGACATTTTTATCCAATAAAGGTTTAATAAATTGTTATATAGTATTAATACGATCTTAAAATGCGGCATTTGTGCGTGTAAAATTTCAGTTAGTCTCTCGTTTTTGAACTGGATCAAAAATGAATGATTTTTATTGTATCTCTGAATTAATGTTGGCAACATTAATTCAGAGATACGATAAAAAAAACAATCATTTCATTTAAAGAATCAGAGACTAACTGAAATTTTACAGGCTCTCAGGTGCCACAATTTATGATTGTATTAATATCATATATTAATTTATTAAACCTTTTGTGGATAATAAAATGTCTATTTTTGAGGAATATCGAGCTTTTAAGAAACAATGAAAATTACAAAATTACGTTTACAACATTGTGCTCTTTTAGTTTATTAATATTTCGTCTACTCTGAGCATCTCGAATGACATCGAAGAAGCAATAAGAAATGTTTACTTTCTGTCTCAGTTTAAACGAAATCTTAGAAAACTGCCCGATAAGCCACACGTGTTTTGACAAATAAACAAAGCACTCGGGATATTATGTTGACTCGAATAAGACATAACTGTAGCAGGCTCAATGGAGACCTTTTTCGCGAAATTACAGTAAAACGCCCTCGATATAACGGGGTTTGCATTCGAAAACGCTCAACACTAGTTCTTTGATGTTAACAGTACATGTATACTGTCTAAAGACATCGTTTAACAGACTGTCTTAACGTTTTCTTAATTTTAACCTGGCATGTTAATAAATGGAAATTTCGACCTTGACAGTGACATAAATATCAAAACAAATGAAGCAGCTCTGTAATGAATTAAAGCCACTCATAGTTTACGGGTAAGTTATAAAATCAACAGGCTGCAGAGTCCAACCAGGCAGGCGAGGGGAGTGGTAGGCTATTGTATATTGAAAACAAACTTAAGAATTTTTAATAATTTTGATTTAATATGTTTTATGCTACCACTGTTGTACCATCAGAATTCTCAAGTTTCTGTATAGGTAGAGGACCATCTAATGTTGATTTAACTTGTGTGTCATCCTTTTATGTGATTTAATGTATTAAAGTATGTTTCATCTAAAAATCTAGCAATTGCTCAACATTGCAGTTTAAGCTTTGACGCGTCATGCGTTATTCTTATAGCGACGGAATGCTTCATATATATTTTTGGCTTTTCATTACTCTATGTATCACTAACATTTTCGAACCATTAAACAGCAAATTTTAATATAGATGTAGTTTGAAAGTTCAAACACATTTCAATTACGAAAACATGCCATTCAAATATATTGAAAATTTCACCACAAAAAAAAAAAAAAAAAAAAAAAAAAAAAAACCTGAAAGTTTTCAGATGAAAATTCTGCAAGCTTTCATATTTCTGTTCAAAAGGGAGATTGTACTCGTTAGAACCACCTCTATGTTTTTGAACAGGAATAAGAAAAAAAAAAAAAATACCCCTGTAGACCCCAGTTTTACTACACAAAAACGGGGTTAAAGGGTGTCAAGATTATATAGGTATGTTTTTGTGATGAATACTTAAATCACTTTGAAACCCCATATCAGTTGTTCACTGTGCGCGATTCAAAAGCGTCAACATTCTCTTATTCCTAACTAAAACAATACAGGTATATTTACTGGGTCTGTAACTTTTGAGTCTCAACGGCTCTGTGTATGTCTTGATTTTCTCCCCTTATTCCAGCCCGATCTTATTAGGTTTTATGAATGAAACATTTATACAGGTTGACCAACGGTACGTCAATGACAAGTCATTGCTCAACGCACGAAAAGCGCTCTCATGCAGTTTCCGGACAGCGCAGGCCCAGATTAGCCTGCGCATTAGCGCAGGCTGGTCTGGGCCTGCGTTGTCCGCTTACAGAATCATTGGATGATGTAGTATCGACGAACAGAGAATGCCCATATCAGACTGTACGGATGTTCGCTGATGGAATAAGGGACATTTTCTCACGCTGCGAATTTATATTTTGTGTTCAATGATCTTTCCTTTTAGAATCTATCTTCATTGCATCCTAAAATTTGTTCATCCTGAAATTTGTTCAGTTTACTAACTGTCCTTGTGTCTGACTGCTGGACGAATGGCAGTCTGAGTAGACCATGACAGACGCCACGGAATGAGGCGTCTGAGCCAAGTCGCGGCCAGACTGTTTATTGAGGCCTGTGTATCCGAATATTTTGAATATGACAATTTACCTCTTTCAGCCTGGCAGACCGAAACCGACAGCTTGCAAACATTGTAGGTTCAGATGAGGCGGCTCGTTACGAGGTGTCTCGTCAGAATCTACACTGTTTGTCATTCTGTTTTTGATTTTAGACTAAATCCTCCATTTGCATCTGTGGGCATGTCCAAAGCAAGGATGGAAGAGTCCACCATAGAAATTCCGGGATGAAAGAGTTAAAGGAAAGAGAGACTTTATTAACAAGCAGCTGGGTGTCTGTATTTTAAATACATGAAGCGTATACGGTTTGATTCTGTTTTACAAAATACTGAGGTCATTTTGTACTGACCCATTCAAGTTTGTATTGATACCGTACATACCCAAAGTATTCCAACATTTTAACTCCTTGCCATATTTGTTTTTAAACTTGAACAAAGTATTCCGAAGTAGGGATCCTTTGGAAATATATATAAAAAAATCTGTTTAACTACCCATGGCCCAAACTTCCCGGATGAGTGGCAAAGTTTGTAGCCTCTGCTAACAACATCAAAGCGGGCAAAGAACGTTGAAACAACGTCGATTAAAAAATTATTCGACGCATTGGCGTTGAACCAACGTTGAATCGATGTTGTTTCAAGTTTCTGTGCCTGCTGGGCCATGGGTTCTCGTCTGAGCTGGACCTACATGTACACTGTTTATTAAGATCTAGCTGTCATAATATTGACAGTATGCCGCAATTAAACGCCATCTTCATCTCTTTCTGAATGATTTATGAGATCATAACAATGCATATGAAATTACTTGTTATATCTGTCGGTAAAAGGGACGAAAAACTCCTGAAATCAGGAACATTCCCACAATTTTCACCAATATTCATACTATTTGCATATCCTTTTACGTGTTGTTCCCTGTCTTAATTGTTTTTAGATTTATTTTTTATTTTATTTTATGTCTACGTGTCTCTCAAATGAACTGGGGAATTGTTAACTGTATCAGGTTAATGCGAATACTGAAGGATTAGCTAGAGAAAGAAAACATAAAAAAATCAGGACCGGGTTGTTCAAAGCATTGTTAGCTTAACGAGCTCGTTAGTGGTCAAAATGTTAATTGTTCTAGTATGTACAATATTTAAATCACAGGTATTTTGCTGAAAAACATGTGAGTAGCTTTTGCAAATGCAAAAGCTACTCACATTTTTCAGCA
Source organism: Anodontia alba (assembly GCA_964016985.1). Lineage (NCBI taxonomy): Eukaryota > Metazoa > Mollusca > Bivalvia > Lucinida > Lucinidae > Anodontia > Anodontia alba. The sequence goes on from OZ024821.1 coordinate 17,182,840, forward strand.
AAAATATTAAGTGCCTCCAACGGGAACAGCAGTTCCATCGAACCGCGGAGCGGTTAGGCGTGCAGACGCACTACTATAGACTAATTATGTGACCAGTGATATGTGTGACCAAAAATGTACTGGTCCAACAAACGCTTTGGTGTTTCGGTGCTTATCCTGAAAAACAATAAGCGTTCCGTAATTTGGCAGAGACTGTTGACACGGTGGCCGTGCCGATAATAGTAACAAAACAGCCAATAATGCCAAGTATTCCAATTGCAAGGGATTGAATCACAAGACTTATGACGTCAGCCCACAAAATTTGCGGTCGCCTCCATTTTGAATTTTTCTTCACTTCGAATTTTATTCCTACCCATTCTCCGTCTACTTACAAGCTAAGCATGATTCGTTTTATGCATAAGGTACACTCTGATGTAGACATCACGAAAACACGCCTATGTAATTTTGACCCCCTTAAACCCCACTTTTATATAGTAAAACCGGGGTTTACAGGGGTATACCGAGGCGGTTCTAACGAGTACCCACAATCTATGTTTTGAGCAGAAATATGAAAAAACTATCAGAGTTTTTTATCTAAAAATTTTCAGTTTTTGGAGGTGAGATTTTTAATATATTTGAATAGGCGTGTTTTCGTAATGAATTTTAGATAACACATACTTTACGCTGTTTTCACGTGATAATCTGAAAAAGCTTCGGCACAATGTTGTTCGACCGGTTTGTAAATTGTTGTTATCTTTATGTTTTTTTTTTTTTTTTTTGTTTTTGTTTTTTTTTTTTTTTTTTTTTTGTTTTTTGTTGTTGTTGTTGTTTGATCTGCTTTTCATAATGCGCAGACTCGCAAAAAATACCAATAAGAAACAAAGACAAAAACGCACGGACGGTCAAAATCTCTTGGAAAAATCCTGAAGCAGAAAACTTGGATTTCAGGTTAGCGAAGGATAGTGTATTGTCGTTGTCACCGGTAAACACTATTTCGGTATTCGGAAAGCATGCCCCCCACCCCCACCCCCCCCCCCCGCCCATCGGGGCCTGCGAAATAGATGGGCTGCTTCAAGCATCCTTGGCAAAGCTGCTATTTACTAAGCAGGACCTGAATTCGTGTGATCGGGTCGGGTAAAAGTCCCACAAATTTGTAGGCAATGTCTCTTGAACTACTGAAATATTGTTGACTTGGACGTTATATCGCAATTCATGCAGTGGATTAGAAGTCAAGCGTGGTCTGAAATCAAATTCAGTTAGATCTGACCAACCCACCTATGAAGCATGTGATGATAATTTGGACGCACGGATATAGGTAACACCTATTAAATTCATATTAGCATATATGCCATATTTAATGATCAATGTTTAACGATAAGTTAACAAACGACATCGTTAATTTTGAACAACTGGACCCACTGAACACACTTTAGATGATCGCTGTTTGTGTTGCCCGGCTTATAAGTGCGTCCAACGGGAACTGTGAAGCAGTTCCCCGAACCGCGGAGCGGCTCGGCGTGTAGACGCATTACTATAGACTACCTATGTGACCAGTGATGTATGTGACCAAAAATGTGATGGTCCAGCAAACGCTTGGATGGTTCGGTGCTTATCCTGAAAAAACAATAAGCTTTCCATAATTTGGTAGAGACTATTGACACGGCGGCCGTGCCGATGGTAGCAACAAAAGAGCGAATAACGCCAAGTATTCCAATTGCAAGGGGCTGAATCACGAGACTTATGACGTCAGCCTACAAAATTTTGCGATCGCAGCCATTTTGAATTTTGTCTCCACTTCGAATTTTATTTCTATCCGTTCTCCGTCTGTCTTCAAGCTAAGCATGATTCGTTTTGTGCATAAAATACACTTTGATGTAGATTTTTAGATAACACATAGAGTTTACGCTCTTTTTTCGTGATAATCTTAAAACAAACTTCGACACAGTAAGCGAACGATAGTATATTGTCGTTATACCTGTCATCGGCATACACTCGGTGTCTCTGAACTACTGAAATCAAATTCAATTTGATCTGGAGCATGTGATGATAATTTGGACGCACGGATATAGGTAGCACCTATTAAATTCATATTACATTATATATGGGCCGCAACATCTAAAGAGATTCAGATTAGCCGGCGCATTCGCGCAATGTGATCATATTCTTCACCGGGTGCATTAGGGATAACCTAAGATGCAAAGTTTCTTAATGCGGTCAACTAGGACTGGACAGACTACACGGATGACTTTAAGCCATTTATGCCTAGCGTCCTATTAAAGGGACATTGGCAAACAGTGTAGACCCAGATCAGACGCCGGAGAATGCGGCGTCTGATCAGGATCAATACTGTTTTTGGATTGTCCAGAAACTCCTATAAACCATAGTAATAAAAACAAATAACTAGACACGTGTCGTGCCGTAACTGCACGGGTCGAATGGCGTTGATCTAAAAATAGATAAAAAGAGGACTAGATCCTTTTCCAGGGTTTATTTATTTTTTTTTCGAACTGAACACTTAAACGGTCAAACAAGTTATGTGACATTAACACAAACGACATATATGATTTTAAATTCATAGGGTTATCATCTTAAACATGCTGAAACTCATATATAAGATGTAACACCTTCATACCCTCAACCGCAACTTCGTTGGAAGCCTATAAAGATAATATTTAGTATCATATTGTAGTTCTGAATATATGTCCTTTGACCACAGATCTTCGTGGCAAGGATTTTAGTACGGTTGAAGATATAAGTTATTGTCACATAAATTACGTATTGATCCATGTGTGTTTTTACTTAAAATTTATAATTTGAACTGTTCTTTTTCTCAGATCTCTTTCTTTCTGTCTTATATTTCTTAAACATATATCGACTAAATCAAACATTAAAAACACTGCGTTACAACTCTTTTTGTTGTAATAGACTTGAGTAAATTTAAACACTAGAAATGCATTTTAACGCTGATGTACCGAATAAAACGTGGAAAAATACAACGTCACAAACTCCTTTTTTTTTTTCGTACAGCTTAAATAAACATAAAAATACAGCGTTTCAAATTCCGTCAGCGTTTTTCTTTAAACACACATGAACCAATTAACATGGAAAAGTATATGGTTACAAATACTTTTTATTATTATCTATCCTGTTTATTGCAACGGGACGACTAAAACAGACAATAATTTTTTTTAACCCACGGATGAACTAAAACAAGAACAAATACAGCGTTACAGAATAAACAAGACGCATTCAATTACATAGAAATACTATGTGTTGTCCGTTATGGTAGATCTACCACAATGAGATCAACAAGCATTGGCATCGCTCTTGGAAACAAATATCTAATCACAATTTTCAGATCTCTCAGCTGGAAAGCTGTCTCTTCAAGTTATAAAATGTAAACTTTCCTTATCATCATAAATCGACGTTCGCCTGATCATATGCGGAAAGCGTGCAAGCAAATGCTCACATTTATTTACAAGTTTTCCGAAAAATCTATAACAACAATAAATTCTAGAGTCGCAATTAATTGTTGATATATAAATTTATCGTACCAAAGGGATGCCAGTGCCTCGTTACTGTACGCTTAACATTACAACGTTTACGTCATAATTGTTCTAAACTTTTACAATAAACAACGTTCGAACATTACAAATAATAGTATTAAACCTTTCGTTCAAAACCCTAATGCATCCGCATTGTGAGCTGTTCGCCTGAGTATAAGTGTACATTTTCTATCTCTTGCAAACCATACTAGCTGCATATTTGTCTATCAGAAAACATCAGTGGAAATGCTTAAAAACGGAATGCATTATATGTGCAACTCTATGCAAACAACGAAGGGACTGAGCATCCTGTATTCGTACAGACAAGCGTGCGTTTCCAAACTCTAGAGCTTACGTCGTTTCAAATTTGAAATATTTAAGAAAAGTCATGCTGAACATACCTGAAATAGTTATGCGCACATAAAAGAAAACATGTAGAAATTGAACGTCGGACGTGCTTACAAAATAATGCAGTAAGTTCGCGTTTACATTAAATTTGCAAGTTGTTGTGAAGATTGTACTGTCCGAACAAGACTTAAAAGTAAATTCTAAAACAAACAAAAAAAAAAAACACTTCTGAATACGTGCGCACATAACAAAATTATAAGGAACGTATACATCGGACGCTAAAACAGATTATAAAAATATGTTTGTTTCTTCAAAAATCTAAAAATCGTTATGCACATTTTACAGATTGAACAAAAAGTTAAAAAGATAAAATAACTATCACTTACCTAAAAATAGATAAAAAGAGGACTAGATCCTTTTCCAGGGTTTATTTATTTTTTTTTTTCGAACTGAACACTTAAACGGTCAAACAAGTTATGACCTAAACCCTGGGCTAGGATCTGTCCCGCAATCAGCCGAGAGTGATCACCAATCAAATTTGTCGTTACAAAATTGCGGCCCGGAAACTTTCACGTCTGTGGGCGGGTCTGCCCACACCGAAGTTAATCCGGCGGGAAATAATTATCGACCAAGTTTTGACCACCTTTCACGCGTGTTATGCGGCAAAATTTTAACAAAATAAATAATAAAATAATAAAATAATAAAATGATAAAATAATGATAAAATAATAATAATATTAATAATAATAGAGTTTTGCTGTTTGTAGTTTTCAAATCAGAAATATGATTTCATTTTTTTAGATCAGAAATATGAATACGAGTTTTCAAGTTAGCAGCATATTGGACAAAAGATAATATGGCTTCCTGAGAAATTGTTAGAAAAACAGCTAAAGAGGCTTAAGTTTGACACGAATGACTATATCCGCCATTTGGTTCAATCTTGCACAATTGGAATGTCTAGCGGCATACTTCTATCAGCTTGCCTATCGTGAGTTGAGCCGTTGTCAACACACAAGCTGAAGAACTTAAGTACCCTTTTGAATTTTATACTCACGGCAATTTAAACCAAAGTACTTTTATGAATTCTAGAAATATTAAAAAAAAAAAAAAAAAAAAAAAAAAAAAAAATAAATAAAATAAAATAAGAATCGACTATTTACGAAAAGGTGTATTTTGAAAAAGGGTTAAAATAAATCATAACTGTATGTCCATATTTTGAGACACCGCTAATTACTGTCCAGATTTTATTAGGAGACACCGCTAATTACACACATTCTTTTGTAATATTTACTTGCTTGAAGTAGATATATTTCAGATAGTGTTTAAATAATTTATATGAAGATTTTTGTTTCAACTTTCGGGACATCTCCTATACTATTTTTATTCCGCCCATCATAAGGTCAGCCGGGAATAAAGACAACTAAAATTTTAGAGGCGTGTTTCTTGAAAACTTTGAAATACAGAGAAGAATGTGTTAATTATATCGCCGATCTGTCCCATTTACCTCCCTTTGTTTTATCTATGGTATCGGTTTATTGAGCGACGTTTTATATGATATTTTAAGCATTCGCTGACCCATCCCTGAAAAAATAAATAAATAAATAAATAAATAAATAAAATAAATGAGGGTCACTAGAAAGTATTTAGAGTATAAGTGAATAAAAGTAGCGATCTCGGTAGTTAAAAGAAATAAGAAATGGGGACAAGGTACTATTTCTTCCCATTTGATATATGTATATACGAGTGTGTGTTTGTATGTATGTGTGCGTGCGTACGTACGTTCGGAAAATATAAATAAACAAATGAAACGACACTCGCAAGGCGTGAAAGGTGGTCAAAACTTGGTCGATAATTATTTCCCGCCGGATTAACTTCGGTGTGGGCAGACCCGCCCACAGACGTGAAAGTTTCCGGGCCGCAATTATGTAACGACAAATTTGATTGGTGATCACTCTCGGCTGATTGCGGGACAGATCCTAGCCCAGGGTTTAGGTCATAACTTGTTTGACCGTTTAAGTGTTCAGTTCGAAAAAAAAATAAATAAACCCTGGAAAAGGATCTAGTCCTCTTTTTATCTATTTTTAGGTAAGTGATAGTTATTTTATCTTTTTAACTTTTTGTTCAATCTGTAAAATGTGCATAACGATTTTTAGATTTTTGAAGAAACAAACATATTTTTATAATCTGTTTTAGCGTCCGATGTATACGTTCCTTATAATTTTGTTATGTGCGCACGTATTCAGAAGTGTTTTTTTTTTTTTTTTTTTTTTTTTTTTTTTTTAATATTTCTAGAATTCATAAAAGTACTTTGGTTTAAATTGCCGTGAGTATAAAATTCAAAAGGGTACTTAAGTTCTTCAGCTTGTGTGTTGACAACGGCTCAACTCACGATAGGCAAGCTGATAGAAGTATGCCGCTAGACATTCCAATTGTGCAAGATTGAACCAAATGGCGGATATAGTCATTCGTGTCAAACTTAAGCCTCTTTAGCTGTTTTTCTAACAATTTCTCAGGAAGCCATATTATCTTTTGTCCAATATGCTGCTAACTTGAAAACTCGTATTCATATTTCTGATCTAAAAAAATGAAATCATATTTCTGATTTGAAAACTACAAACAGCAAAACTCTATTATTATTAATATTATTATTATTTTATCATTATTTTATCATTTTATTATTTTATTATTTTATTATTTATTTTGTTAAAATTTTGCCGCATAACACACCCCCTATATAGGAAAAAAAAACCTGTCCAAAGAGTTGTGGTAGAAGAGTCCATTCGGCATAAATGAATCAACTAGGACTCTGACTGACTACACGGATTCGCAGGCTGTTTTAAGTCTTCGTTAGGTGCACATGTTAGAGGCATGTTTTCCCTATTTATAGCTAATTTTATTTACCACAGAAAAATGAGGCTCCAGCCGCTTCTACTCTTTGGGTTTGTCCTGATTTGTTGCTTCAAAGGCTATGTGGCTCCGGATGCGAAAGGGAAGTTTGCCGGCGGAAACTGTGAGTGGTACGAGGAACACATAACACGCTCTATTAGAGGCTTTAAGATCAAATGCAACAACCCGAAAGTCTCTTGCACCTACACAGGAGATCCCCACAAATGCAAGTTCTACCAGGCCAAGAAGAATCAAGTGGCATTCTATGAGTAGGTTGTCTCACTTAGTAGCTTATATAGGATAAGTTATGCAAGTACACTGATATTTATTTTGGATACCGATAGCTGCACGACCAAAAGTCGATTTTCGGAGTGTGCCTAAACAGACGTTAGTCCGTACGTCCGATCGCACGATTGTTCATCTGTCCGTCCGTAGCATTTGCGAAAATGGGCATACATGTAACTCTCTTCAGAACACTTCAAAAAGTTTTCGTACAAAGATTGATACCATCAAGATTTAGTCGATTGGCTAGCCAAATGCCAGTTTTCATTGACCGAGGCAATGCTGAGGCCAAAACTGTGAGTAATTGGAAATCGCTGTAGGTCTTCAACCATATGGGATGTTTTGATAAAATTTTGTATACGCATTTAATACTGACAAGATCTAGCAAACGGAATTGCCAAGTGTCACTTTCACTGACCAAGGCAAGGCAGGTGTAAAACAAATGCGATAGGTTTCGTAACATTTTGAATGCAAAATGTGATCAAACCTATCGCATTTGATTTAGCAAGGGGCGGGTCGTACACCTTAGCAATAGTTGATATTAGTGTTTACTTTTGCGATTGCACATCCAAGGCATGTGCATGTACCGCACGTCAAATAAGCAGACCATGGTTGGTCAGATATTATCGATTACAATATAGGATTTGTTAATTGAACGATTAATACTTACAGAAGTAGTAAACTAACGAATATTTCTATGTGGTGTATTCAACTTCTTTAAATTCAAACTTCTTTTTATACTTCATGTTCGAGAAAATTCTTGCAGTTAACCCATTTTCGTCTGGAGATACCGAAAAGGGCAATTGGCAAGCAGTGCATACCCAAATCAGACGCAACTAAAATGAATTAACATGGACATTTAAATAAATATTCTCTCTAATATATCCATAAGAGTAATTAAATGGTAATTTTTGAAATCAGAATTGATCTATTATTACAGTTAGGAAAAAAACAAAACAACAACTTAATACAGATAAATTGATATCAATTTATAATGGACAGGTGAAGGTGACGCAAATATCGTTTCTTACCAATTCTTTCCCATCACGAAAACATACCTATATAATTTCGACCCCCCACCCTTAAACCCCACTTTTATATAGTAAAGCTGGGTTTGCAGGGGTATACATTGTCTTATTTCTGCTCAGAAACGTAGATTGTGGGTACTCGTTAGCACCGCCTCAACGAGGCGGTTCTAACACCATCAATTTATGTTTTGAGCAGAAATGTGAAAAATATCAGAATTTTTTATCTGAAAATTTTTATTATTTATTTATTTATTTATTTATTTATTTTATTTTATTTTTTTTTATTTTTTTTTTTTTTTTTTGTGGTAAAATTTTCAGTATATTTGAATAGTCATGTTTTCGTAATGACAAAACCATGATAAATACGATGTACAGGAAAACTTAAAATCACTTTGCTTGATTATTTGAGGGCAGAGTGGGAGGTGGTAGGTGGAATGAGTTTCTTGGAAAAATGCAGTCGTTCCTTCGTAGTAACGGTTCCGTCCCAGTAGGCACATGACCTTTACGCAACGTCGCATTAACGTCGTAAAAATGTGCCCGCCGGAGTAATAATCCCAGCTAGCATTCTTCATAAATCTATAGCGGGCCGTTATCGGCCCGTCAGCTACCCTGACGGGCCGATAACGGCCCGCTATAGATTTATGAAGAATGCTTACTGGGATGATACCTCTAATTGTTTTAATTACATTGTAATCATATAAAAATAACCCGAAATCTTTCTTGGACTTCATGAGATTGTCGAAGGCAAAACCTTAGATTTTAAAGTAATATTTTACAGAGTCGTAACATAAGAAAAGGGTCATTGTCATATGCGAACAGCAAAGGCCAAGATCAGCATGAGAACATATATCCGCAGACTCATCTTTTCAGCGTGTTTAGTAACTTGTCAACTTTAGCAAACTTTTTGTCTTTGCCAATGGGAGTACACTATATACAGTTTGGTTTGGACACGGAAGTGATTCACTTGTTGACCCACAAAATGACCGTTGACCTTATGCGTGTTGTTTACATGTAAAACCCGGGCCTAGATATAGCACTGAATAGAATAGAATATTTTTTTAAGTCATTGGAACACCTAAATATACAGAAGGTGTTTTCCATTCGCGTGAACTTTTTTCGGCACTTGCACTTCTGTAGCTATTCTAAAGGGTCACCGGCACTTTATCAAAGTTTACGGGATGTACATTAGTCATTACAATTTCACTTTTAAAGTGAGTAGATTTATTGGTAACTAAGGATTCCCGTGACAAAAGTTCGATATTCTTATAACTGCTTATTTTAGTTTTGATAAGGTAAGCCTAAAACGCAATGTGGGATAAGCTGTAGTCTTTTTTTAAATGTGAGCTAGGATCATTCTCATTTAGACGAGATATCATTTATACCTCTTCAATTCACCCTTTGCATTTTGCAATTTAACCAAAATTTGCATGTAAGAACAAATCAGCTTTAACATTTATTGTGTGCGAAGCGTAGACCAAACTTTTTTCTGAAAGCTTATACAGTCGACTCCCGTTATCTCAAATTCCAAGGGACTCACTGAAACACTTCGAGATATCCGTACTTCGACATATTAGAGTTGAGAGAGTGAGGAAAACAATAAATTGAACAACCACTTTTAAAAAATGAATATGTAATTTGACTCCTGGTTAGAAATATATATATATAAAATAATGTGGAAAAGAGGAGAAATTGCTCCTGAGGAGCAATTTCTCCTCTTTTCCACATTATTTTGTTACCTGTTGTCATAGTTTCATGTTAAAACAGGGACCAGATTTTCACTTCGAGATAGGCGGTAATTCGAAATAAGCGAGTTCGAGATAACGAGGTTCGACTGTACCTGTTACTGCATAATCCTATCTTTCTTTGCTAAATATCCAAAACTAACTTCCTTTTCCATATACCCTAATTGACCAAATTATCGAACTATCCCCGTAGTAACTATTGCTATATTACTGGGAAAACTTGTAAAATATGTATCTACCTAATGAGGGTACACCTTAAAAAAATCAAGCAAATGACTTATATGATGATGTTTATGCGATTTATTTTTCTTTCTAAAAGCATATGTTGTGGGTACTCATTCAAGTCGATGCAACTGAAATGAGTACCCACAACATATGCCTTTATGAAGAAGTAGACAAAAAAGTATACTGGCTGTAATTTGAGGACTACGCAATCGCTTGACTGTGCGCTTATAAGGGTATGTACGGGAATTAGGTCAAATACTGTAATATGGTTAATACCATTGCTTACATAGCTCTGGATAAAAGGGGCATGAACTCTTTCGGTGCCAAATTTCAGAGGACATTTGTCGCCTGCTTCTTTTTTAAACAAAATATCGCTTGGAAAAAAAGTTTATTTGTAAAGTTGAAATACTGAATGTCAAACAGCGTAGATGTCTCGTCTGGATCTGTGTTGTTTGCAAACACCTATTATTATCGCCCGTGGCAGTGAAAGATGTCACTTTTTTATTTTTCTTCAAAAAGATAAGTTGTGGTTAAGACGCGCCTCTGTGAAATTAGTATTCACAGCATACAGTTCGCTGGAGAAATCAGAAAATATGACGATAATTATTGTTAGAAATAATCTATGGCTAAGAAATATATCTTATATAAAGGTGTGTAAAGATAATGTGATTCGCGCCTTGGTGATTCGAATAAGCAATAAGGATGCTTTTCACCTGATACACGCTGCTTTATTTCCAGATGTTTGGCCAAAGATAGTCTAAAGAACGCGGAGAACGCCTGTGCCAAGAAGGTGATCGACTGTTCGAAAAAGTGCGATGACACGGCTGACTTCACCAAGAAACAAACTATCTTCCGTTTCATTGAAATGATAATAGACAGCTGGAAACTATTATAAATCTTCTGTCTCAATGAATTGACAATAGACAGCAAGACTTTACTATAAACTATCTTCCGTTTCAATGAAACGATAGTAGTCAAAAGGAAACCTCTATGAACCATCTTCCGTTTCAACGAAATGATAATAGTCAACAGGAAACCACTATAAACTATCTGCCGTTTCAATGAAATGATAATTTCAACACGAAAACATTACTTGTACGGTTTCGTCAAAAATGTCCAGTTTCGTCAATGACGGACTTTATTTGATGGCAAAACCGGCCATTTTTCACGAACCGTACAATTAATGCTTTTAATTTTAAAATATTTAAGGGCATTAATATATATCGAAACTGCATGTTTTCTAACAGAAGGTTAATATTTCACATTCACAGTTAACTAGAATATAAAATAAATCAAAGAATAGTTCATATTTTTACAAACTTCTAGGATTTGATTTGTTTATGGTGACACCGGCGGAAGAACGAAACCCAAATTATGGTGACACCGGCGGAAGAACGAAACCCAAAAGTTCCGGTGTAGATATACCACAGTATTATCTTCCGTTGCAAATGAAATGATACTGGTCAACTGGAAACCCCTATAAACTATCTTCCGTTTCAATGAAATGATAAAATAAATAGAAATCACAATAAACTTGAGCTCTGTTGATATAGCGAATATATACCATCACGAAAACACGCATATATAATTTTGACCCCCTTAAACCCCAGTTTTATATAGTAAAACTGGGGTTTACATGGGGTATACATTATTTGTCTTATTTGCTAAAAAAAAACATAGATTGTGGGTACTCGTTAGAACCGCCTCGCCGAGGCGGTTCCAACGAGTACCCACAATCTATGTTTTGAGCCAAAATATGAAAAAATATCAGGATTTTTCATCTGAAAAAGTTCCTTTTGTTGGTTGTTAAATTTTCAATATATTTGAATAAGCGTGTTTTCGTAATGGATTGGTGAAAACACAGATGTGCAGTCTGATCGTGGTCAATGTGTTCGCTCACATACATATGTAGCTTTATGATTCAATGAACGAATAGTGTAATGGATTCAAAAAGGAATCTAATCTCATTACGAAAACACGCCTATTCAAATATATACAAAAAATCACCTCCAAAAACTGAAACTTTTCAGATAAAAAAAATAATATTTGTTTATATTTCTGCGCAAAACATAGATTGTGGGCACTTGTTAGAACCGCCTTGGCGAGGCGGTTCTAACGGGTACTGCAATCTATGATTTCGAGCAAAAATAAGAAAAAATAATGTGTATCCCTGTAAACCCCAGTTTTACTATATAAAGTGGGGTTTAAGAGGGTCCAAATTATATAGTCATGTTTTCGTGATGCTAATTGGACTGTACGGGTGTACAAGCTAATCTGGGTTAGCGTAGTCACATATGTCATAAGGTCAAGCTCTGTTTTGGTACAATATTTACATTGTTTATTCGGACACCTTGACTTCTTGCCATGCTTGTCCGTAAATTTGTAAACAATGGCTGTTTCACGAGCTGTTCCTGAGTGGAAAATAGTGAATGAGTGACAAACAGTATAGTCCCTGATCAGGCGCCGTAGAACATGACGCCTAATCTGGCTCTACACTGTTTACTCATGCATGTCTGAATACTTGGCGTAAATATGGTATCTCACATAATGTTGAAGGGATATAACAACAATAAACTTCAGTGTAATTTGCAATTCTTTGATTCTTATGTGTACAATTAGCGTAATATAAAAAGATATAACATGTTACGTGTTCTGCTCTTTTCCAAAGCTGTATGTAGGCCATAATATATGATGAGGTGCGCAGGAGTGTGCATTATTTGGTAATTTCTCAAGGCTTTAACAGTTTTTTGTTTGTTTGTTTTGTTTTTTTTTTTTTTTTTTTTTTTTTTTTTTTTTTTGGATATGAGTTCAATGGTAAGTCATTTTTTGTACTTCATAAATGAGCTATATCATTTTTAATCCATACAGTGTATAAGCCTAGCGTCCCATTAAAGGGACATAAGCAAACAGTGTAGACCCGGATCAGACGCCGCAGGATGCGGCGTCTGATCAGGGTCATCACTGTTTGCATTAAGTAAACATAGTAATAATAAAAACTAACTAGACACCCCTATATCGGAAATAAACCTGTCCGAAGAGTTGTGGTAGAAGAGTCCATTCGGCACAAATGGGTTAGTAACCAAGATGTCTCTTTTTTCCATATTATATATGATGGTGGGAAAAAGCCCTTATGCCATATGCGAACAGTGGAGGCCCAGATCTGCATGCGCATTCGTGCAGTCTGATCTGCACATTGTCTGATCAGCCTGTGCGAATGCGCAGGTTGATCTGGGCCTGCTTTGTCGGCAAAATTCATAAGGGTCCCTTTCTTGCGTTGCGCATTAATTATGATAATGTGATGGCTTATATACGAATCTCCAGTAAAAAAAGGGCTTAAAGGTTACCTTTGGACGGCTGTCAAGATACTTTTCGTGTTTCATCGCGAAAATGAGTTGTGGGTATTCATTCGAAACAAACCACAAGGCGATTCGTGAGAAAAAAAAAAAAAAAAAAAAAAAAAACATTATACGGTTAAAAACTTATTGGGAGCAATACTTTATAAGAATATATTTCATATAGGTATGTTAACGCAATGTAACATTTGGAAAATGAGGAAGATTTGAGCCGCAACGTCAACTTACCTTCGGGCATGCGCATTTAGCTAAGATTTAGATCAGCCTGCGCATTCGCAGTCTGATCAGAATCACAGAATCTTCATTGGGCGCAGTTTAGATATCCAAGAATGCACAATTCCTTTATTCCTTTATTTATGCGGACAACGAAATCTCATACAGCGCGGATGGGCAGGCTGATTAGAGTCTTCGCTAGGCGCACATGTCCGAAATACGATGTCTGGCATCGCTGCTTACCTGGGTTTAGTTAGACATATTTATGCAGCACAAATGATTGATAATTGGACAAATTGTTGTAAGACTTAGAAACTACAAAACTCTGAAATTTCGACTAATACGTGTAATGCATCACGAAAACAAGCCTACATAATATTGACCCCCTTAAACCCCACTTTTATATAGTAAAACTGGGCTTTACAGGGGTATACACTATGTTTCTTATTTCTGCTTAAAGCATAGATTGTGGGTACTCGTTAGAACCGCCTCAACAATCTATGTTTTTAAGCAGAAATATGAAACTTATCAAAATTTTTTATCTAAAAATTGTCATTTTTTGGTGGTAAAATTTTCAGTAAATTTGAATAGGCATGTTTTCGTTATGCTATGCCAATGTACACACATGTTTTTACCATATACTATGGAGGAACAATGTAGACTTGTTAACGTAATGAAAACCGAAACAAAAAAAATGTAAAGACGACAAGCGGGTGTAAGGTTACATGTACCTATTTTTCCTGAATTACATGTGGTCTTGGCATTTCATCTACAATGACGATAATTGAAATTATATACAATAATGTTAATAATAAACAAAATAAGAACACTTTATTAAAGTGTTGTGGGCTATAATTGGCTTGAAATCAGAAAGATATTCTCTCAAATAGTATACTAGTTGTACAACAATACAAAAGAGAAGCGTAGATGGTAATGCCCAACACCTAAGCCGTCGTCCCTTAAGTTTCATTACGAAAACATGCCTATTCAAATATATTGAAAATTTTTACAACCAAAAACCAAAAAAGGAAAATTTTCAGATAAAAAATTCTGATATTTTTCATATTCCTGCACAAAACATAGATTGTGGGCACTCGTTAGAACCACCTCGGCGAGGTGGTTCTAACGAATACCCACAATCTATGTTTTTTAACATTATGAAAAAAATAATGTATACCCCTGTAAACCCCAGTTTTTCTATATAAAAGTTGGGTTTAAGGGGGTCAAAATTATATATATATATTAAATATATCGAAATTTTTACAACCAAAAAAGGAAAATTTTCAGATAAAAAATTCTGATATTTTTCATATTCCTGCACAAAAATATATTGTGGGCACTCGTTAGAACCGCCTCGGCGAGGTGGTTCTAAGGAATACCCACAATCTATGGTTTTTAGCATTATGAAAAAAATAATGTATACCCCTGTAAACCCCAGTTTTACTATATAAAAGTTGGGTTTAAGGGGGTCAAAATTATATAGGCATGTTTTTGTAATGCTATCATTTTCAACGTTCTGCATGCTGGGTGCTGCATGCTGGGTAATACTTTCAGCAGACGACATTTTGTGACAGTTTTCTTTTTGCCAGAAAATAGGCTTTGACATTTCGTGCAAATTCTCTACTATGGAAATGGCATGAATGTGAAAGCTTATATTCTGGGAAAATATAGGAAAAAATATCGTTAATTTGTTGTCTGTTGAAATGAGAATATATATATATATATATATATATATATATATATATATATATATATATATATATATATATATATATATATATATATTACCAAAACGAACACTTTTTCACAGGATTCATAGGAAACCCTACTGGACATTGAAACGTTTTTGAAAATTCAATAGAGTTTTGTAAAGGTCCTATTACTCGAAGTCTGTTCAGAGAATGGTGATCTATTAGAGGAAATTTAAATACGAATTCGGCAGACCATTTGGCACACCATCCCCTACCAAAATTAATAAAGAAAAGCTGATCACCAGTAAATGGCAAACCAGGTATCTGATCGTCGTACTTTGTATCAGCTTTCCACTGCTGATAAGCGATATAGGCAGTTTTCAAACCAACATTATCACAAAGATTTTCATCCAGCGTCTTAATCCCGTTTCGTATAGGCAGATTGAAGTCAGGTAAAAAGTAATTCGAGTATTGCTTAACAAAACAATTTGCCTTCAAAGCAAAGTTTTTGCCAGAATATTGTGACCAGTAGTTTGAATTTATAAGACCATTCCAATCAAAGCTGATACCTTTTGCATCGAAAGCATGTTGATACTCATGGGCAGTTAGAGAGCCAAAACCTCCAAATACCAAAGCAGGGGGATAGTCATCGCGTATCAAGGGTTCTTCTAATATTGATGCCGCTAAAACAATAGCATTTCGTCCTCGATTATGAAGAGCGTTTATTATAACTGGAGTGGCAACCCATCTATCCAGTTGTGGTGCGATCAGTTGTCGGAGAACGGACGCGTAATTCTGTGTGTAGGCTTCAATCATGTCTCGGAAGAAGGATGTACCTCGGATATTGAAGAACTTGTAAAATATGTCTAGGAATTTATTGTCTAAAAGATAATCCGGAAACCCAATGTTATCTTCAATTGAGTCTAACTTCTTTAAGGCATTGTGTCGCGTTGGTTCATCTATCCAGCTAGCCATTGCAATTTGATTTCTAAACGCTCTTCTTATATAATCTTTAATTTTAAGTGCTTTTGACAAAGTTGTTCTTGTTAGCTTTCTCTCAACAAGTAACCTACTTGTAACCCACTGCATATTTAATACAGTTAATCCAGTACAAAAATTATTTCTCGGTGGCAGAGAGGGTTCTCCTGCACCGTTTATAGCAGCATCGTATCTCAGGCTTATCAGCTGGAATTTCCGGTTCAGCGCAGGTATAAAAGGCAATATAGACCGCCAGATAACATAATTCGCAAGTATCCTTTCGGGAACTTTCTTCAGAAGATGAAATAAATGATCATAATAGGATTTTGTCCAGAGTATAACACTATCCTTAGGGTAAAACTGTATGTTGACATTGCCATTATTGCCAAGTAAGCGAAAGAAGCGCAGCCAGTTAAATGTTGGATATCGTAAAGATAGTTCATAGATTGTCATTCTGTTGTATCGCTCAATAATTCTACGACGCTTCTCTTCTCCTATAAATATCTTTGCAAGCTTTGTCTCAAATTCAACAATTTCATGCATGTCTTTCTGAGCCATGAACAGGTTTGCACCGAGTTCGACAGCTATTTCTATACCAAACTGAATATACGCTCTTGTATATAGACTATCTTTTGCAAGAAAATACAGTTCGTTGTTTTGCAGTCCAAACCCGCGTTGTCCCAAAGACGGCTGATCTAAATAAATAGCGTACTTGCCAGATCTTCCAAAGTCTGGAAGCACATTAACGCCGATAATAGCTCCAGTTTGCAAGAATGACAAACCACCGTTGCCTATAAATGGGTATGCTTTAGCAAGTACTCCTTCTAGATCAAAATGGTGTATGCGATCTATTCCAAGTATAGGCCAACCTCCCATTTCACTTATAAATGATAAAAGATCTCTGTTTCCCATCATTTCAATGCGCATTTCGTTCATACAAGAATGAAAAAATCGCTTTGCTAATAACAAAGGTCTTGGTTCCAATTCCACGTTCGCAGCTTCTTCTAAAGCCGGGCGAATTACGTCAAACAATTTAGTTCTGAAAGAATCAAACCTTGAGATAAACCCGTTTGGAATGGACTGGTTCTGTATAAATCCTCCACAAGCAAACTGATAAAAGTTCTTACATGGATTAACAGAGACATCTAGATCCTTAAGAATATGGGCTGCAATACTTTCCGTCGTATTTCTGTTAGGATTGCCTCCTCTTGTCATCCGATCTGTTAAACCAAGTTCATGTTGGTTAGTTGCATCGAACCTGTCATCATGAAAACATACCTATATAATTTTGACCCCCTTAAACCCCACTTTTATATAGTAAAACTGGGGTTTGCAGGGGTATACATTATTTTTCTTATTACTGCATAAAACATAGATTGTGGGTACTCACAATCTATGTTTTGAGCAGAAATATAAAAAATATCAGAGTTTTTATCTGAAAATTTTCAGTTTTTTTGGAGGCGAAATTTTCCATATATTTGAATAGGCGTGTTTTCGTAATGAAAAGTACGCACTATGCGTATTATACTTTCTAACAACAGAATCTCTTCCAGAAGTTCGCCCACACATTTCTGATCTGTCAAATTTATACGAACCCATCAGGTAGAAAACGAAATGAGCTATACAATCAGCGTAGACCCATATCAATATGCACATGAGTACAATAGACCCACTGACCTGTTTTCAACTTGATGGGTTCGTATAAACTTGTCAGATCAGAATTGTGTTCTGGAAGCGATGCTGCTGTTAGAACTTGTAATGTGCAGATCGTAGTCTGATATTGGTTTAAGCTGGTTGCATATGACATAAGATCGTTTGTTTTACTGTAAGAAGCTCGTGTATCCAAAAGAGAAACTTGACGTTAGCACAAGCCAAATCGCTGTTAGTTCAGTGTATAAATAATACATCGTTAATGCGTTATCGTAAACTTAAAAAAGACAAGTGAGCTAACGTTTGTGTATACTTATGCTTTTATCGTTGATATCAGTATTATTATGACGGGTTAATTGCAGTGGTGTTACTATTTGTGTGATGTATGACATGTGTAGATCGGCCAAATTGGCCTTTTGAACGTTCCTTTTAAATTACAATAAGGCTATGGTCACGCTTTCATGGGATACTTGTCTTTTTTTATCTTGAAGAATCTAAAAGGAAAACAATAGTTCCCAAGGGGAGCAAGTACTTTCCTTTAAGAAAATACTCCTTTTCAAAAGGGACTAGGTGAGCAGAAAGGGAAACAGGAAATCACAAAACTCGAACTCGTCTCCCTATTACAAAATGCAGGTGTGTGCGTGTGTGTGTGTGTGTGTGTGGGGGGGGGGGGGGTTGGGTGGGGCGGAGAAGTGGGGCGGAGGGAGGGAGGGGAGGGAAACTACTAGGTGTCTCCATTCACCTAAAATGTAATGTATATTCATTAAGGACTTGCGGCTTTGGAAGTGGATAGGGCAAGTTTAAAATTGTTCAGACGTCGCTTTGTGTGCGACATTTTTGTTTGTTTTTATTTTATTTATTTATTTATTTTTTTATAAAACAACGGGAAATGATAAAATATTTTAAAATAAATAACAAAAATAAAAATATTTTTATAAGTCAAATAGACAATAATAACGAAACAGAACGTTTGAGCTGTGGAACATGATGGAACAATGTTGACGGATGTACCATTAAGTCATACAGACGAATGTTTTTGTTTTAATTTTCAAACTACGGTCTTATTTCCATATTTCATCAGTTGTTTTCTAATTTTCTACATTTTTAGATTGATACGAATCAAACTGTTTTAAATTATATGGTGCTCGGTGACGTCAGGCACAAATAGAACCCAGTTAGATGACCGACTATTGAGTCCGACAGACTCCTTTTCATGAGTTTTGTAAAGTAGCTTTCTCTTATTTTCTTTATTTTATATCTTAATGCTGGCTGTATAAGCAGAACGAAAGGCGAACAACAAAGGTCCTTACCAGAAGATTGCGGGGATGCGCACTTTGTTCTTAAGTCTTTGCTGCTCGCAAACATCCAAGTTATACCCTATAGCATGCTTATTTGATCAATGCCACCTCTGTTCTTTAATGGTGAATTGCTATACTTTCAGGGAGGCAACTTGGCCAAAATTGACTTTGCATTTTTTTAAAAAAGGGGTCTACACTAAAAGGAAAGAATTTGCTCCCTTTAAGAACAGATTCTTTCCTTTTAGAGTAGATCCAAAGGTAGCAAATTCCTTCCTTTTAGTGTAGACTCCATTTTAGAATATACAGTCGAACCAATGGCTCGAACATCTTTGGGACCATGGAAATTTGTTCGAGACATGGGTAGTTCGAGCCACTGAGGGTTCATTATAGCGCCAGGTCAAGAGGCAAATGGGTATAATTTAGGATTGTCTTTTCCAATTTCTATATGATAATGGTATGTTGTGTGTACTCATTAGAATCGCCTCGATGAGGCGATTCTAATGAGTACACACAACTTACATTTTCAGAATTAATTAAGAGATATCCTTAAATATTTTTTTTTTTTTTTTTTTGATCTATCGGAAAAAATGTCTTACGGACTCAAAAACTAGTTCGAGTCATCCGTGTTCGAGCCATTGAGGTTACACTGTATGTAGGAAAGCAAATGGGAAGTGAAAAGATGTTGTCTACCTTATAAGAACACGATGAAAACAATATGAAGCGTATAAAGCGTGTCATGACGAAAACATGCCTATTCAAATATACTGAAAATTTTACCGCCAAAAAACGAAAGTTTTCAGATAAAAAAATTCTGATATTTTTCATATGTTTGCTCAAAACATAGATTGTGGGTACCCGTTAGAACCACCTCGACGAGGCGGTTCTAACGGGTACCCACAATCTATGTTTTTGAGCAGAAATAAGAAAAATAATGTATACCCCTGTAAATTCCAGTTTTATTATATAAAAGTGGGGTTTAAGGGGGTCAAAATTATATAGGCATGTTTTCGTGATGATCATTCACCTTAATTGGACAACAAAGACGCTGATATGCCAGCTCGAGTATACTGGCTGTATGCTGGCTGTTCACTGTTGTAGCTAGGGTATTTTCAATTGGATTGATATTTTTGCTGCAAAAATGTGAGCAGCTTTTGCAATATTTCAAGATATATCATGAAAACACGTCTATATAATTGTGACCCCCTTAAACCCCACTTTTGTATAGTAAAACTGGGGTTCACAGGGATATACATTATTTTTCTTATTTCTGCTCAAAGACATAGATCGTTAGAACCGCCTCGCCGAGGCGGTTCTAATGAGTACCCACAATTTATGTTTTGAGCGGAAATATGAAAAATATCAGTTTTTTATCTGAAAATATTCAGTTTTTGGAGGTGAAATTTTCTCTATATTTGAATAGTCCTGTTTTCGTAATGAGAAATGTCAGCGTCACGTTAGCCACTTCGTTAATGTTTAACAACTGGGCCCAGTATGATTGTCTATTGTATGTGGTTTCAGTGCTGCCAATGTTTTGTTATTATTGAAGGAGGACTGATGCACCTCAGATGAGGTAACTCTGTCACTGATATTTTATCTCCCTTCTGAAAAGGAATGTACATTCAAACCTGTCTTGAAGGCCACTTGTAATAAGCAATCCCCCGCCTTTAAAGGCCACTATTTCAGATCCCATTAAAGGCAAATAGGTGGAGATCTACCTGTATTAAGCAAGCACCTGTCTTAAGCAACCAGTTTTTGCCTTTCCCATAGGTGCTTGCTTAACACAGGTTTGACTGTAGTAGATTTTAAAAGGAAAAAAGAACATATTCCCTAACAGGAAAGAGTTTGCTTCCTGCTCCTTTTCAAAAGGGTTAAGATGTACAAGAAGTCAGACTAAAAGCCACATTAAGTTGTCTTCCTTGTAAAAATAACGGCTGACTATCCACCAGGGCCCAGTTGTTCAAAGTTAACAATGTCGTTAGTTAACGATTCGTTAAAATTTACATCGAGTGATACGCAAATATGCTGAAATTTTTTGCTGAAAAAATGTGAGTAGCTTTTGCAGTGCAAAAGCTACTCACATTTTTTCAGCAAAAAATTTCAGAAAATTGTATATTGAATCCGCTAAAATAGTTAACGAAATGGCCCTTAACGAGCTCGTTAAGCTAACGACGCTTTGAACAACTGGGCCCAGGTGTATACTATGTATGAACAATCATACTGGGTAAAATTTAATTTTACGCGAACGTTGAACGATAAACGGATATGGTATGAAATATTGCTTCGTCATATCCATTTGCGGTCCGTTCAGAGTGGGCGAAAAAGTCCAAATGTTTTTTCCGGAGATAGTTTTGTAATGCTCTGGCAATTTTCTTACTTCTGCTATACGTTGCTTGCTTTTAATTATAAGGTGTATGTAAAACTGTTTGCATTCATATAGTGAAACTGGTAAATAAATATTATTACAAAAGTATTATATTGCCTACAATGTTGGAATAGTAGATCGGGTACAGCCCTAAAATTTATTATTATCTACTTTATACAAGACATCAACTCGTTAGCGAAAAGCTAAGGCCAGCTCAACCCACGTAGCTACACGTTCTGATCGTGGTATATTCTTTCTATCAATATATTCTACAGTATTCAGTCTCTTAGTGGCGAGCAGCGAGAGTCAAGATCATTTTGTGCGGACGCACAGTCTGATCTTTCCCGCCCTTTCGCATATTTGCTCTCCTTTTTCGCGAGATGCGTCCAAGTTTACAAATATGTATGAAAGTCTCATTCAAACGAATTCCATTTAAAATACGTTCCAATAATTCAATTAATGTTTTAAGCGCAAACAAACACACAACAAAGAGGGTGTTATTTATTGAATATATCTAGGGTGGATATGAATAGGACTACGTGGGAAAATACATCTCTCAAACGAATAACTTGAAAACACGAAATTTTATTAAAATTTAAATACTTTAAACGCTTGCATATTATTTAATGGTACAAAGGTCGAATGGAGAAGTATTCTAAATGGTTTTTAATATTTTTTCCACGTAAGAACATTTCAAGTTGAGTTGATATATTTAATGTAATACTCAAATCATCTTATCATGCTGTTGTGTTAACCTTAGCAAGATCTAGGCTACAAAATTAATATTTGCAAATGTCGCTGCATATGCATATGTATGTGTGTGCATGCGCAAGCGCTTTTGTGTCCTTGTGTTTATGCCCAGTTTCCTAAATCATAGTTTCTTCTACACTTTGAACTTCTTTAATCTCTGTCTTTTATTTTCGTTTATCTCTTCTGCACCAACATAACAGAAAGTGTTGGCTGAATAACTAATGATAGTGTTAGACCGCCTTGTGTTGTTTATGTTTACGAACCCTGAGTATAAGTGAAAGTTGAAACTGATCGTAATTACCAGTCATTTATAACCTAATGAATGCATTAAGTTAAAAAGAAGTTAGAGTCACAAGTTAGTGCAATTTCTACTGACGTTTTGATACGTGTCATTTCTTCGCAGAATAAATAAATAAATAAATAAATAAATATAAAAATGGTGTGATTATCGCACCTGCTTGTAGCAGGGTGCGATATAGGCGTCCGATGTTCCGTCCGTCCGTCCGTCAACATTTATGTCGACGTTCGACATTTATGTCAAAGTTAGTATTCTTATCAACTACAAGACTAAACAACTATCAAACCTTGCATGAAACATCTCCCTGACCTCCTGACGTTGTGACATAGGTGCCCACTTTTCCATTCGTCTGTCCGTTCGTCCGTCTGTCTGTCCGTCTGTTAACAGTTCTGTTATGTCGAAGTTCGACATTTACGTCAAAGCTAGTATTCTAATCAACTACAATTCTACAACAACCATCATACCTTGCATGACACATCTACCTGACCTCCTGACTTGGCAGGTACATTGACCCGGTGACCTTGACCTATATTTTGCGCTCCATTGACTTTGACACAATTTATGTTGACATTCCAGATCTTCTCAACGATAAGGCGTACAACTACCAAACCTCGCATAGTGCTTCTCCTAGATGTACTGACTCGGCAGGTACCTTGACTCAGTGACCTTGACCTATATTTTGCGCTCCAGTGACTTTTGACACATTTTGCGTCGAAGTTCGATATCTCCTCAACTATAAGGCCTACAAACATCAAACCTTGCAAAGTGCTTCTTCTCAAAGTACTGACTCGGCAGATACCTTGACCTAGTGACCTTGACCTATATTTTGGCTGCAGTGACTGACATAATTTACTTCAACGTTCCAGATCTCCTCAAGTGTAAGACCTCTAGCCACCAAATCTTGCATAGTACTTCTCCTAGATGTACTGACTCAGCAGGTATCTTGACCCACTGACCTTGACCTATATTTTGCGCTCCAGTGCCTTTTACACATTTTACGTCGACGTTCAATATCTCCTCAACTATAGGGCCTACAAACATCAAACCAAGCATAATGCTTCTTCTCAATGTACGGACTCTGCAGGTGCCTTGACTGGGTGACCTTGACCTATATTTCGCGCTCCATTGACTTTTACACCTTTTACGTCGCCATACCATATGTCCTCAACTGTAAGGCCTTCAACCACCAAACCTTATACAGTGCTTCTTCTCGATGTACTGACTCGGCAGGTACCTTGACCTGGTGATCTTGACCTATATTTTGCACTCCAGTGACTTTGACACATTTTGCGTTGATGTTCGGTATCTCCTCAAATATAAGACCTACAACCCCTAAACCTTGCATAGTGCTTCACCTCATTGCACTGGTTTAACAGGTACCTTGACCTATATTTGACACATTTTACGTTGATGTTTGATAACTCCTCAACTATAAGGCCTACAACCACCATACCTTCCATAGTGCTTCTCCTTGATGTACTGAATTAGCAGGTACCTTGACCCGTGACTTTGACCCATATTTCACGCTCCAGTGAGTTTTACACATTTTACGTCGACGTTCCATTATCATCGAGCTGTATACTACGAAAAGTCAGTGCTGAAGATATAGCCATTAGAGGGAATGGCACTGGCCTCGAATATATGTGCCCCACTAGGCACTTTGTCTACATTTTTTTTCAACCCAGTTTTCCAACTAAGCACTGCTAAGAATGAAATTTATTTAATAACCACGTTCTGATTGTGGCTCCTGTGACTTTTGCCCCAGCAGGTGCAATGACGCCTTCCGCGGAATTCTTGTTTTTTCTAATGACCGGTTTAGTGTCACTTCTTCGAAAGAATAAATGTTTATTCTGAAGTACGGGTTTGTGTAACATCTTTACAAGAGAAAAGCTGTTGTCGTTTTGTCTGACGCTACTTTTTCTGAAGGTAATGTTGAAGGTTCATTTCTTCATACGAAAAAGTTGGAGTTATTTCTTCCAATCGGGGAAAAACAAGCACTAAGTTAACAAGTCTATGTATTAATGGGCACCTCAATTTCCCCAATCTGGAAATTGGGTTATGTGAGAGGAATGCCGGGGATACAAGATAAGACAACATTTCACTATTTGGTCGCTTCTGTAGCAAATTGAAATTTGTTTGGTTTAAACAGTATTTTATTTACAAAGAACAATGTACATGTACAATCAATTACAATCTTAACTGACAGGAGCTGACAGTAAGCTTTCGCTTATGTTAAAGTCATCTCCTGTGATTTATTGAAATGTTTACGAAGATAGTAATGGCGGTAACATACTGAGAATATAAACCAAATACCAAAATGTGAATCAGTAGAGAGAGAGAGAGAGAGAGAGAGAGAGAGAGAGAGAGAGAGAGAGAGAGAGAGTTTAATGACACTGTTTTGTGCTCAAATGGGATTTATGAAATGAGCTTTAACATAATCAATAGTTTTTTTTACCATTGATGCCTACAGGACTCTACTAATCCTTATGAATTGGACAAGTCCATTTGCCATTTAAGAGGTGACAGATTTCTTTCATTTTCGTTGCTTTAACAAAAAATGATATATTTTAAGCCAACATCGAAGACCCAGTTGAGTCACCGCGCGATGACGCGTCCCACCTGGGTCTGCATTGTTTGCCTATGAATTATTGAAGAGAGCTTGGTTGGGTTGATATATTTACATACACGCGGCAAATGCGACCAATATTTCATATTGGCACAAAATTTAATATATAATGTAAGAATTTTTACTAAAGGAAAGAAATGAAAAGGAGATAGAAAAGAAATGTTGACCGGACCCCATTTGTAAAGGGAAAATTTTGCTAAATTCATGTTTATGCTGGGAGTCACATATTAAGAAAGGTTTATAGAAAGTCCTGAATTTACAATAAATTCTTTAATTTTTAAGAATATTTCTTCGTTTTGCCTGTCTATTTTTATTGTCACATCCAAAAAGCAAATCCCGTGTTGAATCATTTTGAAGATTGTCTGGTAAGTATGTACTTTGCGCTGCTGTATGTCGCGGACAAACAAACAAGAAGTGGAAGCACTTTCAAATCCCCCGCATAAGCAGGAGGGACTATCTACGATGTTCTTATGGTATAAGTGTGAATTCAGAGAGCTACACACCAGTCTCAGTCTAGCATATAAGATCTGTCCAATTCGAATGCCTACGCTATGGTATTTAGGTGGCCGTTTGATATCACTATTTAAGAGATTCTTGAAAACTGCAACAAATGAGGCCTGTTTAAATTCGTCGGCTGGGGAGTTCCAAGCTCGGAACAGATGAAGGGAAGACTGAATGACAGAACAGGTTTGTGTTTGAAGCAAAGAGTTGAAAATTGTTAGCATTACGTAAGTTGTAGTTGTTGATGTCTTGTACAAGAGGTGGAACTAGGTTGAATAGGTAGTTTGGAGCGAGTCCGTGCACTATTTTGTAGAAGGTTACTAGTTTATGTTTATTTCGTCTGCTTTGTAAAGTGTCCCAACCAAGCTGAGACAATAACTTTTGTATGCTACATAATTTTGTAACACAAGTTATAATTCTAGCTGCTTCTGTATGGATAGTATCTAATTTGTTCTAACTCTAAGTCGATGCATTGTCCCAAACAGAATCACAGTATTCTTGGAGTGGTAGAATAAAACGTGTACATTTTTTTTCGAGTGCCATTCTACTGATCCTAAATTTGAGGGATCTGAGAAGATTTAGACGTATCCACGCCATTTTAGATATCGAGGGTTGAGCGCAAGACTATTGTAACTCAAACATATTTTTGAAACCCTTGTTTAGGGGCAACTTGGACCCCTTTGTAAACAATGCAAATTTAGGTGCCATTGCTCATACGAGCAATGGCACCTAAATTTTCATTGTTTACAGAAAGAAATGTTGTAATCTTCATAACGCCTTCATGGTGAGGAGATTAGGTTTGGGGAAAACCAACCATCTGACTTACATGTACGCCAGTCTTGCGCTCAACCCTCGATATGTTGTCAATATGTTCCGTCTAAATACATGATTTAGAGACTGTTATACCGAGATGCTTATGAGATCCTCTTTCGGTTAAAACCAAACCTGCCATGTTGATGAACCGAAACACGTTTTGCAGAGATCAGGACAGGGATCGTTTTGCCAGCGTTGAATTTGACCAGCCAGTCCTCTGCCCATTCACTGATGGTGCTAAGATCAGTGTTCATTACGCCAGCAGCTACATCAGGAGAGTCTACGACAATATACAAGCTGTATCATTTGCGAATAATCAAATTGCAGATTCTATATGTTTGACAATTTGTATATAAAGAATGAATAACAGAGGCTCAAGGAGAGAGCCCTCGGACACTACAGCATGGATTTGATCCCAATCGGAGGTTTCGCCATTTATAACAATGCGTTGTTTGCGACCAGAAAGATCACTGGAAAACCATTGACATACATGATCAGAGCAACCAATACCGGAGAGTTTATGTAATAGACCGTAGTGCCAGACTGTGTCGAAAGCCTTACTTTATTTGTTTATGCTTAAGATCAATTTGCTGCAGTCCAGAAATCTATTTTGCGGTATTAGAATCCGGCTTATCTTCACTTCATTTCATGGATTAGAATAACATATTTACACATATATAGATGTGCCAAAGTTTTGGATGTTTCTTCCATATCCACCATCAATACAGTTGGACTGCGCCAAGGAAAAAATGTGTCTTCGGGGCATATGGGAACAGTAAAAATCCAAATCAGCGAGCGAAGCCGCACAAACTGCTAAGGGATATTGTTACACGTCGATATATTCTGCAGTGTCCAATAATTCTGTATGCGGACCGTGAAGACCCAGATAAGACTGCGCGGATGCGCAGTCTGATCTGGGCCTTAACTGTCCGCATAGGTGATGAAGGCACAATTTAGCATGGCGATGCTCGGTTATTAATGCTTAGCCAGCTGAATTTAAAAGGCAGTAGATGACATCTAAACTATATTCTAACTTTGTATATGACATTACGGTTTGACATTTCATGCTAATGGTCTCCATCGGAGACACTTTTGAATGAAATGTGATTCCTTAATTTGCCAAATAAATGAATATATATTACTTTTCGGACGTCGACTGACTGGGCCAAAAGAGTGCTAAAGTTTAACATCAAGTAAAGTCGGTATACGCTGCATGCAATGTGATGACAAATGCTATTACCGATCGAAAATCCTATCCATGTTACATTGTATAAGGAAATCGTCTAAGACGATATCGATAAAAGACGCAAGGTACTATAGACACTTGAGTGGGTATTAAATGGAAATAAACATCAATTTCGTTTCATAAGTAGCATGAAGTGTCAACTAGAGCAGTATTTGGGCCGCGTCATGCGAAAAGGTGTCTTTGGGCACATGCCGGCAGCGAAGGCCCAGATCAGCCTGCGCATCCGCGCAGTCTGATCAGGGCCTTCGCTGTCCGCTAACAGAATCATTGGACACTATAGAATGTATTAATGGATAGCAAATGGCCGGATGAGACTTTTCGCATGCTAGAAATGAATATAAATCTGAGCATTTTGCGCAATTTGCGCGTGGTCGTAGACTCCTTTTCACGTGGCACGGCTCATTTGACAAAATGAGTATATTCTGGTCGTTTTCAAATATGTTCTCAGCTGTTTCAAAGAGTCATCTATTTTAACAGCATGGATAGAGTTATGAAATGTGTAAAAGAAATAAAAAGCTTGCGCAAACATGGAAGTTTTTCGATTCATAAATCAGTGGATGTTTTAACCTTAGTGCGATTCTGTTGATAAATAGAACAGGAAGGGGCGATATTTCATTTATTTAAAATATAAGGCTTGACACTTCATTTAAAGTATCTCTATTATGAAATGAAAGCTTAAGGTGTCTAGATACAAGGTACGAAAGAGCATTAGGGCCACATACTTTTATTTCTGTTGATAAGTATCTCGAAATTTCGTCTTACTATCTCGAAATTTCGACATAATAAGTCGCTATTTCGACTTAATAACTCTAAATTTTGACTTAATGACTCGCAATTTCGACTTAATAACTTGAAATGTCGACTTATTATCTCGACATTTCGCCAACAGATCTTGAAAATTTGACTTATTATGTCGAAATTTTGACTTAAGAACTCGATGTTTCGATTTAATAAGTCGAACTTTTGACTGAATAACTCAAAATTTCGACTTCATAACTCGAAATTTTGACTTAATAACTTGAAATTGTGACTTATTATCTCGAAATTTCGACAAAAGATCTGTTGAATTAATTACAAACGAAGAATCACCTTGAAATATCTTATGTCGAAATTTCGAGAAAACAAGTTGAAATTCAACGTTTTTGGTCGACATTTCTAGTTATTTAGTCGAAATTCGATCGAAATTTCGAGATCTTATGTCAAAATTTCAGGATATTAAGTCGATATTTTAAGATATTAAGTCGACATTCCGAGTTATTTAGTCGAAATGTCGAGTTATTAAGTCGAAATGTCAGCTTTTTATGTCTTAATTTTGAGAGAGGAAGTCGAAATTTCGAGATA
Organism: Anodontia alba; assembly: GCA_964016985.1. NCBI lineage: Eukaryota > Metazoa > Mollusca > Bivalvia > Lucinida > Lucinidae > Anodontia > Anodontia alba. The sequence goes on from OZ024821.1 coordinate 17,211,995, forward strand.
CCTATCAACAGAAATAAAAGTATATGTGGCCCTTATGCTCTTTCGTAACAAGAGGATCAGATAACATGGAAATTTTCCGACATGTTTTACAAGGCAGATAACTTTTATTACTTCCTGCTTGTTTTGCTGCACTCCACTGTCTTTTATTTTAGAGTAGACAACTGTTCAGAAAGGAGACAAAAATTTTGATTTAGAATATAATCCTTCATTTTAGAGTATAGACAAATTTTAAGAAAACAATTTTGATTGGTAAAAGCCTTTCTTTTTAGAGTAGAGACCACTTTCAAAGGGAGACAAAACAATTTTGATTGGTAATACAATCTTTCTTTTTAGAGTAGACCCGACCAAACAATTTTGATTGCTAATACACTCTTTCCTTTTCAAGTAGACCAATTTTCAGAAGGGAGACAAAACAATTTTGGTCGATGATTTACTCTTTCCTTTTCGAAATCACTTTTCGAAAGGGAGACAACGAGTTGCCTTTCCAAAAGTGTATGCACTCCCTTAAAACAGTATAACTGCCCAAACTCCTTGTTAATATACAGTTATTTTCAAAGTAAAAGCCTCATAACTTAGATTTCATTTTACTTCGTAAGAAGAACATTCATTTGGACATCTTATTTTAGCCTGTTTAAGTTTTAGTGACCCGAATAAAATCAATATACACAGGCGCATGTGTTTTCTCTATGTAGTTTAACCTGGTTTACACACACAAAGAGCAGTTTGCTAAATTATCCAAAGTGTGAAAAGTATTTTTTTATATCGATCAGTCAAAGTTTACTTTTTTTCGAGAAAAATGCTTTGGATCATTTTAAGCAACCATACTGCTTTCTAAAAGCATAACTTTCAGGAATATCAACATTATGATTCTTTTAGGGTCGCCTTTACTCACACATTCAGCTAGCTAAAAGACTATCATGTGAACTTCTACATAATTTCTTACCCTGTATCCTGTTCACCCTTTTTTCTACACCAAGTGGTGAAATTAGTTTAGGGGTGGTTTTGCCTATATTCTAACGAATTGAAGCATTTCGTTTAATGGTCGTGTATAAAATCCAAGTAATAAAGTATGGAACTGTATTAAATATTGCCATACACTTAATGGAGAGGAGCCAAACTTCCCGCAAACACATTGGAGAGTATCCGAAGTACGTAAAAGCTACAAGTCAATCTGCTGACCATAAATAAAAGCGGACAACATTTAAATACTTTTTTTTTTTCAAAGAATAGACTTGATATTACAAATCATTCAAATTATTGGAAAAACCTTAGACTGAAATGTCAAGTCTTAAATAAGAAAATAAATGTCACCAATTTGCAACTCATTACGAGAACACGCCTATTCATATATATAGAGAATTTCACCTCCAAAAACTGAAAATTTTCAGATAAAAAAACTCTCATATTTTTCTTATTTCTGCAGAAAACATAGATTGTGGGTACTCGTTAGAACCGCCTCGCCGAGGCGATTCTAACGAGTATCCACAATCTATGTTTTATGCAGAAATAAGAAAAATAATGTCTACCCCTGTAAACCCCAGTTTTACTATATAAAAGTGGGGTTTCAGGGGGTCAAAATTATATAGGCATGTTTTCGTGATGTGATGAATTAACCTACCGTTCTAGCATTCTGTAGGCTAAAGCATCAATTAAAAATTTAGATTAAAATGTGTATATGACGAAACGCATAATGAGATATACTCGTATATGAAGCCAGTTAATTGAAATATGTTTTCTCATGTTTTGTTATGTTCCCAGAACATAAGAGATTTTAATATGTTCCAATAGGAGCAAACGATCTTGCATGCGCCCTTGGGAAAATAAGGAGTACAGCAGTTTTGCTTCTGAAGTTAAGTTTCTGAATGCTTGCTATATGGAACTGAGGACGAAAAAAAAAACAGGATTTGATATTATTCAATTAATACGAATGTAGCATAAACTAAAATACTTGACACAAACAAGAACTTCTCACAAATGAGATATGGCTACCTTCCTGTGGTTGGTGATGGTTTTGTCATGCAGTTTGGAGGTATGGGGAACTCACTGGACGAGAAATTACTGGGTAAGTAGGTTTGTAATATCATTGTGTTTTAGTTCATAGCACCACTGACTGTTTTGTTGTTAACGTGAATGGCTATACCTTGAGATTTTGCTACCATTTTAACAGGGAGACAACTTTTGCTACCCCCTGTTAGCTTTCCTGCAGAACCAATCCCTTCTGAAACAGGTCTACTATTAAAGGAAAGAATTTGCTACCTTTGGGAGTAAATTCTTTCCTTGTAGAAAAGACCCATTTTCAGAAGAGGAACAAAACAATTATGACAGAGTTGCCTCCCCTGAAAGTGTATTTGTTTCCCTTAACTGTAATCTTTGGCACTCTCTTCAAACTCAGCAGACGATAAACTGGTGTTTGCTTCTTATGTTTCCCAAAATGTAGGGTCTGACAATTACGGGAGAGCAACTCGTTCCCTGAAGGGTGGCATCTGTTTGAGAAGGGAGACAAATGCCTTCTTGTCAGAGGCTCTTCATTGAGGTGCAGCCATTCATCTTATCGCTTAGCAGTCCATGTAACATCTTCAGCAGGCGACATATTGAAATAGATTCCTTAGTTTTCCCAGAAAACAGGTGGTGTCATTTTTAATGCAAATTCTCTTCAGTTGAGACAATTTGCATGAAATGTCTTTTATGAAAAATAAGAATAGCATTAATGTGTCGTCTGCTAAATTAGTTCAGAGTGTGGTTACAGTATTTACACATCTGACAGATGCTTCTTGCTGAGTGGCGGTGAGGCTGCTCTCTCAAAGGATTTTGGCCTATTCTAGTAAGGACGCACATGGTCATGGTCATGTGCGTGTAATTTGCTTTGTGTTAGGCAATGTTGATAAGTAATAGACTAGTTAAATATATGTCTTCATATAATTCTAATCCCTCAATCGGGTAGTTTAGGACACAATTTGTACGAGTGGCGTGTTAGTTAAAGGGCTAAATAGTACTGAATAGAAATTTAATGGTGAAGTTAAAGGAAACGATGAAAGGAGTTATTGTTCATCCGGACAGTTTCAAACCAGGTTTAAAACAACATATATGATTATGGGAGGGAGTAACTGATCAGACTGACTCCTAATTTAAAGGCGTCGAGATTAGCTGGTAATCTGTTTAAAAGAACAATTTATATAGAGAAAAACGAGTATTTGTAGTATAGACAGGTGTGTGAGTTTGTCTGTATGGCAGAAGATCCCAGTAGACACATAACGTTGAAACAACGTCGATTCAACGTTGATTCAACCTGATGTTGAATCAACGTTGAATCGACGTTGTTTCAACGTTGTGTGCCTGCTGGGATGCATGTGACGAGTGTATTTCATGGGAAGTTTAAAGTATGAACGAAACTAGGCTTGATCACAGATGACTCGGTACCCTAAGTTTCCTTTTAATTTACTTTTAGGTAAATAGTAGCACCTTTGGTAAATAGTAGCACCTTTCCCCGATCCAAGTATTTATATCCACCTGAACAGACCAGAATCCACCTGAATAGGCCAGAACATCAAATAATGATTATATAATTTATTATGTGTATTTGTAATATCAATAAGCACGACATTCACATGCTTATATTTGACATGGTTTCTGTTGAGTCCTCATTTTTGCTTCCATTACGAAAACACACCTATACAAATATGTAGAAAATGTCACCTCCAAAAACTGAAAATTTTCACATAAAAAAAACTCTGATATTTTTCATATTTCTGCTCAAAACATAGATTGTAGGTACTCATTAGAACCGCCTCTGCGAGGCGGTTCTAACGAGTACCCACAATCTATGTTTTTGAGCAGAAATAAGAAAAAATAATGTATACCCCTGTAAACCCCAGTTTTACTATATAAAAGTGGGGTTTAAGGGGGTCAAAATTATAATTATATAGGCGTGTTTTCGTGATAATTAAAGGCTTTATTTGTGATTTATTTGTTGACCGTAATGATTCATAGATGAGTTAGAAGACCAAACAAATATATAGTTTTACCGCTGTGGAGGCTGAGGGTGAGGGTTGGGATCTCGTAAAGCTAGCGTAAGCATGCAGTCCACCTCCAAGTAATGTATTACTGACCGTTTAAGGCAGTATTTACTTCGTGGTACTTTTTTAATAACTGTTATTTACTGTTGCACTTTCAAATGTTTATCTTTTAAGAATTATGTAATTTAAAGGCTCCATACTCCTCAAAATAGACGTTTTATTATCTAAGAACGGTTTAATAAATTGATATATCGTATGAATGCAATCATAAAATGTGACACTTGACAGCCTGTTAAATTTAGTTAGTCTCTCGTTCTTAAAATATAATGATTTTTTATTGTATCTCTGAATTAATGTTGCCAACATTAATTCAGCGATACCATAAAGTAATCGTTTCATTTTTGAGGAATATGGTGCCTTTAAAGATATATTCAATTAAGTTTTGGCAACAAAGTTGCCACCTTTTTTGCGAAAGGGCTGCCAAATCTGTTTGTCATCCGTTCGTAAAGTGGCTGTTCAACTGATTTTGTTTGTCTTTCCCTTTGATGTTTAGAACTTGATATGGATCTGATTTTATCAGTTCCTGAGTTCACTTATTTACTTTGATGGCTTAACTGCGATTTTAAATAACATTCTACATGTACATCGATTTAGTCATATCAAAACCGTACCCATCAACAACACATACCTATATAATTTTGACCCCCTGAAACCCCAATTTTATATAGTAAAACTTGGGTTTACAGGTGTATACATTATTTTTGTTATTTCTGCTCAAAAAACATAGATTGTGGGTACTCGTTAGAACCGCCTCGACGAGGCGGTTCTAACGAGTACCCACAATCTATGTTTTGAACAGGAATATGAAAAATATCAGAATTTATTATCTGAAAAATTGCCATTTTTGGTGGTAAAATTTTCAGTGTATTTGAATAGGCGTGTTTTCGTAAGGTAAATGCCACCGAAAGATCAGTTGTCAGTTTAATATTGTGCTGTGTAAGGCTCACAGAGGTTCATCACCCACTTTCAATCATCCACGAACATATGTGGTAGCTGTGATACGAAAGTAGAATCTTTACATGTAACCACCACTTTAGAAAAAAGATTGGTCATTGATCTCTTCATCATTACCATTTTAACGATATGGGCCTATACACGAATTGTTATCAACCACATTTGAGCCAGAACTCGAAAAAAGGGACCTTACCGTTTTCCGATTTGTGGTTGTTCATATGCGAAGTCTCCTATTGGAGATAGAGAATGCGTTTTTGACTGAAGCTTCCTCAAGGTCCCTACTACATGTCTGCGAACAGCAAAGGCTCTGGCAAGCCTGTGCTTATGCGCAGGCTTGCCTGAGTCTTTGCTGGTCGCCAATGTGATAAGTGTCCTTTTCTTATGTGCTGGCTTATTGGTAGTTTAGACTAGACGCGTATGAGTCAGAACACCTGAAAAAGTACTTTCAAACTTGTCGCTCTGCGAAGATTCAGATCAGCCTGCACATTCGCACAGTCTGATCATTTTCTTTACTTGGACATCTTACTAAAGATTTTTCATGCGGACAACGAAGACTTTGATCAGACTACGCGGGTGCGGTACGCATATTTCAGAACTGTTTCTCACGCTGTGGCCCACATTCAAAGCCTTAACATATTTTCTTGAGCATGACATGTCCTTCTTTCTCAGTTTTTTTTTTTTTTTTTTTTTTTTTTTAACTTTTTTGTGACCACTAGAGCAGTGTACAACATACAATCGATCTTCAATGGTTCGAATATCTTTGGGACCATGTGTAACTACACAAGAGCTAAGATTGGTCTCATCAGCCATCTTAGAACACACAAATAATAACACATCACACAGTTGATTAGGATTGGTCATTGTCAGTAATGACAGACGAACAACAAACTACACTGTCGCTATACTACCGAAATCGTATCTTCGTTGTGCAATAAGTAATTTAAACGTCAAAAAGATTGCTTTTGGAAACAACGAACACAATACCGATAAGAAAATTGAAGTCTCGGTTTTATTGAGACTCTTCATAAGCAGTAATGCACACTGCTTACGCAATCTAGCGTATACATGAGCAGAACTCCATTTTCAAAGATTCCACAATGGGCCGAATGATCCAAAAGGAAATGAAATATAATCTGCACTATGGTAAAGTACGGGGAGACATTCTACCGCCGCCACACGGCACTAATACCAGCTGCAGTGTATAAAATAAACGTCAAAAAGATTGCTTTTAAAATTTCATCATTTTATTTAATTGCGATAACCCGAAACGCCCGCAGCGTTTCAAAGACAGACCTGAAAGTAACTGTATAATCTGCTACTACTGAACACTCTGAAGCACACTCCATTACGAAAACATGCCTATTCAAATATACTGAAATTTTTACCACCAAACAATGAAAAATTTCAGATAAAAAATTCTGATATTTTTCATATTTCTGCTCAAAACATATATTGTGGGTACTCGTTAGAACCGCCTCGACGAGGCGGTTCTAACGAGTACCCACAATATATGTTTTTGAGCAGAAATAAGAAAAATAAATGTATACCCCTGTAAACCCCAGTTTTACTATATAAAAGTGGGGTTAACGGGGGTCAAAATTATATAGGCATGTTTTCGTGATGCTCTAGCATACTGAAAAGCATGATCAAACTCCGACTATTTATATGTTTTCGGAGCATTTCTAACATTTGTCCACCCACGTTTGTTTGTACAAAACGTCCGTCATTCCTTATAATATTTAATATTTAATGTCCTGCCACTCACTAACGGTATTGCGCAATATTTCAGAACACCTGCAAAAACTACAAAACACCAAAAGAATGCTGCTGCTGTAAGCTGAGAGTCTACATAATTTATATGATCTGCAGAATATACTCAAAGCATTTGTTTTTCAAACGTTATATAATGGTTCTGTTTAAATCATAGCTTTCAAAGTTTCATCCATTCATACGTTTACATCACGAAAACACGCCTATATAATATTGACCCCCTTAAACCCCACTTTTATATAGTAAAATTGGGATTTACAGGGGTATACATTATTTTTCTTATTTCTGCTCAAAAACATAGATTGTGGGTACTCGTTAGAACCGCCTCACCGAGGCGGTTCTAACGAGTACCCACAACCTATGTTTTGAGCAGATATAAGAAAAATATCAGAGTTTTTTATCTGAAAATTTTCAGTTTTTGGACGTGAAATTTTCTATATACTTGAATAGGCCTGTTTTCGTAATGATATGCAATATTCTTTAGATTACTTATTATCAGTGCAGCAGACGTTAGGTCCAATGAAATAGTGCATAATATACAGGGGTTTCTGATGTAATTACTTGTTTTAGCAGTTAGCAAATACCTTCAATTATAAACAATGGTTTTGTATAACAGTGGTTTTGAATGAGATCCAGTATAAACACTAATGTACATGTATATAAGGTGTCTTTTAGTACATTGTTGCATTCTCTAGTAGATTTTCAGTTACGACCTATCAACATCGTTTTACTCATAGAAACAACTTGTGCGGATCCTAACTAAATTACATGCACACATGGAAATTACATGGGTGGTTCGAGCCACTAAGAGTTGATCATAGCACCCGGTTAGGAGGCAAAGGCGAATGATTTAGGGATGACTTTTTTTATATTCTTTAAGATAATGGTAGCTCAGTGTAAGCATTAAATTTACCTCGATGAGGCGATTCTAACGAGTACCTTCAACAAACGTGATCAAATAAGAAAACGTCCTACTGAAATATCCCTAAATGTTTGTTTCCTAGAGACTCCAAAACGAGTTCGAATCATCTACAGTAAACAAGCCATCGGTGTTCGAGTCACTGACGAGGCACTGAAGGTTTACTGTACTAAGTTTCCCTCGGTCAAACTGTAACCATTTTCTGAAAGCCAATACAAAACCTGAATTTAAAGTCTGTGCGTGCCATTACGAAAACACGTCTATTCAAATATATTGAAAATTTCACCATTAAAATGAAAGTTTTCAGATGAAGATTCTGACAGTTTAAATATTTCTGCTCAAAACATAGAATGTTGGTACTCATTAGAACCGCCTCGCCGAGGCGGTTCTAACGAGTACCCACAATCTAGGTGTTCTTGCAGAAATAAGAGAAAATAATGTATACCCCTGTAAACCCCAGTTTTACTATATAAAAGTAGGGTTTAAGTGGGTCAACATTGTATAGGCATCTTTTAGTGATGCACTGTCGATCTAAGCCCAGTAAGCATTCTATACAAATCTATATCGGGCCGTTATAGGCCCGTCAGGGTAGCTGACGGGCCGATAACGGCCCGATATAGATTTATATAGAATGCTAGCTGGGAGGTACCTGGACATAGAGTTTATAACGGCCGCGCCATCTATTGTCATTCCATGATGAACTAGTATGATTTTTTTTCTAAATAACAAAGCTGTGGACGAAATCTGACAGCGCATACTGATTCATTAAACTCTTTGAAACTACATGTATGTGTATGTGGTCCGTTCACATATCTACTATGAAAAGTTTTCCTTCCGCCTTAGCAGCGCTATCAGGTATCGTATTTAGTTCCAAAAATATAGAACATATCGATCTGTCACATATTGTGCTAATATTCGTAAAAATACTTTAAGGGTGAAAGTTCAGGAATAGATATGCAACATGAGAAAACGTGCCTTCTAGCATGTGCGCCCAACGAAGACTCAAATTAGCCTGCCCATCCGCGCCGTTTGATATGAGTCATCATTGTCCGCATGAAGAAACTTTGCATCCTTGGGTATCCAAAATGCGCCCAGTGAAGATTCTGATCAGTGTAGTGAAGTAGCGCAGGCAAAATTCACATTTTTCAATATAAGTCACCTGGTTGTACCTCTTCTATGACTGTTATATTTGTTAACCATATTTGAACCCGTAACAAAACCGGGAACAATTTTACTACCCGCGGACATGAGTTATCACTTGAACCACAAATTCGGTAACTGTCTCGAAAGAAAACACTGCCTTATGTGCCTGTTTTTATAGCAAGTGGACAAATGCGAAGTCTGATGACGTCACTTGTATAATGTACCAAATTGGCTACTAAACCCAGCGGGCACATGTCATTTACAAGAAGTCGCATTAACGTCAATCAACGTTATTGCGAGGTTGTAGAAACGTCATGACATTATATCTATGTTAATGCGACGTTGTATAAACGTCATTCGTTTGTAAAGTAAAAAATGGATATGGCCAGGAAAAGCCACAAAGCAAAATCTTCGCAACGTACCGAACGGTACCGAACATACCCGAGACAAGCCACAATCGCGGAACACAGCCCTCTCAAGTTACGAACGGTACCAAAAGAGAAGAGTAAGAGGTTTAGAGAGTATAACCTATACTAGAAACCATTTTCTTCGTCACGTTATGACGATACCGGCAACCCTCTTTATACAGACACTCGATACAACGACAAAATTCGTTAACATCACGAAAACATGCCTATATAATTTTGACCCCCTTAAACCCCACTTTTGTATAGTAAAACTGGGGTTTACAGGGGTATACATTATTTTTCTTATTTCTGCTCAAAGACATAGATTATGGGTACTCGTTAAAACCGCCTCATCGAGGCGGTTCTAACCAGTACCTACAATATATGTTTTGAGCAAAAATAAGAAAAATATCGGAGTTTTTCATCTGAAAATTTTCATTTTTTGGTGGTAAAATTCTCAATATATTTGATAGGCGTGTTTTCGTAATGAAATGATAATTTAACGGCATAAAACATTCGGTGACAATTATTCAGAAATTACACTACAGAGTAACAAATATTTTGGATATTTGTTAAAATCGCCTCAGCCAAATGCGTAAAATATATGTTCTATGAGGAATTAAGAATAAAACAGGTCCTATCTTACATATCAGTCCCTTGCACTTAAGGCTTCTTTCTAACAGCAAATATCTTTTAACGGCAACATCTTTTAGAACAAATACTATCGTTGTAACGAGGGTCCACTGTAAAATATATTATAAACATGTTATTATTTTTATTATTATTATTACAGTAATGTGATCTGGTGATTTGTATCACTTCAAGTTGATGTTCCAAGATGATAGTTACACACGAGACGCATACGTAGAGTGTGGTTTGGAGATCTGGGCATGTCCACAAGACTAGAGCATAGGATCAGGATACTGTAGTAATACATTGTGTGTTTATTACACATATATACTTACAGTATACACGTACATGTAAACTTCAATGACCCGAATACCGATGACCTTTTTCCGTGGCTGATTCAAACTCATTTTTTAGCCCTGGAAAATTCTTCCGATCGCTCAAGAAAACAAATATTTAAAGTCATGTTAGAGAATTTTCCATGTGTTATTATGGAAATGTATGTTGTGTTTACTCATTAGAATCGCCTCGTAGAGGCGATTATAATGAGTACACTCAAAAATACCATTCTTTTACTCAACACACCCTATAGAATCCCTAAATCATCCCCATTTGCCTCCGGCCGGGCGCAGTGATTAACCCCCACTGGCTCGAAGTACCCGTGTCTAGAACAAAAATTTCCATGGTCCCAAAGATATTCGAGCCATTGAAAAAAAAAAAGACTGTATGCATTTTATTACACACCTAAAACATTAACTCTAGAATGCAATTAACAATAGCAGCAAATGAATCCTATTTTCGTTCTTTTACATGTATGTGGTCTTTGTTTCCAAGGGCAATCTTTATACATGTAGATTAAATTTGATTGTAGTGCACCTGAGCTGGTGTTAAGTGCTGTGCCCTTGTTAAAGTCTCCCCGCACTTCATCAAAGTGCAGTTTTCTTTGGGATTACTGAGCCCATTCTGGTTACTTGGGAAATCGAGTTCTGGTAAAGGTAGGGTGCGTACGCAACCCTACAAACTACAGTGCTGTCATATGAAGAGATTGTGAAAAACTTAACGATTCATTACGAATACACGCCTATTCAAATATATAGAAAATTTCACCTCCAAAAAAACGAAAATTTTCAGATAAAAAACGCTGATATTTTTCATATTTCTGTTCAAAACATAGATTGTGGGTACTCGTTAGAACCGCCTTGACGAGGCGGTTCTAACGAGTACCCACAATCTATGTTTTTGAGCAGAAATAAGAAAAATAATGTATACCCCTGTAAACCCCAGTTTTACTATATAAAAGTGGAGTTTAAAGGGGTCAAAATTATTTAGCCATGTTTTCGTGATGTGAAATCAGTGGCCTTGATAGATATCTACTTGTAACAGAATTAAGGCTTGTCGTTTCAATCAAATTGAATAAAATGCCAAGCAGTATTTGAAATATCGTCAGCTCGGCTGCTATTTAAATGCAATAGATTAAAGATTTAAAACAGTCTAGCACATATTCACGCCATTATAGATGCTAAGCGATTAACCCTTAAAGTGCCAAGCAAAATTTGTTGCAGATGACATTAATATTTTTTTTTGTTTTAATTTTTAATAGAAAATAAGTCGACATTCCATGTGAATCGTCTGCATGGCAGACGATTCACATGAAATGTCAAGACTTATGAAAATAGAACAGATTATAAAGTGTCGTCTGCTGCTGTTGTAATTGTCGCTTTAAGGGTTAATATTGAATTAGTATAGGAAATGGAACATTTTGATATTTTCCAATTCCTTTTTCAGTCTTCCTGAAAACATTGCCAATTGATTAATCATGCATATTTCAAGCACTGTCATTTGATTAAACGGTTCCGATGCCGCCTGATATGCATGAAATAAGGCTTGTCATGCAATGAGGAGCTTTTCCGTATTCATCCTAAATAGTCAGACAGAAACGCATGAGCACAACATGTAGATCGAGGTTTGTTTGTCCTATTTGGAACAGATTGATACGGGTCTGTGCTTGTTTTTCCTTCAGTACTTGTTACACACCTTATATAATTTTGATTCAGGGTCGTACATGTACATCATACACATTAGGTGCTGTATACATCATACACATTAGATGTTGTATACATCATACAAATCAGATGTTGTATACATCATACACATTTGATGCTGTACACATCATACACATTAGATGCTGTACACATCATACACATTAGATGCTGTACACATCATACACATTTGATGCTGTACACATCATACACATTAGATGCTGTACACATCATACAAACAAGATGTTGTATACATCATACACATAAGATGCTGTACACATCATACACATTAGATGTTGTACACATCATACACATTTGATGCTGTACACATCATACACATTAGATGCTGGATCACATCATACACATTAGATGCTGTACACATCATACACATTAGATGCTGTACACATCATACACATTAGATGCTGTACATATCATACACATTAGATGTTGTACACATCATACACATTAGATGCTGTACACATCATACACATTAGATGCTTTACACATCATACACATTTGATGCTGTACACATCATACACATTAGATGCTGGATCACATCATACACATTAGATGCTGTACACATCATACACATTAGATGCTGTACACATCATACACATTAGATGCTGTACATATCATACACATTAGATGTTGTACACATCATACACATTAGATGCTGTACATATCATACACATTAGATGCTGTACACATCATACACATTTGATGCTGTACACATCATACACATTAGATGCTGTACACATCATACAAACCAGATGTTGTATACATCATACACATTAGATGTTGTACACATCATACACATTAGATGCTGTACACATCATACACATTTGATGCTGTACACATCATACACATTAGATGCTGGATCACATCATACACATTAGATGCTGTACACATCATGCACATTAGATGCTGTACACATTATACACATTAGATGCTGTACATGTTTATGTTTTTTTTTAAATTGTACACCTTAGATGCTGTACACATCATACACATTAGATGCTGGATCACATCATACACATTAGATGCTGTACTCATCATACACATTAGATGCTGTACACATCATACACATTAGATGCTGTATATATCATACACATTAGATGCTTTTCACATCATATACATTAGATGCTGTACACATCATACAAACCAGATGTTGTATACATCATACAGATTAGATGCTGTACATATCATACACATTAGATGCTGTACACATCATACACATTTGATGCTGTACACATCATACACATTAGATGCTGTACACATCATACAAACCAGATGTTGTATACATCATACACATTAGATGTTGTACACATCATACACATTAGATGCTGTACACATCATACACATTTGATGCTGTACACATCATACACATTAGATGCTGGATCACATCATACACATTAGATGCTGTACACATCATGCACATTAGATGCTGTACACATTATACACATTAGATGCTGTACATGTTTATGTTTTTTTTTAAATTGTACACCTTAGATGCTGTACACATCATACACATTAGATGCTGGATCACATCATACACATTAGATGCTGTACTCATCATACACATTAGATGCTGTACACATCATACACATTAGATGCTGTATATATCATACACATTAGATGCTTTTCACATCATATACATTAGATGCTGTACACATCATACGCATTAGATGCTGTACACATCATACGCTTTAGATGCTGTACACATCATACACATTAGATGCTGTACACATCATACACATTAGATGCTGTACACATCATACACATTTGATGCTGTACACATCATACACATTAGATGCTGTCTACATCATACAAACCAGATGTTGTATACATCATACAGATTAGATGCTGTACACATCATATACATTAGATGCTGTACACATCATACACATTTGATGCTGTACACATCATACACATTAGATGCTGTACACATCATACACATTAGATGCTTTACACATCATATACCTTAGATGCTGTACACATCTTACGCATTAGATGCTGTACACATCATACACATTAAATGCTGTACACATCATACACATTAGATGCTGGATCACATCATACACATTAGATGCTGTACACATCATACACATTAGATGCTGTACACATCATACACATTAGATGCTGTACACATTATACACATTAGATGCTGTACACATCATGCACATTAGATGCTGTACACATTATACACATTAGATGCTGTACACATCATACACATTAGATGCTGTACACATCATACACATTAGATGCTGTACACATCATACACATTAGATGCTGTATACATTATACACATTTGATGCTGTACACATTATACACATTAGATGATGTACACATCATACACATTAAATGTTGTATACATCATACACATTAGATGCTGTACATGTTTATGTTTTTTTTAAATTGTTATCTGTCTGCATTTGGGTTTGCTGGTCTCGATGGCTCAGTCGGCTACGCGTGCGACTTATGATTAGACGGTCGCGAGTTCAATCCCCGCTGGTTCGCCGGGTCTGGCAACAGCCTTTGCGGAGATTGATCATGAAATATTTTCTACGATCATTATCTCCTTTCCGCTGATTCAAGAGGGGCAGTTGTCAGTTTCTGGCGAAAAAATTGTGCACAAGTACTTGTTCATCGCTTAGAGGACTAAGCAGCCCGGGACAACTGTGGTTAGGTAAACTGGCCGGCTCGACATGACCTTAATAGTGTTGACTAGGCAGTTAAACTCAAAACAAACCAGCAAACCGTATTCTATTTTGTTATTCTAGTAAGCGCACCTATACCGGCAATACAATACAATAGCAAAGAACTGTTTTATTCTAAAACAAAGTCACTGGGTGGAATAGCGCGAAGCAAAGAGCCCCTTTCATGGCTTCCAATAACATCATTCGTCGTTTCCGTGAGGTTAGACGGTGTAACTGTATTTTCTCGCATCGGATACGTTATAGAGACACGTAAATGCATGTGTTGCAGTCAAAAGTGTTGGCGAGATTCCTTCAGACAGTGGCTGAATATGAAAGCGGTCGACTTATAGTGTCTTAGAATTGAGACAGATTAGCTATAGTGTGGAATTTGTTGAGTAGTAAATCACAGTTTTGTCAGTTCGTCGGTTTGTTCTACATGTAAGCAAATTTTGTTATTTCCAAATGACGTCAAAAACTGTGATTTATTACTCAACAAAGCACTACTAGAACTGATCTCCTTTTTAAACAAACCACGACCAAGTATTTGAATAATGTTTTTTTTTTTTTTGTTGTTTTTTTTTTTTTTTTTTTTTTTTGTTTCTTTTTTTTTACATTTGCCAGGAAAGCATCAATAATAAATAAATGAGTATTCTTGCATTTGTTATTATGAAGCTCATTACGAAAACATGTCTATTCAAATATACTGAAAATTTTACCACCAAAAAATGAAAATTTTCAGATAAAACATTCTGATATTTTTCATGTTTCTGCTCAAAACATAAATTGTGGGTACTCGTTAGAACCGCCTCATCGAGGCGGTTCTAACGGGTACCCACAATCTATGTTTTTGAGCAGAAATAAGGAAAATAATGTATACCCTTGTAAACCCCAGTTTTACTATATAAAAGTGGGGTTTAAGGGGGTCAAAAGTATATAGGTATGTTTTCGTGATGTGTGTATTAGTTATTCAGAAATGCCTGTCCAAATACGATGGATTAGACCACAGTTAGATCTATATATTAGTTAAATGAGCTTGCTCAAATTTTAGGATAACATGGAACTAGGGTTAGAAATGGTGTCTGAATATTAACGGCATGCGGCGTCTGGTCTGGGTCTACACTGTTTGCCAACGCATTCGTATTAAGGACTCTCTATTCCAATAATGAGGGCAAACACGCTGAATAACGGGTCTAATAGAATGTTTTAATGAATTATTACCGGACGTGATTTGCTTTAATATTTGTGTAATTTAGAGTGAAAAATGAAACTTTGGAACAAACTTTCTTTTCCTTTTGTGAGAAAATGTTATAAAAGAAATGACCCTTGAAAGCAATGATCACTTACAACAGCTGAAGTGTCGAGTAGTCCAGGAAATGGCCCGTATAAGCTTCTAGATTACCGTCAGATCCTGGAACATTTGGTGTATATATTTGTTTGCATGTAAAGTACCAAATAAAATATTGTTTAAACCAAGTTTTCTGGACCAGACTAGTTAGTTTCGGCCAATGAAGCCTCATCAGTGACTAGCATAAAAATTTTGGAAGCGCCTAGTTACAAACGTTTGTCGGTAGCAATTCCACGTAAAAATCACTATTGCCAAACGTTTTTCAATAGCGATTTTTCGTAAAACTTACTATTGACAACCACTTGTTTACTATTGTCTATGTGTTTTGTTTGGGTTCTTAGCGAAAGACAAGTGATCGTTTCATTTCTTTAGAGCCAAATTCTATATCATTATATGAGCCACGTCATACGAGAAAACCTGTGTTTTGCCATATGCGAACAACAAAGGCGCAGATTCAAGTTTCAAGCTCATCTTTGTGGCTGAGCGGACAGTCATTACGAAAACACGCTTATTTAAATATACTGAAAATTTTACCACCAAAAGATGAAAATCTAATATTTTTCATATTTCTGCTGAAAACATATATTATGGTACTCGTTAGAACCGCCTCGCCGAGGCGGTTCTAACGAGTATCCACAATGAATATTTTGAGCAGAAATAAGAAAAAATAATTATACCCCTATAAAACCCAGTTTTACTACATAAAAGTGGGGTTTAAGGGGGTCAAAATTATATAGGTATGTTTTCGTGATGTTTAGAGACATACATGGTCGCTAACTTCCAAAGATATTTTTTTCTCACGACATGGCTCATGTTATAAACACTTTGTGGCTTAATATATGGAACTAAAATTGCTTAATAATTGAGGTATGTAAATTGCCCCTTAATGTTAAAAATATGGATGACATTGGACAATTCTTTCCCTAGTATTTTTTTCCTATTTTTTCCTATGTTTCTTTCATTTATTTAATTCGATCTTTTTAAATTATATTAGTTCTTATATTTAATTGAACATTACCAATTACCATTTGTTTTCTTCAGATAAACGATCAATGTTCATTTAAAATTGTACTGAATTATCTATAACATTACGAAAACACACCTATTCAAATATACTGAAAATTTTACCACCAAAAAATGAAAATTTTCAGATAAAAAATTCTGATATTTTTCATATTTCTGCTCAAAACATAGATTGTGGGTACTCGTTAGAACCGCCTCGACGAGGTGGTTCTAACGAGTACCACAATCTATGTTTTTGAGCAGAAATAAGAAAAATAATGTATACCCCTGTAAACCCCAGTTTTACTATATAAAAGTGGGGTTTAAGGGGGTTAAAATAATATAGGCGTGTTTTCGTGATGACTAGTTACAGCTTTTTTTTTCCAATCCGAGTTTTATAATATGATTGAACAGTGACAGAAAAAAAATCTCAAGTGGGCACAGTTCTGTCTACGAGTAAGTCAGACAAACAGCGATATCAACGAAATTTTGCTATTTCAAAATGATTGTCAGCAGTGATTTCACGTAAAAATCACTACTGACAAACGTTTGTCAGTCAATAGCGATTTCAAGTAAAAATCACTATAGACAAACGTTTGTCAATAGCCTTTTAACGTATATTGGCTATTGACAAACGTTTGTCAATATCCACTCCGATAATTTTTTAAACATCCCGGAATGTGTAACATATAACGGTCTAATCATGTAGCTAATATGAGTAGAACAATGTTGATGGGTTGTAAAATGAAGGTTGAATAGATGATTTAAAGATTGTTACAAGTAATAGGTCGTTAACTTGAATCAAGCGTTTACATTAAATGCTGAACAAGATTTATTCCTAAAATATTTAAATATAATAGAGACTCGAAATGCTATAATGTGCTCAAAAATGCTTAATGTACGTTAATGTTTGTATTGGAGCTCATTCAAAACCATTGATACTTAGCCAGTTGTCATTTATAAGTATTTGGTGACTTTTAAAATGTGTATTTGCATTAGAATCACAGTATTTTATAGCATTTGCTTTTTACTTGACTTAACATTACGAAAACAAGCCTATTCAAACATACTGAAAATTTTATCACCAAAAAATGAAAATTTTCAGATAAAAAAATTCTGATATTTTCATGTTTCTGCCCAAAACATAGATTGTGGGTACTCGTTGGAACCGCCTCGACCAGGCTGTTCTAACGAGTACCCACAATCTATGTTTTGATCAGAAATAAGAAAAATAATGTATACCCCTGTAAACCCCAGTTTTACTATATAAAAGTGGGGTTTAAGGGGATCAAAATTATATAGACATGTTTTCATGATGAAGAGCCATATATAGGTAATATGGCGATATTTAAGGGATTTTTTTCGATCTTCTCTTCAATAATGGTATGTTGAGTGTTCTCATTAGAATCGCATTGAGTGTGCGATTCTAATGAGTACACACAACATACAATTTCATGATAAAATAAAAACATTTCCTAAAATATATATTTTCTTGAGCTATCGGAAGAATTTCGTAGGGACTAAAAAACGAGATCGAATTAGCCATGGTAAACAAGCCATCGGTGTTAGAGCTATAGAGAATCGACTGTAATGTTAATTCGGTCATTTGGGTGCATTTTATATAGTTCATGTCATGTGGGCTTTCTTCTTACAGTCTCAGCATTCTTTATTTTTTTTTTTTTTCTTTTTGCTTGTGTTTTATAATACTTTGATGATTTAAAATGGGTTTTAATAAACAGGACATGATAAACATTATGTACAAATGCTTCGAAATCAAATATATATTTCAGCTTTTATCATAGCAAACCAGATCAAACAGAACCAGAATGAAAACGAACACAACGCAATTTCAATACGTTTGAACAGTTAAATATTCTGTTAAGTAATTTAATTATATGAAATAACAAGCAAACATAACTTTTAATAAAGACTTATTTATTTTAGTTCTAATGATATATGAGCACGACTAATATGAAGTTAGGCACTACCTAGATGCGGTGCAAAGCAACCCAACTAAAGACTTCAAACATATGTAGCCCAGGAATCATGCGGAATTCTCGGCCGATTGCATGAATCCAGCGCGTTGATAGGATGAAGTTGGTCCGGTTTTCCAGACAAAATTCATTTTCATTTTCGTGCATGAGAAAAGGTAAGATTTGAATCGGGGTCAATGTTTCTTTCTCCCTGGAAGTGCTTTATTAATTAAGTGAGGGCTTTTATGGCCCAGGCAATCCATTAGGGTAATATCGAGCGTGGTCAGTTTACCTAACCACACTTTTTCCTGGACAGGCTTAGTCCTCTAAGCGGTTAACCAGTACGTGTACGTGTGCACATTCTTACACAAGAAACTGAAAACCGTCCTTCTTAATTTGCGGAAGGGAGAGAATGACCGTAGAAAATATTTTCTGATCAATCTCCACGAAAGAATGTTGCTGGACCCGGCGGAGATCGAAATCGCGACTTCCTGATTATCAGTCGTACGCGCATCCGACTGAGCCATAGAGGCCAGCTCCCTGGAAGTAAACAGACGACTATCCCATACATTGTATCCCTTTAAATATTGCGTGCAATATCCCCAGTATCAAGTTTTGAATACCCATAAAATTATCAAACTGGGTTTCAAGAATCCCATATCCCTGGAAGTAAAAAGGCAACTATCCAATATCACTAAAACCCCTGCACTAACCTACAAGGTACAACATTGTAAAATTGTTCAATTCTTAGTTTTTTTTTTGTTTTTTTTTGTTTTTTGTTTTTTTTTGTTTGTGTGCTTTTTTTTATTTATTTATTTATTTATTTATTTATTTATTTATTTATATAAAATCAAAGGAAATCCTATTTTAACTGTTTATGAAGTTTTGCCTATATACGCCAGCCATAAATCCACCAATGCCATCATTAAAATATGTTACTATTGCTGGTATTTTATATTGTTAGAAACTATATGTAAATTGTGAAACGTACAGAGCCCTTCTTGTTTGGTAAATCTATGGTTCTGTTTACCCAACGTACCGCAGCAGGAATAAAGTTATGCATTCTTAATATGTTGCTGTTCTTCCTTGCATGTTGCTTTCTGTAGTCTGGTAAAATGTACTATTTCGTAGCTTTGGTGAGCAACTGTGGTCGACGCATCTTGCAATGCAAGTTATGTCGCATGTCATATATAATTCTGTGCAATATTGTGATTGCTTTCATATATCTCAATTTATTATTTTAAATAAAGACAAAAGTTAAGCCCGAGTAATAATAACATGTCATTTAAATCTGAGTGGTAAAATACATGTATACAATATAAAATACATGTATACAATTTACCATCTGAAAGAATAAAACAAAATAAATGTCTCTTGAAGCTCCTTAAGTTTTGATTTAAAACTTAAAACAAGTGTTGCTGTTTGATTTAATGATACTGTCTATAGTTTCTTTTCCTAATGTAGGAACTTATTAAAGTCATAATTCTAATAGACGATCGATAAAGAGCAAGGTATGCTTTGCATCACAAAAACATGCTTATATAATTTTGACCCCCTTAAACCCCACTTTTATATAGTAAAACAGGGATTTACAGGGGTATACATTATTTTCCTTATTTCTGCTCAAAACATAGATTGTGGGTGCTCGTTAGAACCGCCTCGATAAGGCGGTTCTAACGAGTACCCACAATCTATGTTTTGAGCAGGAACATGAAAAATATCAGATTTTTTTTTATCTGAAAAGTTTCATTTTTTGGTGGTAAAATTTTCAGTATATTTGAATTGGCATGTTTTCGTAATGGTATTCAATCTTGTCACAGGACAGAACGTCGAATGCCATGATGCCCCCATTACACACGCAACCCCACCCCCCACCCACTCCGCACTGCCTCCCTAAAAGTAAACTTTTATTTTATTTGTTGTCATTCTGTTAACTTCTATCTTTCATTTCTCCATGGTACAATTTCTGTTCAAAATCGAAACTTTATACTCTATGATGACTCATATCGTCAATTCTTATTGTCTTAAACTCCAAAGACCAGAGCTTTCGTTTGAGATGACAGTGTTTTTGTTTTAGACAAAGAAAGCTGAGGTGTAAGAGTCATGTGTCAAACTAAACTTTCGTTGCTTTTGTTTTGTTTTGTTTTGTTTTGTTTTTGTTGTTTGGTTTATGTGTTGGCTTGAGTTATTAGCGTTTGAGATAATGCGAGTGGACTGTATTTTGATTTGTCAGGAAATTGATTACTTCTATAAATTACATTTAAATTTGTTTTCACTCCGATCTCGTTAGATGCTACGAGAAGAACTATGTAAGCTTGTATGCCTTCGTTCTAATCCTGTATTTCATTGTTTACAATATTTGATGTTTATTGATAATTCTGAATAAAAAATGTTCGCACGCGGGCCCTTCGAGCCTGTTTTGCTTTGCACGTATTACCTTATAAATGAGTTCAATGATCTCAAAGGACCAGAAAAGATAAACGACACAATACTGAAGTACGGGTCGCCAAACGACACTAACATCGGCTGTAGTAAAAATAAATAGGTTTTAAGAGGAATAAAACTGGAAACAGCTGTAGTGTGAAGTTTGTACTTTTGAATTACGAACTACAAATTGCTTTGGTAGTCCTTTTTCCAAAATCGAAAATGAAAACATTCACTTGCACTTAGGTTAGAACTGGAAATGTTAAAAAGGTAGTGTTTGTTGCATCTTCGTTTGCCAGACATATGCAGTCTATCACATATGGTTGTTACAACACAAAACGTAGAAAGCACATTAAGATATTTCTATATTTTGCGTTGAAGGACTTTGCCTTTTCATGCTTACCTCCTAATTTGACTGGATACACTTAAATCAGCATATGGAAATGTGCACAGTGGAATCTCTGAGAAACTAACTTTTTAGTATTAAAACTTTTCAAATAGAGCACTTCAAGACGGATGTTTCCAAATGTCGGCTATTTTCAGATTGGTAGAACTGAGCAGAGGAGGAAATAATTGCACTAGGACTAAGCAAGTAACTCCTCTTGAAAGTTAGGAAGGTAATGGAAAAAAACGAACATAATTGTGTTAATGTCGGCCGCGCCAGGCAAAACGTGTCTTCGGCTGTCATTTTGTTCTTGTGTTTTTCAGTCCTTTTAGTATTGCGATTACCTCGCTTGGGGAAGAGAGAGCTAATCTTAGTGCTTTTCGTACGTTTGTTCGATTTGTGCTTGTTTGGATTTGTCGGTTTCCTCTTCCTCTTGGGGTCTGGGAAGGTCTGCATTTTGTGATTGTGGCACTCCCTGGACTTTTCTTTTACCTTTTTTCTAGTTTATAATATAAACAAACGAAAAATTATTTTGAATATACCTTTATTTCTTCACTTTTTTCCTAGCTTAAGTCAGGAAATAGCAAAACTGTTTTGTTTGGCATTTTTAACACTGTAGCCTTTTCGGATGCCATTTTGTTATTTTCTGTGCTATTTTCTATTTACACCTGTGCTAGCAAATCTTATCAGTCCCATGGGCAAGATAAAAATCGAGAATTTTTGCGTGTTTAATATACACTGGTAGTATAGGACGTCACGGTACGTCATCGTTAAGGTCACTGAATGTAATGACGTCACTAATCGTTACGGTATTGGCATCATAATATGGCGGACGTCTGCAATTGGAGTGGCTGCATTATCAAAAACCCACTTTCAGAAATGAAAGGCATGCAAGAAAAAGAATCTGTCATGGCTGTGAGGGACAGACAGAAAACTCCGTCGTCGGAATCCTAGTCTGACATCACTCGGTAAGCCTCTTGATACCAGACAGTAACCCTCGGGACGGATTTTTCTGTCTACCCTTCTCACCCATGATAGGTTATTTTATTTTAACATGACGTTAATATTTTACCATAGCGCCTTATGGAAACGTTACCGTGATCAAACTACAATAAGTCGCGTCGTCAACGTAGTGCGTGCAAAATGGCGCGTTTGATAACGTCGCATGTAAACATTTACTTCCGTAACGTCCGCTGCAAAATTCTTTGGAAAACATTGCAACTGTGTTGATTTTCCTTATGTATCATCTTAGAATCAAGAATCAAAATGATAAGCTTTGGGAGTTCATATAAATTGTTCCATTAGGAAATAGGCTTTGGTGTTCCATGCAAAGTGTCTCAATTAGCATGAAATGTCAAAGCCTATTTCAAGGTGAAAATAGAATAATTATCATTAATTGATCGTCTGCAGAGTAAGCCCATAGAGAGGTTAAGGTTAAAATATCAAGTATTAATACACTATGAATGGTGTTAATGCAAGGCATACTGTGCCACTCAGACTGACGCAAACAACAACAACAACAACAAAACCTTGATGGCCACAGTCGACGTCAAGGCAAATCTCCACACTTCGGCAATAAACAGCTCTCTTGGCTTCGCCGTCGTGAATTAATACTTCGCAATCTGCCCTCCAACACCATGCGTTATTGGACGATAATTCGCATCAGAGAAAAACAAATATTTCTTAATTCTAACATAACGTTGACATTCAGCCTAATAGAAACTTCACCTTGATCAAATTACAGTAATCTACATTGTCAACGTAGTATGTGCAAACGGACGCGTTTGATGACGTCGTATGTGAACATTTGCTTCTCGCGACGTCCGCTGCAAAAGAGTTCTTTGAGAAAGAAAAGTAACTATGACGTTTGCCTTCCTGTATCATGTTAGAATCGAAATAATTTGTCGGGCAGATGCTTGGCCGTCGTGAATTAATACTCCGCAACCTGCCCTCCAATACCATGAGTTACTCGCGATAATTCACAGTAGAAGTAGAGAAAAACATTAGGCCTACCTTAGCATAACGCTCATGACGTCAATTGTAAACAAAAACATTATTTAATTACTTCAGAAATAATTGATTAGTACAACAATACAGGTTCGTAAGCTTAGATACGGCACCTAGGTTGTATAAATTACTGATTAGACATATGTTTTGTATAGACCTGGTTCAATGACTGTCTGTAGAATGAAAGATTTCTTTCCCAACTAGTATCCTCAAAAGTAGTAACAATGCCGTGTTGTTCAGCGAACGCGTGTTGCTTGGAGAGCTTAAGGGGACTTGATACATTTGGAACTTTTTCTGCAATGTTCTAAAAGGCAACTATTGTGACTTCCTGTTTGATTTCCTCCGTAACAATCCTCTTCTCGGGTTCTACTCTAAACGGAAAGATTTTACCCCCCTTAGAACAAGGTTGTTTTAACCCTTGTCCTGCTGAACCCGGGTATACCCTACCTTTGCAAACAGTGTCGATCCAGATCAGAAGCCATCTGATCTGGACCTGCACTGTTTGTCATTCCGTATGTAAATTTATACCAACAACCTAGCTCTAGTAATTTGATTGGCTAAAAATTAGAAGTACATGTATGCGTGGTGTCTTAATTTATTCAGCACGACCAGGCTCTGTAAATAACTGATGAACAAAATATATCTAACACAACGCAGACAAAAGTAAATAATTTCCCCATGACGCAGTACTACTTATAACCACATATATAGCTTGTAAATTGCAGTAAGAGCGAAGAAACAGATGAGCGTGCATATCCGTATGTAATCAGAGTAGAGTCCGCGTTTTTTGCATAATCAATATTGAGACTATGAAACATTTATAGAGCGAACAGCGAAGATATCAGTTCGCCATCCATCTTACCGCATATGTTTCAATAACTCAAACGACAGAGCTTGAAATGAAATAAACCGTACAGCCAGCTATTTCATTGTCATCAAGCTGCTTTACATCACGAAAACACGCCTATATAATTTTGACCCCCTTAAACCCCACTTTTATATAGTAGAACTGGGGTTTACAGGGGTATACATCACGAAAACATACCTATATAATTATGACCCCCTTAAACCCCACTTTAATACAGTAAAAGTGGTTTTTACAGGGGTATACATTATTTTCCTTATTTCTGCTCTAAAACATAGATTGTGGGTACTTGTTAGAACCGCCTCGCCGAGGCGGTTCTAACGATTACCAACAATCTATGTTTTGAGCAGAAATATGAATAATATCAGAATTTTTATCTGAAAATGTTCATTTTTTTGGTGGTAAAATTTTCAATATATTTGAATAGGCGTGTTTTCGTAATGAATTATTTTCTTATTTCTGCTCAAAAACATAGATTTTGGGTACTCGTTAGAACCGCCTCGGCGTGGCGGTTCTAACTAGTACCCACAATCTATGTTTTGAGCAGAAATATGAAAAATATCAGAATTTTTATCTGAAAACTTTCAGTTTTTGGTGGTGAAATTTTCAATATATTTGAATAGGCGTGTTTTCGTAATGAATAGTACAGCCAACCGACACTCGATACAACGAAAACATTCGTTACAATGATAATTTGAACGGATAGAAACCTTCGCTCAATTGGTGACAATGAGAGATAGCAGCAGTATTTCTATTATCTCCCTCGACAGGTAAAGACCAAGGTAGATCAAATACTAACCCGGTCCTTCTAATTGGAATCCTCTGCTTTTATCATAGGTCATCAGTGGAATTTAACAAATTCTTAACTTTAAATTTCTCCATATCCACACAGAAGATAAATTAATATTATATATTTCATTGCACAGAAAATGTTTCCTTTAAATATTTTGGAAGCTGTATTGGCATCTGACCTTGTTAAAATTAGATTTATTAAGGAAAAGGAAGTGATACTTAATGGAAACACTAATGATAAAAGCAGAGGAATCCAATTAATTGGACCTGGTTATTTACAGAAAGTAATCAAGGGAGTTAACTGACTGCTTTCTCCTATTGAAAAGAAACTTTTTCAAGAACACTGTATATAATACTTCAAGAAACATGTGCTTTGGATATCTGTTACACTCGCCTCATATTCTAACAAATATCCAAGCGATTCTAACAGATATCCAAAACATATCTTCTGTGAGGATATAAAAATCAAAGAAGCCTTTTCTAATACATTATTCTAGTGCTTTGAAGGATTCGCTAAACCAGCTATTTCATTTCAATGGTAACATTATTTAGAACCAACGTTATCGTTTTAACGAGGGTTCACAGTTAACTCCTGTTATCGCGACTTCGCTTATCTCGAATAACCGCTTATCTCGATGTGAAAATATGGTCCCTGTTCTAACAAGATAATCTAACAACAGGTAACAAAATATTGTGGAAAAGGGGAGAAATTCATTTTCCACAATATTATCAATGTATCTCTAACTTAAGGAGTCTAATTACATATTCATTTGCGAAATGTGGTTGTTTGATTTATTATGTCCTCAATTCTGCAAATCTGATATGTCGCGGTACGGATATTTCAAAGTATTTCAGAGAGTCCCTTGGTCTTTCAGATAACGAGATTCGACTGTATTTGTTTTCGTTATGAACTGGGTGTTTCTTACCAACAGTTCATTAACTATTTATTTATTAACTGAACGCAAAAACTGCACGGGATTCATATAACAATTGCAGTTCTATGTTTACGTTGAAAACACAATAATTATATGCAATATGCAGCTTTTATAATTATTTCGTGCACAAATAGTTATAAATAAATAAATACGTATTATTTAAACGGATCGTTTTCTAACTCTAGATAAGGCAGAGTTTTTTTTTAATCTAAATAATGACATGTTTCTCATTTCTGTACGCAAAAGGTATGATATCGATACTCATTAGCAGCCCATCTGCGAGACGTTTGTAGTGAGTACCCACAACAAATGGTGTCAATGTCTTAAAGATGTTGCCGCCTGTTTGAAGGTTAAAATTGGCCTCTCTGGTATTTGAATTCTTACAGAAAAGTAGGCCAAAATTCTTAAACATAGATTTTACTCTAAGAGGGAGCAAATTATTTCCTTTAAAAGTATCCTCTTAAGAAAAGGGTCCAATATTTCAAACGCTGAAACAGAGTTATTTCTCTTGTAGTTGTTACCATTGTCCTTTATAGGTGTTTCTTCTTATTTCAGTGGCTTGAGAAGTCTGTACTTTGTGATATTTGCCTTGTCTGAATATCTTTATTCCATTGTATTTCTTTTTTTCTTTTTTCCATTTAGGGGTAACTGATAGACTTTCAGGCGAGACATAAATGTCAAAATTGTTTTTCTATCACCACCTGAAATTATGTATACACTGTAAAGAATGAATTCGCTCCAACTCCTTCTGACAAGAGGTCTAATCTGTAAGGAAAGAATTTGCTCCCAGAGGGAGCAAATTCTTTCCTTATAGGGTAGACCCCTTTTCGGAAGGGGGTTTAGACTGCAGTAAATCAAACAAGAAATCACAAACGTTGTCTCCCTTGGTGACACGAAACCATATTTTCTTATTGGGTAGACCCCTTTTCAGAAGGGGACCTTGATTGCAGTAGAGCAAACAAGATTCCATAAACTTTGTCTCCTTGGCGAAAATGACAAAATAATTCCAAAATGTATCCGTTCCCCTAAACAGATTGTGACAAACTTTTCGCATTATGTTAGAGTTCATCAGATCACAAGACATCATTGAATGCACCACCAATTTTTACACGATCTCTTGTATATTTTGAAAATATTAGTGTATTGGATTCATATTTTAAATACAGGAACATGTATATAATCATTAAAAATATAGGTCATGTTCGATTTAGGGTAAAATCCGCCAGTAATCATGGGATTCATGGCCCTTTATCAATTTATTTTTTGCAAAATGCTTGCTTCCGGGTGAGGATGGCCCCTGGGAGGGGGCATCTATGTTGTATTGACACATGTCTAGTTTTGTCTGATATGCGTTGGTGTTTAAGGGGAATTAGCCCATTTATGCCTGGCGTCCCTTAAAAGGAACATTAGCAAACAGTGCAGATCTAGATCAGAACGCGACGTCTGACCAGGGTCTTCACTGTTTGCATTTGATACAGGAATTTCTATTATAAACGGTAATGCTCGACAACAACAACAACAAATAAGACACCCTTAGAGTGGTTATAAAATTATCCAAACCGACAGATAGAAGATTCCACTAGACATAAATGGGTTAATACACTCCCACAGGAGGCGACTGTGTCAAAATAGTTGCCTCTCTTTTGAAATGAGGTCTACTCTAAAAAAGAAAAAATCTCATTTTGTCTTTTAGAGTAAAGCCCTCTCTAGAAAGGGACTGACGTACAATAAAGCAAACAGAAAGTCACTAAAGTCGTTTCCTTTGGCGGAAAGAGCAATCTACCAAGTGTATCCTGGCCCCAAGGTTATAAAACTTTTTTCATGCTCAATTCAGCTGAACATGAAAATTTTCCTGCTTATAAATCTCAAATTACTAAAAACTGCAAATTAATTGTTGGCATTTTCGTATTTATTTGCAGAGAAAAATTCATGCTCAGCTGAGTTGAGCATGAAAAAAGTTTTATAACCTCGGGGCCAGTTCTTTTCAATGTGTTTGTTATAAAAAATAATTTTGTCTGAGTAGCTCCATTACGAAAACACGCCTATTCAAATACACTGAAAATTTTACCACCAAAAATTGGCAATTTTTCGGATAAAAAATTCTGATATTTTTCATATTTCTGCTTAAAACATAGATTGTGGGTACTCGTTAGAACCGCCTCGGCGAGGCGGTTCTAACGAGGCGGTTCTAACGAGTACCCATAATCTATGTTTTTGAGCAGAAATAAAGAAAATAATGTATACCCCTGTAAACCCCAGTTTTACTATATAAAAGTGGGGTTTAAGGGGTCAAAATTATATAGGCATGTTTTCGTGATGTATACGTTTGTGTTAAAAGTAGTCTTACTATCATTTGTTGTCTGCTATCTACTTAATCTTCTTAAGGTTATTTGGGTCGCACCCAGCGAAAAGACGCTTCCGTATGACTTGTTTACTTCTGCATGAAAGTAAAAAATATACTGAAAGGAAAAAGAAACGCAGGGTAAATTTTATTCCTAAATTTCATTCAAGTTTGAAAAAGTTTGTTAAATATTTTACTATGATTACAAAACGGTACATGTATGGAACAAAAGTTCCAAATTTCATTGGTTTGTGATCAACAAGTCTTGAGTTATTGAAGTTCATTGGTAGCTACCCCCCAAATCTTGAAATCAAAATCAAACTGAAAATTAATATCGGACAATACGGAAAGCCAAAATTTCGTGCAAAACAAGCATGTTTAAATCTTCAGCACAAGATTTCCTCACACCATTTGGTACACTTCAACGATACACAACGCTCTTCGATTCTTTTACCGATTTTTCTTTTCATTTTTACGCTACTTTGAACTTTTTTTCAATTATGGTACGATTGACTGATGTTCAGAGGGGTAGGGCAATTGCGTTGCTGATGCAGGGTTAGAGGCAACAGCAAGTTGCCAATCATTTTGGGGTTAACGTCTCAACAATTGAACGTCTTGTTAGACGTTTTAGGGAGACAGGGCATTTAGCAGACCGACCGCGGTCTGGGCGTCCACGCGTGACGTCGCGACGTCAAGACAGGACAATCCGTCTGGCACATTTGCGGAATCGTCATCTCACTGCTACCGAAACTGCCCTTAATACAGTAGGTACGCATAATCGACAAATTTCTCCGAAGACGGTTGGAAGTCGATTGCGTGAGATTGGTCTTCGAGTTCGTCGTCCATACGTTGGTCTGCTACTGACCCAGGCACGTAGGTTGCGTCGTATGGCGTGGTTGACGGCGCTTGCGCCCAGGCTATTTCCGTGTGTACCGACGTCGCGGAGAACGCTTTGCCGACACCTGTGTTGTCGAACGGGATCGGTTTGGGGGTGGCTCCGTTATGGTCTGGGGAGGCATTGCTCACGGGATAAAATCACAGTTGATTATTGTTGCGGGCAATATGACCGCAGTAAGGTATAGGGATGAGATCTTGCGTCCTGTTGCAGTCCCGCTTGTGCAACAACGTAATCTGATTCTGCAGCAGGACAATGCCCGACCACATGTTGCCCGAGTTTGTCAGGATTTCCTGGCAAACAATAACATCGCACCACTAGCATGGCCACCGTACAGTCCCAGATTTGACCCCAATAGAGCACATGTGGGATGAGCTGGACAGAAAGGTTAGGAAGCGCCGAAATCCCCCCGCAACTCTCGCACAACTAAGGAATGCGTTGATCGATGAATGGAATAACATCCCGATGCGAACTGTCAATGCTTTGGTTAACTCTATCTAAAGGAGAATTAGGGCAGCAACGGCAGCAAGAGGGGGACACACCCGATATTGATTTTCAGTTTGATTTTGATTTCAAGATTTGGGGGGTAGCTACCAATGAACTTCAATAACTCGAGACTTGTTGATCACAAACCAATGAAATTTGGAACTTTTGTTCCATACATGTACCGTTTTGTAATCATAGTAAAATATTTAACAAACTTTTTCAAACTTGAATGAAATTTAGGATTAAAATTTACCCTGCGTTTCTTTTTCCTTTCAGTATATATTTACCAAGATTATTATATCTTTAGGGCGCTCTTCTGGTCATTTTTTTCTACAGATTTTTACCTGCGAAGTGGTGCTGAAAATACACATTTCAGGAATTTATTCAAGATAACACAATATTTTGCAATCTAGTATCATTTTTCTTCTCAAACCAGCAACAGAAAAGGTCCCTTATTGATCGCATAGGTATCGCTTTACTTGACCACAAAGAGCCCCATCGCGAGTTATACAGTCGAACGTCAATAGCTCGTGCATCTTTGGGACCATGAACATTTGTTCCAGATATGGGTAGTTCGACCCACTGAAGGTTAATGCTTAGCACTCTGGGTAAAATTTTCAGCAGACGACATTTTGAAATATTTTTTCTTATTTTTCCCAGCAAACAGGATATGACATTTCCTGCAAATTGTCTCCTACTAAGGAGACAATTTGCATGAATTTGCACTTATGATATTACATGCAAATTGTCTCCTAAGGAGACAACTGTTTTCTAGGAAAAATTAGAAAAATATCATCAATTTGTCGTCTGCTGAAAATGCCTAGAGAGTGGTATAGGCTAATCATAACAGCATGTCAGGAGGCAAATGGAAATACAATGTACTTTATGAATGTCTTTTCGATCTTCAATAAATTAATGATATATTGTGGGTACTCATTAGAATAGCCTCGTTGATGCGATTTTAATGAGTACAAACAACAAACATTTCCATGACAAAATAAGAGCATTTCCTTAACGGAGTGGCTATTTACAGTCAACTGTAAATAGCCAAAAGGCTATTTACGGGCAACTGTAAATAGCCAAAAGACGCTAAATTGACTATTTACAATTGACTGTAGATAGCCAAAATAATCCTTAAATATCACTTAACATTTGTTGTCTTGATATATCGGAAGAATTTCATGGATTCAAATCAGCCATCGATGTTTGAGGTACTGAGGTTCTAGTCTAATTTGAAGAATGAAACATTGTCTTAGACGACACAATTCCTGACTATAAGCAGGATACACAATCGTCGTAACACTCTTAAATAGTTTGTTTTATACATGGTTTGTATCTTGCTTCGAAATACGATCGTATCTATGTTTATAGAAGATACAGAGTCCACTTATTCATCTATAATTCTTATCATTTTCTGCGAACAAGACGTCTAAAGCACAGACATAAGAGTCACAACGTTAAAAAACGTAAACGAACCTTCTTACATGTGTGCCCAAAGAACACTCATATATGCCTGCGTATCCGTGCAGTCTGGTCAGAGTCTTCGTCTTCGTTGTCCGCATCTGGAGACTTTACATCCGTGGCTATCCAAAATGTGCCCAGTGAAGAATCAGATCAGACTGCGCAAATGCGCAGTCTGATCTGAATCTTTGCTGGGCGCACATGTCTGAAGGTAAGATTACGGAGGCAGCAGCACATATTAATTTTCCGCCTTATCGATCTAAACTATGTTACCGTTGTTATTTTATCTTTTACTTCTGGTTGATTAACTTTAATTATATCCTAAAGCACAATATAATGACAAAATAATGATCAGTGAATGGAAATATTACTATTTGTTGTAGTAGTACTGTCTCTGGGTAATTGATTTCACAACGTTTATAACTTCAACACAAATAAAATTTAAGAATTTAAAGAAACTAAAATTAGCCGACACCTTTGTTGTGAAGACGTTATAGCTTCAACGTGTGAAAAACCTAGACATGTGTCCTAAGTACAAAAATGTTCCGCCTCTTGGCTCTTTGCCCATATGGCAACAACATCTATATGCATAAATTTCAACAACTAGTTTTCAAATGCTCAACCTAATCTGTTATACATTTTACCCCTAACCCAACCCCAGGGCATGATCCGGGAACAGCTTTAGCACAGAGTTGAAGGTTTAGGTCTGGGTAAGAAACTAAATTTCAATTTCATAGCATAAAAGGCACTCAAGTTATGTCCTCCAATAGAATCGTGAACGTAAATGTCAATGTAAACTTAAACATTTGTTAGACTCTGGTTACGAACGTGACATACGCATGTATGGACCTAACATCACGGCGAAACGCTACATGCTCCCACTGCTGTCTACGGCAGGCCATTACGAAAACACGCCTATTCAAATATATTGAAAATTTTACAACCAAAAAAGGGAAAATTTTCAAATAAAAAATTCTGATTTTTTTCATATTCCTGCTCAAAACATAGATTGTGGGTACTCGTTAGAACCGCCTCATTGAGGCGGCTCTAACGAGTACCCACAATCTATGTTTTTCAACAAAATAAGAAAAATAATGCATACCCCTGTAAACCCCTGTTTTACTATATGAAAGTGGGGTTAAAAGGGGTCAAAATTATATAGGCATGATTACGACAGGCGGTGCCATAAAATACAAATTAAAAGACAATTTCTTATTAAATAATGCACAGTACCTATTAAATATAGGTCACGACATGAAAACGTTGGTCTTCGGTGCAAAGAAGGCGGTCTGTTATGTGGGACACAAAGGTCCCTTTAGAGAATCGTTGGCTACTATGGCATATATCGGCGAAGAGAGATGACACTGACAAGACAGTGTGAAAATACAGGCTGATTATGGGTCTATTACGATCGCATCACGAAAACATGCCGATATAATTTTGACCCCCATAAACCCCACTTTTATACAGTAAAACTGGAGTTTACAGGGTATTATTTTTCTTATTTCTGCTCAAAAACATAGATTGTGGGTACTCGTTAGAACGAGGCAGTTCTAAAGAGTACCCACAATCAATATTTTGAGCAGAAATATGAAAAATATCAGATTTTTTTTATCTGAAAATTTCGATTTTTGGAGGTGAAATTTTCTGTATATTTGAATAGGCGTGTTTTCGTAATGGAAAAACAAAGCCATGGAGACAGCCAATACTAAAAACGAGTCACCAGACAGACAGGCTGAAACAAAAATAAATTCGCAGCATGGAACCGCAAAGTAATGCAAAAAGCAAACAACAGCAGAACAACCACTTTAAGACAGTCAGTGGTTAAAGAAATAAAAATAACGCCTTGGATGAGGTTGGAGGGGAAAGGGAGCAAAATTTTAAACCATTTTACAGGATCCTTATGTTCACCTAGGTTCCGACTTTATTCGAAGTGCATAAAATTGTTGGGTTCGCGTAGAGGCTAAATACAGTGTTGCATATGAAGAGACTCAATGAAACCGAGTCTCCGATTTCCGTGATTGTGTGTGTTCTTTGTTTCCAAAGGCAATCCTTGTTTACTTTTATTTTACTCTACTGTAGCTGGTGCTGTGCCATGTGGCGGCCGTAAATCATCTAGAGCGGTACATCATCATAGAGCAGGTTATATTTTATTTCCTCTGGGATCATTGAGCCCACCCTAGTTATTTTGAAAATCAAATACCGCTTAAACCGGCGCTAGGGGCATATGCAGCCTCGCAAACTACAATGTTGCATATGAAGAGACTCAATCAAACCGAGTCTCCGATTTTCGTGATTTTGTGTGTTCTTTGTTTCCAAAGGCAATCCTTTCTGACTTTTATTTCTTACTCAAACAATGTGTCTTCACAGAAAAAAAACAAAAAACAAAACAAATCACATCAAAATTAATGTCATGAAACAAAGCTGAAGCTGATGACCCATTGTATAGAGTGATGTAGCCAGACCGGATTTATTTTTACGTAGACCTAAGAAGAATCTTGAAAACTATGCCTAGAATCGCTTCCAAAATAGGGGCTACTCTTAAAGGAAAGAATTTGCTCCCAGAGGAGCAAATTCTCTGGGAGCAAATTCTTTCCTTTAAGAGTAGCCACTATGGTAAAAAAGCAAACTTTTTATGTCAATGCCACTTTACTATAAATAATTTTATTACGCATGATACGCACATGCGTACTGTGCGTAATGAGCACTATGCCTATGGTATATGTATTGTTAACCAGAGCAAACGTACACAACCAAGTGATGATCCCAAGGCGAAATATCTTTAACAAGTTATCTATATAACAAACTAAGCAAAGCGATTTTAAATTTTATCAACAGCATATTTAATTGATTGTTAAATATAGCTTTGGTTAGAAGATACCTTTGCTACAAGGTATATCGGTAACAGTTTTATGGTGATCTAGTTTCTAAGTTTAAGAAAATTGTCGGGAAATATAATTTTTCGGACCATATAAAAATGTTAACCGATGTTTGCGTCATACTGTATGCCTAGTTATTGACTAATGATTGATAATTATATTTTCCGTTTAACTGCTCGACATCGGGGCGCGGTTAGGACACCATGACGGTACCGAACTAAATCTTACCAGGGTAGGTAAGTACATGTAGTGCCTGACGTTATATACTGAGCCGGCCCTCCGTAGGACTTTATTTCGACTGTTAAAGTCGTTAACACGAGGGCTTTCTCTTGCAAAACAAATAAGTTAAAAAAGTATATACTCCATATGAAAGATATTGGGGCTATCGCCATCGAGAAACGAAGTCAAAATCATCCCGTTTGTCGTAAAGTTTTGAAAACATTGTACCATTAGATATAAGTCCAAATTCGAAAATGTCGCTTCGGTATCAGACGAATTAGCTTTTTTTAATTGAAGTTTATTTGGTTAAATCTGACCAATCATGCCTTTGACAAACATATAAGCTATATTAATAAGTAGTCCAGATATTAAGCAGAAGTTGACTTGAAAGCATTATGAGATTGTCATCTGAAAGAGACAGCGTGACGTCTCTCTGAAAATATGTAGAAATCAGCAACAACAGAAGCCCTGATAGGTTCCCCAGCGGAATACCAACACTTTTTGTATAAAGTTTAGTACCAAATCTTATTTTTTAATAATAATCAAAACGATAATTGATGGTTTTACACACATTTGATCATGATCATAAATTATAATCATTATTGTTTTCAGTAGCGAAATGAGCACGCTTTCATTACAAGTCAAATAAAGATATATCTCCTGATAAAATGTCTATTTAATTAAGTCTATAAGCGTACATGTATCTTCAACCAAATTACATGCATGAGGTTATATAGTAGAACTAGTAGAAAAATCATATGTAGGCAAACGGGAACCTTTACAGCCGCTAGATGTTAATTTATGAAGATCATTTTAATTCTGCAAGAACCTCATCAGAGTTTTTGAAGGAAGAAATGAGATTATTACAGAATTCCTTTCATAAGGTTTTCATAATTATCTATTATTTTAGTAGCAATGGGGCAAGAAGTTAAACGTTTAGACAATTTAGTGGACTGTTAATTAGCGATGAAGCATGCTTTGCTAGGTATTTTATGAAATCACCTATTTTCATACCTTTCGCCGTTCATATGCGAAATAATTAAGGCCACGGGAGACAATTCGCGCAAAATTTCCAACCCTGTTTTCTAGAAAAATGAAAGACCATAGTCTGCTGTATTTTTTTCAGTCAGCAGGCGAAGCAATAATAAGACTACCATCTTCCTGTCTGTATCAATCAGCAATCAATTAATGAAGTTACTTCTAACAAACACCTGGTCCTATATCTCGCTAAAGATCTATATGATCGTGAACACTTCCAATGGGACAATTCCAAGATCTGGAGTTGTATTATTGTTACAAGCAGCGACTTAAATTTCAACTAGGACAAGCAAGTGTTTTTCCAGCCATCATCTAGATTATGCACGCGAGATTTGGGATTGCAGAAAAACGATGTAGCACGTTTGTGACGAGCGTGACTAACCTGGACTACGTTCAGTAAACCACAACACTTACGATTTAGTATCTTTTAAACGGTTAAATGTAAACCCGTCTCATGTGACCTTAAATCAGAGAGCAAGCGTTATTCTCGTTGATGAGACTTGGCGAGGCGTTTCCAATGTGTACCACAACATGTTATGCCTGATGCACGAAAAGGACCCTTATGCGATTTGCGGACAACGCAGGACCTGATCAGCCTGCGCATAAGCGCAGGCTGATCTGGGCCTTCGTTG
The DNA here is from genome assembly GCA_964016985.1 of Anodontia alba. Lineage (NCBI taxonomy): Eukaryota > Metazoa > Mollusca > Bivalvia > Lucinida > Lucinidae > Anodontia > Anodontia alba. The sequence goes on from OZ024821.1 coordinate 17,248,302, forward strand.
TCCGCTAACAGAATCAATACTTATTGTAGTATTTTTGTATATGTCGAAGAACAGAGAATGTCCAGATCAGACTGCACGGATGCGCACGCTCATATGGACCTTCGCTGTTCACATATGGCATAATGGCCTTTTTCTCACGTTGCGCATCGATCATATGTTTTCATGGAGATATAAGAAACATACCAGTCCTTTTCGGTTGAAAAAGTCCCTCATCTGGAGCTATGATAGTGTTATGTTCTTTACGGACATAAATAATGCTCAAAACACGCGAATGTTGCTAGTTATTGCCAGATTGCGCACAGGCAATGCACTATTTGTTAAACGCCAAGAATTTTACATATGATGTTTTAGTTCTGCCGAAAGAAAATCTGTCTTACAACAGACATGAGCAGGACCGCAAGGCTGTTCACACACCCAATGTATTATCTCCGAAAAATCTAATTTTTGGAAGGTAAATGGCGAAGATATGTAGGCTTTTTTTGTGTGTGGATTTTTTTTTTTTTTTTTTTTTTTGTGTGTGTGTGTGTTTTTTTTTTTTTTTTTTTTTTTTTTTTTTTTCCTCACATGTTTTCATATGATATTACTCAAATCATAAGACCCTTCTGACTTGATAGGCCTATTTGATATTTTTTATCTGTCTGGGTCATCCCGGATACAGGTCGAACCAAACGGAAAAAGGTCTATTAGACCATACTAACCTAACGGATGTCATTATCCATCGAATTCGTGCCGTCAGATAACACGATTTGTGCCCACCGATATTCGTGACCACAGTTGATTCGAGCAGACTGCGCATTCACGCCATCTGATCAGAATCTGCGCTTTTCGCTCAAAGAATCCTTACCAGCCATACATTATGTTATACTGATCATTACAGACCTATCAGACTGCGCGGCTGCGCCGGCTGATCTGTGTGTACGCTGATCACATATGTTAAACTCATTTTCTGTTTATAGCGGTTCATTCGGTGCCCGCTTATGCCATTACTAGATTTGGTGAGTAACGAATGTCCTGATCGATATGCAAAACTGAATATATTCTCATTTTACTTGATCATTTTGTGGTCAATTAAGGGCAATGGGCACACTTGATAGATGGTCTGCATTTTTTGCAAGGGTGACAATTTTTGTGACCGAGTTTCCCTTCCTGCACAACAATCCTCTTTTAAAAAGGGTCTCCTCTTAAAGGAAGGAATTAGGGAGAAAATTATTTCCTATAAGAGTAGACCATTTTTTAAAAGGGAGCACATATAATTTGACAGAGCTGCCTCCAATGAAAGTACATCCATTTCCCTTAAATAAACAATGAAAGAGCCCGTCTGTCATACGCGATCCGCATACAAATGCCCTCTTCTCGTGTTGCGGAAGATATAAGTGGCTTAGGCTGTAATCAATATTAATGGCTCTTACGTGGATGTTGGGGCTTAGTTTTCAATGACAAAGTGCTTTGAAGTAAGACTAACATACACGCTAAGAAACTAGCGACCGATCACCTACCTTGACGAACAAAACTAGCGAACGATCACTTACGTGACGAACAAACACGCCAGGAAACTAAAGACCGATCACTTACATTGACTGCTGGCTTAATTTGGTTTACTCTTAAGATTTGGGCATCGCATATCCTAACTAAACTTGTCGTAAAATGTTTAACAAGTCCATTTGACTACCTGTTTATGTGTTTTACATTGCTTCATGAATTGGAAATGGTGTAGACCCGCATTCTGCGGCGTCTGATCTGTGTCTACACGGTTTTCGCAGGCCTATCTGCCCGAATGCAATGTACTAAGGATATATGCAGTATCTCACGAGGCTTTGCTTAAAGAAAAACAGACAAATAATATGTCATCTTTGGCAGCAAGAAATTCAAGGACAAACAGCACCATACAAAAAAGTCTACGAGGTTTAGAGATACCCTGTAGATCGACAAAAGTGATGGAAGGTTCTGATCAGACGCTGCGGATGCGCACACTGGTCTGTATATATATGTGATAAGAAACCTTTTTTCTTGTATCGGCTCAACTGATTTGCGTCCACCTCTGTTCTTGGTAACGACGAAAGGCAGTCATCGTACAAACGTCAATGTTTCGCGGAGTTATACTGCACAAACTGTTTGCGTTCAATCCAATAATGCTGTTGAAATATCCAGCGAAAATAAAAGTAATGCGTTACACATTCATGATCTTCGCAGCAATATTCCATCTTTACCCCACTTGTCCTCAGTATTCGGACTGATAGGCCTATGCAAAGAGTGTAGATCCAGATCGGACGCCGCACAACGCGGCGTCCGATCAGGGTCTACACTGTTTGACACCCATTCATTAGTAGTTTAGGCATATAAACGGGTAGTAATAGCGACCTGTTCAAATATTAGCCCATTGAAGACTGGAGACCCATCCCTAAGCGGGTAACTGGCAAACAATGCAGAGCCAGATCAGACGCGGCGTCTGATCAGGATCTCCACTGTTTGCAAATACTTGAACCATTTTTCTTTAGGGATAACTACATCATATAGCCTTACATACCTAAACTCGAAAATGGACTCTTCCAATATATAGCGTGAGAGGGTTTATTCACTCTTTAATGTGTTAGGAGAAGCAAGGTAAGGAAAAAAGTTTTGCGAATACTTGGGGAAAATACAAGAACTTGAAAGAGAAATATCTAGGTAAGAGTATTCGTATTCATGTAAAATGGATCATTACGAAAACACGCCTATTCAAATAAATTGAAAATTTTACAACCAAAAAAGGAAAATGTTCAGATAAAAAAATCAGATATTTTTCTTATTTCTGCTCAAAACATAGATTGTGGGTACTCGTTAGAACCGCCTCGGCGAGGCGGTTCCAACGAGTACCCACAATTTATGTTTTTAGCAAAATAATAAAAATAATGTATACCCCTGTGAACCCAAGTTTTACTATATAACAGTGGGGTTTAAGGGGGCCAAAATTATATAGGCGTGTTTTCGTGATGTGAAATTCGGACCGGGAATTTCAGTTCCGGGAATTTCAGTCCACATACTCTAGCACAATAGAAGATGAGTTATTATTAAAGAAGACGCGCAATTCAAATCTACAGTGGCTGAAGCATTGTTTGCAAGAACATTATTTCTTTGATTTTACTGCTCAAGAAATACTGATAATGCAAAAGAAAAGATCAGACAAATGTAATCTAAAACACGTTTATTCAGGGCTAGACACCGTCTTAAGAATATAAATAAAATATGGGACAGCGATAGGAATTCTGTAAATCTGACAACAAAGTTAGCCGCCAGTTTGTTTTCTCAACCAGCCTTGCAATAATAAGACAAATGGAATCCAGTCTCTGTCATAGATTAAGGATAATATATACACTTTCAGGGGAGAAAACTGTCCAATTTGGTTTGTCTCCCTTCTCTAAAAGGAAAAAAAAATGTGCTCCCCACGGATGCAAATTCTTTCCTTTTAGAGCAGCTATTTTCAGAACAGCATTTTCATGCTGTAAAGCAAACAGGAAGTCATATAAGTTGCCTTCCTTTGCGGATATGACGAAAAATCTACCAAGTGGATCAAGTCCCCTTAAGGCTTGAGACTACCATTGATTTTCCCATCTATGTTTTATGTATTTTGTACAATAACATACAGTCATAGTCTTTTTGTTTTAAGTTCAAACGGTTAATACTTCGTACATGCCTGACAGCTGTCCTTTTAAAATCTTCAAAACAAGCAACAGAATGGTAAGCTATGTTACATGTAATCAACGTACGCTTCTTTGAGGGAACTGACACAGATCTTGTAAGAGGTCATGTCAGGAGTAAGGGTAAATTATATCTCTGATGATTTTCTACGTTCATATTGAAAGTTAGCATTCTATTTAAATCTATGTCGGACCCTTATCGGCCCGACAGGAATCCTATCGGGCCGATAATGATTCGATATAGATTTATACAGTAAATAGAATGCTATCTGAGCTAACAATACACGACGTCCTTAAACAATAACTCCCTGCTACCAGTTTCAACAGTTAACCGGGACATCTTGATATGCATTGTCTTAACCATATCTTCCCTCAGTTTCTGAAATGGACAATCTTTAAATTTGTAAAAAGGTAGTAAGTCCAACATCCCAGCTAGCATTCTTCTGAATCTATATCGGACCGTTATCGGCCCGACAGAATTCCGGTCTGGTGTAGATACAAGAAGAATGCTTACTGGGATAATGTTTTAAACAATTTAGATTCTAATGAGACGGCTAGTTGTTTTACAATGCTATATCGCGTCTGCACTGCTTGTAAAGGTATTTCATTTTGGTCAACGGGTCATAAAGTGTTATCAGAACTACCTGTAAATTAAAACTTATTCTGCAATTATCTGACTGAAACGTTGTAATCAAGGATAAAACACCCTTGGAAAACGTTTCACTTTGGAATGTCTTATATATTTACGCAATTGTAAAGTGGTATTTGTGTGGTTTTATTCTTAATATCGTTCTGAAATATATCAGTAACGTGGAGTTTTCTGTGGTAACCTGTTGATACAAACGATAATACTTGTGATTTTGTTTGTGTTGAGGTTTTACGGCGCAGTCAACCCAATGGCGTCATGTCGAGAGCGGTCTGTTTACCCTACCACACATTAACTGGTCAGGCTTAGTCCTCTAAGCGGTTAACCAGTATTGTGCACATTCTTTCGCCAGAAACTGACAACTGCCCTTCTTGAATCAGCGGAAGGGACAGAATGAACGTAGAAAATATTTCATGATCAATCTCCACGAAAGAATGTTGCCGACCTCGGCGGGGGTCGAACCCGCGACCTCCTGGTCTCCAGTCGGACGGCGCATCCAACTGAGCCACCGAGTCCGGCATTGCGATTTAATGACCCGTCTCTCATCTCCAACATGTCTGCATATATATATATATATTTATATATATATATATATATATATATATATATATATATATATATATATATATATATATATATATATATATATATATATATATTGATGACTACAGAATGCACTGATCAGAATGTGCGCAATACGCAGGCTGATGAAAGTCTCCACTGCAATCACATGTTATAGATACATTTCCTCAGGTAAAAGTTCTTATACCTTCGTGCAACGATACATTCTGTCCATGCTATTATCGGTCTCGCTCCACTAGCGCAGCTCCAGACGGCATAATAAGGCTACCATAGTTTACCCTAGGTATTATCTCCTTACCATATTTCTCCTTATATTGGTACAGGTCCGTTTTTGTCTAAGATACTGATACAATTTGATAAATGCAAAACAGTGTAGAACCTGATCGGACACCGCGCTTTGCGGTACATTCTGTCCTCGTTATAAAACATCTTGCTACACTAGCACAGCCCCAGATGACATAATAAGGCTACCATAGTTTACCTCCATGCCATACTTCTCCTAATATTTGTACAGGTCCATTTTATCACCTGTTGATCTGTTTAAGATACTACTGGATGAATGTCAAACAGTGCAGACCATGATCGGACGCCGCGCTTAGCGGCGTCCGATCATGGTCTACACTGTTTGCATTGATCTGTCCGTCCGAATACTTAGTGTTAATACGGTATTTTTTGTCAGCTAACATTATTTCTGTATCTTAGAGATCCTTTGAGCGTAGCGCACAGGCTGATAGGGACGGTCAGCAGGTCAAGTGAGTGAAGAGCGTAGGCTGATAAGGTTCTACGATGTTTGCGTATGACATAATGTCCATTGCCACTTGCAGGGCTCATTTTTATGATCCTAATTCAAACAAACTACGCACTAGAGTATTGCGTTTTATTCATTAATTCTTGTGCCGTCTCTGTGTTGGTTAATTTAATTTTGTTCGAGACTCTCTGGTGACAACTACAATGTAACATTTAATGAATTCGCTTTAAATCATAAGCTGTGGCTAAATATGGAAGAGTCATGCTAGTATTAAAACAATCGAAAACATTACGAGCCTGTGCACGACAAAACGTACAATAAGGCTTATGCGAACACCAAAGACTCAGATCAGCCTGCGCATCCGCGCAGTCTGATCAGAGTCTTCGCTGTTCGCATGTGCCGTGTACAGCCTCCGGGCTATCCAAAGAGGGATAAACGAAAACCTTTGCCATACTGGGTGGATGTACAGGCTTTAATGGTCACACAGGTTTACATGTAAGTGCAGGTTTTGTTGTGGGCTGGCTCTTACGTTAATACACCCATGTTAAATGCTCTGATCCAGTCTCTAGATAAGATATCTTTTTAAACCATAATTGAATTTGTATATTTCTCATGTCTCCACGAATACATAATACCTAAGGGGCACATGACGTTCAAACAACGTCGCAGTCTAACACCGCTGCTCGTGTTGCTCCTTATTCGTCTTTACATTTCTAGCCGTGCTTTATCCAAGGTATTTGAGCATAGGAATTTCGTCGCGCGCTATCAAAAGGACACCAATCATATTGCTGTTGCGAAAGTTGCGCCGACGCTAGCTTACAATATTGGCCGAAACATTAATATGCACATTAATTATATTAATAAGACAGAAAATGATCTATGAACATTGCAGTTCTTTGACATTTATTTACCTGATGAGTTCCTCTGCATGTTATACCTACCATTCAAACACATTCGTTTTAGTATTTGTTTCTATCTTGTATTGTTGACATGTTCGAAAAAAAAAAGTGAGTTTTCTTATTTTGCTGTTGTTGTTGTTTTTTTTGTTGTTTTTTTTTTCTGTTTTTTTTTTTTTTGTTGTTTTTTTTTTGTTTTTTTTTTCCTGTTTTTTTATCTGTCCTCCTTAGGTCCATCACGGCACACGGTATTTAAACAAACTTCAACAAAGAATTCCGGCCCAGGATCATTACTGATGCAAGTACTTCAGAAAAAAAAATGTATAGGGGGAAATATGAAATACCACTGGGCTTGAGTGAGATTCGAACCCACGCCGGTTACGACGGTAGCGCCTAGCCATTCAGAGTCAGGAGACATAACTACGCTTGTTAAAAACCAAGTTTCATTGAACAGTATTATGCTTGATTTCTCTGAATGACCAGTCAGATAGGGTACATTTTTGGTGCGCTAGCGCACTCATTATATACCAGGAACTCTCTGGATCCACAGGATACTGAAGCTTGGGAATATTATTATAAATAAAGATTTAAACAAACTTCATTAAAGAATTCCAACCCAGGCGAGGCGATTCTAACGAGTACCCATAATCTAATTTTTTTAGCAGAAATACTTTAAAAAAAAAATAGAATTTTTATCTAAAAACTTTCAGTTTTTGGTGGTGAAATTTTCCAATATATATATTTAAATAGGCGTGTTTTCGTAATGGGAGTTGATAACAAAATAGCTATGTCATTATGAAAACACACCTATTCTAATATATTGAAAATTTTACCACCAAAAATGAAAATTTTCAGATAAAATTTCTGATATTCTTCAAATTTCTGCTCAAAATATAGATTGTAGGTACTCGTTAGAACCGCCTCGACGAGGCGGTTCTAACGAGTACCCACAATCTATGTTTTTGAGCAGAAATAAGAAAAATATTGTATACCCCTGTGAACCCCAGTTTTACTATATAAAAGTGGGATATAAGGGGGTCAAAATTATATAGGCATGTTTTCGTGATGTTATGTGATTGTGGCGCTTCCTGGTTATCTTCTATACTATATTGCGCTTCGCAAATGTCAATATGAAATTATGGAATATACGGTTCGTTCGTCAGTTACGGGCTAAGTAGCTTGCTAAACAAGGCAGGCCACTATGCTTTTGTGTTCATTTCTCTCAAGGTTCATTCCTTTAAGAATATTTAGATATATGCTATCTAAAAAATGCAACGGAGCAAACTAGCATGTGTGTACAGCTGCGCCGGCCCAACAGGCATTTCGCTACCGCCTCAAATGTATATATATATATATATATATATATATATATATATATATATATATATGTATATATATATATATATATATATATATATATATATATATATATATATATATATATATATATATATATATATACCAGAAATTCGTTTATCGCTATACATGTAACAAATTAAGACATGAGTTAACCCATTTAAGCCTAGTTTCCCAAAAAAGGAGTTTGGCAAACAGCGTAGACCCAGATCAGACACCGCAAAACGCGGCGTCTGATCAGGGTCTACACTGTTTGCAATAAATACATGAATGTCTATAAAACACGGTAAAAATAGAAACTAACCAGTCATCCCTTATATTGAAATGAACCGGTCCAAAGAGTTATGGTAGAAGAGTCCACTCGGCATAATGAGGAATTCAATTAAGAATTGTCTGCAGGGACCTATGCCATAATTTCAATTTTTAGTTTGAACTCTTTGATAACAGATGGAAATCCCAGCTCCAAAAATTCCTGTCATTTACAGATACATTTCTGTACCTGTCTGACATAATAGAAAGAATGAATGAAATTAGCGTTGATATTTTTTTTTCAAGGTTATGATAAATATTATAGTGATTGTCTAGACGTTAACCCTAGTCCTGCTGAACCCGGATATGCCCTGCCTTTGCAAATAGTGCAGATCTAGATCAGTTGGCTTCTGAAGAAGCCAACTGATCTGGATCTGCAATGTTGGCCATAAAATGTGTGAATTTATATTAAAAATCTGGATCAAGTAATCTGATATGTTGAAACTTAGAAATGGGCGTGGCATGTTAATTTATTCAGCATGACAAGGGGTAAGATTACGAGGAGCTGTAATGCACAATCTCGGTTACGCACAGCCCACATGGCTGTTAAAATATCCAGCGAAAATGAAAGTAATGTTTTTTTTATGCATTCATGCTCTTTTCAGCAATATCCCATCTTTGCCCTATCCACCCTGAGTATTCGAACTGACAGGCCTACGCAAACAGTGTAGACTCAGATCGGACGCCGCAGAACGCGGCGTCCGATCAAGGTCTACACTGTTTGCAACTCATCCAGTAGTAGTTTAGGTATATCAACAGTAACAGGGACCCATACAAATACGGAGATACTCTGAAAAGGCCAAAGTCACAGAACACAGACCTCCCAAGGCACCGCTGCCATGAACTGACCATAGATCGAAGACAGCACCCGTCCAATGCAGAATGAGCTAATACAATTAGTTAGGTAAACCGTGCGCGGGTCGAAATTTATTTGCGGCTGAAGCTTTATCGCTGAAAACTTTTGTAGAATGATAATTAGTTGCGAATTAAAAAAATTAAAACACTCAGGAGAAAGTTGTAAAAGTAATTGCGGACACGCGCTTTGTTGATGGAAAGTCTAAGTCCAAAAGGGCTGTAATCTAAAAATAGCCATAAATAAAAAAAAGGTGGACATCTTAACATCATACTAAGAAATTCTGCAAAATTTCAAATGAATCTAATGAAAAAATTAGACAGAAATGCGGACATTAGTTTTGCTGAAACAAAATTCTAAGTGCGAAAGGGCCTTAATAGCCGAATCAAAATTACGTGCACATCTTCAGAACATATCGAAGATGCATAATTTGAAAGGAATCAAAAGAACGATGAAGGAGGAGTTACGTATGCACGATTTAAGACTAATACATTCAACAAAATACATATCATTAATACTGCGATGAAACAATGTTGAGGGCTCACTGGTGGTCTGACGTCAGGACGAAAGAAAACCACAATAGTGACCACATTAGAACCGACCAGTTAGTAACAGTCAGGCACTAACCTTCTTAAACAGATTATGGACGGAGCTGTTATTCAGTCTTGGGCCCGATCCATTGTCATGCAATTTAAGAGTGTATAGTGAATTAACTACAATGCACGCAGTCTTTTTTGTATCGAGTAACGATTATCTTTAATTGCTTCACTGAATTATAGACTAGTCACAAAACAAATCTGGTTCCGAAAGACCTTCGTGCAGAAAGTTTACAAACCAACATTATATTTGGAAATTAGATTCAGAATGGTTATATTTGGAAACTAGGAGTAGAATTCAAATGACGGCGATAAAGCCTAGAAAATTCATACTTAACGTAATTTATGATACCGATACCATTGTTTTAGAAGCTTTGCTTTTAAAATTTTATTCCTATTAATAAAGCCAACGGTTTGAATAGATGCTCTATCATTACAGCTAAGCTTAGAAATATGCAAACCAAGATGTAGCACATTTGCATCCAAAATTCGAAAATTTACAATATCCGATATGAAAGTTGTATCGTTTCTAAAATTTTAAGAAACTGAGACAAGTTTAAATCCAGTAAAAGGGCGTCTGTATTAGAGATTTAAGAGCCTACTCAGCTAAATTCCATCTACCATTTGTTCGAAGTAATCATTCAGGGCCTAATTGTTCAAAGCATCGTTAGCTTAACGAGCTCGTTAATGGTCAAAATTTTAACTGTTTTAGTAAGTACAAGATCTAATTCACAGGTACAATGTATTTTGCTGAAAAAATGTGAGTAGCTTTTGCAAATGCAAAAGCTACTCACATTTCTTCAGCAAAAATATTAGCGTATATGCCATATTTAATGATCAAAGTTTTAACGATGTGTTAGCTAACGACATCTTTAGTTTTCAACAACTGGGCCCTGAATATTTGTAAGTCATCTTGATATCGAAAAGCAGACTTAAATGCTACGGCAAAACAACGGGAAATACGGACGTTTTCTGTTACAAAAGAATGTTTGTTCTCATTAATATAAGTATTTTGTCCGCATTTAAGAATCATGCAGAGTCGTACTATGGGCCGTGCCATGAAAAAATCTTGTTTCGGGCAATTTCGGACAGCGAAGGCCCAGATCAGATTGCGCGGATGCACAGTCTGATCAGGGCCTTCTCTGTCCACAAACAAAATTATTGGATACTATAGAATGTTTCAATGGAGAGCAAATGCCCGGATGAGACTTTGCGCATGTGCAGAATGACGTGACGTCGGATATTTTTGGCATGTTCAAAGACACTTTTTCGTTTGACTCGGCCAATATTGTCGAGGGAAATGTGCATGTCCTAACCAGACTGCATTCTGTCTTAAGGCAGCCTCTTGCTATACTCATCAACGCTCTTCCATATTTGGACAGGAATTAGCGTTTCCTCAATACAGAGATAATATCTGGTTGTGCAATGTATTCTAGACAGTTCACGCCCAGTAGCAGCAAAGTGTTTCATTAGTGTTTCCTGTGGTCTTCCGCAGATATGTTCTGGCGGATTTTATTGAAAAAATGATGTTGTACTCCACGCTTGCAATTGTTTTATTCCATTTGATAAGAAGTTTGGATTGCTTTGCTTCGAATGATTTTTACGGGGTAAGTTCACGAACGTACTCATCTTTGTCTTTTAATATTATAGTAAACCCAGCAGGCACACAACGTTGAAACAACGTCGATTCAATGTGAAGACGTTAAGTTAACGTTGCTTTGACGTTGTTTTAATATTGTGTGCCCGCTGGGAATATGCTAAGATTATGGCATCTTAACATTACGAAAACACGCCTATTCAAATATACCGAAAATTTCCCCACCAAAAATTGAAAATTTTCTGATAAAAAAAATTCTGATATTTTTCATATTTCTGCTCAAAACATAGATTGTGGGTACTCGTTAGAACCGCCTGGATGAGGCGGTTCTAACGAGTACCACAATCTATGATTTTGAGCAGAAAAAGAGGAATAATGTATACCCCTGTAAACCCCAGTTTTACTTCATAAAAGTGGGGTTTATGGGGGTCAAATTTATGTAGGTATGTTTCCGTGATGAGCTGACCTGATACACTTCCAGGGAGGCATCTTAAAATTTGTTTAGCCTATCTTTGGAAGAGGCGTCTAGTATAAAAAGAAAGAATTTTCTCCCCATACATACATACCGACAGATAGACAGACGTACGTACGTACATCCATCCATCCATCCATACATCCATACATACATACATACATGCATTTAAGATTTTACTTTTATTGTATCTGAGACAAATTCCAATAAATCGGTGCAGAAACGAAATTGTCAGGCAGGTATTAAGCCTCAGGGAGTGGAGTGCCGATCTTTATTACTTTGTGGTGTGACAATTACATGGTTCCTAAATTAATTTTATTCCAGACTTTGAAGAATTGAACTGTCTTAGGGGAACGGATACTCTTTCAGAATTGTTTTAATTCCTTTCTGAAAAGTGATCTATGCTAAAGGCAAACAAAGAGAGAACACTCTTTCCTTTTTTATTACAAACTTTTTCTAGAATAATCTTGATATGCAGAAGAGCAACGAAAATGTCATTAATGGCGTTTCTCTTGTAACCACTTAAAGAAAATCTACAAACTGTACCCAGTCCTATATTAGCTATTTTGAAAGAAACCACAATCAACAAAAAACATGGTAACTGAATTCTCAGTAACAATGAAACAATGCAACCCTACATCAATCCGATGTATGGCTCCATTTATTAAAGGAACTGCCGATGTATCTCACATTATCAAGGTAACTCGAAATATATGGTACTTTTTTCTACATTTTACAGCTAGTTGATGCTGTATATACAGTATATACAAACGAACAATTGTACATTTAGATAGCAATAAAGTATTGTTTCAGTGGTAATTTATCAATTCGTGCTTATCTAATATGGTGTTTTAGTCATTTTCTCAATAAAAACGGCGGATTCTGTGACAGCATTTCTTTTTTATCTTCAGAACCTATCACTGTCATAAACTGAATTTTATAAATGAGTCAGCACATGACAAAACCAGCAAAATGAATGTGCTCCCAGTGAAGACTCAGATCAGCTTGGACATCCGCCCAGTCTGATCAGCGATTCTATTGAGTACACTCAACATACACTCATTGTGTAGAAAATCGAAAAGATTTCCCTAAATTATCGCTGTTTGCTGCCTGAACTGGTGCCATGACTTACCTTCAGTGGCTCGATCTACCCATGTCTCGAACAATTTTCTATGGCCCCAAAGATGTTCGAGCCATTGAAGTTCGACTGTACCTTAAACGCAAAGAGTTCGCTCTCATTAGAAAGAAAATGATTTGCTCCCGTTATGCTCTGATTATTTCCTTTCAAAATAAGACATAGTATAGAAGATGTACAGGAATAGCTGCAATCACAGATCGTAGCCTACCAATGATACCAAGTGAAAGAGTAAACCAACCAAGATAGAGTGTACACAGTAAGGCTGGCTAATCAGAGCTGAAAAGATAATCGATTATCAGTTATGTCATTGTGATCGATAATCGATTAGTAATCACTGAAGATTCGGTCATAATTTTACCTGTCTACCTGAGCGTGACTCTTACCATATGTTATATTTTACTGTATGTATTTGGTCAGACAGGCCTGGGCAAACAGTGTAGACCCAGATGGGTCTACACTGTTTGTCACTCATTCAGCTATTTTTAGACACAGCATTTGGTATTAAATTGTACTTATTCAAATTTTAGATAAAGTATGGTACGTAGTTGAGGTGTTTGAATACCAGGGGTAAATACGCTAAAGTAACAGACACAGAAATAAATGATCGATTATCAGCAAATCTGCAACGATAATCGTTTTTGTGGTATTTATCGATCAATTAATCGATTATCCGATTAATCGTACCAGCCTTAGTACACAAACCACAGACACAAGAAAACCAGATGATCCTGCTAGACAGGATACACTAAATACAACAGTATGGCAACGAACATGACAAAACATGAAACGAGCCCCACAGTGATCAGCCATAAGGCCACATAAAGAATAACTGACACCAGAACCACCGCCTTAATAGTAAAAGCTACCGCGGGGTGGGGTCGATGTTGAGGGGGAGGGGATGGATGGATTAAAATAATTTTACTGGTATCAACACTTTCTTAAAAAGGGACTGGAGTGCAGGAAAGCAAGCAGGAACTCACCAACTCACTTAAATGTACCCCTTTACATATGCAGCATATTCCTGCCAAACGACATATTTTGTTTGTGTCTGAAAAAAAACAAATATCTAATTAAATATTCAAAATGACGGCATCCATGTTCAGTTGTAAAAACTTCAAATTGAATTGGTTTTCTTGCTTCTTGACCAATCTTGGTCAAATTTGCGCCATGACGCTTATTTGTACTGCTGTATGTTTTAAGACTTGTATAGTATTTAGTGGACCTTTCCCTAAAACTACTGAAAGTATATAAAGCCCCTTAAAATGCATACTATAGATAGACAGATCGATAGATCAACAGTTCGAAAAAGAGTTGGTACCTCAGTCTTCGTATTTGGCATTTGCGATAAGGCAGCTTTTTGTTTGATCCCGTTTAAACCGAAATTAGTCTGCAGTAAAGTATAAGCCAAGAACATTGTTGACAGTATTCTGTATTTTTAAGTCAGAAATTGGTTTAGTGCGGTGAATCAAACAACACACAGAGCTTGTGACACTAATCCTCTTTCACAACATTACATTAGCCGCGTCACAACAAAACCAGTCTTCAGAACTATATGAACTGCACATGTGCAGTAAAGGCTGCGGTCGTGTGCGGTATACTCTAAGCATGTGTATTTTGCATTTGTTTAAAACATACATTTAATACCAAGTACAGCTAGGCGATTTGCACATGCTCAGAGCATGCGCTGTTAGCTTCTGACTCAAAGACGGGTTTTATCTTAATGTGGCTGATATAGTCTTATTAACCCTTGTTTTGCTGAATAAATTAAGATGTCATACCCACTACTAACTGTCGGCCAATCAGATTGCTGGATTTAGGTTGCTACTACAATTTCACATACTGAATGTCAAACAGTGCAGATCCAGATCAGTTGGCTTCTGAAGAAGCCAACTGATTTGGATCTACACTGTTTGCAACGGCAGGGCATATCCGGGTTCAGCAGGACTAGGGTTAATGTCTGCACAGCCTCCTGTGACTCTCCTTGTTATATTGTATCTATCGATTTTCTGCAGTTAGGCTTTATCATATTAATATAACATCAACCTCTATCATATTTCTAATCTAAATCTATTTGCACGGATAAGTCTTATGAATACCTTTCCAATGCAATTAGAGACTATCCACCATGTTACAGTGTCATATATAGATATTGAAGAGGTTGAGTCGTGCCTGTATTCAAAAGCAAACCGAAGAGTGTGATTGTGTTGGAAAATATAGAACGGTGCCTCTGTTGTAGAAATAGAATACTATTATGATAGGAAAACAAATGATCAAACCAAATCCACAAAAACTAAAACAATGCTTTGAAATATACGAGACAAAACTGTAGCACATAATTTGGGTGAATTACGCGTTTTGATATCGACACTGAAATTGATCTTTAAATAAAACATCGGCTTGATAACAATTTTAGAAACAGTCTATAGGCAGTATGACGAACCAGCTTCTGTCCCAACCATTATACATAATAAACTGCCGGTAAATTTGTGTTTTTAGCTCACCTGAGCACGAAGTGCTCAAGGTGAGTTGTTGTGGTCGGTCAATGTCCGTCGTGCGTCATGCGTTGTGCGGCGTCAACAATTGCTTTAAAAGCCTACTCCTTTCACACCCCTGGGCCAATTGACTCGAAACTTGGTAGGAAGCATCGGGGTGACGTGTAGATCAAAAATAGCTAAAATCATTCCGATCGGAAATCCAAGGTGGTCGCCATGGCGGTCATCTTGAAAATATATTTTTCGCTTCTTCTCCTGAATCGAAAGGCCAATTGACTTGAAACTTGGTAAGAAGCATCGAGGTGACTTGTAGATCAAAAACAGCTAAAATCGTTCCGATAGGAAATCCAAGATGGCCGTCATGGCGACCATCTTGAAAATATATTTTTCGCTTCTTCTCCTGAACCGAAAAGCCAACTGACTTGAAACTTGATAGGAAGCATCGGGGTGACTTGTAGATCAAAACTAGCTAAAACAGTTTCGACCAGAAATCTAAGATGGCCGCCATTTTGAAAATATATTTTTCGCTTCTTCTTCTGAACCGAAAGGCCAATTGACTCTAAACTTGGTAGGAAGCATAGGGGTGACTTGTAGATTAAAATAGCTAAAATCGTTCCAATTAAAAATCCAAGATGTCCGCTTCTTCTCCTGAATCGAAAAGCCAATTGACTCGAAACTTGGTAGGAAGCATCGGGGCGACTTGTAGATCAAACATAGCTAAAATCATTTCGATCGGAAATCCAAGATGGGTTCCATGGCGGCCATATTGAAAATCTATTTTTTGTTTCTTCTCCTGAATCGAAAGGCCGATTGTCTTGAAACTTGGTTGGAATCATCAGGGTGATTTGTAGATCAAAACTGATTAAAATCGTTTCGATCAGAAATCTAAGATGGCCGCCATCTTGAAAATCTACTTTTCGCTTCTTCTTCTGAACCGAAAGGCCATTTGACTCGAAATTTGGTAGGAAGCATCGGGGTAACTTGTAGATTAAAAATAGTTAAAATCGTTCCAATGGGAAGTCCAAGATGGCCGCCATGGCGGCCATCTTGAAAATATATTTTTCGCTTCTCCGGAACCAATGGCCAGTTGACTCGAAACTTGGTAGGAAGCATCGGGGCGACTTGTAGATCAAAATTAGCTAAAATCGTTTCGATCGGAAATCTAAGATGGGTTCCATGGTGGCCATCTTGAAAATGTATTTTTTTTTCTTCTCCTGAACCGAAAGGCTAATTGTTTTGAAACTTGGAAGGAATCATCAGGGTGACTTGTTGATCAAAAAAAGCTAAATTCGTTCCAGTCGGAAATCCAAGATGGCCGCTTCTTCTCCTGAACCGAAAGGCCAATTGACCCGAAACTAGGTAGGAAGAATCAGGGTGACTTGTAGATAAAAAATAAATAAATAAATAAAAGTTTTGATCAGAACTCCAAAATCTTGAAAATCTATTTTTCACTTCTTCTCCTGAACCGAAAGGTCATTTGACTTGAACCCGGGTAGGAAGCTTTGGGGTGACTTGTAGATCAAAAATAGCTAAAATTGTTCCGATTGGAAATCCAATGGCGGCCATCTGTTTTTCGCTTCTTTTCCTGAATCGAAAGGCCAATTGACTTGAAACCTGGTAGGAAGCATGGGGGTGACTGGTAGACTAAAATTAGCTTAAACCGTTCCGATCGGAAATCCAAGACGGCCGCCATGGCGGCTATCTTGAAAAACTATTTTCACTTCTTCTTCTGAACAGAAAGGCCAATTGACTTGAAACTTGGTAAGAATCATCGAGGTGCATTGTAGATCAAAAATAGCTTAAATCGTTCCGATCGGAAATACAAGATGGCCGCCACAGTTGCCATCTTAAAAATCTATTTGATAGGAAGTATCGGAGTGACTTGTAGATCAAAAATAGCTAAAATCATTCTGATCGGAAATCCAAGATGGCCGCTCTAGCAGCCATGTTGAAAATCTATTTTAAACTTTTTTCTCATGAACCAAAAGGCCAATTGACTCAAAATTCATTGAAAGTATCGAGGTGACTTGTAGGTCAAACGTAGCTAAAATAGTTCTGATTGGAAATCCAAGATGGTCCTCCCATCTTGAAAATCAATATTGAACTTCTTCTCTTGAACCGAAAGGCCAATTGACTCAAACTTGTCTGGCGATCAGGTGAGCGATACAGGGCCATCTTGGCCCTATTGTCTAATAATTCGAGACGTTAACATACCAGACGGTGAATAAACCAATCTAGTCCAAGATGATTACCCGCTTTGAAATGAAAATGTGAGGACCATTGGCTTAATAAGTCTCCTAAATTAAACTTATGCAATGCAAAATGCTAACAAAAATAACAAAGACATGTAAGTAGAATAATGGGAGAAAATTCGTTGCTTTTAGAGTAGACCTTATTTCAGAAAGGATGCAAAACATTTTTTACTCAGTCACCTCCCCATGAAAGAATCCATTCCCTTTGAATTAGGCTTAACGTCAACATGAAACATAGTTGAATAGTGCATGGACTGAAGGCATAAGTATAACTTCGGCCGGCGCCACCGAGGAAGATAGTAAATAATTCAAGAAGATTGTCACTCGCTACAAAAATATGGATTACAACAAGGATATTTTGTGGCAAACTGCATGTATGATTGTTAACCCAAATATGGTTGATAACTTGGATTCCCTCTTTAACTGCACAAAGGTGAATCGTTCATCAGATGAAATGAAATGGTGGCTCCATCGCCCCCCCTCCCCCCCCACCCCCACCCCCCCCCCCCCGCCCACTGAATTTGCTTCAAAAGCTTGGAACCTGACTATCAATATCTGTGGTCGGGTCCATCGTGGTTCTGTTTCTGTTTTTCTAGTGTTTCGGTTTCAGATCGTTATTGAATCCTTTGCTTTGTTTCATCACATTGCTTGTGATTATAACTGCTTCACCGTTAATGTTTCATAGATGAGATAGAGGACCCCTGTGAGGACCTAATAAATGTTTGTTAGTTGGAGCTGCATCACATTACGAAAACATGCCTATTCAAATCATTACGAAAACACCCTTATTCAAATATATAGAAAATGTCACCTCCAAAAACTGAAAATTTTTAGATTAAAAAACTTTGATATTTTTCAAATTTCTGCTCAAAATATAGATTGTGGGTACTCGTTAGAACCGCCTCGGTGAGGCGGTTCTAACGAGTACCCACAATCTATGTTTTTGAGCAGAAATAAGAAAAATAATGTATACCCCTGTAAACCCCAGTTTTACTATATAAAAGTGGGGTTTAAGGAGGTCAAAATTATATAGGCATGTTTTCGTGATGATACTGAAAATTTTATCCCCAAAAAATGAAAATTTTCAGATAAAAAAACATCTGGTATTTTTTTTTTCATATTTCTGCTCAAAACATAGATTGTGGGTACTCGTTAGAACCGCCTTGACGAGGCGGTTCTTACGAGTACTCACAATCTATGTTTTTGACCAGAAATAAGAAAAATAATGCATACCCCTATAAACCCCAGTTTTACAAATTAAAAGTGAGGTATAAGTGGGTCAAGATTATATAGGCATGTTTTCGTGATGCAGAATTAAGACGATTTTTGGCACGGCTGCTTTAAGTTTATAAAGTGACATACCTTAATTTGAGGTAATATAGTTGCTTACATGCAGTCACTTTTGTACAAATATTGCATTTGTTCAAGCGTGTATACATACTGTACTTGTGCATGTAAAAATATTTGAAAACATTATATCGCTTAAACCATATACATGACTGTGGTAACTTTCAAACACGAGACTGTGTCTTCTGAAGATAAAATGTCAATTGTATGATAAAATTGCAAAAAGTAGTCTGAGGTCAACAAACAAAAATCATATTTCGAAAAATCATAAGTCGATAGACACAAAGGCAAAATAAGGAATGTTCAGACAGACAAACAGGGACAATATAAATGGGGTGTAATCAGGCGTCCATGGAAAGTAACCATTACTTGGTAAGCACGATTCACCCACCAGGCTGAACAGAGGTGTCAGGGCTTTGAAAGTCCGTTTATGGTTTGGCTCTGGCAAACACAAAAGTCTGAGGTCAACATACCTGCATTGTAATGGCTCATGTTTTAGGATATAGATTTAACCAAATATTTAAGGAATACTATTAAAAATATAAGTGACGACAACCAGGAAATGCCGTAATCACGAAGCACAGCCCCCACATCCCGAGACACCAAAAAGAGAGAGGAGGAACAAACAAACGCCACATGTGAAACCACAGACGCACAAACAAAGAAGAACTGTAACAGAGGAACTGCCTTGGAACGGTCAGCAGAAAACTACTTAGGGGCTTGAACTAGTTTTACTTGCGCGAAATCTCACCCTAACATCACGAATACATACCTATATAATTTTGACCCCCTTAAACCCCACTTTTATATAGTAAAACTGGGTTTACAGGGATATACACGTGATGTGACATGTGATATGACCAATGAAAAATCAGCTCAGCCTGCGCGTGCACAATCTGGTCAGGGCCTTTGCTCTTTGCATAAAGTTTCAATGGCACTCAGAGTAGTCAAAGCGATAGAAAGTAGTCTGACCAGGCCTTCGCTGTTTGCATAATATTTCTATGGGTTTAGACTAGTCGAAGAGTTCACACGAAGTCTGATTAATGCTGTTGCTGTTAATATTACGTTTAACTAAAGCTTAAACAAAAACACACCAGGGCCCAGTTGTTCAAAGCGTCGTTAGCTTAACGAGCTCGTTAAGGGTCATTTCGTTAACTGTTTTAGCGGATTCAATACACAATATTCTGATATTTTTTGCTGAAAAAATGTGAGTAGCTTTTGCATTGCAAAAGCTACTCACATTTTTTCAGCAAAAAATTTCAGCGTATTCGCGTATCACTCGATGTAAATTTTAACGAATCGTTAACTAACGACATTGTTAGCTTTGAACAACTGGGCCCTGGTTATTAATTAGATTGGGATCTTAGCCTTCAGTAATTGGAATGCATATTTTGAATGTCCCAAAGACGTTCGAGCTATTCAAGTTCAACTGTATATTGAAAGACAGGCAATAACCTAAATCTAAATGAGCTAAACACAGGATACATGCGCCAAGTGAAGACCGTGATCAGCCTGCGCATCTGCGTGATCCGATTACATTCGAACTTAAGTGGCATGTACATCTTTGGGACCATGGAAATTTGGATTAGATATGGGTCGTTCGAGCCACTAAGGGTTATCATAGCGCCAAGTCAATATGCTAATGGGGATAATTTAGGAATATCTTTTCGATTTTCTATAAAATAATGATGTTGACTACTCATTAGAAGCGTCTCTTAGAATTTTCCTTAGCTATCTCTTCCTAGTAACGGTGTTATCAGAGAAAAAATGATGCCCCCACCCCCCCCCCCACCCCCTCCCCCACTTCCACCGTAAATGTTCAGTTTTTTTCTTCTGCTGTGACCTTGAAAATTAGGTCAATGTCAATAAAATCTAATCAATTCTTTGTTATGTCCCAATTATATACCCACGAACATTTGGTAAAAATCCAACCTGTGATTCTTATGATATTGTGCAGACAAGAAAGTGTCACGCTGATGCCGACGCCAACGAGATTCACGGTTGGGTCATATATTTTCTCTGAAAACGCCGTTATTAGTTACTAGAAAATAAGCTTAGCAGAGCAGAGGACTTGTTAAGCAGGAGTATTTGGGAATAATTTTATTTCTTGATATAAACATATTATCGATACTGATTAAAAGCGCCAAGCCGAGGCGCTTCTAATGAGTACCCATAATATAAGTTTTTTAAGGAGAACTGCAGAAAAGTATCCCAAGATTATCATTAAATGCTCCTTAACAAGAATGATGACTAACACACAAAAAAAATCGATGTAATAAATGCCATGTGCAAACAGCTAATGTCCATATCAGCCTGCGCATCCACGCAGTCTGACCAGGCTCTGATCAGTCTCTGCAAGACTGCACAGGGTAATCTAGGCAGTGATTGCTCGCATATAATACCCAGTCAGCATTCTACGTAAATCTATATCGGGCCGTCATCGGCCCGTCAGGGTAGCTGACGGGCCGATGATGGCACGATGTAGATTTACGTAGAATGCTAGCTGGGTATATGCGCCCTTTTGTCTTGCATTCCATATCATGTTTCATATTATCAGACAAACAAGAAACCAATGTTGGCATTATTTTGTCTATCGAAGAACACAAATTTATAAGATCAAAAACAGATTGAACAATTTTTGTTCTGTCGCATCATACATAATGAGAAACCAAGACGAAAACGAGAGTTAAATGAAAATCTATGAATGAGACGAATCGTCTTAGCAGGATCTACGCTGTTCGACATTCAGTCTTACAATTTTAAAACTTCTTTCCAATCGATAGTTTATCAAAAAAAAAAAAAAAAAGAAAAAAAAAAGAAAGAAAAAAAAAAAAGAAAGAAAAAAAAGAAGCAGACGACAAAATTTAATGTAGCCTGAAATTTGGTAACGAAAGAGTTAGGCAATAATGGATTTTCCAAGATACCAGAATAGGCTCAGTGGTACCAAGGAAAAAAAACAGACTAAAATAAAAACTGTACTGTGATAAGGTACGGGGAGACTTTTTACGGACGCTACTAGGCACTTAACACCAGCTGCAGTGAGGTCAAATAAAATCTATATCAGAACGAAAATTGGAGTCCCGGTTTCATTGATTCTTTTCATATGGCAGCAAAGTAATTTCCCTTTATTATGTAGTTCAAACAGCTTATATTCCGTATTAAACGTATTATTTGGACAAAAAGACTTAGGCAAACAGGGTAACTCCAAATTTTACGCCACAAAACTCGGCGTGTCATTGTGGATTACATTGTTTGCTCTTCTGTTATACAGCAGTTTTATATATCATTACGAAAACACGCCTATTCAAATATGTAGAATATTTTACCACCAAACAAATGAAAATTTTCAGATAAAAAGTTCTGATATTTTTCTTATTTCTGCTCATAACATAGATTGTGGGCACTCGTTAGAACCGCCTCGATGAGGCGGTTCTAACGAGTACCCACAATCTATGTTTTGTGCAGACATTTGAAAAATAATGTTTACACCTGTAAACCCCAGTTTTGCTATATAAAAGTGGGGTTTAAGGGGGTCAAAATTATATAGGCATGTTTTCGTGATGTCAACAGGTAGTGAAATTGACTTATTCATTTCTTTATATATAAATATGGTAAGGAGTTAAAATTCAGACTTAAAACTTTCAGACAAAATGGCACATTCATACAGTGCAAATCTAGATTCAGGGGCTGTCTGATCTATATCACCAATATTTAAGAGATAAACAAACGGCAAAACAAAATGACAAAATACCGCAACACGAACTTCATAGCTCCAGATAAGAGGAGCTATCCATATATTTTTCTTATTTCTCAACAAAAACAAACGTTGTAGGTAGGCATTAGAAGCGCCTTGGTAGGACGCTTCTAATTAGTACCCACAGTGTATGTTTTCGTGGCGAAATAAGAAAATATCAATATTTTCCGGTTGAGAAAGGTGTCTCAGTTGAGCTATGTATCAAAACATATGCGTGTACACGTTTGGTGAATTTATTCATCGCGATCACAATAAATGGCTCCTCGTTTGTTCTCTTGATTAGATTTTGTCCAAGAAGTAAAACTGGGTTTGTATTTATTGGAAAATTCCAGCGTACTTAACATTCAATAAAGAATAGCGTTCCCATCTTGATCAGCCAACGACATTCATTATTGGAAAATGATGTCGTACTTGGAGGTGTCACTGTGCCTGCTGGGTCTAATAATTGGATATGAATGTTTCAGTTCTACAGACAAATACAAGGTACATTTATTGTTACCATATTAATGCTAATTATTCATCCAGAAGTGCCTTAGCAAACAGTGTAGGAACATATCAAACTGCTCTTTAGCAACAATTGAGCAATGTTTACTTAATTTTCATTTCTTTAACAGTTTTCTGAGGTTAACCTCTAAATGCTAGTTTTCGAATTTAGTGATAAGTGTTCTAAGTCGTTCAGGTGATCATATTTTTAATTATTATTAATCAACTAAGTAATTATTGTTCTAATATGTGCCAAACAGCCTACATTATACCAAAGCAATGTTTAGCATGATTTCTATACGGGTTTGGCCCGGTCTTTGTACGAGGGCCAATTCTGATAGTTACAAGAATTAAGGGGATAAAAACCTAAAAACCGAGGGGTTCAAGGGGGGCAATATTTTACGGTATTAACCCGGGTCAATAGTTTTGTGGCACTAACCAGTCAATGAGACTTTAAACACAATGATACTTCTTCTGTTTGGTGCTTAGAGTTCATCAAGATACCTGCAGATGTTGGAGCTACATTTGCAGACAGCCGTTCTGCTTATTAATTCACAAACAGCAATATTTCTGAAAAAAAAAAAACATAGGTAAGTAATTAACTGCATAGTGAAGCAAGCAACAAATACAAAACTACTCAAAAAGAGGTTTCAACTATTGGTTTACATTTACTCTGGCATACAGTAGAATTAGCCATGAGTACTCGTCTTTGTTTATTATAGTGATTAATTTTATTTTTATGTTTTCACTTTGATGCATTGACTGAGTTGGGAGCCTTTATGCGAACCGAATTTTTATGTATTTCTGTATTAAGAGTAGCATCGGGACCCAGGGTGAAGTTAGCTAGCTGTAAAAGTGCTTTAAACCCCGCGGTGGTTTGCTCTACCGACCGTTCTAAGGCGGTGGTCCCGGTGTTGGTCTTACTCTTTGTTGCTTTGTGGTTTATTCTACGAGGCGATTTGTTGTATGTCTTTCCGTGTGTCATTTTGTTCTTGTGTTTTTCAGTCCTTTTAGTATTGCGATTACCTCGCTTGGGAAAGAGAGAGAGCTAATCTTAGTGCTTTTCGTACGTTTGTTCGGTTTGTGCTTGTTTAGATTTGTCGGTTTCCTCTTCCTCTTGGGGTCTGGGAAGGGCTGCGGTTTGTGATTGTGGCACTCCCTGGACTTGTCTCTTACCTTTTTTTTATTGACTTTCAACACTTTAAAAGTTGAAAACAAAAAGTTAATTAATAAAAATGTCATGAAATGGATATTTTCACACTGGCCCTGTTACAGGTCCGAGGGCAGTCGTATTGGCTTGAGGACTGCTGTATTGGCCCGATGCGAATGTAACAGGGTCAATATGAAAACATCCATTTAATAACATTTTAATACTGTATGTTTATTATAATTATTCCTTCCTCAGCACAATTTCACACAAGGTTATGTTGCAATTAATTTTTCTCCTCGGGTCTGCAGGGCTGAAAGGCTAAACGAAATATAGCGCGAAAAGTAAAGCTTCAGATCAGCTTGTGCCTAAATATTTGTGGAGCGTTCAACAACTTGTAGCACGAACACTAAAGATCCAAACAAGAGAGTGCCTAGGATTTTGTGAATCTCTCCTGAGTTTCTGAAGGGGACTCTCCCATCTTTAAATCTGGTCAGAACCATTATTCAAATTAAAAGTCTCACTAAAACAATCAAAACGGAATGGCAAACAGTGTAAACATTATGAGCCGTCTAATCAGAATCTACACTGCTTGCGCGAAATTTGTTTTGGTCTGTAGGGTGAAAGGGTTACAGTTTATAGCGCGAAAAGTAAAGATACAGATCAATCTGTGCCTAGGTGTTTGAGGATCGTTTAATAACTTCTAGTGCGAAAACTAAAGACCCAAGCAAGACTGTGCTGATGATTTTGCTTTTCTTTTCTAGCAGTAATTCAGAGAATGGCAAAGGCCCAGGTCATATTGAGGCTATTTTAACCACCGTAGCATAAACAATAAAGATCGAGGTCAGTTTGTTTTTACGGTCTTTTGTGGATCTTTTACAGACGATTGTAAACAATAAGGGCTCAGGCAGGCCGGAATCTAGGTCTTTATGTTCATTGATGAGAGAGAGTTTATTTACCCAACACCGCGGGTCGCTACGACTACGAAGGAGTGAATGATGGGCAACAGACAAATTGCATACCGAAATTTGTATTGCACAAATAAGCCTGAAAAGTGTTTTTAAATCACCCGTTTTAGAAATATAGAGGTACTCACGTTATTATTATTATTATTATTATTATTATTATTTTGTTGTTGTTGTTGTCTTGTTTTGTATTTTTGTCGTGTTTGTTTATATTAGTGTACATGTAGCGTGATCGTGAATGTTATATATCAATGTCTTAGGTTACCACAATAGACACTTGCTGTTTTCGGGTTTCCGCTGTTATTTTTCATTATAAGAGGATTTAAATAATTTAAGGACCACCAGTTTTATTTCCCCTTTGATTATCAGTAAAATGCGACCCTCACGTTTTACAATTATTTCATGGACAAAACTGGAAGTCTCAGCTCTATTTCAATCAGCTCAACATGTTCGCAATATGTTCAGCTACAAAAGTGTCAATGACACCAACAACGCCAGACCAAAAGATTCTAAGAAAAACGGGAATTTCAAAAAAAAAAAAAAAAAAAAAAAAAAAAAAAAAACCGATTTTTACCCCAAAATGAAGTAAAATGAAGTTTTTTCAAAATACCGGAATATTCTTTGTTTAAAACAATACTCTATCACACACAAAGTCATGCAAACTCAACCTTCATTCGAGTAAAGGTCATACAGATATGGCCAGAAAAGGAGATCAACCCTTTGAGAGGATAAAAATGCCTCGAAAGTTCCCCATAGACAACGAATAATCTGTAGAGGGTACCTATAGCAAAATGTGCGTTTCTTGATAATAAATAAGGCTTTCTCTATGAGTTTTTCACATTTGGGAGCCCAGACATCACTTTTGACGCGAAAATGTAATTTTTTAAATTTTTGGGTAAAATGTAGTGTTTTTTTATTTTGCAAATTTTAAAATGAAAATTTTTATTTCAATTTTTTTTGTTGGAAACACTCCTTTAGGGCTTCTTTTTAAAGAAACTTTCAACGATATTTTGATATCTTCTGTGGTTTTGCCCATACACCCGGCCAAAGTTTGTATATATGGAAATTTGCACTATGTGGCCCTTAAATTATTTTGAGGAGTATTTTTCAAAAACGCTTGCTATTTGTTCCGGCTTATAATGTGCAAAGATAGTTTGAACTATTTTTTATCATTCGATGGTCATAGAGGACCATCCAGGTAATAATCTTTTTATAATGTGGAAACAAATTGCATCTTGTATTTCAGAGAAGATATTTTTCTAGTGTTTAGTAAAGTAACCCAAAAAGTATCATTGCGAAATAAATAGTAAGCTGTTTCACTGCTTTTTAAATTAAACATATGTTTGGAGTTTGCATAACATTTTCATTGGTGTATTATGTTTGTGACACCAGTGTAGGAAGATGGGAGTGGTTGATCATCTATGTCTACACACTAGAGTATTTTCTTTTGAAAACAAAGATTGTGAAATAACAAATTCAGTTTTATTAAGTTTGTCTGCCAACAGAACTATAATATGCAACAGAGCTCGTGCATTGCAGTCATATGTTGAGCAGATCGCTATTTTCATAAATACACAAAACAGAGTCGGTGATCAAAAAGACCAGAAAATGTCATGGACGCAGAAACGTTGATATACATTTTGATTATGACATGTTTGAACTGTGGTGTAAACAAATGATGTCGTGGGTTGTAAACTGATTTATACCTATCTGGAAGGATAATAGCCGTTTGTGTTTAGATGTTGGTTTTAGGGCACAAACAAGTAGTTATGACCAATCAGATATTAGACAGAAAACTGAACAGTATGCGGCGTCTTAAAGCTTGCGGTATATTTTGGTTAATGTTGGCCATAAACATCTCCTTTCATCGCAATGGCCGGTAATGTTGAGACGCATGAACTGATAATGGCTCAAGGTCAGCGTTACTGTTGGTTATGTGATTTTGCGGACATATAGGAGAAATTTGGCTAATAGTTACATGTAATTCATAAAAGGACATTTATTAAGTGATTTAGTATTAGACCAGTCACAACTGACAGAGGGCCTGTAACTGGGCCAATAAGGAATCGCTTTATTAATGACATTATATGATCGCCGCACTTTAGCCTGACGCTAAGCATTAAGAAAGAGGAATTAATACCTCCCCATGTGGTATTTGTATAATATGTCTGGACTCGATGACATGTTATATGTTGTCTTCTCCACGAAAGCACACCAGGATTGTTCACACGGGCAATGTTTCTTTGCTAAAGTAGGTTTGTTAAAGAAAATTATCCGAGCGTAAAAAAGTAGCATATTCTCCAGCGGAGTTATCTTAGTACGAGGGGTATGTAGTAAGGTTTATTTGACCGAGAAATTTTGTTCGTGTAAACGAGAATACTTCAAAATTATGTATCGAAGAACATGCTGGTACTACTGGTAGAAAATGCGACGACTTATCAAAGCGACATGTATATTGATGTTTACTACTATATAGTCGAACCTCAATAGCTCGAACACCGATGGCTCGTTTTCCATGGCTAAATCGAACACGCTTTTTAGTCCCTACGAAATTCTTCCGATAGTTCAAGCAAACAATTATTTATGGATAAATTCTTTTCTTATCATAAAATGGTGTATGTTGTGTGTACTCAATAGAATCGCCTTATCGAGGCGATTCCAATAATTATACACAACATAGCATT